>CP139507.1:73263911-74463911 GCA_021014915.2 Artemisia tridentata subsp. tridentata
ACCAACTCTTCAAATCTTCTCTAAGATCACATGGATGTCAGAAAACATGTGAGGTGTGTACTCTAAAATCCTGTTCCTCCACAGTAGGTCTCTATAATTGAAATCGAGGGTAATATAGTCAATAACATGCATCGTAAATCTCTATATAACCTACCCCATTCTCACAGCCTACACTCCACATATTCCTTACATTTCAGTCTCACTAACCACCATAAAAACCCAGAAACGTGTACCTATCTGTTGGGGATGCAAGTCGAAGTAGAAGGATCCAGCACATAGCACGTATCCAAGCTTGGTAAACTTACTGTCTGCTCTTGTGTTCCACTCGACTGCCACAGCTTCTTCACCACCTTCCTAAGGTGTAGTAAGTACTCTAGATCCCATTCTATTTCAGCTCCTCACGTTAAGCTTCCTATCTTAGTTACACGTTAAGTCATGTGTTCATGCATAACATACATATATATACATATACATTTCGAACGTATCATTATTTTCATTTCATATGTCACGTTAATATTAACAAAAAGACTTCAAGTGACGATCAAAGCACGCTTAGGACCACCTTAGATCACCCATAATCATGTTAACTTATCTTGCATATCACCTTTCTTAAACATTTGCATTCGAACGTACATATTTTTAAGTTATATCGAACAAGGGAACCGTACAAAATAACGAATGAACTTATACAAAACCTTCACGACCACCTCACCCTCTTCTCTTAACTCCACAGACCATGGGACATATTAACTCAACCCACGAACCCCTTGAAACGACACGTCTAACATATATATGAAATGTGTGAAAATTTAACCAAGTCTTTTAATTGAAAACGTGCTACATCGCCTAGAAGACCCTCATGTATTTCGTAAAATCACCACACAACTTAACATTTTCTTCACACAACACGTTTAAGTACCTAACAAACTACGTTTTTCATTCATATCACAAGCCATGATAACACAACTCGGCACTTTAAAACAGCCAAAGTGTTTCGCTAAAGTCATTTTTGAAAACCCTTAAAGTGTAGCGAATGGGCTGTTGGCCCATCAAGCTGTTTTTATAAGCTATGAATAAGCTGACTTTTTGGCACCTTAATATATGAAATGTGATGATAAAAATGAAGCTCATGGACATACCCAACTCACTCCAAAAACCCACGGATCAAAGTTTCTAACGGGCTAAGTTTTGTGGTTCGATAAGGACCCATTTAGTGTAAGAATAAGCTCCAGATCGAATAAGCTATTAAAATAAACTTTAATAATCTTAAATATAACTTATAAAAAGTCGCATAAATTTTCCTTATCATTTTTATACTTTTGGACTAAAAATGTAACGCGAACTAACCGGAAGGACCAAAACTGCCAAACCTTGAAACTTATGGACCAAAGCTGTGAAAACAGTTTATAAAGGACTTGAATTGACATATCATTAAACTCCGAGCCTCATGTGGACATATGGACAAATTTTGGACTATTATGGACTTTGGACTTAACCAAGGACTAACGATGTAACGCAACCACAGTTAAACTAGGAAGGATAAAATCTGAAAAGAACAAGGACCTATTTAATTTCACTTGACATTCTTAGTTTATTTTTCATTTTGCACCCTTCATTTCATATGCATGTTTTATTTTGGTTATGCATCATTTAGTAATTGTTAAATATTATAACTAGAAATTAGTGATTCACCTTGCATCTTATTTCAGCATATTTCAAGAAAGTAATATTTTGGGTCGATTAAGATAAGAATCAAGATAATATTATAGATATAGTATATTTTTAACTTGAGGCATTTTAAGCATACCACACACTCACATCACTGATCAAATCGTTATACGATTTATCCTTTCCACATTCGTTATCAGTAGTAAATTAGACTCTTAGACTTCGCTTATATTCAGGTCTTGTATTGAAGAAGTTTTCGTGATCGTTTACTTGGTCTTATAATTTCGTCTTGTCAGATACGCTCCAGGTGAGTTGTGGCCCCTACTTTTAACACTTGTTTTAAATAACTCTTTTGGGGGAGATACATGCTTTAACTGTTTTAAGTTACTTATATAAAACTCCTATGATTTACTCAAAATCATCCACTATGCTTTACGTGTTTGAATCACCCTTGAGAGTAATATATATTCATTATATGTACAAATTGCTCGCTAAGCTTAAACACTAAATTTGGGAGATAACATTTTTATACTACATGATGTAACTTGACACTGAGGCTTATTGTATGCATTCATGTGACAAATGAATGTACTGTTACTTTATTATGATAGAAATAATTGCCAAAACTAAAATTTCGCATAATTCATGCACCCTGAAACCTCATATTGCCTAAGT
This sequence comes from Artemisia tridentata subsp. tridentata, assembly GCA_021014915.2. Classification (NCBI taxonomy): domain Eukaryota; kingdom Viridiplantae; phylum Streptophyta; class Magnoliopsida; order Asterales; family Asteraceae; genus Artemisia; species Artemisia tridentata. The sequence continues at coordinate 73,266,255 of CP139507.1, forward strand.
TTACTTTATTGCCATAAAGTCCCTCGATCATGAGCCATTAATCACTGCGGTGAGCGCGAATATAGTGGACAGCTTCGAAACCTGTTAAAGGCTGACGACCTATCCCCTAAATACTTTGACGGAATGCCTTATGGTTAGTCGTATTTAGCAGTGATACACTATATTTGAGAAAAATAGGAATTGGCAAATCACCTATTAACTTGAGGGCCATAAATCACCCATCAGGTAACCCTGGTGGGACACCCAATTGTTAACGTTTTGCGTGTCATGAGGCTTAGAGCAATATAACTTTATGAATATATGAATGTTTCATATATATCCTAGGATACAGCTGTATTTAGCAGACCACCACTTTACACTGATAGACTTCAGATTCTAGATTATCATTCCCACTATGTGATATGATTGTGAATCCTGTACTTGAACTTTAACTGTTACCCTATGTGACTTAAATGAGAATTCTGCACAAGGCAACCAAAAATGCTTGATATATCATTACATTTAAAAGCTGACACAATAGTCTATATCGAGCATATAACAACGTAGCTCATCTGCATTCATAACTTGAAACTTATGATTTTGGAGATCATACATGATTTACTTGTGGATTTTTATACAACACAACGTATTATTTATTTCATGAAGAATTATTATTTACTTCGACAATCACTACACACCTTTCAAAGAAAGTTATTTTCTATAAACTCCACGAACTCACCAACCATTGTGTTGACGTTTTAAGCATGTTTATCTCAGGTAATTAACGGAGCAGGACAAGACACGGAGCGGGCATCTTCTACTCTGATAAACAAACTGGTGTAAAATCAAATATGTCATTCTTTCCAAATTATCACATTTTCTCATGGGATTTTTAAAACGAATAATTCACTTTTGTATCAAAAATATTCTTTTGAATGACATATAACTTTCAAAACGCCCCTTCCGGGCCGTTTTTTACGAAATTTAAACCTCGATCCTCACCGTAACACCCTAATTACTTTCCGCTGCCACAAACCAAATTAGGGGGTGTTACAGTTTGGTATCAGAGCCTATGGTTATAGAGAACCAAATGTTTTCAAACATCGAACTATAACCACATTTTCAAAATAAATGATTTTACACCTTATCACCTTATGCCACCCGTGTCTGCAGACTGTCATGCTCAATACATTACTTACTAAGATTATTTTGTACTAATCTTTACATGCTTGATGTATACTCTTCACACATTACACACTGCATTAATTCACACTCAACGTTACATCTTGAACACATAAATACTCATAATTGCTATTTTCGATTGCTACAGTAACATGTCTTCCATACCAGTTGACATCGCTAAGACAACCTCTCCTACTACCCATGTATCACCTAGTTATCATATTACACCAAATACTGAAGATCCTTACGTACAAACGTCACAACCTCAACCTGACATAGAACTTACTCAGAACTCATCTTCGTCATCACCTACTCACTCACCTCCACGTCAGAAACTTAGGAGAGCAACTGAATCCTATTCAGATCCGATTGGTGGTCAACCAACATTTGAAATTGGACAGAGTTCACGTCAAGAAATGACCTGGGAAAATATCAATCTAAATTCTCCCTTTCCTAATACCTCAGATTTCTCCATGCCAGATGTCCCAAACAATGTATCCTCACCCAAATCCCCCGACTGCGATATAGACACCCGTGACCCCATATGGATTCACCTTCACCAACACACCAGCATACTAAATGCTCACTCTAAACAGCTAAAAGAGTTACAACCATTACGATTCGAATGGTATGACCGTAACATTGATACCCTGTTCAAGAGGACAGATGCTGAGAGACGAGAAGTGTTTGGTTTAGGAGTGAATATTGGTAACATGAAGGACAATTACGAACAAGAACTTAGGAACTTGGATGCCAGAACCCGCTGTTTAGGTAGAGGCCATACTCAAACCCACATTAGGATTGAAGACATTGAAAGAGCATTATGGTTAGCTAGAGACGCAGCAAGGACCCAAAGCCAAAAGATTGCAGCCTTGGAAAGCATGTTAGCTAATCAGATGAATGTGTGCCAGGAACGTTTTTCAGCCATGGAAGCTGCACAACTGGATCTTGAGGCAGAAGTTAGGCGCCTACGTCAGAGACGTAACTGATCTTAAGTATCGTTGTTGTACTAAATAAACCAAATAGTTTTGGTTAGTAGTTCATGTAGTTCCAATAATTCTGTAACTTTCAGAGCTTGTAATCGACTATTAATGTATAATAGCTATCCTTTCGTTATACTTTTCTGTTGTAAACAAATTCCTCTCACCAAACCTTATTATGATGCTGTAAGTGCAAAGGGCCATGCAAAACCTCACCATTTGTTACTCTCTTAGGTAAACAAATAACCCACGTAAATCAATGAGACATTAATAAAAGACCTTGTGATGGTTGTTTTGCAAAAATCGATCAAACAAGTTATTAGAGTTATGTCGATCTTGATGAATGTATTCAAACTTACTATGACATTATTGGTGATTGTACATCAAATATACCCCGACTAAACAATAAATCATAGAATACCAAGAACAAATATTAAAAAGAAAGTTTGATGAATGAAGAGAAAGTTGTTGAACTTCAACTTTTGTAAAAGAATCCGTTTGTTCCTTAGCAATCCCATATCAATAGATGATTATTATTTTACGATGCTACCCAGACACATCGTATTTCTATGATCCTCAGTTGAATTGATTTTTGTAATAATATCACATTGTTAGCACTAATATGCAAATACATTGTTATTTGAATTATTCTAACGATGAAGTGAATACTAAAACTGCGTTTCATGTAATGCTCATAGGAAATGGACAGCATGAACCGCGTAGTACCTACAACAACCATGACCCCTAAAACCATCGAGAAACTGGTAAACAATATCGTTGCAGCAGTACTCGAAGTGACCACAACAGTCCATCCGAGTAACAATGATATGACGAGAAAAGAAAGAAAGAAGTCTATACCTTGTAAGCATAACCATGAAAGTTTCATGGAATGTAGGCCAGTTTGCCCAAAGAATTCAAGGAAAATAGCTAAACCTATCCGCACGTGTGCTCAAAGAATTAGGCAAGATATTGCACTTAAGAAAAATAACCAAAAGCGAAGACATGAGGAGAAAAGATCCTTTAACCTTAACGAATGTGAGTTTCACAATGATGTTTGCATCCGCAATCATCTACAAGACCGCATTGACTATCTTCGCCAGCAAAGGCTCAACCCAGAAATTGAAAGAAACTACGTCCCCACCCTTACCAACAGAGACAACTACCATGGGAATAAACCTCTGTGCCTAAGATGTAAGTTGCATCACACCGGGCATTGCATTGCTATATGCGGGAGATGCCGGAAAACAGGCCACAAGACAAGTGATTGCAAGGTTATGGAAGGAATTGAGCAACCATTATCCATAAAATGCCATGGATGCGGTAAAGTAGGCCATTACAAGAGTCATTCCCAAACTACAAAGCCCATTGGGAGCCCAAGAATTGTGCAAGGGATTAAGAACTCGCCGAAGAATCTCAACCGTATCGGAGAATGACCTCTAGGTTAAGCAGATGAATGGATTCCTGCTGTAAAATAAATAAACTCTAGTTTAGGACTATCTAAGTTGTATTTCCGTTTGTAGTTACCTTAGGTACGATGGATGTAACCTAAGTGTAACAGTTATCTTTCTATCATGTGAAAAATCTACCTTGTAATATTTCCATGATAATAAAAATCTACGTCTATTTCCATTTCCATTACACCTCTTTACTCATAATCATTATGTAACAGTACACTAATATTATTTCAAGGATTTAATTAACTCCATTGTGATCAAACCATAAGTTGTTACCACATTGTAAGAAATTCCCACCCCAAAACCTAAGTTTATACCCAGAATGTCCAAATGCTATCTTAGAAAATTTTGACTTATCCTAGAAAAATGAACAAAAACTTTATATCAGAGAATGTCCGACTCTGTGACGGAATCAGTATAACTGAACCATATAAAATTCTTTGAAGAAACATAAATGCTGAACCAAGAGTTACATCATTTGGTCCTCAATTATACATAGCCTAGCTACCTATGTATAATTTAGGAAGAATCATGTTATAAATGGAACAGTTATCCTTCCGAAGTTTTAATAACAATTTTCATTCCAAAAACAGAATCTTGAGACAAAATAATTTGTTCATAAACTTTACTTTTTAACCAACCCCAGTCAGATCTACCCTCAATACCCATTATTCTTTCATACGGAGACGAGAAAAATACAAAAGTAGAAACTTTAAAGATTCACAACAATATGTGGAAAACACAAATAACACAAATTTTATTAGAACCCATGGAAGTTAATACATAGCAAGATGATTAACATCGAAAGTGCTAATAGTACAATAAACACAATACAAGGCATAGAATCTTCAATCGGTTGGCCCACCATAGAAACCAAAAACCACCACCAACCCAGCGATAGCAAGAACCACCATAGGATGAAGTACCCTGATTATTCTGAAGACACACAAAAGCGAACCGTTAAACACAACAACTAAACATAAACATAAGCGAGAATTTATTCCACATTACATCGACACACAACTAAGATACATCCTAACCACCCTAGCTCGAGATCCTCACTTCAAAAACTTATCCACGTAAATCGCTAAGATTGTGAGGGGAACGATGAACACCAGAGATGCGATAAAATAGTCGGGTTTTCATCAGGGAAGAAGGCCAGATACATGGAAACAAGAGCAATGTATACAAAGGCAACAATAATGGCGATCGGTGGCATATTTTTCGGGGAAGAAGTCGAACGAAGGAGATGAAGTTGAGTGGGAGGGATAATTGAAAAGGTGAAAAGGGAATAAAGTGGAGGAAAAAGGAGAAAGTTAAATAGGGAAAGTAGGTGGAGAAAGTACCCGCTATTCTACTATTCACTATCATTAAATTTCAAACCGCTACCATTAAAGATCCACTAGTCTCGACCGTTAGAACTCTAAACATTAAGTGTTAAGTATTCCCTACTTTTGATCGTTATTTTCACTATTCGTAGCCTACGAATTCAATTATTGACCAAACATTCGAATTTAATTCGTCTGGTACGAATAAATCTAACTGAAATCTCGCTTCTTGAGATTCAAATAAGAAATATCTCGACAACACCTTCCATAAACTCTCACCTCAGTACACCACACTTTTTAATACCTATCATGGACTGAACTTCGGGAGGAAGTTCAAAATTTAGGGGTAGATACTGTAGGATCCCACAAAAATCCGCTATGGTAATCCTCACTAATTAATAACCACCTCGAGTTACAGTTTAACAAAACCCACTTTTACGGGGGAATTTAAAATTTTTCCGGTTATTTTATTTTCACCACAACACAACATCACAACAATTAACGAATATCGGCACTAGTTCTCGACGTGCCTTACGGAACATATTTAGTTCGCAACGACTATTAGTTCACAAATCGTAAATCTCACTAATTACAAATTATAGTTAAAACCACTAAACTTATAACGAAGGACGGTGACTGGAGTTATGTATTGATTACAGGAAGCTGAACCGTATTACTGTCAGGAGCCAATATTCCTCCACCCTGAAACGACTATGTGTTTGTTTAATTTCAGAGCGCGAAGTATCCTTCTGAGGAATTGATTTTATTCTTGGGATCGCCTTCCGTATTCGTAAACGACTGCTATGACGGTTAGTGACGCTAATAGTATTAGCTAAAGCTCTGACTGTTTTGTGAATTTGATAAATGATGTTTTCTCGTGAGTACTTTGGAAAATGGTCATTGTATGACTTAATAGTACGTTCAGAGGCGAGGAAGAGCATGAAAATCATCTTTGCACTTTGTTAGGAAATTCGTCGATCATTGTGCATTCTGAGAGATTGATATTTGTTGAGACAACGATGTTCTTAATTGAGGATATCTGTTTAAATCCCGCAAGTTTTGAAAACTATCACCAAGTGGTCAAGACCGATAACAGAATGGAGAACTGAAACCTTTTGAGCTTTGCAGAAGAACTCTGGATGATGTTTACAATTTGTGATACCATTGAGAAATTTCATGAACCGAGAGAAAGAGCTTAGTTGATTGAGAATGGAATTTTGGAAAAGCGGAAATAGAAAGTAGTTTCCATACCTTCAGCGGAACGAATTTTGGGGCATTCCAGTAAAAGACTCGGTTTTACTCCCTTACGGCACAGAAGGTTTTGCGTATGCATCAAGACAACTAGAAGCGCATCAGAAAAATTACTTCATTGTCTGACCTGGAGTTGACAACAACGGTGGCTACCCTGAAGAGTGAAGACATTCCTTGCAAGGCAGAAGTGTTGGCGATGCAGAAGAAGAAATTCTAGTCGAGATGGCGAACCTAGTGCTGATGAAGACATGCAGTCTCATTTCCCTATTCATCTTGGTTGTACTAAGATGAATTGAGAGCGGAAGCAGACTGGATGATGAAGAGATTTAAAGATCGTGCCAGACATCCACGTTACTCCATCACATTCCAAGAAGAACTGCAGGAGGCTTGATGAACCAGACAAAAGTACACGATTTTGTTTCACTTTCCGATTGATGGACAGACGAAGACAAATTAACCGGACTTGAGGAGATTGGATGTGTTGAATGAACGGATTTTTGAAACAGACCCTTTATGTTTGGAAGAATTGATTCTATGAAGGCCGAAGGTTTTGGCGACTAACTTTCATTCCGTTGACTCTCTTAAGTTCGTTATATAGTAATAAGACCCTCTGATGATTTAAGTTCCTAGAAGCATTTCAGTTCGTGTTCATTTTTCGTATGTTCGGCTATGGCTTTGTTTGAGAGATTTTGGCGACTTGTGGAAGATATGATGCTTGTGACGGCGTACCTCACTTCTGCTAGGCAATCTGGGATTTTGATACTCTTGCGAATAGTTTTGTTTTCTCTTTTGACTATGGCATTTGATGTTGTTGACCTATGAGACTGTAGAAGTACTAGGTGGATTAAGATAGGTGGTTTTGATTACGACTTGAGATAAAGTATGACCATCATGAGGGCATATTTATATGATGCCGGTATTATGACGGCTGGCCAACGTGATAATACTTACATCATATAACGTGCACTTGTTGTGGGCATAGGATATCTTGGGGAGTACCTAAGAAGTTAGAATTTGAAATTCCGTTGGATTATCCGTGATTAGTGAGACTTTAGGTTCATTCTACCTATGCGTATACTCTACCTTCGTTCGTTGAATATCTGGATGAGTTTTGGACTCTCGTTTTGCATTCTGTTGACCTCTGTTATTAATCTTGAATTCTGGTAAAACTCTCTACTGTTGATATAGTTAATTTGATCTGAAATCTTGTTCGTATTTCCATATGAGCTTTCCGGAAGATTCACCTACCCTCCATTTTTGTTGCATGGTCATTTGATCGGAATCAACCTAATTTGTCTCCTTCTGAGGAAATTGAACCCACCTCATTTTGATTCGAGTCATGAGAAACTATTTGGTCTGAAGATCTTTTTGGAAGAACCTCCTCGGGCGTGAGAATGTTTTTGACGACCTTTTTGCGGTTTGCTACGACTTCGTTTAACCTTGCGACTTCAAATTTCGAGGACGAAATTCTTCTTTTAGAGGGGAAGAGTTGTAAAACCCTCATTTTTCCATTCAGTTGAAATCCCTAAATTGCCCTCTAATTTGAATTTTCAAGGACACATAAATTACAATGGAAGAATGTAAGGGATTCCATAGCCTAAGTTACTAAACAAATTAAACAATTATAATAACCTAAGATGTGAATTCTAAAATCCGTAACTAATAAAAAAATTGAATGCGAGGGTAACTTAAATAACTATAGGTTATAATTTGAGGAACGAAAACCTATGCTATATAAAAAAAATTAATATCCACGTGTTATCCTATGTTATATACTCACACGTCTAATATGACCGCACTAGGACCGAAAAATTATATATATAATGTACACTAGTTGTATGTCTATATGAAGTCTAGATACATGATAATCTTAAAAAGGAATTTGATCTCCTGACCCCTACTTACTCGGTCAACAAAGACAGCAATTATTCTTCCCTTATCATCCCATTTAATACGACAAACATGCACATCAAAACTCACACTCAAAACCCTAAAACTATTCAAGTAGCGGCAATAGTTTATTCCCCATTCATTCGAGTAGCAAGGCGGACCAAAGGTGGATTGTTCGAATCGATTTCTGGGCGTGCAGTAGGGTGTTGGATCGTAGCAGTGTGGAGATGGGATTCTAAGGGTTTGGGTTTTCATGCTTTGATCCGTTTTGTATCTGATCTGAGGTATTCCTAATCGTTCTTGTGTATTCTTGATTTGATTCATACAATATGTTTAAGTATATAACATGAAAACCAACTCTAACCTGTTTCGATATAATGATAATAAGAATAAAACATATTCACACCACATGAAATCATGAAGTTGTGAATCCGATATGCCGATCAGTTGTTGCCTTTCGAATCAGTTTAACATACAAGTCTTGACCTCGTCATTTAAACTTTATTTTGATCTCTTCTACGTGACCTATTAAAACCTGGTATAACCGAAACGAAATATAAAAGAGGGTCATGCGTACATGTGTGTATATACGTGAATAAAGACTCGAATATATGTGATATTATATAATCTATTTTGGCTCATGAGTTTGTGTGAGTTTGTGTCGCATTGAATAGGTGTAGGAGGGTGTGTGTGCATGGTATGTATGGCAAGCTGTTGGGTTGTTTAATCGTGCATGTGTGTGATGTAATAAACTCATGAACGTGTGTTATTTTGAAAAAAAAGGGTGGACTGCTGATGTGTACACCTATAAGATATTAAACATATAAAAAGAGTGTGTGCTAACCAGGTTGTAAAGGAGGTGTTGTGCCTCATTGTTTCCAAGTCGAGAAAAGGTTAAGGTTCGCGGTATTAAATGAGTATGCATATGTGTGTGTGTCGCTGTGTTTATTGAGATGTGTTAGATGGTGTGTCGTATGTGGGAGTTCGAAGGCTGCTTAAGGCGAACACTTCGTAATGTATTAAATCTATAAAATGTGTGTGTGTCTCATGGGTGAGCTATTAAATGGTATGTGCATGGTAACTCGTGTGCGTGAATTAAGAAGTCGTAAAATAAGTTGTAAATGATGTGTTAAATAATATACATACGTATGATACTAAAGAGTCTTAACACTTAAATTTACACTTTGAACCCTAAACTATTAAGAGTTGTCATATTAAGCCCTAAACTAAAATATTGACCATATTAAGTCTTAAAGTTTATTTAATTATCATTTGTGACCCTAAAGGTCAATAAATCGTGGAAGGTACTAATTTTGGAAACCTGCTATAAATGGAAAGTTACTAAAAGTGGAAAGCCGACTAAAATGAGAAATCTGATTTGAAGATGATATTAATATTAAGACGACCATGTATGCGTGTAGATTCGCTGGAGATGGAGTTGTTTCCGATCTTTAGATATGTTTGCATTCGCGGTATAAGGTACAGATATTCCACCCTTTTTCAGTAAGGTTATCTCATGACTTTTGATTCCTTGATATTTGCTATTCTGAGTTATGATTTATTTGATATTCGTTTGGTTATTCTGTCTGATATGGTTTGATTCATCCGTTCTCTCTTGTGACTTCAATATCCGTATTATAATCCTTTGATACTTTGTAACCCGTTTAATATTATAACTTGTATGAAAAACCTTTTTGAATATATATCTTGATGATGGTTTTGGGAAATACTATTTTTAAAATGATTTCTATGACTACGAGGTAACAGCACTTTTTATATGAAGGTTTAATGACTCTTATGAAAACGGTTTTTAAAAGAATACTTTCATGAAAACAACATTTAAATGATTTTCACAATTACATAATCTGATTGTACTCTATCCTTAAGGATTCTCATGACTCATTGATTTCCTGATATTTGTTATTCGATATGCTTTGATCCATACTTGTTGAGTATTTGTTTGATTATTCGTTTCATGCTATATTATATTCATATAGCTATTATCTGAGTTGGATAATTTATGATTATACATTATCATTGATTTGCATGTGTTATGCCTATTTATGTTGCCCATATTTGTAGCCAGTCATGGGGAGTCCATGGCCGTGTCATTGATGCACCAATGGCATGACTCCAGTGTGTTCGAGTGATGTTACACACCGTCCCCATATTGTTCGTTGCATGCACATTATATTTATTATGGCCTATATTATTGTTCGGGGGGGGGGGGGGGGGGGGGTATGGATGCATCCTAGGTTCGTGTCCGTGTTCGTGGACTTAACATGATTTGATATTATATATTGTTCGGTGATTGATGCTGGGTGCAATCCACGTCTTTCACAAGTTTGGGAGTTAGCTACTCCATTTGAAGAATGAGGACATCCTTCATATTATCTGTTTATCTGAGAGGTCTCCCCTCTATATGATTATGAAGACATGGTTACTATATTTGATTTGTGTTCGGGCTCGTGGTGGATTACTAACCTTCCCTTTTCCCTTTCTTACTTTGTACCTTTGTCTATACCTTATGTTATTCCATTGCACTATACCATATATGTTCGTTTCCTTTTGTTTTCGTCTCCGTTTATATATATCTGTTCACTGGGCTTTTTAAGCTCAGCCGCATTTCTTTTCCTGCGGCAGGTTTAGTAGGGAGCTGGGAATGAGTGGAGAGTACCTTGGACTTAGAAGACTTGATAGTTATTCTGGATTAGAGTTGATTAGAAGATATTATATTTTTAGAATTTGTATTCGCATTTGTTACCTTGTAATTTTAGTATTTCATATGTAACCTTTTAGATTCTTGTATTACTGTAAATGTATGCTTTGGTTTGGATCTGATATGAAACCATTTTTGTGATATCTTTACCCTTGTCGGGTTGGGGTGTTACAATTTATGGTATCAGAGAGATAGGCTGCGATTCGTAATACAATTACCCCTGGCCTGTGTAAGTTAGGACCACTAAGTTTCCCTGTAGGCGCTCGTAAGACAACCTTTGATAATTTGCTTTAAGATTTCCCTATAGGAACGTAAGTTTTGACCAGTGAGGAATGGGTAGACTATAAGGCATTCGTTTAAGTATCTTTGCTTCCGCATCACTCTGATTCGGGCCTTGCATTTGGTTAGATCCTGTTGATATCACTTTTGGAAAGCGAAAGCTTATGTTTTGCACCACCTAAGATTTGAACCTGATTAAATCTTGAAGGTATTGAGAATTTCATAATAATTGCCTGACACTATTTGATCCTCATCTTCAGATTTTGACTCTGATCTTTGATCCTTTCGTTAATCATTTTGATACCTCTTCGGGCATTCTGAGAACCTCCTTGGCAATGACGTATTAGATATATTTTGTTATTTATCTATTGCTTTTGATAAGTACCTATGAATCTTCCGACACTTTTTGATTTTGTTTCACCCATCTCTATCCCTATGAGAAGTCTTGTGGTGTGCAACCACGAGCATAAGAATGTTTCCCCCTCACTTTTGAATGATAAAGATTTGATTTGTGATCCATCTTTCTTTGGATAGTTAACTTCGATTTTATTCTGACAAGGAATTGGTTGATTTATCATTCAAATATTGACAGCTATCCCCCTGTGTCTTACCCTTGGCGTTTGCAACAATTTTGAACTCCCTACCATGATTACCGATTGTTAAACCCTTTGCTATCACCATTACTCTGGAGACTCGTGTGTTACTTTTGCGGTTACGAAGTTTTTCCTAGAACCCATTTCGTACATCAATGAATGAACCTTATCTTGAGAGTTACTTGTCACCCTGCGTTTTCGGAATATGATTCCTGATCGAACCACCAAATTTTCACCGGAGCGTGAAGTAGGATTTGACATGTTACCGAGAGATTATCTAGTCACCGAGCGAAGGTGTCTTCCAGATGTGTCCGAAATCATACCAGTTGTTTTGAACAACCGGGAAGAGCAGCGACCGAAGACCAGGAAGTAAGTTTGCTTAAGTGTATCTTCTGGGCGATTTTTAGTTTCGTTCGCGATAACGAAGGACGGTGACTGGAGTTATGTATTGATTACAGGAAGTTGAACCGTATTACTGTCAGGAGCCAATATTCCTCCACCCTGAAACGACTATGTATTTGTTTAATTTCAGAGCGCGGAGTTTCCTTCTGAGGAATTGATTTTATTCTTGGGATCGCCTTCCGTATTCGTAAACGACTGCTATGACGGTTAGTGACGCTAATAGTATTAGCTAAAGCTCTGACTGTTTTGTGAATTTGATAAATGATGTTTTCTCGTGAGTACTTTGGAAAATGGTCATTGTATGACTTAATAGTACGTTCAGAGGCGAGGAAGAGCATGAAAATCATCTTTGCACTTTGTTAGGAAATTCGTCGATCATTGTGCATTCTGAGAGATTGATATTTGTTGAGACAACGATGTTCTTAATTGAGGATATCTGTTTAAATCCCGCAAGTTTTGAAAACTATCACCAAGTGGTCAAGACCGATAACAGAATGGAGAACTGAAACCTTTTGAGCTTTGCAGAAGAACTCTGGATGATGTTTACAATTTGTGATACCATTGAGAAATTTCATGAACCGAGAGAAACAGCTTAGTTGATTGAGAATGGAATTTTGGAAAAGCGGAAATAGAAAGTAGTTTCCATACCTTCAGCGGAACAAATTTTGGGGCATTCCAGTAAAAGACTCGGTTTTACTCCCTTACGGCACAGAAGGTTTTGCGTATGCATCAAGACAACTAGAAGCGCATCAGAAAAATTACTTCATTGTCTGACCTGGAGTTGACAACAACGGTGGCTACCCTGAAGAGTGAAGACATTCCTTGCAAGGCAGAAGTGTTGGCGATGCAGAAGAAGAAATTCTAGTCGAGATGGCGAACCTAGTGCTGATGAAGACATGCAGTCTCATTTCCCTATTCATCTTGGTTGTACTAAGATGAATTGAGAGCGGAAGCAGACTGGATGATGAAGAGATTTAAAGATCGTGCCAGACATCCACGTTACTCCATCACATTCCAAGAAGAACTGCAGGAGGCTTGATGAACCAGACAAAAGTACACGATTTTGTTTCACTTTCCGATTGATGGATAGACGAAGACAAATTAACCGGACTTGAGGAGATTGGATGTGTTGAATGAACGGATTTTTGAAACAGACCCTTTATGTTTGGAAGAATTGATTCTATGAAGGCCGAAGGTTTTGGCGACTAACTTTCATTCCGTTGACTCTCTTAAGTTCGTTATATAGTAATAAGACCCTCTGATGATTTAAGTTCCTAGAAGCATTTTAGTTCGTGTTCATTTTTCGTATGTTCGGCTATGGCTTTTTTGAGAGATTTTGGCGACTTGTGGAAGATATGATGCTTGTGACGGCGTACCTCACTTCTGCTAGGCAATCTGGGATTTTGATACTCTTGCGAATAGTTTTGTTTTCTCTTTTGACTATGGCATTTGATGTTGTTGACCTCTGAGACTGTAGAAGTACTAGGTGGATTAAGATAGGTGGTTTTGATTACGACTTGAGATAAAGTATGACCATCATGAGGGCATATTTATATGATGCCGGTATTATGACGTCTGGCCAACGTGATAATACTTACATCATATAACGTGCACTTGTTGTGGGCATAGGATATCTTGGGGAGTACCTAAGAAGTTAGAATTTGAAATTCCGTTGGATTATCCGTGATTAGTGAGACTTTAGGTTCATTCTACCTATGCGTATACTCTACCTTCGTTCGTTGAATATCTGGATGAGTTTTGGACTTTCGTTTTGCATTCTGTTGACCTCTGTTATAAATCTTGAATTCTGGTAAAACTCTCTACTGTTGATATAGTTAATTTGATCTGAAATCTTGTTCGTATTTCCATATGAGCTTTCCGGAAGATTCACCTACCCTCCATTTTTGTTGCATGGTCATTTGATCGGAATCAACCTAATTTGTCTCCTTCTGAGGAAATTGAACCCACCTCATTTTGATTCGAGTCATGAGAAACTATTTGGTCTGAAGATCTTTTTGGAAGAACCTCCTCGGGCGTGAGAATGTTTTTGACGACCTTTTTGCGGTTTGCTACGACTTCGTTTAACCTTGCGACTTCAAATTTCGAGGACGAAATTCTTCTTTTAGAGGGGAAGAGTTGTAAAACCCTCATTTTTCCATTCAGTTGAAATCCCTAAATTGCCCTCTAATTTGAATTTTCAAGGACACATAAATTACAATGGAAGAATGTAAGGGATTCCATAGCCTAAGTTACTAAACAAATTAAACAATTATAATAACCTAAGATGTGAATTCTAAAATCCGTAACTAATATAAAATTGAATGCGAGGGTAACTTAAATAACTATAGGTTATAATTTGAGGAACGACAACCTATGCTATATAAAAAATATTTAATATCCACGTGTTATCCTATGTTATATACTCACACGTCTAATATGACCGCACTAGGACCGAAAAATATATATATAATGTACACTAGTTGTATGTCTATATGAAGTCTAGATACATGATAATCTTAAAAAGGAATTTGATCTCCTGACCCCTACTTACTCGGTCAACAAAGACAGCAATTATTCTTCCCTTATCATCCCATTTAATACGACAAACATGCACATCAAAACTCACACTCAAAACCCTAAAACTAATCAAGTAGCGGCAATAGTTTATTCCCATTCATTCGAGTAGCAAGGCGGACCAAAGGTGGATTGTTCGAATCGATTTCTGTACGTGCAGTAGGGTGTTGGATCGTAGCAGTGTGGAGATGGGATTCTAAGGGTTTGGGTTTTCATGCTTTGATCCGTTTTGTATCTGATCTGAGGTATTCCTAATCGTTCTTGTGTATTCTTGATTCGATTCATACAATATGTTTAAGTATATAACATGAAAACCAAATCTAACGTGTTTCGATATAATGATAATAAGAATAAAACATATTTACACCACATGAAATCATGAAGTTGTGAATCCGATATGCCGATCAGTTGTTGCCTTTCGAATCAGTTTAACATACAAGTCTTGACCTCGTCATTTAAACTTTATTTTGATCTCTTCTACGTGACCTATTAAAACCTGGTATAACCGAAACGAAATATAAAAGAGGGTCATGCGTACGTGTGTGTATATACGTGAATAAAGACTCGAATATATGTGATATTATATAATCTATTTTGGCTCATGAGTTTGTGTGAGTTTGTGTCGCATTGAATAGGTGTAGGAGCGTGTGTGTGCATGGTATGTATGGCAAGCTGTTGGGTTGTTTAATCGTGCATGTGTGTGATGTAATAAACTCATGAACGTGTGTTATTTTGAAAAAAAAGGGTGGACTGCTGATGTGTACACCTATAAGATATTAAACATATAAAAAGAGTGTATGCTAACCAGGTTGTAAAGGAGGTGTTGTGCCTCATTGTTTCCAAGTCGAGAAAAGGTTAAGGTTCGCGGTATTAAATGAGTATGCATATGTGTGTGTGTCGCTGTGTTTATTGAGATGTGTTAGATGGTGTGTCGTATGTGGGAGTTCGAAGGCTACTTAAGGCGAACACTTCGTAATGTATTAAATCTATAAAATGTGGGTGTGTCTCATGGGTGAGCTATTAAATGGTATGTGCATGGTAACTCGTGTGCGTGAATTAAGAAGTCGTAAAATAAGTTGTAAATGATGTGTTAAATAATATACATACGTATGATACTAAAGAGTCTTAGCACTTAAATTTACACTTTGAACCCTAAACTATTAAGAGTTGTCATATTAAGCCCTAAACTAAAATATTGACCATATTAAGTCTTAAAGTTTATTTAATTATCATTTGTGACCCTAAAGGTCAATAAATCGTGGAAGGTACTAATTTTGGAAACCTGCTATAAATGGAAAGTTACTAAAAGTGGAAAGCCGACTAAAATGAAAAATCTGATTTGAAGATGATATTAATATTAAGACGACCATGTATGCGTGTAGATTCGCTGGAGATGGAGTTGTTTCCGATCTTTAGATATGTTTGCATTCACGGTATAAGGTACAGATATTCCACCCTTTTTCAGTAAGGTTATCTCATGACTTTTGATTCCTTGATATTTGCTATTCTGAGTTATGATTTATTTGATATTCGTTTGGTTATTTTGTCTGATATGGTTTGATTCATCCGTTCTCTCTTGTGACTTCAATATCCGTATTATAATCCTTTGATACTTTGTAACCCGTTTAATATTATAACTTGTATGAAAAACCTTTTTGAATATATATCTTGATGATGGTTTTGGGAAATACTATTTTTAAAATGATTTCTATGACTACGAGGTAACACCACTTTTTATATGAAGGCTTAATGACTCTTATGAAAACGGTTTTTAAAAGAATACTTTCATGAAAACAACATTTAAATGATTTTCACAATTACATAATCTTATTGTACTCTATCCTTAATGATTCTCATGACTCATTGATTTCCTGATATTTGTTATTCGATATGCTTTGATCCATATTTGTTCAGTATTTGTTTGATTATTCGTTTCATGCTATATTCTATTCATATAGCTATTATCTGAGTTGGATAATTTATGATTATACATTATCATTAGATTGCATGTGCTATGCCTGTTTATGTTGCCCATATTTGTAGCCAGTCATGGGGAGTCCATGGCCGTGTCATTGATGCACCAATGGCATGACTCTAGTGTGTTCAAGTGATGTTACACACCGTCCCCATATTGTTCGTTGCATGCACATTATATTTATTATGGCCTATATTATTGTTCGGGGGGGGGGGGGGCGTATGGATGCATCCTAGGTTCGTGTCCGTATTCATGGACTTAACATGATTTGATATTATATATTGTTCAGTGACTGATGCTGGGTGCAATCCACGTCTTTCACAAGTTCGGGAGTTAGCTACTCCATTTGAAGAATGAGGACACCCCTCATATTATCTGTTTATCTGAGAGGTCTCCCCTCTATATGATTATGAAGACATGGTTACTATATTTGATTTGTGTTCGGGCTCGTGGTGGATTACTGACCTTCCCTTTTCCCTTTCTTACTTTGTACCTTTGTCTATACCTTATGTTATTCCATTGCACTATACCATATATGTTCGTTTCCTTTTGTTTTCGTTTCCGTTTATATATATCTGTTCACTGGGCTTTTTAAGCTCAGCCGCATTTCTTTTCCTGCGGCAGGTTTAGTAGGGAGCTGGGAATGAGTGGAGAGTACCTTGGACTTAGAAGACTTGATAGTTATTCTGGATTAGAGTTGATTAGAAGATATTATATTTTTAGAATTTGTATTCGCATTTGTAACCTTGTAATTTCAGTATTTCATTTGTAACCTTTGAGATTCTTGTATTACTGTAAATGTATGCTTTGGTTTGGATCTGATATGAAACCATTTTTGTGATATCTTTACCCTTGTCGGGTTGGGGTGTTACAGCCATGCTTAAGCACTTGATCCATAAGTCGTTCAGATATGCGAATAGCATCATCCAGAGTCTGAGAGTTGTAAGATGTCACGTGCCCTTCAATACTGGAAGGTTAACCACCAATGAACTTCTCCAGTAATTTCTCATTATGTGGTACCATGTGAGCATAGAAAACCTTCAATTCTTGAAATCGTCGCACATAAGTAGTAAGATCAACACCCTTCACAGCCAAATTGTAGAACTTAGTATCCAACTTCCTCATATCACTACGAGAGCAATACTTCTTGACCATCTCCTTCTTAAACTCTTCCCATGAAGTATTATAAGCATTCCCTATCCCCATATCTTGAGCATAAGCGTTCCACCAAGATAATGCATGCTCCACCAAGGTACCTCTCGCATACTTCACCTTGTAATCCTCAGAATAGTTACTCCTTAGAAACACCGACTCCATTTTCTCAAACCACTGAGTTAAACCAAGAACTCCTTCAGTTCCCTTAAAAGTAGTAGGCTTAGAATTCATGAACTCCTTATAAGTACAGAAACAGTTCTCATTGACAGCTTGCACACCTGCTTGTCCAACGTTTGGGTTGCCAACTCCTGCTTGCCCGGTAAGCGCCGCGGCAATGCCGTCATCAATCAACTTCTGGATCGCAGATGGGGTCATCTTCCTAGGTGGCATAATTCTATCAATCATTATAAATGTACAACACTGTAAGTATTTGATTAACGTAACAGAATCACATCACAAGATAAACAACACCATGATATCATCATAATATAGCACACATTCAACATCAATAATAGTACATCACCAAAATACATCATAGATTTAATACTTGTCATAAGTCTTACAAGATATGCAAAACGATTACGTGAGGGGTAAGACAGTTACATCCATAGAAAACGACCTCATAACGAGATGCTTTAGCAGAAACATATCATTCGAATACAAAATAAAACATTTAGTGTCTAAAAGACTCTCAAACATGAGTTGCAGCGGAAATAAAACATAGTTTGCAGCGGAAATAAAACATACAGTTTAAAAGGTTTTCGAATGATGAGATAGTAGAGATAGATAATAAAGCCCAAGATAGTAATCAAAAGTCTTCAGCTACTCCCGGTGCCCACAAATATGCATCAATTACCTGAGATAAAACATGCTAAAAAGTCAACACAAAGGCTGAGTGTAATCCATAGGTTTAATAAATAAGCAGTTGAGCACAAGATTTTTAGTCTGGAAGATATATATAACAAATACAAATATCGGGTAAGCGTCAACTAATTTCAGCTAAGCTCATGACACACAAAGCATTAACCGGCACCAATAACCTTGGCGTAAGTCGACAGTAACCGCGGAATTTCATAATATAATAGTTTCCCCCAAAGCTAGGTAATTTTCCAGATACCTAGTAAAACTCGAATATAGTACATCACATGCGGACCGACCTTAGTCCACATGGCGGGAAGGTCAATCCCTATAGGCCTATAAACTACAATCGCGGTCACTCGCAAGTGATTAATGGTTCATGATCGAGGGACTTGCTTTTGGAAAGGACGGTACTTAGCATTATCATTTCAGTCAGGAATAGCATACCAATAAACAATTGTGCTCATAAAAATAAATAAATAGCATGTATCTCCCCCATAGGTTTAAAAACAATTTAAAAGTAAAAGTGGGGCTACGAATCACACCTTAGTAGCAGATGAAATAAGATATCACAATATGATTAGATGGGATAGCACGGCAAATGAACCTCATCACAACCTAATATGTGAATAATATGTCTCAGCAATAAACCTCAAAGCGATTTATAAAGTAATACTCGTATTTGAAATGAAAAGGTTTTATTTCAATGGCGTTTGAGAGAAATAACGTTTAAGACTCGTGTGGATACGAGAAGTTAAAATAATAAAAGTCGGCAAACACAAACGGATATGAAGAAAAGAATAACGAAAAGAGAGAAGAACTAAGATTAAGAAGAAGAATAAAATAAATAAGACAAGAAAGAAAACATCAATAGGTTGTTTCGGTGTTTTACCCATTTCCCAAATAGTTGATAAAACATCATGATTTAGGAAGAAAGCGTATAAGTTTTGAAAATGTTTTTAGGATATTAAGTAATCATAAACGATTAAGTGATAAAGATTTTATAGAAATTTTGGCATGATGCGTCCGTTTATAAAGCATTTCCAAGTCGTTACGACTCTTGAATATAAGTTTTATTGTCATGTTTTACAATACAAATAGTTATATATATATAAATATATATATATATTTTACAAGTAATATATATATATATAATTGGACACTATCATTCGCGTATATATTAGTTGTCAAGTTTATCGACCATTTTTTGTATGTTCGGGTCCAAATATGTTAAGCTCTTATGAGTCTAACATACTCTTCCGTCTCAATTACCAAAATCGTCCATAAGGTCCATCGGCTAGTACCGTATATCCAATATCGTCCAATTCTCATCCAAGCATAGGTTAATAACATATCCAAGTCCAATGTCCAAATCATATCCCATGTTGTTCAAATTATTATCCCGAAACACCTTTCGATTACAAATATATAAATAATTAAACGTAAATGACCCAAATAAAACTAAACTCGACTCAATGTCAAATAAAATTAAATAAACGTCCTCGTGACTCCCGTGAGTCACGGTTCGACACGAGTCGAACCTAGGTGGTTCTCGGCTTATCACAACTCAACCAAAACTAAACCCTAGCAAACCAAAGAAGTCGCAAACCACAAAAATGAATCCCAAATCTACGTAGTGACTCACCACGAGTCATGGCTAAACCCGGTGTGGGTTGTTACTCTCGGCCGAACCAACAAACATAACCATTCCAAACAAACAACTCCAAAACCAATTCTATCCTAATCCTAACCCTACACCAGGCCTCGCCATGACTCACCACGAGTCACTGCTCGGATCCATCATGGGTTACCCCCACTGCTGAGACCCAACGAGCGCAAAACAATACCAAAATCCAAACCAAGTTTCAAAAACAACAAGAAAATGGCTAGAAATAAAATAAAAACAATAAAAGTACCCAACTCGCCCGAGTCAACGCGAGTTGACTCGGTGAGTCACCAACTCGGACCGAGTCAAGGCCGAGTCACGCTCAAAAACACGGATCCACACGTTTTTAACAAAGATAAAAAGGTTTTATTAAAAGTTTTGTTATAAGAATCGATTTTATAAAAGTTTTATGAATTAGGGTTTCGGATAAAAATAAAAACGGGAAAAGGGGAAGGCGCGAGGGGTGTGTACCGAGTAGAGGAATAGTGTTTGTGTGTGTGTTATTATGAGTGAGGAGAGAGAGAATGAGTGGTTTTATTAATTAGGGAGGGAGCAAAAGTGGACAATCAAAACTAGAAAGTTGGAAGTGAAAGAAAGGGGCGGAAGGGGTTATGTGACAACTTGGTGAAACTTTTACAATAATTACTGTGGGACCCATTTGACGTACCAAACGGACTCGAAAAATTATTAAACTTGCGCCATTCTTCACGAAATAATTTTTCTGATAAAAACGAGTATAAATATGCTTAACTTTCTCGAAGTTAATTTATTTGGCAAATTCGATTCATTTTGTGCTTTCTAGGTTGTGCTAACAAAATAATGGGATAACGTTAACGTTTCTCAAGATATCTCGCGTTTCTCAAGTTCAAATAAGTTCAGGATAAAGTTCAAATACTAAGGTGATGCAAAAATAAATATTTGGCTAGTGAAAAGGGTTTGAAAAATTACCGGATGTTACATATTATGTGGCTCTATTATAAAGAAATGGGACTTGAGGGCCAAATGTGCCAAATGACTAAACTAGTACCTAACTTATGCTAGATACTTCCCTCACATTTCCATAAGTTTTTAGTTCTATCTTGTGTTATGTGGGTGACGAGCCAAGAAAGAAAATGAGGGGAAACAAGACCACTTTGTGATCAAGAAATAGTGTTTAAGGTCTAAATTCAAGAGTTTAACCTTTCCATGCTTATATACAAGTAAGTAGTACCTATCCTTGATCAAATTAAGTTAGGGTTCATGAGTCAATTTTGGGGGGTTTCGGGTAAAGTTGGTTTTAAAGCAAACTATGTTAGCTTTAATAGAAAGTGATGGTCATTTTCATATTTATAACTTTGTAATGTGTCGTAGAATATGTAATAGAATAGTTAATAGGCTCGTGGATTGGGCTAAGCTAATAGGTTAATATTTATGTTAAGCTAGTCCTTAATAGTCAATGTAATCCAAGTCCAATCCTAGTCCAAACCAAGCCCATGGAAAGCCCATGATGAGTGTCTAAATACTCATCATTTTTACCTAATCTGAACTGCCAAAACTCTCAAAAACACTCAGAAATGCATCAAAATACTGAAATTATTCCAAAATTGTGTTTTATATGTCTCAGATGCAAAATGTTTAAAAACAGGTGAAAAACGAACAAAGTTTGCATAATTGGCAGTTTCAGTCCCTCAACTTTCAAAAATTGGCAAATCTAGTCCCTGGTAATCCAAAACATGTTAAATATCATCAAAGGTCCTTAGGGATTCATAAGTTGTCAAAACTAGTCCTTTAAAAGTTAAAAATTATAAAATGGCAACTTTAGTCCCTCAAGTTTGAAAAATGTCAAAATTAGTCCTTAAGGTTTTAAAAATGAAAAATATAAAAATTTAAGCCTTATACTATTCATAAATGGCATAATTGGTCCTTGTGATAACATTGTGATATTTACAGGTTCAATCCCCCAAAAAATCCAAATATTACACTTTTGGTCCTTGTGATTTAATTATAAACTAAATCCGGATCTAAACCCTTAAACCCAAAAATAAATAAATAAACAAACAAACCCAACCCATCCTATTTTACTAAACCCAGCCCAACAAGCCCAACTCCCTTAAACACCCAACCCGACCCAACCTGGTATACAAAACCAGGTTTGACTTCGGTCAAACCTATCCCCAACCTCTCAACCCCGCCAAAACCGCCTAGCCCATGGTTTCTCTGCTAAACCACTCCCCATCCAATCCAACTCACCTAACAATACAAGAAACATTTAATGCTTCTTCTCCACTACCCTGATTTGCATTTAATGCTAAATCCTGCTCAATCCACTAACTCAATTTTGGCGCCAAAATGATGAATCAACAGCTGAGATCGATTGAAGGCAATTCAAGGGTGGGGATGTGTTCAGAGATATCTAATTAGGGTTTCCCATTTGTATTTAGTATAAATAGAGCAATGTAATAAATAATTCAGTAGTAGCTAATTTAGTTTAAATCGCATTTTACTTATTTCAGTTGTAATCTTGTAATTTCTTATTCCCAGTTGTAATCAAAGTTTGTTTAAGCTATAAGAATCTTGTTTCATATGATCTTGTGTCTGATTTCATTGTTGTTCAAATTGTATGTGTCTGTTAAGGATTTAAGATTTGAACCATAACTCAGAAGCTCTCACAAGCTCCCACACCCTTACAATAAGATTATATAAGCTTAATATAGCCTACTATAAACTTATTTAGTGTACCTCAGTTCTAAAACTCAAGATACCAGAATGGTCAACCATGGTCAACATAAGCTCTTAAAAGCTTCCATGGGTTGTATAAGCTGATCAAGAAAGCTTTTTGTGGTTTTCTAGCTTGCTTTTAACAAGCTAGATAGTCCTGTTCTATGCATGCTATCCCTATAGCCACTCTCTCAGTTGTAAGGTTTTGATCAAGATTAGCATTTCACTGTATCATTTGCTTATTGCTTTAATTTTGATTCTATTATGTCTCTGTGGTGTTATTAAGTTAAGATATAGCTTAATCTAGGTAGCTTGTTCATTGATAATCATAGTTGCACAAATCTCATCATAGCAGTCAAAATAGCATTTGATCTATCTCTGTGTTTCATGCTTAAATCATTGTTGTTTTGTGCTTCATTGATCTTATGTAATGATAATATAAAGGTGTAAATCAGTGTTTTGGTCTAAATCCTCAAGTTGCTTTGAATTTCTTGTTTGCCTGTTATGATCAGGGGTGTTTGGATCTACTGATTCAGTGGTGTTGTTGATTGTGTGTGTTGTTTTTGATTGTTGTCATATGTCACTTTAGTCAAGAATAGCTCAGACCAACCATAAAAACCAGACCTCATTTGGTTAAAAGTCAAAATCACTTTGATCCCTCTAAATTTGTTGTCTGATATGGATTTAGGATCCATGATCATGTTTTTTGTGTTAAGAAGTTGTTAATCTTGCTTGGTCTAGTCTTTTCATAGCTTAACATCTCATAATCAATCATTAGATTAAGCCCAAAATTCACCAAAGTCAACTCTCTTGTTTTACTGCATAAGTCAAACTCAGTGTATGCTGAGTGGTGTTGGTTGCTGATCTAGGGTTAAATCAGACCTCAATTGGTTAGTTTCTGATAGGGCTTTTGTGTTTTTAAGATAGTTCATAAGCTAATCTAAGTTTTGCCCCCATAATATTGCATCTCAGTAGCTTATTTCATAGCTTAATCTACTCTGCAAGTTTGCCTTTTTCTGCTTATTTCTGTCTTAAGTTTGAAACAGATTTGGGGTTGATTGTGCTTATTTGTTGGATTATCTGTTGGATTTAAGTTGTTTTGTGCTTATAATAGTGTATTAAGTCTGTCCTAATCAGTTGGTCAATTTTAGTGCTTATTTGCTTATATTTGGGCTTATTCCAAACTGCTTATCTGCCCATTTCTGCTTATTTGGCTTATTTAACCTTTCATTTTATTTTTCTTATCTTTCTAATAATATTTTAGATTTACCCAGAAATTTTCATAATTTTCTGAATAGTTTTGATATTTTTAATAATTTTAATTAGTTTAAAATAGTAATTAAATCATAATAAATAGAAAAATAATCAGAAAAATATAATTCCAATTTTCATAATTTTCTTTTGTCATTTTTAATCTAGGAAAAATATAAAAATATTTTTAGGTCTTAAGAAAATCAAAAATAGAAATAAAGTGATAGCTTCTATTTAATAGAATTTATCTTTTTAAATTTTAATTAAGTAATTTTCATTTTTATAATTTTCTTAGCTTTTTAATATCATATAATATTTTTAGAAAAAGTTTTAGATTTTTCTTTGTCCATTTAGTATTTTTTATAATTTAAACTAGTTTAATTAATAGTTAAATAATAAATAATTAATAATAATTAAATAAAAAATATAAAAAATATAATTTAAGTTTTTAAATAAGTTTTAAGTTAATTTACATTTTTAAGTTTTAATTTTCATAAATTTTATTTTTGTCCCATTTTAGCTGTCCCGTTACGCGTTTGTAATTTATTTTATTAACGTTTAATTTCCCTGTGTATATCTGTTTTTATTTGTTATTTAGGATTGTTAAATAAATCAAAATCAAAAGCATTCTAAATCATCTGTCACTATAATCCTAGCTTTTCACAGTTTTCCATTCACATCTCGTTGGGAAACGATCCGGGTGATCACTTGCCTGGTTTCACACACTACACACGAGCATTCGTTCCGAGACTGTTTGCCTTTTATCATTTATTACGGTTGACCATTCACAAGTGGTTGACTTGTGTGATAAAGAAATAAAAGACATACGTTTTCAGACGGATCAAATTTTGGCGCCGCTGCCGGGGAGGTGTGCTGCGACTATTGTGAAGAATTTTAGCGATTAGTGATTCGAGATCCTTCTATCAGAAGTTCCTATTTCCCGAAAACAATATAAAATACCAAAAATATTTTCTTTTCTTTTCTATATATATTATTATTATAATTATCATATAAATTAAAAAAACCCAAAAATATTTTCCGTTTTCTTTAAATAAACAATAAAAATTAACCATCGAGAACCAAGACTGAGCACTACCTAACTGGGGGTGCGACCATAATAAGTTCCCAAAGCAAAGAATTAAAACTTTACCTTTGTATCACTTGCGAATATCGGCTCACCTTTAATTGATAAACAAACTCTAACGGAGGTTCTAGGATAGTCTGACATTAAATTGTCGGACTGAAAGAAGCGGGTTTTTAAGGAGCGTAACTGCCCACCTTTGCTTCTCCGCCACTCTGTGCGTTTATCTTTTAGAGAGCTACCGTACGCTTGTTGATTGTTGGTTAAGTTTACTTGTGTTTTCTCTCGATCTTGATTTTAATTAAAAAATTTTGCTAAGTGCATGCGCACTCGTTCTTCTAGGTCTACAAGCCCTCTCCGTGAGCTTGGAAAAATACCTCGAAGACGTCGTAGACGTTCTGCTCCGTCAGTCGTACCCGAGTTACGTACTGAACCCATTACCCCTATCATCATGGCAGAAGACCGCCCTATGAATGAGCTTCTCCAAGCTCCCACCACTGGGTACGGAGATGCCATTGTTGTTCCAGCTATCGTGGCTGAGAATTTTGAGCTTAAGACTGGGTTGATAAACCTGGTAACCCAGCGGCAATTCTATGGTTTTGAACGGGACGATCCTCAAGATCACATTAGATGGTTCAATAAAATCACATCTACCATCAAATGCAAAAGTGTCCCTGAGGAATCAATAAAACTTCTTCTTTTCCCGTTTTCTATAGATGGGGCAGCCCGGATTTGGCTTGACAAACAACCCCCTCGATCGATAACAACATGGGAAGATGTAGTTCAAAAATTCGTAAATGAATTCTTTCCTCCTTCCAAAACCACGCATCTTAAAAACGAAATCATGAAATTTACTCAAAGGTTTGATGAACCATTTGGAGAAGCATGGGATCGTTTCAAAGAATTGCTCCGCAAATGTCCTCATCACGGTTTCACCGATTTGATGCAGATGGACACTTTCTACAGTGGGTTAAACCCATCTGACCAAGATTCTCTCAATGCCTCAGCTGGAGGTAATTTTCTGAGCAAATCCACTAAGGAAGCCATTGCTCTAATTGAAAATAAGTCTAAGGTCCGCACTACACGAAACAGGACATATAATCCCCAGGCTAGTGCTGGTCCTTCCACTTCATCTCCCGTAAGTCAGTCCAGTACTGATACTCAGCTTGCTGAACTCACGAAGGTTATTCAAGCTTTGGTTTCCTCCACACAAAAGAAAGAGTCCGCTCCGCAAACTTCTCACACTGCTGAAGTCAAAAAAATAGAAGTTTGTGTTACTTGTGGTGGTCCTCATGCTTACTATAATTGTACTGCCACCGATGGCAATACATTTGATGTCAATGCTATAGCCGGAATATCCAATCAAGGAGGTAATCAATACCGTCCTCAAATGGACCCAAACCACCGTGCTAGCAATCAATTCGGGCCACCCGGATTTCCTCCTCCCAACAATCCAAATAGGAGTAATCCTAATCAACAGAGAGGGCAGAACATGCAAAATCAATTTACTGCCCCAAACAATCAATACCCACCCCAGAGGGGTAATCAAGGGTATTCAGCTCCGAATCACCAGGTACCTCTCCCAAACGAACTTGATAACTACATCAAGTTTAATGAAAACAAAATGAAGGCTATACAAAATCAGATATCTGGATTGAGAAATGAACTTCAAACCACAATAACCAAGCAGGGTAATGAGCTGAAGAGTGAGCTTATGACTACAAACAACAAAATGGAACAATCTCAAAGCAACATCGAGAATATGCTTTCTAATCTCATAAGCCATCTCACTCCACCTCCTACCTCGGGAGGTCTTCCTGGTAATACCATTCCAAACCCAAAGGGTGAACTGAAAGCTGTCACCACACGCAGTGGTAAAGCTTATGATGGACCCAGTATTTCTACTACCACTTCTTCTCCTCTCCCCAAGGTAGTGGAAAGTGAACCTGAGGTGACTGAGGACAAGGAACTTCCTATTAATAACGGAGGTGCCGACACCGTCCTACCTCAAGCTGTCCAGAAACCAAAACCCAAACCAGGAGTTGTTTTTGAAATCCCTGTTGAAAACCCTAAATCCAAACCTTCTATTCCTTATCCATCACGTTTACATGAGCAAAAGCTCCGCGAAAAAGCCAGTCAACAAATGGAAAAGTTTTTCAAAATTTTCCAGGAATTACATTTTGATATAAGCTTCGCGGATGCCATCATTCTAATGCCCAAATTTGCATCCACAATCAAACACATGTTGAGTAACAAGGAAAAGCTGTTTGAAATGGCAAAGACTCCGTTAAATGAGAACTGCTCAGCAGTTATTTTGAAAAAGCTTCCGGTGAAGCTTGGAGATCCTGGAAGATTTTTACTACCTTGTGTCTTTCCAGGAATGGTTGAATGCTACGCCTTGGCTGATCTTGGTGCGAGCATTAACCTGATGCCTTATTCAGTCTGGGAAAAACTTTCTCTTCCTGCACTCACTACTACCTGCATGACTCTTGAGCTTGCAGATCGTACCACATCTCTTCCTCGTGGCATTGCCGAGGACGTATTTGTGAAAGTGGGAAAGTTCCATTTTCCGGCTGACTTTGTGGTTGTCGATTTCGATGCTGATCCCAGGGTTCCTCTCATTCTTGGGAGAGGATTCCTAAAGACGGGACGTGCTCTCATTGATGTATTTGAGCATGAAATCACATTACGTGTGGATAACGAAGCTGTTACTTTTAACCTCGATCAAACTTC
The DNA here is from genome assembly GCA_021014915.2 of Artemisia tridentata subsp. tridentata. Lineage (NCBI taxonomy): Eukaryota > Viridiplantae > Streptophyta > Magnoliopsida > Asterales > Asteraceae > Artemisia > Artemisia tridentata. The sequence continues at coordinate 73,294,302 of CP139507.1, forward strand.
GAGGTACTCTTCAAATTATGAATCTGAATCGGTTAACCGAATCGATGTCATTGATGTTGTTTCAGAGGAGTACTCTCAAGAGTTTCTTGGTTATTCTCATAATTCTGTGAGTGGGGATACCACCACATCTTCTCTACCTATCATTTCCGACTCTTCCCCTTCTCTCACTCCGTTTGAGGGAAGCAATTTCAATTTGGAAGAGATCGAGGCTTATCTCGAGTGTGATTCATTTCTGGAAGGAATTGATGACGCTGAGATTGATCTGGAGGGAGATATTCTTCTTCTTGAGACATTGTTAAATCAGGACAATTCTCCTCCACTCCCTCCCGTTGAACTTCATAATGAGGAAATCAAATCGGTTGAGAAAAACGATGAATTTCCTGAGGTCGAACTCAAAGACTTGCCACCTCATCTTGAGTACGCATTTTTGGAAGGTGATGATAAATTACCTGTCATTATTGCTAAAGACTTAAGTGATGAGGAAAAGACTGCTCTAATAAAGGTCTTGAAGTCACACAAGCAAGCAATTGCCTGGAAACTCTCCGACATAAAGGGTCTCGACCCTGAATTTTGTACTCACAAAATATTAATGGAGGATGACTTTAAACCAGCAGTCCAACACCAGCGAAGGGTAAATCCCAAAATCCACGATGTTATCAAACAGGAGGTTATCAAACTTCTTGATGCAGGATTGATTTACCCCATCTCTGATAGTCCTTGGGTTAGTCCCATTCACTGCGTTCCAAAAAAAGGTGGCATAACTGTTGTCACAAATGAGGAGAATGAGTTGATTCCAACTCGATTGGTTACTGGGTGGCGTGTTTGCATTGACTATCGTAAGTTAAATGATGCCACCCGAAAAGACCATTTTCCTCTGCCCTTCATGGATCAGATGCTTGAGAGATTAGCGGGAAACGAGTACTATTGTTTCCTTGATGGTTTCTCGGGTTACTTTCAAATCCCCATTGATCCACAAGATCAAGAAAAGACCACATTTACATGCCCCTATGGAACCTTTGCTTATAAACGTATGCCTTTTGGCTTATGTAATGCTCCAGGCACGTTCCAAAGGTGCATGATGTCCATATTTTCCGACATGATCGGGAAAACGATGGAGGTCTTTATGGATGACTTCTCAGTCATTGGGGATTCGTTCGAAACATGTCTCTCCCATTTAGAAAACATGTTGAAACGGTGTGAAGACACCAATCTTTGTCTAAATTGGGAGAAGAGTCACTTTATGGTCAAAGAGGGCATTGTCCTCGGCCATAAGATATCAAAGAGCGGGATTGAGGTTGACAGATCTAAAGTTGATGTCATTGGTAAATTACCTCATCCCACTACCGTCAAAGGTATTAGGAGTTTTTTGGGTCATGCCGGTTTCTATCGTCGATTCATACAAGATTTTTCTAAAATCGCCCGGCCTATGACTCATCTTCTTGAAAAGGATGCTCCTTTTATCTTCTCACCCGAATGCATCGAAGCTTTTGAAACATTAAAGAAAAAGCTTACTGAAGCACCCATTCTGGTTGCCCCCGACTGGGATTTTCCCTTTGAACTCATGTGCGATGCAAGCGATTTTGCTATCGGTGCAGTCTTGGGGCAACGAAAAGCCAAACATTTTCAGCCTATCCACTACGCAAGTAAAACCATGACTGAAGCTCAAACTCATTACACCACTACAGAAAAAGAATTGTTGGCTGTGGTGTATGCCTTTGAGAAGTTTCGGCCATATTTAATCTTGACAAAATGTGTAGTGTATACGGATCACTCGGCTCTCAAATATCTCTTTGCAAAACAAGATGCAAAGCCGAGATTGCTCCGTTGGGTTCTCCTCCTACAAGAATTTGATATCACAATACGTGATAAAAAAGGAGCTGAGAACCTAGCTGCTGATCATCTATCCAGATTAGAGAACCCACACCAAGATGTTTTCGAGAAAAAGGAAATAAATGAAACATTTCCTCTTGAGACACTCAATGCGGTTGCTTTTCGTGGAGATTCTACTACCCCGTGGTTTGCCGACTTCGCAAATTACCATGCGGGTAACTTCATAGTGAAAGGGATGTCGACCCAACAGAAGAATAAATTCTTCAAGGATGTTAAACATTACTTCTGGGACGACCCCTACTTATTCAAAATCTGTGCGGATCAAGTCATCCGGCGATGTGTTTATGGACAGGAAGCTATTGACATTCTCAAAGCTTGCCATGCTGGACCCACCGGGGGCCATCATAGTCCAAACTACACCGCCAAAAAGGTGTTTGATTCCGGGTTTTATTGGCCCACAATCTATAAAGATGCCCAAGATCTCATCAAAACTTGTGAAGCTTGTCAGCGTCACGGAAATATTTCACAACGAAATGAAATGCCACAAAATGCTATTCAAGTGTGTGAAATCTTTGATGTCTGGGGCATTGACTTTATGGGGCCATTTCCATCGTCTCGAGGAAATAAGTACATTCTCGTGGCTGTTGACTACTTGTCAAAATGGGTTGAAGCAAAAGCTTTACCCACTAATGATGCCCGAGTTGTAGTAAAATTCCTGAAAGCTCTGTTTGCCCGTTTTGGAACTCCACGTGCTATGATCAGTGATCGTGGTACGCATTTTTGCAATGACAAATTTGATAAAGTCATGCAAAAGTATGGTGTAACTCACCGTCTTTCTACTGCGTATCACCCACAAACAAGTGGACAAGTAGAAGTTTCAAATCGGGGTATTAAAAGAATCCTGGAAAGGACTGTAGGAGAAAATCGTGCGTCCTGGTCGGATAAGTTGGATGATGCACTATGGGCCTTTCGTACAGCTTACAAAACACCCATTGGGTGTACGCCTTACAAACTTGTGTACGGAAAGGCATGTCATCTACCGATCGAATTAGAGCACAAAGCCTACTGGGCCTTGAAACATGCTAACTTTGACCTCCAAACTGCGGGTGATCACCGTAAAGTTCAAATGAATGAACTAAATGAACTGCGTGATCAGGCCTACGAGAACTCTTTGATTTATAAAGAAAAGACAAAAAAGATTCATGACTCCAAAATCAAAAACCGCGTTTTCAACGTTGGTGATCGAGTCCTTCTTTTCAATTCAAGATTAAAGATCTTCTCAGGCAAACTCAAAACCCGTTGGACTGGTCCTTTCACTATCACAAAGGTTTATCCATATGGTACCGTTGAGTTATCTCAAGCTGACGGGCCTAATTTCAAAGTGAATGGTCATCGTTTAAAACACTACTTTGGAGAGGACACACCATTCATGGTTGTCCCGGATCTTCAAACTTTCCCCATGAACCAATGAATGCGGGGATCGAGTCAAGCTAGTGACTCGGTGATCAAAAACATTAGCAAAACATGGGTTTTCACCCGTGTCTCTGTTTTCTTTCTCTGTTCTACCACCTAGTGTGGGGGAGATGCCCCACATGTTGTATATATGTAAAGCTTAAAAAAAAAAAAAAAAAGAGGGGAATTTGCATGCCTTAACGGCTTAAATGCAAATTAAATAAAAATAAAATAAATATGTATATAAAAATAAAAGGCTATTAATATTTCCCTTTCACGTTCTAAGTGTTGGTTTAACAACCGGTTCTTTGAATATTGAGGGCAATATTCAGTTCTAAGTGTGGAGGGGAATTCTCGCGAATTTGATCAAATGTACCATCTAGTACCCCCATTTTAGCCAAAATTTTAAAATTTTTTCTCACTTAGAACTCAATAAATGGTTATCAGTCCGCCATGTCTAACCCACTTAAGGATTGGCTAATCCGAGAGCAAACGGCTCTTGGTAAAGATGTCTCAAATCGTTGATGGCTTGCAATTTGCCCAAAATTGTATGGTATTCGACTCACCATATCTTCATAAGTGAAGAGTTGGCTAGCCCGCAAGGTTATGGCTTGTGGTTAAGGCAGTGAAAATCCATGATTGGTAATCAGCTCACCAAAGATAATATTGATAATTTATCTAAGAGTTGGCTAGTCCAGAAGCAAACGGCTTCTGGTAAAGACAAATCAAAACCGTTGACAGCTTGTGGTTTGCTCAAAATCACTTGGTTATCATTGTACCAAAGTTCTTACTTGAACTGAAACAATTGGCTACTCCAGAAGTAATGGCTTTTGGTAAAGAGTCTTTCAAATCCATTAAATCTTCATAAAATATTGCTAGGGACTAGCAATAGTTTAGTGTGGGGGATTGATGAGTGTCTAAATACTCATCATTTTTACCTAATCTGAACTGCCAAAACTCTCAAAAACACTCAGAAATGCATCAAAATACTGAAATTATTCCAAAATTGTGTTTTATATGTCTCAGATGCAAAATGTTTAAAAACAAGTGAAAAACGAACAAAGTTTGCATAATTGGCAGTTTCAGTCCCTCAACTTTCAAAAATTGGCAAATCTAGTCCCTGGTAATCCAAAACATGTTAAATATCATCAAAGGTCCTTAGGGATTCATAAGTTGTCAAAACTAGTCCTTTAAAAGTTAAAAATTATAAAATGGCAACTTTAGTCCCTCAAGTTTGAAAAATGTCAAAATTAGTCCTTAAGGTTTTAAAAATGAAAAATATTAAAATTTAAGCCTTATACTATTCATGAATGGCATAATTGGTCCTTGTGATAACATTGTGATATTTACAGGTTCAATCCCCCAAAAATCCAAATATTACACTTTTGGTCCTTGTGATTTAATTATAAACTAAATCCGGATCTAAACCCTTAAACCCAAAAATAAATAAACAAACAAACCCAACCCATCCTATTTTACTAAACCCAGCCCAACAAGCCCAACTCCCTTAAACACCCAACCCGACCCAACCTGGTTTTCAAAACCAGGTTTGACTTCGGTCAAACCTATCCCCAACCTCTCAACCCCGCCAAAACCGCCTAGCCCATGGTTTCTCTGCTAAACCACTCCCATCCAATCCCACTCACCTAACAATACAAGAAACATTCAATGCTTCTTCTCCACTACCCTGATTTGCATTTAATGCTAAAACCTGCTCAATCCACTAACTCAATTTTGGCGCCAAAATGATGAATCAACAGCTGAGATCAATAGAAGGCAATTCAAGGGTGGGGATGTGTTCAGAGATGTCTAATTAGGGTTTCCCATTTGTATTTAGTATAAATAGAGCAATGTAATAAATAATTCAGTAGTAGCTAATTTAGTTTAAATCGCATTTTACTTATTTCAGTTGTAATCTTGTAATTTCTTATTCCCAGTTGTAATCAAAGTTTGTTTAAGCTATAAGAATCTTGTTTCATATGATCTTGTGTCTGATTTCATTGTTGTTCAAATTGTATGTGTCTGTTAAGGATTTAAGATTCGAACCATAACTCAGAAGCTCTCACAAGCTCCCACACCCTTACAATAAGATTATATAAGCTTAATATAGCCTACTATAAACTTATTTAGTGTACCTCAGTTCTAAAACTCAAGATACAAGAATGGTCAACCATGGTCAACATAAGCTCTTAAAAGCTTCCATGGGTTGTATAAGCTGATCAAGAAAGCTTTTTGTGGTTTTCTAGCTTGCTTTTAACAAGCTAGATAGTCCTGTTCTATGCATGCTATCCCTATAGCCACTCTCTCAGTTGTAAGGTTTTGATCAAGATTAGCATTTCACTGTATCATTTGCTTATTGCTTTAATTTTGATTCTATTATGTCTCTGTGGTGTTATTAAGTTAAGATATAGCTTAATCTAGGTAGCTTGTTCATTGATAATCATAGTTGCACAAATCTCATCATAGCAGTCAAAATAGCATTTGATCTATCTCTGTGTTTCATGCTTAAATCATTGTTGTTTTGTGCTTCATTGATCTTATGTAATGATAATATAAAGGTGTAAATCAGTGTTTTGGTCTAAATCCTCAAGTTGCTTTGAATTTCTTGTTTGCCTGTTATGATCAGGGGTGTTTGGATCTACTGATTCAGTGGTGTTGTTGATTGTGTGTGTTGTTTTTGATTGTTGTCATATGTCACTTTAGTCAAGAATAGCTCAGACCAACCATAAAAACCAGACCTCATTTGGTTAAAAGTCAAAATCACTTTGATCCCTCTAAATTTGTTGTCTGATATGGATTTAGGATCCATGATCATGTTTTTTGTGTTAAGAAGTTGTTAATCTTGCTTGGTCTAGTCTTTTCATAGCTTAACATCTCATAATCAATCATTAGATTAAGCCCAAAATTCACCAAAGTCAACTCTCTTGTTTTACTGCATAAGTCAAACTCAGTGTATGCTGAGTGGTGTTGGTTGCTGATCTAGGGTTAAATCAGACCTCAATTGGTTAGTTTCTGATAGGGCTTTTGTGTTTTTAAGATAGTTCATAAGCTAATCTAAGTTTTGCCCCCATAATATTGCATCTCAGTAGCTTATTTCATAGCTTAATCTCCTCTGCAAGTTTGCCTTTTTCTGCTTATTTCTGTCTTAAGTTTGAAACAGATTTGGGGTTGATTGTGCTTATTTGTTGGATTATCTGTTGGATTTAAGTTGTTTTGTGCTTATAATAGTGTATTAAGTCTGTCCTAATCAGTTGGTCAATTTTAGTGCTTATTTGCTTATATTTGGGCTTATTCCAAACTGCTTATCTGCCCATTTCTGCTTATTTGGCTTATTTAACCTTTCATTTTATTTTTCTTATCTTTCTAATAATATTTTAGATTTACCCAGAAATTTTCATAATTTTCTGAATAGTTTTGATATTTTTAATAATTTTAATTAGTTTAAAATGGTAATTAAATCATAATAAATAGAAAAATAATCAGAAAAATATAATTCCAATTTTCATAATTTTCTTTTGTCATTTTTAATCTAGGAAAAATATAAAAATATTTTTAGGTCTTAAGAAAATCAAAAATAGAAATAAAGTGATAGCTTCTATTTAATAGAATTTATCTTTTTAAATTTTAATTAAGTAATTTTCATTTTTATAATTTTCTTAGCTTTTTAATATCATATAATATTTTTAGAAAAAGTTTTAGATTTTTCTTTGTCCATTTAGTATTTTTTATAATTTAAACTAGTTTAATTAATAGTTAAATAATAAATAATTAATAATAATTAAATAAAAAATATAAAAAATATAATTTAAGTTTTTAAATAAGTTTTAAGTTAATTTACATTTTTAAGTTTTAATTTTCATAAATTTTATTTTTGTCCCATTTTAGCTGTCCAGTTACGCGTTTGTAATTTATTTTATTAACGTTTAATTTCCCTGTGTATATCTGTTTTTATTTGTTATTTAGGATTGTTAAATAAATCAAAATCAAAAGCAATCTAAATCATCTGTCACTATAATCCTAGCTTTTCACAGTTTTCCATTCACATCTCGTTGGGAAACGATCCGGGTGATCACTTGCCTGGTTTCACACACTACACACGAGCATTCGTTCCGAGACTGTTTTGCCTTTTATCATTTATTACGGTTGACCATTCACAAGTGGTTGACTTGTGTGATAAAGAAATAAAAGACATACGTTTTCAGACGGATCCCATGGAAAGCCCATAGGGATCGTATGTATGGAACTATATATACACCTCAAATGAGTCATTTGAGGTGTGTGCTTGAGTGTGTATTGTGTGTGTTTCTTAATAAAAGTTCTCTTCTTTATCTCTCTCTTTAACGCCATACATATCAAGTCACCACCACCATTCGTGCATCATATTGTGTGATAAAGTTATTAGATCTAAGGTCCTACAAGTGGTATTAATCGCCTAACAATGATCTAGGAGTGTGTTGTGTTTTAACCTTTTTTTGCTCTTCGAGTTAGTTTTAAAAAAAAATTAAAAACACGATAAAAACATTAAAGGTTGTGAATTTATGATAGTTTAGGTTGCATGTTGGTCAGATCTGGTGAAAACTTGGATTAAAAAACGTGTTTTGTGGTGTTTTTAGGTGATTTTTGAAGTTAAGATACGGTATCCTTCGAGTAAGGGTTGAATTTCTTCAAGTTAGAAGAATTTATTCAATTAAGGGCTTGAATTTCTTCGAGTTAGAAGAAGTTTTTCGAGTAAGGTTGCATTTTCTTCGAGTTAGAAATCCTTCGAGTAAGGAAATTTAAGTTCTGTTTATATTTTCCGAGTTAGGAAATCATAACTTCTACTCTTATATCCTTCAACTAAGGGCTTATATATACAGCGAGTTAGAAAATTCTTCGAGTAAGGAATTAAGCCTTCGAGTTAGAAACTTCGAGTAAGAGTCTTCGAGTTAGCATTTTCGAGTAAGATTCTTCGAGTTAGTTTTCGAGTAAGATTCTTCAAGTAAGGGATTCTTCGAGTAAGGAAATCATCTTAGAAGGACTAAACTTCAGACGGCCATAACTTTTGAACCTTAACTCCGTTTTCAGCCCATAACCTATCAAAACGACCGTTAGAACGAGGAGAATGACAATGTTTTTAAGTTTTTAGACCAAATTTTCCCTACAACAACTTATCTTAACCAACAAAAAACACAACTCCTATATCGTTGAAACGATCCAAGATCAACTTTATCATACATAACTTCATCAATGGCAACTCAGCAGGACATTCATGCAGCCGGTGCGTAAAACCGTCCTCCTATGCTTGAAAAAGGTGGGTATCTTCCATGGACAAGCCGCATGCTTCGTTACATCAAAAGCAAGCCTGATGGTAAACTCCTGATCTAATCTATTGAGAATGGACCCTTCAAGCCTCGACAAATTCAAGACCCTGGAGATCCAAATGGAACACCTCCTGTTCTACCATTCTTTCGTGAAGAAACAGAAGCAGAATACACAGAAGAAGACAAGAAGCAGATCGACGCTGATGATATGGCAATACACTTAATCCAACTAGGATTACCACGAGAGGTCTTTGCTGCTGTCGACAGCTGTGAAACTGCCTATGAAATGTGGGAACGAGTTAGAAGGCTATGTCATGGAACAAAAATTGGGCAACAAGATGTAGAAAACAAGCTACTAACTGAATGGGAGAAGTTTACATCCACTCCTAGAGAATCCATTGAATCCTAATACACCAGGTTCTGCACTTTAATGAATGAGCTAATCAGAAACAAGTTGACACCAAGACCAATCGCGAGCAATATTAAGTTCATCAACAATCTTCAAGAAGAATGGGGACGATATGTCACTATTGTTAACCAAACCAAGGATCTACATCAAAGGAATTATGATCAGCTTTACGATTGTCTGAAGCAAAACCAAGCTGAGGCTAATGAAGTTAGGAAAGAAAGATTGGCAAAGAATCATGATCCTCTTGCATTCATTGCTCAAACACCAACACCTTTACCAGTGAACACACAACATCAACCATCACCATCATCTACTCACAACTACATGCAACAACAATACATTCCACAACAACAAACTGCTGTAATCCCACAACAACAATTCTGCCCACAACAACAACATGTTATTCCATAACAACAATATCCACAATACCAAGAACCAGAGTTCACTGACAATGATGAGTCTACTGCTGCTTTGACACAAGCATTTTCTTATTTGACAAAGGCATTCCAAGGACACTATTCTACACCAACCAATAACAACCAAAGAATTTTATCGAATACTCGCAACAGGCAGATTGCACAACCGAGTTTCAATATGGGTTAAGGAGGACAAATGGTTGGAGTTATTGGGAATCAACAGGGATATGCTACTAGATTTCAGATGGGTAATCAGAATATGCAGAATGCAGGAAATCAGTTGGGTCAGTATGCAGGGAATCAGATGGGTCAATTTGTTGGAAATCAGAGGGGTCAGAATATTGGGAATCAGACAGTGGGTAATCAGATTGGGAATGTTGCAGCTCCAGTTGCTAGGAATTATGGAAATATGAATCAGGGAAATCCGATAAAGTGTTTCAACTGTCAGGGTGTAGGTCATATGGCAAGGAACTGTCCTACTAAGCCGAAAAAGAAAGATCCAGCTTATCTGCAGAAAGCATTGCTGTTGGCACAGAAGGAAGATGCAAGGTTTTAGTTGAATGCTGAGGAAAGTGATTTTATGGCTCTCATGGATGACATGGAAGACCGAGAGGACATCGATGCAAACTGCATATTTATGGCAAATCTTCAGGAGGATATGTACGACACGGATTCTGACATACCTCCTGTTTATGAAACCAATGCAGTATTTGAGGTACCATTATTCAATACATGCCACAATAATGATATATTTGATATGTCTATTCATAAGGAACAACATTCTGAGTATACATACCTGGACACGCCGAGTAGTAGCAATATTGATTTGGTAACTCCTGATATGAATCATAGTGGAGGCTCAGTTTCATAGCATGCTGAGGACGATGAGGAAACACGTACTCTCTTTGAATCATTATTGCATAATTGTAGCATTGAAATTGAGAAAGTAAAAAAGGTCAATCGCGATGTTAAGGCGACGAATGAGAAAATGACTGCTGAGCTTGAGAGGTATAAGGAAAACGAAAAAGCTTTTGAGTTTCATAAAAAATGACAGCCAGACTTAGAAACTGGTTATCAAAATTCCGTTTCAAGGGAAAAACAATTGCAAATCAAGTATGACAAACTTGATGTTAATTCACACATGAAAATAAAATCCTTAAACGCGGAAATTTCTGATTTGAAAAACCAACTTTTTAAACTAAAATCAATTTGTTCTGATCTTGAAAAAGAAAAGAAACAGTTGAAAGCAGATTTTTCAAAACGAGAAAACGATCTTCTTGATGAAATCATTGAGAAACAAGAAACAATTAAAAAGTTGGAAAATTTGTGTAACCACCGGTAAATTTTACCTTGTATTAAATTAATATAATATTCTATTAAAAGAATATGTATCCATTTTCTACGTCTATTTTTTTAAGAGATTAAACGTTAACAGTTTATCTAATCACAACAACCAACTAATGTGACATAACTCACGTGCTCACACGCAGACAGACACCAACATGCCTTAATATTTATTTTAAATAAACATACTTATATGGCAAATATAAAAGTTTGCAACTTTTATTTACCACTTTACGTACTTTATAAGTAATGACGTAAATTTAATTACGTATACTAAATTCGTAACCTACATTAAACTACCTTCAATCTAAATGTTGTAGGCATTTTATTTTTCTAATAGTCATATTTTCTATGTACTATTACTACTTTGCCACTTTTACGTAAACCTCATACGTTTTACGTATTATGCGTACTTAAACCTACGTATTTAGGTTTTAACAACGTATACGCTATCCGTTAATCTTATCACTCATCTAATATACTAACAGAGGGTATATGTATAAGTTTTAACATTTTTATAAATGTTATATTTTTATGTTGCCCGATTTTAAGTTTCGTGACTTAAAGGCTTAACGTTAGCAATTACAAGGATCAAACTATACCGACTAAATACTATCAAAATATCTAAACCAATATAATTATCTCTTTGTAAAACGTATCTCTTATACACACTCCATACGTGCCATGCAAATACCAACCATGCATGCGTGTTCCAATGTAACATGAACATGCAAAGTCTAATTAAATGGACGTGGTATCATGCATGTAATATCAACTTGTATATTAACTTCATACGTGCCATGTTATCCAAAGATCCAAAATGCATGCACTACACGTTGTCATATTTGTTATATCATTTTTTTTCCTTTGCGAGCCATTCTTGCAAACCAACTCAAACATACAATACTCATTTACATGACATGAATATATAAGTGATCATGGAATTTATATTCTCACTAATTTCCACTACCTATTATCTAAATATACAAAGCTTAACATGCATTGCACCATCAAATTATATGCATGCGTACTGCACATCTCATTCCAAGTCGCAAACCACTTGACCAGATCTAAACACACGGCTTGTGTTGAAGATACTTTGAGTTAATGTTAACTAGCAAGCGGAATTTACTAGCTAACACTTAGAAGATTTTGTGTTTGGTAATGTATGTGATTTTATGAATGTAACAGTAAAGATAAGAACACAATGTTTAACCAAACGATTAGCTTTAATATATTACGAGTGATCTATAATATCACTAGGGTTCGACAACCTTGAAGCTCTTACAATACGACTTAGGGATATGTATATGTATGTATATATGAAACCCTAAATAAGAATCTCCTTTTATAGACCAAGGAGTCTTGTAAAAGTAAAACTATTATATGTATCAATCTAACTTAATAAGATATACATCATATCTATTATATATTTATCCATGCACGATTCTGTCTTCATCTTATAACCAGTACTAACTTCATATTCCAGTACTAACTAACTTAGTACTGTTAGTGTAATCTTGAACGAATGTTCAGCAATACTAATTTATGCCTGGCAGTACTAACTGTTGGTTTAATTCCCAACAATCCTCCCTTAAACTTATGATTTCTCTGCAATTCATAAGTTTCTTGAATTAAACTCCAACTTTGATGATGGGGTGGATTCTTTCAAACACTTATCTTCAATCTTGAATCACTTCAGCATTTTCTTCACATTTAAGCTTTGAATAAACCTTGAACAGCAAATACTCCAACATTGTTAGGAACACGTTTTAGATATTTTACAAGTCTTGTTCATTTAATTAATGTTGCACAATTAGGACTATATTGTTTGTATTTTGGACCGGTTCAATAGTAGTCCTTGGACCGGTCATATTAATTAATTAAATCCTTATCACATGTAAAGGGAATATTCCTAAAGAATATTCCCCTCCCTATGCCTATAAATACAAGGCAAGGGAGTCATTTGAATTGTTGGTTTTTCAAGTGTAGCTGCGCAAGCTTTGTTGGTATAACATTCGAATAGAAAGCCTTCCACTTCTTTTCTTATTCTTCTTCTCATTTCTCTTACTTTCTAGCTTATCGTGTTTAGCTTATTCATATTTCCATAAGTAGCTTATTAATATATAGATAAGTAGTATATCGTGTTTGGTTGGTTTAAATCATTTAACGAGAGTGTGTGTGTTGTTTGAGATCATTAATAGCGACCTACAAGTGGTATCATACGCCAAGGATATTTAGGATTTGTGTTTTAAGTCTAGATCTAATCGTTATTTTTCATTTGGTTTCAATACGTTTACGTCAGTTCTTTTTCACGTTCATTTGCGTTCAAAAGTGTGAAAAAAGCGGGTTTTGCAAATCGTTGTGTAATCCTTTTTAATCAAATCTTCGTTTTTTAAAGTTAACGTGGTTAATTTTGGTGTAAATTCGGTGTTTTAATCGTTAAAAATCATTAGATTTACGTTTTTCATCATCATCCAACGTTCTGGGTTGAAATTCGAAGAAGAAGGGTTTCTCGCAATTGGTTTGCAACAATTCATGGATTTCTCGCATTTGGTAACAAGGGTTTCTCGGAATTGCTGAATTACGGGTTTATCGCAATTGGATTAGTTTAAGAGTTTCTCGCAATTCATCAGATTCTTCGGATTTGGTACTCGGTGTTTCCTTCTTTGTAAAAGATAGTGAAACTACCTCGACTCGGAATTATTCTCAACTTTTGTATAAAAGTTTGAGAACGTGATCGAAATTGTAATTTTGAAAAAATCTTTCGAAATTGCTTGATCTTTCGCAATTCAGAGTTATCTCTCGCAATTGCAAAGTTCTATCGCATTTGAAATTGATTCTCGCAATTGCAATTTTCTATCGCATTTGAGAAATCTCTCGGAATTACTCAAGTCTCTCGCAATTGGACAACCTTTATCGCAATTCAGATTCTCTCGCAATTCAAACAGTGTTTCTCGCAATTGGACTAAGAACATTAAGTAAATTTAAAAATCAAATATCATAAATCTTAAAACACATCTTAATTATCTAAAGATCCAAGAAAATGTCTCAACCACCTCACTTCAACTACTACTATCAGCTACAGCAACATCCTCAACAACAACAATTTCATCCTCAGTATCAACAACAACAAGCATTCGTTCAACAACATCAATTTCTCTCTCCACCACAAGTATCCCCACAACAAATCATGCAACAGAATCAACAACTGCAGAACTATTCATCCTACTCCAGAGAACCTCATTGGTTTAATAAGATGTGTGAAGCAATCAGTAGTCAGCAATCGCGTCATGAAGCTGGAAGTCAAGAAACTCCACCAATGCTAACTCCGGGTAACTACGTGCAATGGGCTAGTAGATTCCTCAGATTCGTTGAATTGAAAAAACCCCATGGTCAGTATCTCAAGAAGGTCATTGAAGAAGGACCCTATCCCATTCCAGCTACTGTAGTTTCAGCAACTACAGAGAGAGAAGAAACATCCACACCCATTCCGGTTGCCAACTACACAACTGAGCAAACATTACAACAAGAAGCAAACCAATTGGCTATGTCTTTCATACTTCAAGGAATTCCCAATCCTATCTACCGAAGTATTGATGCTCAAAAGACAGCCAAAGATATGTGGGAACATGTTCATCTTCTCATGGAAGGAACAGAGTTAAACCAAGAAGATCTTGAGTCCAAGTTATATATGGAGTACACTCACTTCATTATGGAACCAGGAGAGACCATTGAATCTTACTACCACCGTTTCACCAACATTATCAACGATCTTGATCGTCATGATATAAAGTTACCAAAGATTGCTATCAACTCCAAATTCCTTGGATGTCTTGGTCCTGAATGGCAAAAATATGCAACTTTTGTGAGGCAGACAAAGAAAATTGGTGATGTCAAATACGGACTCATGTATGATTATCTCAGACAACATCAATCAGAAGTGGATAAAGAAGTTGCAGCACGAGGAGGCTTCACACCAGCACCAACACCAAATTCACTTGCTCTTGTTGCTCAATCCAACTTCTCTTTACCACAACAGGAATTTGGCAACTCATCTTTTCAACCAACCATTCCACCCCAACCTCATAATCAAATCATTCCTTATGAAGCACCACAACAATACTCTGATAACCAGCTGGTTCCATACATCAACACCGATTCAGTAATGTACTCAAATGCAGACTATGATGAAGAAGAGGATGCTTTCAATTCACTTAATGAAGCATTTGGATTGATTGCTAACACATTTGGAAGATTCACCAAATCCAACAACCGTCTTCGTTCATCTTCAAATACCAGGAATCAGGCAGTTGTTCATGATGGCAGAGTTGAAATTCAAAACAGGTCTTCAGGCAGATATGGTTCGGGAAATCGTGGATATGGTAATCAAAGGGTTCAGTCAGGAGGAAATCGGTTCAATACTGCAGGGGTAAACAGAAACAGTATGGGGAATGTTCAGAGGGGAAATTCAAATGTTGGGAATGGTCAGAAAGGCATTGCTAATACATCTATCACTTGCTACAATTGTGGGGGGAATGGTCATATGGCTAATGCTTGTCCGAAGCCGAGAACAATGGGCAGTCAGTATCACAAAGAGGCTCTTATGATGGCACTCAAAGATGAAAGAGCTGCTGGGATGATGACTCAGAATGATCAAAGTTTTATGGCAACTGTGGAATCAGATGATGAGATGGAAGACCTTGAGGCAAACGCTGCAGTCATGCTTATGGCTAATATGCAAGAGATGAATATGTCCGAGTCAGGCCCGGTATATGACACCGATGGTCTTTCTCAGGTACCTGATCCGATATGTCTTATTCATGAAATTGCTTCACCGTCTGCATCTTCATCTACAAACGAAACTTTTGTTCAAAATGAGTCATTATCATCATCATCCAATGATCAAGATAACACGGTTGTATCATTTGATGATGATAAAACAGTTGTTTCCTTTGATGATCTCATCGATGATGCTAATTGTGATCATATTGAACAAAAAGATCCTTTGCATGATCAAGATTCGGAATTACAGGCCTTGTTATTGACCACCCAGTCACAAATAGAAAAATGCAATGACATCAATCAGAAACTCAAAGAGAAAATTGCAGTGTTAACAAAGGATAATGAGTGCTATAAATTACAACTTTCTGGATATCTTAAACAAGATAAACGTGAAAAAGGTTTTGAAAAGGCTTTCCAACAAGAGTACGTTAAAGTTCAAAATTTAGAAAGTCAAGTTCGCGAGCTAACCATTGCCAAAGCTGAACTTTTCTCTCAGAAAGAAAAGGATCAATTGGAGTTTAAAATTCAAATTGAGACTTTAAATTCTGAATTGTTGAAAACTCAATCTGAGCTTTCTGCATCTCAGAAAGATCTTCTTGAAGAAAAGAAAGCCAATCGGAAATGTGTTGACTCCTATCTTGATCAAATTCTGGATTTGGAAACCAAACTCAAAGACTTTCAAAATGTTGTGTATAAAACGGGTAATTCTGTAACGCAAATTCAAAAGAATGTTGTAAAACCAAGTCCTAAAGGAGTAAGTTTTGCACTTGGCAGTGATACACCCCGCAATTTACACAAAGCACTCAAAGAAAATCCTAAGTTGTACAATGCAACATTTCTGTTAGATGATTCCTTTCAACGTGTTGTTATGTATTCTGTTGATGAAGAAACTGATTTTCTTGAAAACAAGATTGAGGGTCGATCAAAGTCACAAACAAAGTTTTCAAACGTACAGTACGATTATAATGCACGACCTCATTTGAGCAAATCATTTGTTCCTCCTAAGGATCATCCAGAACAAACGTTAACATACACAAACATAAGTGCTCCCTCGTCTATAACTTCTGATCCTACGACTGGTGTACAATTTAAAGATTGTTTGACAGAGGATCTTGTTGATCCACAAATGCCTAAAGAATGTCGGGTTCTTCGATATTTTCAGACATTTATGGATGACATTTCTCGTTTGGAGAGTGAAATTGAGTTCAGTTCTCAAATTCCTATCTCGTCTTTTCTTTCTCCTGTTCAGAAAGAAAAGAAGGAGATTCTTCAAAAGAAAATTCTTCCTCATGTCAGAAATCTGAAAAAGGGTGCAACAAGATGGGAAGAGGAGTTACATACGGAATTAGCATCTATGAAATCCATTTTCAAAGCTAAAGATGACAAGGTTCAACGTCAAAAACTTCAAAAGAAATTTTTAGCAAACGAAAATGATCGACTCTTGCAAAAAGTCTTGTGTTATGACATTGTCTCTGTGATTATGAACTCGCTCTATGAATCTGGTAATGCTTTAATTGTGAATGATCATGCTGTAGATATTAAGATGTTGCATATGGAGATTGATAATCTGATACATGAGAATGAGACTCTTCGACAAATCAATGGTGATGTGGAAAACAAAGTTTTTAATCTTCAAAAACAGTTGGACTGGTGTCAAAAACAAAGTCTTGAATTTGAACTCAAATTTCAAAATCTCATGGGATCTCTATCATTTCAAAACAGTCATGAAGAAAACAAAGAAACAAAGGCTTTCTTAAAAGTTAAACTGTTTAAAAATGAAAAAGACCTGGATGAAGTTATTCAAAACAGAAATGACACAGTCTACCTAAACAGGAAATTAGATTCACAAAATCAAGAGTTCCAACACATCATTATTGATTTGAAGAAGAAGATCAGAGTTTTCGACAAGAGCAAAGCAAACATTCATAAGATTGCTCCAGGAATGTATGTAGTGGACAAAGAACATACCCAAGCATCTGACACAACCACTGATTCAGCTACTTGTACTTCCACAGGACTAGAAACCACCTCTAAGATCAACCATTCCAAGACTCACAAGAAACAGAAGAAGAATAGAGTCAAGAAATCTAGGAAGGCAGTATCTAAGTCTGAAGAAGTTCAAGAACGTAGTTTGAATAAGACAAATGTAACATCAGAAATAGAATTGCACTTATCTGAGTCTAGTTCTAAGAATGATGTAACAAATGATAACTCTTTAAATATTAATGAAGATGTTTTGGTTGATGCTACTTGTGTTTTTTGTCGTCATAGCATACTATCTGGTGATCATACAAAATGTGTTGCTAAAACTTTGCTGACTAAGAGAAAGAAACGAACTAGTGGCGCTTCCTCTAGGCTTCAAACCATTGCAAAATCCATTTTAGGGATGCCTCCACTAGATGTTTCTGAGGAGAATATAGAAAAGCCCCAATCCAAGACCAAAAAGTCACCTAGTGCATACCTTAGGAAAAAGGCAGAGACTAGTTGGACCTGGCAACGCTGGTTACAGAATACTTTTGATTTCAAATGGTTACCTAAAGTACTAACATCTTGTGTAACTAACCCAGCGGATCCAACCGTTATCAATTCTCCACCTGTGTCCGATGTTTGTGATGCAGGTGATTCAAATCGTCCTTTGGATTGTTGATAGCGGGTGCTCCCGACATATGACCGGCAATCTCAAACTTCTTCAGAACTTTATTGCAAAGTTTATTGGAACGGTCAGATTCGGGAATGATCACTTCGCTGCAATTATGGGCTATGGGGATTATATTAATGGGAACATCGAAATCAGCCGTGTGTATTATGTTGAAGGTCTCGGTCATAATTTGTTCTCCGTGGGACAATTCTGCGATGGAGACTTGGAAGTAGCATTCAGGGAGAAAACATGCTTTATTCGTGATCTTCAAGGGAACGACCTTATGAAAGGGAAACGCGGAACAAGTCTGTATTCTATCTCCTTTGACGGCATGACAGCTTCTTCTCCTATTTGTTTACTCTCCAAGGCTCATCCCACAAAAGCTTGGTTATGGCACAAAAGATTGTCTCATCTCAATTTTAAAACCATGACTGATCTTGCCAAGAAGAAATTAGTTGACGGTCTACCAAAATTCAGATATGCCAAGGATCACTTGTGTTCTGCTTGTGAACAAGGGAAAAGTCATCGTGCCCATTTTCCTCCCAAAACAGAACACAGCACAGACCATGTCCTACAACTGCTCCATATGGATTTGTGTGGTCCGATGCGCGTTCAGAGTATTAATGGGAAGAAGTATATTCTGGTAATAGTAGATGATTACTCCAGATGGACTTGGGTCTATTTTCTTCGCACTAAAGATCAAGTTCCTTCTATCCTCATCACGTTTCTCACCAAGATTCAAGTTCAAGTCCGTAACACCGTCCGAATCATCAGAACAGATAACGGGACTGAATTTAAAAATCAAATCATTCGGGATTTCACAGAGAAACATGGGATTTTTCATCAGACTTCCATAGCTCGCACTCCGGAACAAAATGGTGTAGTTGAAAGACGAAACCGGACGCTCGTGGAAGCAGCTCGAACTATGCTGATCAATGCCCAATTACCAGATTATCTTTGGGCTGAAGCTGTCAACACTGCTTGTTATACTCAGAACCGTGCAATGATCACCAAAAGACACACCAAAACACCATATGAGATTATACAAGGGAGAAAACCAAACATCAACCATTTTCACGTCTTTGGAGCTTTGTGTTATCCGAAGAATGATAAGGATGATCTTGGTAAACTTAAGGCTAAAGCAGATATTGGGATCTTTGTTGGATACTGTGAGACCTCCAAGGGATATCGTATTTGGAATCGTCGGACTGGGGATATTCAAGAAACCATACACGCTAATTTTGATGAACTCACCGAAATGGCTTCTGAGCAAGACCGCTTAGAACCCGCACACAATCGTCTGAACTTTCCTGAATCTTCATCTGCACCCCTACCTTTCAACAGGAAGGACCTGGAAGATTTGTTTGCACCAATGTTCGATGACGTTCGTGTTACTAGTGCATCAGATGCTTCCACCAATTCCGCTGCTCAACAACTTCCGTATCAAGCACCTGATCCATCAGCATCTACATCTACAGTAATTGTTGATGATGCACCACAACCTGAATCATCATCATCAATGGAGAAAACACCTCAACCAGCAGTTGAAGATTCATCCCCCATTTCTAACAATGTTCCACCACCAACAGGATATGACGGGAACACCTTCTTTAATCCATTTGCTCCACCACCAACTGTTCCAGATTCCGAAAAATCATCCTCGAGCAACATGGACCCGTCATATCATCATCACAATGTTCAACACTACCCATCAACTCATAAATGGACAAGGGATCATCCGTTAGTAAATGTGATTGGCAATCCAGATAAACCAGTAATGACCCGACAGAAACTCCACACAGATGGTGAAACATGCATTTACGCTCTCACCGTTTGTCAATCTGAACCGAAAAATATCAAAGAGGCCTTGACTTACGACAATTGGATTGAATCAATGCAAGAAGAGTTGGATCAGTTCAAGAGATTAGAAGTTTGGGAACTCGTTGAAAGACCAGATGGAGTTTATGTGGTGGGATTAAAATGGATTTGGAAAAATAAGCTGGATGCAGAGGGAACGGTTATTCGGAACAAGTCTCGGTTGGTTGCTAAAGGGTATAGCCAAGAAGAGGGAATTGACTTCGAGGAATCCTTTGCACCAGTGGCTAGGCTAGAGGCAGTGAGAATGTTTCTGGCATACGCGGCTCATAAGAACATCACAGTTTATCAAATGGACGTGAAGACTGCATTTTTGAACGGACAACTTCGTGAAGAGGTGTATGTTTCACAACCAGAGGGCTTCGTTGATCCAGAACATCCACAACACGTTTACAGGCTTAAGAAAGCTCTCTACGGCCTTAAACAAGCCCCGAGGGCATGGTACGATAAACTTGCTGCATTCTTGCTTGCTAATCATTTTACTAAAGGATCTGTGGACCCGACTCTGTTTATACAAAAACACGGGGAGGACATTCTCATCGTACAAATTTATGTGGATGACATCATTTTTGGGTCTACCCATAAAAAGTACTCAAACGCTTTTGCAAAACTAATGAAACAAAACTTTGAGATGTCCATGATCGGTGAATTAAACTTTTTTCTAGGCTTACAAGTTCACCAGTCGCCTCGTGGTATATTCTTGAGTCAGTCTAAATATGCACAAGAGATATTAAAGAAGCATGGCATGACAACTAGTGACACCTATAACACCCCAATGGCCTCCTCATCCCCGAAGCTAGATGCTGATTTACATGGAAAACCCACTGATCCTACAAATTATCGTAGCATAATTGGGTCTCTTATGTATCTCACAGCTAGCAGACCGGATGTTGTATTTGCCACATACCTGTGTTCACGCTATCAATCTAACCCAACAGAAAGACATTTATCTGCTGTTAAAAGAATCCTTAGATACATCAAGGGAACCATTAATTTGGGGATCTGGTATCCAAAGGATTCTGGTTTTGCACTAACTGCTTTTTCAGATGCGGATCATGCGGGATGTATTGATACAAGGAAGAGCACATCTGGTGGTGTCCAATTTCTCGGTGATAAGCTGGTGTCCTGGCAGTCAAAGAAACAAGATTGTACGTCTCTATCATCAACGGAATCAGAATATGTAGCTATGTCTGCCTGTTGTGCTCAAATCATTTGGATGCGATCACAACTGATGGATTATGGTTACATATTCAACAAAATCCCGATGTATTGTGACTCCAAAAGTGCTATTGCTATCTCGTGCAACACTGTCCAACACTCCAAGTCCAAACACATCGCTCTCAGATATCACTTCATCAAGGAGCATGTGGAGCAGGGTACCATTGAGTTGTATTTCGTGGGAACGGAACACCAATTGGCGGATCTTTTCACGAAGGCTTTACCTCATGAACGTTTTGTGAAATTGGTTCACCAAATTGGCATGCGATGTTTGACTCCTCAGGAATTGTCAAATTTTCTCAAAAACTAAATACTTGAGTCAAACATCCAAACTATCTTGTAAACAACAATTAAAAAAAAAAAAAAAAAAAAAAAAAAAAAAAAAAAAAAAAAAAAAAAAAAAAAGTGTGTGTATGCAAGTACAAATCCTCTGTCAACATTTTGTTCATTTTTTTTAAAATTTTCTTTCTTCATTTCTGAACAAATGTTGAGGGGGAGACACAAAATTTTTACAAATTTTTCACAAATTTGTACTTGCATATTTTCTGTAACACTGTTGCTGTGTATTGGCTTTGATGTGATATCCTAAGGGTTATCAGGAATTTGATGGTTACTAATTGTTAGAAGACTAAAAGTGCTAAATATTGAAAATCATTTGGTTAGGATTTAGTGTGCTACAAAACTTGAGGTTAAGGGACTAAATGTGAAAAATAGGATAAAAGTTAATAGTAAAAGGATTAAATGCAAAACTGTTACAACTCTGCAAATCATTTACTATCACTAATTCTTGTCCCTCGCATTTACTATCACCCAACAACTCAATCAACGGCTGTCATTAAATCTGATCATCTGTTCAAGATCTAACGAATTTGTGAGTGATTTCATGCTCTTTAAGTGATTATAACACATGGTTTTCAAGGAATTAACGATCCAACGGTGGAATTTGTATCAAATGTTTAATCGTAATTCTAGGGTTTGCGTAGAATTGGAATTTTTTAATCCTATGTGTTTTAAGTGATAATGCTAGTTCTGTTATACTTAGATCTTGATTATGTAACTTAAATGCGTGATTAATTGGTTCAGAAACTCATCTGAGTGATTATACGAACGTTTAGGGTTTATGTTCATAATTTGGGGATAATCGAATGTGAATGATTTGGTGTGATTAAAGTGTTGTTATAGTGTTATTATGACTCGAATTGAATAGTTGTTGCCTTAGATTAAGCCCAGAAACATTAGACGATCATTGATTGAGATTTAGGGTTTATCAAGAACACTATGCACTAGCAGTTTGATCTTAAAGATTTTGTGGATAGAAAGTGTTAAAAGTTTGACAAAATGCATAAAATAGCTTAATGAACCTATTGCAATTGATGAGAAATCATTATTCTGTGAATTGGAAAATTTTTGTGAGTGAATTAATCGTCAAAACGGGTTTTCGAAATTTCTTGGATAAGATATTTTCGAATTTGCAATTGCTATCGCAATTGTCATTTGCTCCCGCAATTGCCATTGCTCTCGCAATTGGTGTTGCTATCGCAAATGGTAATTTGCTCTCGCAATTGAAAAACCTTTTTCTCGCAATTGGAATTTTTCCCGCAATTGGAATGATTATCGCAATTGGAAATTTTTCTCGCAATTGGAAATTTTTCTCGCAATTGAAAAGTTTTCTCGCAATTGGAAATCTTTCTCGCATTTGGAAATTTTTCTCGCATTTGCAAAATTTTCTCGCAATTGGTATTTTTCTCTAAATATTCAATTCACAGATTAAGGATTGCTAAGTAATAAAGGATGTTGTGTGCAATCACTCAATTTTAACTAATGCTAACACACATATATCCTGCAATTTGGTGTCATAATGCTGTTTCAGATCATCCACAATGTCTTCACAACAACAACAACCACTTCCACTTATCACCAAAGCAGAGTTATTCCCACAAGGATTCAAGGCTAAGTATGGGAAGAATAATTCAAGAGTGGTCTTCGATAACATCAAGTGTGCTGAACCAAGTTGTCGAATTGTCATCGAGATCCTCAAAAGACATGAATGCAGGAGTATCTTGGAAGATTCAGATAGTATTCCAGAGATCTACATTCATCAGATGTGGAGCACTATCAAACCAGATGACAACAACAAATTCTTCACCTGCACTCTTGATAGGAAACAAGTCAAGGTCACTCTAGCACATCTACGTGAAGCATTATCTCTACCAGATCCACCGGAACCCTCTAGAAGATACTGGCCTGCACCCACTGAACAAGACATTCTCAACTTTCTCATTGGCCTTGGTTATGATGTTGATCCTGATCTTCCACTCAACATCCTCTCAAATATCAATGCCAAATCCATTCCTCAACCATGGAGAGCAATGTACTATATTCTGATTCGATCAGTGTCTGGAAGAGACAGTGGACACGAACATCCAAGACTCTCTCATGCACAACTCTTCTGGGGTTTTGTTACCAAACACAACCTTGATTTTGCTGCTCTTATCTGGGAAGACCTTATGCATCAAATGCATGGTGTACTCAAAAAACCCTTGACTAAAATCCCATTCGTACGTTACACCAAGTTGCTGATCAGTCTTCTTCTTGATAAAGATCATGATATCTCTAATCGACCCGAAGACAGAGAAAGACATGTGATCAAGATGGACACAGACTTCAAATCAGTATACTTTCCAAAGGAAAGCACTCACAAACAAGGTCTTAAGCTGTTTGATGTTCTACTTACTGAAGAGATCAAGGAAACTTCTGCTTACGCTGATTACATTCAAGCTTATGAGAAGAAGCTTGTCGGTATCACTAAAATGACTGAGGAAACAGGGTCTTCCAAGACTCGTTCCAAAAGCAGTAGAGCTAGCAAAACTGGAAGTGCATCAAGTGCTTCAAAGAAACAACCTCCAAGCAAAAGGAGAATCATTAAGACAGCTCCGAAACCAAAAGTTGAAGAAATTGGTATTCGTGATGAAACCTCTGAATCCTCTGAAGACACGGAACCAGAAATAGAAATACTCAATGATCAAGAAGCTGAGTTTCAAACAGAGATTGATTTAGAGAATGCTGCTAAGGCAAGTATTAAACAGAAAAGGATTGATGAAGAAAAAAGAGCAGAAAGAAGAGCAGAACTACAAAAGCAAGTTTTGAGAGAATTGGAAGCAAAGAAGAAGGAAGAGATTGCTAAGGGAGCAGGAGGATCAGGAGTCACTCCAGCACCAGTTTTATCTTCTAATCCGGTTAATCAACCCGGTGTATTGCAAACTTCCACAGTTCAGCCAAATACGGTTAATCAACCCGCTATGGCTTCATCTACAGTTCCTCCTCCTCCATCAAGCTCGGTTAATCAACCCGACTTGGAAAATCCACCACAATCTGAATCAGAAAAGATTGTCTTCACAGAAAATGAAATTTCAGATTCTATGTTTGATGACATCCCACATCAAGAGGAAGAACATCATCAAGATAACATTGAGGAATGGGGAGATTCTAAGGAAGAGAAGGAGATTACTGGATTAAAGACTACTAAAGCTGCTAATGAACTGGAGGAAGAAATTGCTGAAGCAGAAAGGAAAAGGAAGGAAGAAATGGATAGGAAACAAAAGGAGGATGAGGAAGCAGATAACTACATTGTATCTCCATTGAATGATCCATTCAAATCTCCTCCACAACAACCACGTGATCAAACTCCTCCCATTCCTTCTCCCAAACCTATCTCACCTCCAAAGTCACCTCCCAAGCTTCCAACTCCTCCAGAATCACCAAGAAGATCTCCAAAACCTTCACCCTCATCTCACAAGGATTCTGCTTCTCCTAATTCATCATCATCTATTCCATCACTCACTCCATCACCATCAAGGTCACCACCAAACAAAGGCAAAGCAACATTGGCAGAAAGAATCAAAACAGTCATGAAGGGCAAACAAGTCAATAAAATCGCCAAAGTCACAAGAGTTGAAGTTCTCTCACCTATATCTAGGCAAATCAAGAAAGCAGCAAAACTTGCTCAAGCAAGAAGAGAGAGCAAGATGCAAGAACAGATGTCAGAAATGCAAAATCTCATCAAGGGTCTATCTGAACAAGTCAAGGAGATGCAAGAAACAAAGAAGAACATGGATGAGTTTCTTTCTTTCAATATAGAAGACAATATCAAAATTAAAACAAGACATTATGTCAAACGTTTTACCGCTGATCTACAGAAGAACATTAACGAGAATGTCAACACTCAGCTTGATCTCAAGGTCAAAGAAGCAATCATTCTCAATTCTGGCTTCAAGCAGCTCAAAGACTTCACTACAGAAGAACTCAAAATTGAGCTTCTCAACAGATTCCACACTATGACATCTCCTTCTCCTGAAGATATTAGTCTTATGAAGTCTATTGCAGCACATATTGAGAAGGTTTCTTGCAAGGTTGCTGCTGATAAAGGAAAGAGGATTCGTGATGACGACACTGAGGATCCAGATCCAAATGCCACACAAAAGAAACAAAAGACTGTAAGTGGATCTGGTATTCACATTCAGGAACCACCAGTACAGACAACTTCTCCACCATCTCCTAATCATCAAGAATCTGGTCCTAAGGAAACTGAGCATCACTTTGAACATTTCATCAATGATGACGTTGAGTTTCAACCTCAAGATGACCCTCCTCAAGATGATCCACCTCAATCACCTCCTAAACCAGCAAAAGCCAAACCATCCAGCAGTAAAAAGTTTTCTGAAGAACCAGCTGTGCTTACATGGTTAGATACTGACGAAGACTTACATGGAAACAATTGGTTTGATCAACTTGCACAGGCTCAGATCATCGACGACGAAGCTTCAAAAATAGAAGATAGCACGTTTGAATTCAATCAGAAAGTCAAACATGCTTTCAACATTAAAAAGATGACTAAAAGAGAGCTTCGTAGAATCAAGAATGATGCGTTCAATCTTTTAAAAGATAAGTCTGCAAGTGCTGCTGAGTTGGAATATCATCTGGAGAATATTGCTAGAGCATTATCAAAAGACTTCGATTGGACAAATCCAGATGTATACAGGGAAGGTGGACTTGACAGCAAGAAACGTCCATACATCACGGACTGGACAAAACCACTTCCTGTAATACGACCTTATCATGGAACGTCTGAAATTCCATTTGCATTCTTCTTCAACCAAGATCTGGAACTACTTGTGCATGGGGCTTCTAGTGAAATCAAGTATGCTACCTCAATAACGTTCACTCCTGCTGCGAATTACACCAATCCTGCCATTGAAGAAGAAGCTAGACGTCGCAAACTCTTCATCAACAAAAGGGTTAAATATGATCGTGATGCTGAACTTGGCATTCATCATTGGTTTGACAAACGTAAATCATGGTACAAGTACAAGCTAGCCCTCATGGCATCTCGTGATAAGGTGTACAGTGATCTTCGTATCAAGGCAGTGATTGATGCTAAAGGATCTCAAAAGCTTGGTTACACATTCATCTCTGAAGTCACGGTTCGCAGACAAGATAATCTTATTTACACATTCAATGAAGCAGATTTTCCTGAACTCAGTCTCAACGACATTGAAGATTTGTATTTGATGAAAGTTCAAGGGAAGCTGAATCATCTCAATCCTACTCTTCTGTATGCATTTAGCACTGCTATATGCCACTTCATCAGAAGAACAGTGATCAAAGAACGTGTAGAAGATCTTCAACTTGGAGTTGAAAGTTATCAGAAGAAACTGAATCTTGAGGATCCCATGTTTACTCTCACTGATAACAAAGAGCCTCAGTACTTGCTCAAGACCGACCCTGTCTTCGGATTCGTCTACAGAAGTGCCACAAACACAAACCGTTTCATGCCTCATAAAGAGATTCACAAGTTCTGTGACGACACTCTTAAGAATGTTCGAGATGGGTTAGTCACACGGGTTCAGGATCAAATACTGAATAAGCACAAGAAATGGAATCATCAGCAGCTCAGACAGGTCAAGAATTTTATCTGGTCAATCGAAGAAAGGCTCTACAGAAGGGATCAGATGAGGAGATTGGAAACTTATGTTGGTGGTCGTCCTCCGTTTGCCATCAGATTATTCCAGAGAACAGATCCAAAATTCACCACGTTTGGCCGAGGCGGTTAATTTGTAAGAATTTGATTTCAATATTCAAATATTCATTCAATATTCTTACTTATATATGACTGTGGATATGACTACGGCTTGTGCACACATAACAGTGTACAACCCGAACCCCAAAGAAAGGACCCTGAGGTACGCTTCAGTGCCTCAATCCTGAAAAAGGAGCGAAAGCTTCTTACTTATGAGCAGAATGAAAATCAGAATGTTTTCCAACGTTTTTCAAACATTCTGCTCATAAGGACAAGTATTCCCTCGTCCAGGGGGAGTATTTGAAAAAAAAATATAATCTTTGTTCAAAAAGAAGTATCAAAGTTCTTGAAACTTCTTCCCTAAAACTCAAAAACAGCATATTTTAATCATAAACGTTTTTCCAAAAACATCATGAGTATGCTATTTTTGAGGGGGAGAAGAAACAAATGATTAAAATATGATGTCTCATTTGCTGGAATCTCGTGTGCTCATACTCAGAATTGACCTTCGAATTGACGAATAGGAAAGTCAGTAGTCGAAAGGACATGTCCCGGACGGGTAATAATTTCAAGCCAGTTTATCTGGTGATGTAAGCGTGTCTCGCAAAGGGCGTGTCTGAGTAGAATGTACCGATTTCGAGCGATAATCTTTGAATCTGATCTGGACGGGTAATAATTTCAAGCCAGTCTAACTGGTGATGTAAGCGTGTCTCGCAACGATCAGGTTCATTGAAAGTCAATCAATTCAAAAGTGCCAAACTCCTTCCGGCATGTGCAAATTTCAAAATTATTACTTATGCGCACATGTTAAGGGGGAGCCTTTCTGAAAATCATCAAACTCTCAAAGTGTCAACAAAATGTCTTTACAAATGATCGACACTTTGAGAGAATTTCAAAGGTTTTGGTTGTATGGCATCATTAGGATAGTCATGGAGTTATAAGGTGACTAAGGTTAGGGAAAACCGTCCTATGATCCGCCAGAGCCGGAGGGATCTACCCAAGGACAATACCACTAGTTTAGACTAGAAAGTCCTAGGTATGATATAAAAAAAAAAAGGAGAAAATGAATGTACGGAGAAAGAAGGGGTTGAAGAATTAAAAAGAAAAGCAAAGAAAAGGGTGAAAAGAAATAGCCCTCCATTTGTTCAACCTTAGGGCAGACACCGGGTTCAATTCATAATCTACTGGTTGATGAGCATCACCGGTATTGAAGACCAAAGACGTCATGGACCCAGTGACGCACTAAAAAAACCTTCTAAGCCACTCAAGTGTCTCTCAAAAGATATTTGTTTCATTCACACGGAGAACCCTTCATAATCTATCGACATCTCATTACGAGATTGTTGTATATTGAAAAGGAGGCAATCTGCTCCACGCCTCCGATGACCAAACAAATGTGCACTTATTGAGTCTAGAGCCATGAGAATCATCAAAAGATCTCTTAGGTACACTTAGAATTACTCTGGTGTTCTACATCATGAACATCAGTTGTAAATTAGGAAAAGTGTCCATCGCAGATCTTAGCAATCTGCCGAGAACATTCATGAGAGAAGTCACATTTGTGATTTTCAATGATTGAATGGAAATCCTGCCAGAACAACATCAAACAACTCTGACAGCAGGTCACTTCGGTAACTCCTTGTGGGTTACGCTTAGTGTTTTTGCTCCAAAACGGTCTACAGTCGTGGGGTGATCTCCAGCGACTCACTGAATCGTGGGTGCACTTCGGTGTGTCCGTGTAATCCCTTTCGGGGGAATCCGGTTCAGAACGGTCTGGGTTAAGATTTGAGAAAGTCTTCACACTATGCTGTTGATGATCTCAAGTCTGAGCCTGTAAGTACCGGTTGGTTCGTGCTGTTGCTGCTGTTGCTGCTGCTGCTGCTGCTGAGGAGCTGGAGTTCGATCATCAAGACTCCATTAGGCTTATATGTTCTCTCAATGACTCAGTTATTTCAAAAGTTCAACAAAAGCTATAGTAAAGTCAAAAGTTCAAGCACCTCAACCTTTCACAAATTTAAGATTGAAAAGTGAGAACATATTCAAAAACATATGAGCATGATGGAGAAGACGAGAAGACGTTGGAGATTGGCAGATAGAGACAACATCATATCATCATTACACAAGAACAAAGAAACAAAGATTATGAAGACGTCGGAAGCCTAAGAAGCAAAGAAGACGTCGGGCAACATTGATGATCAAGACTTAGGGGGAGATTGTTAGGAACACGTTTTAGATATTTTACAAGTCTTGTTCATTTAATTAATGTTGCACAATTAGGACTATATTGTTTGTATTTTGGACCGGTTCAATAGTAGTCCTTGGACCGGTCATATTAATTAATTAAATCCTTATCACATGTAAAGGGAATATTCCTAAAGAATATTCCCCTCCCTATGCCTATAAATACAAGGCAAGGGAGTCATTTGAATTGTTGGTTTTTCAAGTGTAGCTGCGCAAGCTTTGTTGGTATAACATTCGAATAGAAAGCCTTCCACTTCTTTTCTTATTCTTCTTCTCATTTCTCTTACTTTCTAGCTTATCGTGTTTAGCTTATTCATATTTCCATAAGTAGCTTATTAATATATAGATAAGTAGTATATCGTGTTTGGTTGGTTTAAATCATTTAACGAGAGTGTGTGTGTTGTTTGAGATCATTAATAGCGACCTACATACTCCAACATTGATCTTCATCATTCTCTGATATTTTTCTCCCCTGAGTATGTCATCCTCCCCTGAATCAGATAATCATCATTACAACAACTGAACAAACTTTAATTCCTCCCATGTTTGGAAGAATCTTCACCATTACATGAATTTGAACAGCCTCCATTATGACAATTTGTACAAGTTTCCATCAATTCATAGTAGTGTCAAGATGCTCTCATCACTTCCAGATGTGTAACCTTCTGAGAGAGGTGAATCATAGAGCATAAACTTAGTGTTAAGCCAAGTTTGAACAAGCAGTACAATCTAGTTGGAACTAGCAGTACAAACTGTTTAGCAAAATTTTCAGAGATTAGGATAAACTCAGTGTGGACTTGAAAACATTTTTGCCCACTTATAGTTTTTATCAAACTATCAACTATCAACGGATTTGATTTGTCTTTACCAATAGCCGTTTGCTTTGGACTAGCCAACTCTTCACAGTGAGATATGGTGAGTTGATAACCATATAGTTTTTGGTAAACTATCAACCATAAACGGATTTGAGTAGTCTTTATCAGAAACCGTTTGATCTGGACTAGTTGGTTCTTATGTGGATTAAACATGGTGAACCAATTACCATTTGTTATGTGCAAAGATCACACACTAGACATTCCAAATCACCATACTTTCCAAATCACAAATCCATCTCAAAATCCTATTTTAACCTGTAAATGTTAGTCCAAAACCAAAGAAAACACAAAACAAAGTATTTCCTTTTTGACACTTATAAAAAATGACTAACAATTTAAGATAAGCAGTACCAAAAATTATACAAGTAGTACAAACTATACTCAGCAATTTCATCAGACAAACCTAGCAGTACAAAATCTTTTTTATTACAAAAACACTTAGACATCGAATTTTCAAGGATTAAGCATTCCAATACCTGTTACCAAGTACTGAAACCTTGTCACATCAAAACCTTTAGTTAGTAAGTCAGCAAAGTTTTCATCAGAATGAATTTTGACAACCTGAACTAACTTCTTTTCATTACAATCTCTTATAAAATGATGTCTAATCTGAATATGTTTAGTTTTTGAATGTTGAACTGGATTTTTAACTATGCACATTGTACTGCTATTGTCTATGAAAATTATTGTATTCAAGAAATTAGACCCATAATCAAGCAATTGATTCTGAAGCCAAAGAACTTGAGCACAACAACTTGCTGCAGCCACATACTCAGCTTCTGTGGTAGAAGTGGCCACCATAGTTTGCTTTTTGCACTGCCATGAGATTAATCTGCATCCCAGAAACTGACAACCACCAGTTGTAGATTTTCTATCCATACTAGCTCCAGCATAATCAGAATCTGTGTAAGCCACCAGATCAAATGCAGACTCTTTAGGATACCACAGACCTAAATTAGGTTGACCTTTAAGGTATCTAAAGATTCTCTTCACTACAGTCAAATGAGACACCTTGGGATTAACTTGGAATCTTGCACAAGTACATACTGCAAACATAATATCAGGCCTGGATGATGTGAGATACATCAAGGACCCAATCATAGATCTATACATGTGCACATCCACAGTTTCACCACTTTAATCTTTCAAAAGTAAATGTGTCTCCTTATCAATAGGTGTACTTGCAGCTTTAACATCTTTAAATTGGAACTTTCTCAAAATTTCAGCTACATATTTATCTTGAGAGATAAATATTCCATCTGATTTCTGCTTCACTTGGAGTCCCAAAAAGAAAGTAAGCTCACCCATAGAGCTCATCTGAAACTGATCTTTCATAAGCTTTTCAAACTCTTTGCACATTTCCTTCTTAGTAGAACCAAAAATGATATCATCTACATAAACTTGAACCGGTAGTATATGACCTTTGTTCTTCTTGATGAAAAGAGTCTGATCAATCTTTCCCCTATGGAACCCATTCTTCAAAGGATATTTAGCCAGAGTTCCATACCAAGCTCTTGGAGCTTGATGTAATCCATAGAGAGCTTTTACTACTTTATACACTTTGTCAGGATGGTGGGTCTATGAATCCTGGAGGTTGAGAAACATACACCTCCTCATCAATTGTACCATATAGAAAGGCACTCTTCACATCCATCTAATATACCATAAAACCCATAAATGAAGCATAAGCTAGAAAAAGCCTCATTGCTTCAATCCTGGCAACAGGAGCAAAAACCTCCTCATAATCTATCCCTTCTTCCTGAGTATAACCCTGAGCCACAAGCCTTGCTTTGTTCTTTATCACTATACCCCTTTCATCCTTCTTGTTCCTGAATACCCACTTAGTATCAATAACCTTCATTCCCTTTGGCAAATCAACCAGAATCCAAACCTTTTGAATTTTGAATTGAAGCAGTTCTTCTTGCATTGCTTTAACCCAACTTGAGTCCTCCAATGCCTTTAGCACATTCTTTGGTTCAATCTGTGATAGGAAGCATACAACCAAACACTCATTCTCATCCTCATGGTGTTTTTCTTCATACACAACACTTAGAAACCCATGATGATCTGGATTTTGTATTTGTTTTCTGGTCTTCACACCAGATTGCACATCTCCAATCACATTTGTAAGTGGATGATTCTTGTTAACTGCTGTATGGGGAGTAGGAAGAACTTCATAATTTACTGGCATATTGTGCAGCTCCACTTCTTCATCAGAAAGACTGCCAGTATTAACTGTTGGTTCAACAATATGAAGATTTGGACCATCAGTACCTTCTTTTGGCTCAGCAGTACTAACTCCATTTGTACTGTTCTCAGGAATTTCTGTTTCTTTACCTTCCAGTCCACTGATTTGACCATCATTCTTCTCTTTATCAGCATCATTCTTTGAAGAAAAACCATTCAATGGACTGTCTTCCAAGATTGGCATCAAAATATACTCATCATCATCTTCTTCTGAACCTGCATCATAGTTAGTATTTGTACCTGTAATAGGCACATAATTCATAGAATCTGAAAGCATATCAAGATCAAACAACCAATCTGGACCAGCACCTGCAACATTTTGTATATTTTCTTGAAATTCTCTGTGCAGATTCTCCTCTACATGCCTAGTGTTCTTGTTATACACCCTAAATGCCTTGATATGCAAATAATAACCAACAAAGAAACCCTCATCAGATTTCCCATCAAACTTTCCTAGTTGGTCTTTGGTATTAAGTATAGTGACATGGCAACCAAAAAGTCTCATGAAGCTTAAGGCAGGAGATCTACCTCTAAAAAGTTCATAAGCAGTCTTGTTATGAGGTTGCACAACTAGAACCCTATTGTGAACATAACAAGCAGTACTAACTGTTAGACCCGTATCCCGGTTACGAGTAGGCCCCACCCTAGATGGAATATGCTAAGGACTTTATGTGATTGGTTGGTCAACAAAGTTATGTGGAAGTCAAACCCGATGGTCAAATTATTAGTCAAAGTATGACTAATGTAGTAATATAAAATATGATGCATAAACTAAAGGGACCTAGGTTGCCAAGTGTTAATTATGTGTTATAATTTAGTTGTGGCTAAAATAAGAGGAAAGAGACTTGAGGGGCTATTCTTGCCAATGGCCCAAACTTGTGTTTAGATAAGAAATGTCTAGGGATTTCTAGAGAAATCCATATTATTCTTGAGGCTTGGTGAAGTCCGGTTCTTAGGAAGGAGAAAAAGAGAGGGAAAGTTAGATGATGTCCAAAGGTGAAGAAGATGAAGATTAAATGCTCATAGCCTTCACTAGCAATGATTTTCCAAGTAAGTATTATCCTTATTATGATGATTATGAGGTTAAAGTTTGTGGGTTAAGTGGGTTTTGATCACATGATCATGGGATGATCATGTGATGACATAGAAAAGATGATGGGTAAGTTAAATGAGTTTTATAATCCCTTGATTATGATATGTGTGATAATAAGTTTTGATGATGGTTATGGTTAGGAAGTAATGATGATGATGATGGTGACTAGTGGGGATGATGATGGTGGTGGTGGAATAATGATATGATAGTTAGCTTGGATTGAAGGTAAGTAACTCTCCCTAAAACATGTGTTATGTATGTATTTATCATATATGTATTATGATTGTGTGAGACCATGAGACTTGGATTTAGAATGATTGTAAGTTGGAAATTGGTGGCTAGTGATTTTGGCTATGAGTATGTTAGCTTTTGGGCTTTGGATTAATTAAGGTATGTGGTTAGTTATGGTTTTTTTGATTCGTTATTAGTTATGTTATGAGGATATGTGTGATATGGTTGGATGTTGTAGCTTAGAAGCCTTTAAAGCGGTTATGATGCTTATGTAAAAGTATGTGTATGATATGTGTTTTATGTTGGGTTACTTACTAAGCGTAAGCTTACCCCCTTTTAGTTGTTAATGTTTTGTAGGTTAATTGGGATGAAGGTAGCTTGGCTTGGATTATAGCTTTCGGATTGAAAAGTGGTTTGGAAGATAATATACGCTAGGAGCTAGGTAGACTACCGAGCTCAAGTGTCAAGGTTGTACCCCCGAGAGTCTTTCTTATGATTTGTATAACGTGTGTCAAGGTCGTCGTAAAGTTTGGGTGGTCAACGGTGTGTCCAAGTGTGTTATAGGTGTTTATAGTCAAAGTTAAGGGGGCGTTTGGCAAATGTGTAAGTATACCCATTTCGGGTCGTGAACGGGTCAAGTGTTTATGGAACATGTTTAATATGTTAAAGTAATGATGTTGGCCAAGTTTGGTGGGTAAATGAATTGTCATAGATGGCTTGTAGTGTAAATGGGTCAAAACGGGTATTTTGGCAAAACCCGTCGCTTTGTAAAGCATGTTTCCGCGGGTCGTTATGACCAAGTTTATTTATATATTTGATGTTTATAATGTCATAATGATTTCTAGAGGTTTTGGTGTTATGTCATGTTATAGAAGTCATTTTCCGGAAAATTGGTCAAAAAGTGCACAAAAGGGGTTATGCAGAAAAAGGGGTGTTTGGGACAAGGTCTATTTTAACCCATTTTGGGTCAAACGGGTTAAGAATTTAGGAAACAATGTATATGGTGTATTTTAGTTCAATGTGTATTGAATGTGTTTAATTATATGTCTAAAGTGTCGACTTTTGTGTTTAAAGGCGTACGGGTCAATTTTAGGAAAATAGTGCACTTTAGGGGTCTATAGTGCACCGGAGGTGTCATAGTGCAATTTAGGGGTTCATAGTGCACAAGAGGGGTAATAAAGCACAAGAGGGGTTTGTAGTTTTTTTTGTCAATGTTCGAAAAATCATATCTTTTAAACCGTAATTTGTCATGGGTCGTGCCACCCGTCGTTTTGAAGGTAATTGAGTCTACTTTCATTTAAAAATAGTCTCAAGGTTTGATTGTGTATATATTTTTGTCAGTTTTCAAAAGAGTGACAGAATGTCTGTAAAAGTCAAGCTTTTCCGCATAAAAAAGTTTTAATTTTTGGTCTAAGTGGGCACGGGGTGTAACACTAACTGCTTCAGCCCAAAATGAAATAGGTAGCTTAGAGTCTGCCAACGTTGTCCTAGCAGCCTCTATTAAAGTCCTATTCTTTCTCTCAGCTACTCCATTTTGCTGTGGGGTCCTGGCTACACTAAATTCTCCCCTAATACCCTTTTCTTTGCAAAATTCATCCATAACCCTATTCTTGAATTCTATTCCATTATCACATCTGATTATTTTGACTTTCTTATCAGCTAGGTTTTCTACCTCAACTATAAATGACTTAAGGATCTCACTAGTCTCATCCTTAGTCCTCAAAAAGAAAACCCAAGTAAACCTAGAATAATCATTAGTAATAACCAAACAATATCTTTTATGATTCAAGCTATTCACAGAAGTTGGACCAAACAAGTCCATTTGAAGCATGTATAAAGCTTGAGAAATAGAGTTATGCACCTTTGGCTTACAAGAAGCTCTGTGTTGCTTACCCTTAAGGCAAGAAACACAGGTTTGGTCATTTTGAAAAGTCTTGTTAGGTAAACCTCTTACCAAACCATTTTTAGCAATTTTGTTAATGGTTTTAAAATTAACATGACCAAGCCTTCTGTGCCACAACATTGACTCCTCTAATGTGGCTTTTGCAACAAGGCAAGTAAGACCTTCTTTGAAAACAAGTTTATTCATCTAAACACTGTATGTGTTATCCTTTCTGGGGATTTTAAGCAATACTTGACTTTCATCAGGTAGCTTGAAATCAGGAGAAAGAATAAGACAATCAGTATCAGTGAATAAAACCTTGTTCTGTTTATCACAAATTTGTGATACACTAAAAAGGTTGTACTTTAGCTCTGGTACAAAATACACATTTTCAAAGTCAAGATTACCAGTTTTAATTACACCTTTACCAGTAATCCTACCACCAACACCTCCTCCAAAGATGACTGGTCCTCCATCCAGAGCCACAAAGTCTGAAAGGTATGACATGTTACCAGTCATGTGCCTTGAACATCCACGATCTTCTCTATCATTTGTTGGATGTTCCTGCACACAAAATAAGGGGGTTAGTTTCTTTTGGGGACCCAAGCCATCACTGACTTGGATCTGCCTCGTGCATCAATATAATTATATCTATTGAAAGTCATTGATGCACCATTGGATTTGGTAGGTTTCCAAACCCAACGTGCTGAGGCCTTCACAGCATTGCCCCATTGACCCTTAACACTCATATGCCTAGCAGTAGGAATTGCTGGCCTAGCAGTTGGAACTGCTGGTTTAACTTTAGGCACCCATTTTCGATTACTCAAAGATATTTTCTTATAAAAGGGCCTTTTAACTGTTTGTGCATGATTTGAAAATGGTTTTGCACTTGAAACAGTTTATTTGTTATTAAACCACTTGTTTTGTCTAGCAGTAGAAACTGGTTTAATGCCAGACTTTAACATAACTGCTCTAGGTGTCATTTTATGGTTCACATTAGGCTTAGATGATCTAGTTGGACTGTTTTGTTTTACCCTAGCATTAGTATTCCCATACACCATTGAATTTCCAAAAACCCTCTTTTCCATGGGTTTGAATTACAATAAACAGCCAAATGGTCAAAATTACCACATACAAAACACACTTTATTTTGCATAACAAACTCTTCACCTAGTTGTTGAGATTTCAAGCTGTTCCAGTTCCTTTTATTGTCCCTAGGAACTAATGATCTATGTGTAGACCTATACATCTCAGCATATCTAACATTATTCCTAACTGGTTTTATGTTTTCAGTTTTAACCACTTTAGGAGCATGTTTAACTTCTACCTTAACAACATGAGGTTTAACATTAACCTGATCATCCTCATCCTCAGATGTCCAATCCTCTATAGTTGGAGCATCTGAGTCCCTATCAGAGGACATCTTATCCTCAAAAAGTGATTTCTCACTA
The DNA here is from genome assembly GCA_021014915.2 of Artemisia tridentata subsp. tridentata. Classification (NCBI taxonomy): domain Eukaryota; kingdom Viridiplantae; phylum Streptophyta; class Magnoliopsida; order Asterales; family Asteraceae; genus Artemisia; species Artemisia tridentata. The sequence continues at coordinate 73,331,665 of CP139507.1, forward strand.
GCACTTACAAAAGAATCATCAGCCTTAACAAAATTAATAGGACTCTCATTGATTTTTGGACCATATCTAGGAAACTCAATATCTTTAAACTCTTCTAAACCTGTATGAGCTAAATCAATTCCTGGAGGTACAAACATTCCTCTATTTGGGGGTGCAACTGACTTATATCCTATACCAGACTTTGCTTTATTAAGTACTTGACTCTCTATTATTTTCTGAACTCCTTTAGATGTATGTTCAAGAGTGTCAACGCTTAATTGTATGTTCTCTTTTTCTTTCTTAAGTTTCTCTAGTTCATATACAAGCCCACTCATTTTATCATCTCTCAATTGCAAGTCTCTCTCAACAGCTATATCATCATTAAAGTTTGATTCATTCTTTCTATAAAAAACAAGTTGTTCTTCTAAAACAGCTAAGCCTCTTTTATGATTAGAAAGACTAAAGTTTACTTCATTAAAGTCTATCCTAAGATTATCATATTGAATTTTAAGAGACTCATAATCTTTTAAAGCTTGACAAGAATTTGAACACTTTTAAACCTTGTGGAAATCGTAGAGGGGGGGGGGGGTGAATACGTTTCCATTTAAAAACTTAAAACTTTTGTATCAAACACCCGATCAAGTGTGACGTAATATGAAGAGTGTCAACAATAAGTATATAGCATCTAGAGATGACTATAGTAAACTACAACATATGCACAATCAAACCATGGAACATACATGATCAATCACTACATGAGCAACAAGCCACACAAACACATATGCAATGCAAATATAAATATAAAGCGATAACTAATGAAATGAAAGTAAAGAGATAAGTTAGAAGGCGCAAACCGAACACGGTGATTTATAGTGGTTCGGTCACGAAGCTCCTCTTCGCCCTACTCCACTCCCCGAGTACCCAACTCGAGAGTTACTTCACTAATCAACAAACTCCCTTTAGGCGGAGAAAACCGTACACGTCGCTTAACTTGTTTTTCGACACTAAGCTAGATGTCGAGTGCTAATCTTAGCTAGCACCAATCTACCACGATCTACCCGATCTACACCATACACGTCGCTTATCCTATTTCCGACACTAAGCTAGATGTCGAGTGCTAATCTTAGCTAGCACCAATCTACCACGATCTACCCGATCTACCCTTGATCCACATGATCAATCACACAAGCCCAATGGCTTCAAGAGATCTTCACTATCTCTTAAGATCACAATGATCTTGACTCACTCTCTCACAAAAGAAAAGTAATCTTGATGTATTCTATGATACAATCAAGAGTGTAACAAATGTTACAAGACCTAACAACTCCAACACTTTGTATCCACTTGGATACTTTGTGTTCTTCTCTTCCTGATCAAGAGGGATGACAATACTTTGTATCTACTTGGATACTTTGTGTTCTTTTCTTGCTAATCAAGTGGGATGACAACACTTTGTATCTAGGATACCTTGTGTTCTTCTCTTGCTAATCAAGAGGGATGACAACACTTTGTATCTAGGATACTTTGTGTTCTTCTCTTGCTAATCAAGAGGAATGAAGAGGATCACTTGAGTGGATGATTGGATCACTCTTAAACAACCTAAGACTCTTCAAATGATCAAAGAAAGTTATCTAAGTGAAGAGGGATAAGACCAGAGAAAAAGGACTGGAAAAATCAAGTTGGAAGTGTGGAATGGTCCACTATTTATAGGCAAGGGAAAATCTGACCGTTACAGACCCACGGCTCCACTAAATACCCGACGGCTCCACTAAATTTAGTGGAGCCGTACCTATTTAATGGTTCTGTAGACGCTCCTTCGTTTGTCTTTAGTGGGGAAGGTTTATTTGGGGAAGTTAGGAGCTGTTTTGGGGGGAAATTTGACTGTTGGGATTTTCAGACATATTTTTCAAAATAAAACTTTTCTTTTTAATTCAAAAATAATTTGTGAAATATATTTTTGAAAAAATGTTTTGTCACATTAAAAAATGTGAAGTTTAGAAAAATAAAATCCTTTGATCATTTTTCAAGTAGTAGATTTGTTTGTCCATACCTTGAGTGATTTATGTCGGGATGGAAATCTACGACTTCGTTGAAGCATACTTGAGACGTCGGGAGGTGTTGATGTAAGTATGCATTGATGATTTGTGTTTACAAGTAACTTGCACATTTTACATTATGTATTACAAGTTACATGTTTGTCATTATTAAAACCGAAGAAATCGTTTAGTTTAAATATCGTAATATTTGCACTAACAATCTCCCCCTTTTTGATGATGACAAATATGTGAACCGTAACACACAGTAAAATGTAAAAGTTACCTGTTTACACTTCCTTCTCCCCCTTTTGTCGAATCAAAAAGGTAGTTTCCTCGAGCGCTCCCTTGGATTTACTCCCTACTCCCCCTTATTGCACTAATATCCTTTCTCCCCCGAAAGGCGAGCTTGCATCATCCTAGTGAAGCCTTCTATCAACACTTGTGAAGACGACTCCATGCTATGTATTCAAATACTCCCGAGCTCCCCCTAGCTCAATGCTCCCCTATGGTGACTTAATCCCATTGTTTATTTACCTTAGTATCTAGCGGATCCATGGATCAAATTCTTACAAAGGCTTTTCCTACATCAAGGGTTAGCTTCGTGCAGCATAATATATAACAGTATAGGAGCAACATTATAGGGATAGAATACACATAGCAAGACATGCATGGGCTAAACTATGTTAACACGTAAGTGTCACAACCCGACCGAAAACCTAAGTTGTAATTGTTCACTCAATCACACTAATCAAGAACGAGATTCGTTCATTGACTGACGCACTAAATGACTTATTCCAAGTTCTCATTGGGAAGGAAAGTTCTAACAAACCTTTTGAACAACATAATAATCTACCTAAGATGATTGATGTTAAGGATAGTTTGTTGATAAGACATACTCTAAATGATTACTATTATGACAAGTCGTGCCATAAAGTAGACTCGATAGAGGTTATACCTAAATGATTCCATAAGGTGGGAGAGTGTTGGTTGTGGTGATAACAAGGACAACTTGGGTTATGTGGTTGTAGGGGATAAATAATGGGATGACCCATTAGTGGTTGTGGTGATGGTGATAGTGATAAGGATGATGTGTTAGTGCCAAGTTCAAAAGGAGATGTAGGTGACAAGGTTAGTATGAGAGCTAAAGGTTGTGGTGATGGTGATGGTGATAAGGATGATGTGTTGGTGCCAAGTACAAAGAGGTTTGATGGTGATAGGGTTAGTGTGATAGCTAAAGGTTGTGGTGGACTTAGTAGAGGTAAGGGTGTAGGAATTCTAACGGTGGAGGATGATGATGATGTGGTTGGAGATGTTGGTTTTGCCCTTTGAGGAAAGGTGGGAAAGGATGGTTTAGGTTAATATATCGTTTGCACTGACAATGAGATGCATGATATATTTCAAAAGGGAAAAAGAAAAGGTGCATGTGATCCTAACAGGATTGTTGGTGGATATCTCTAACGGGGTTAAGGTAATGAAGTTCTAGGTTTCTAGGTTGGATGATCCTAGTTGTGTGTTAGGGATAATTTGGTGCATGAAGGGTTTCGTGTGTTTGTGAGGATTGAAGGTTGTTGAACTAACTATCACTTATCCAAAGTGAGGAGTAGTTGTAAGGTTTGAGTGTGATGAGTTGAAGGTTATAAGGTTTGAGTGTGATGATCTATGGGTTGAAGGTTCTTAGACTAACTGTCACTGTCAAGAGTGAAGTGTAGCTAAAAGGTTTGAGTGTGAGTTTGCAAGATTTTGCAGGTTTGAGGTTAGGAATGCAGGGATCTAAAGGAAACAGTGAAAATTCGTCAAACATAGGCACGGTACCACTAAATACCACACGGTACCATTAAATTTAACGGTACCGTGGCCTATTTAACGGTACCGTGACCTGGAAGTCACGAATTTTCCTATACAGCCTAGTTCTGGGCAGCTAAAGGGAAGTTTCCTAGGGAATAAGAATCACATTTGTGTGTTCTTGAGAGTGTTTAGTGAAAGACTATATGAGTATGTTTTCGCTCCCCCTTAATCTATGACCAACCGGACAAGATGTAAAAGATAAAGAGGAAAACAAACGTTGACTGAAGCGATGAGCTTAGTAACGTCATGACAAGTAGTGGATAACATACGATAAACTTCACCTTTGAAGTCACGTAGCTCTTCTCAATCATTGTGAATATTCATAGAATATTTATATGATGAGACATGTGATTACTTGGAGATATCCTAAGGGTTAAGAAGATAAAATCTTCAGGGTTGTGAGGTAGGTGATAAGGTTATAGGGTTATCTATGTTGATGAAGGAGGGTTATCTCAACGTATCCTAATGTCTTCGTTTGAAGTGTGTGTGAGATGAGTGGGATGCGGAAGCTTTGGTAGTGTTTAGTACCATGCGGAAGTGAAAGGGAAGAAGGCTTAGGAATCAGAAGATAGATACAATCTGTTCTGATAGGATACGGTTCTGGTTCAAGACTACATCGAGTGTGTTTTGATAGTGGTTTTGAAACAGTGAGAATAAACTGTCTCAGCAAATAACGGTCCGACGGTACCTTTAAAAATAACGATATTGTCCCCTATTAAAGAGTACCGTGACCTGCTGAGGTCAGTTTTGACCCAGAATTAGATTTCTGACAAAGAAATTTCACATATGTTGTGATTTTTCTGGACCTTAGATTAAAAGAATTTATACCGAATAAATTCCTTTATGAATGAATCCACCGGGATTCGATGAACGTTTGTCGAGAACGAGAAATGACATTTAATTGCATTTCGCAAATTAAATAAACTTTAAATACTTCGGATGAAATATTTAAGTTGTCATTGGAGTTTAAGAGGATTTTACGAATAAATCTTCGCTGATTAAGGGAGATTTTTCGACACGAGGAGAGAATTTATACCTAATAAATTCTTTGACCGGTACTGGACGAGAAGAAATGACTTTTATATTTCCGAGGAAATACATAGGTAGTCATTAGAGCGATGTGAAAGATGACTTAATATTTCCAGTGAAATATTTAAAAAGTCATCAGACGAGACACAGGATATGACTTGACATTTCCAGTGAAATATCTAACAGTCATGGGATGAGATCGAGGGAATGACTTGATATTTCCAGTGAAATATCTAAAAGTCATGACACGAAATAGAATAGATGATCTCAATATTTCCAGTGAAATATTCAAGAGATCATGCATGGAACGTGAGGGATGACTTAATATTTCCAGTGAAATATTTAGATAGTCATGAGAGGGATTTAAAGAATGACTCAATATTTCCAGTGAAATATTTAAAGAGTCATGAGACGAGACGCACGAGATGACTACAATATTTCCAGTGAAATATTCAAGTAATCATAAGAGGGGTACGAGAGATGACTTTAATATTTCCAGTGAAATATTTAAATAGTCATAAGTTTTTATGGAAAATGTTCCATCATTCCTAGACCTAGACGGAGATGGTAAGGGGATTCTCGGTTGAGAGGTTTGGTTGATTTAAGGGTTTCTATGTGCTTCGCACGTGAGTGTTTCATGGGGTTTTGAAAGATGTAAAGCTAGGCCTATGGTGCTGATTTGTAGCAGGGTTTGGGATCTTAAGATGTGTATATTCACACGAGGATGAAAGGAACTACTAATTACTTATATAGTAACTCGTGAGTCCTTTGGATGAGCGTTTTAACATATGTTGTTAAAAGGCTTGAGTATGATGTTTCGGATATGACATTTAACAATTGCGATCGCAAGTTAAACTTACTTGAATATTTCGGATGAAATATTTAAGTTGTCAACCCTACTCCGAGTTCTACTAGGTTTGTTCCTAACCTTCCCATGACAAAAAGGTGTATTACTTGGAAGAAGGCGAAGTGATGACCTGGGAATTAGGGTAACTTCGCGACTACTTTGACTTATGGGTTTTGACACTAGTGTATGGCTCTATGACTTCAAAGGGTTCATAGTGATGGGCATACCTAATTCCTAATGTGTCAAAAGAACATAGTGTGGGTGCAAACTTTACAAGTAAATCAAGTAAAATGCACATAAGGAATAAATGCAAACATCATGCAAAACATGATAATCATTTAGCATTTAAGATCATGAAGACATTTAATCATGTCTTATGAGAACATGTTATCATTATGAAACATGTATGTGGGATGCAAGCAATCTAGGTTTGCTAAGGCAGATCCTAATTACTACTTGTTCAAGATGACATCCTAATGGGAGATATAGTTCAACGATGCAAACTATCTCTAGTCAAATGTAGGAATGAAAATTTTTCAAGTTAGAGAATGAGTATGAGACAATCACTAGTGGTGCTCAATTAAGGCTGAACACGACCATTTTTACGGGTTATACCACAAACCCAACTTCTCTCCTAGAAGCAATTCAACCGTTAGGTCAAATTGAATTTCTAGTGCGATAGGTTCTCCAGTAGTCATTCTCATATTAGAAAATTTTAAATTCCTATATTTGCCTATTGAAGTGTAGCAAAGATGATATTAGCTTATTTCGCTAATACATGACCTAATATGACTCAACTAACCATACTTTGAAGGTCGATTAAGAGAATGACATGTCTTACACAACTCCTAACAAAGGCAAGCGAAATATTTTAATTTCGTGTTTGAGATTTAGAGGTTATTTGATGGAGATGGTGTATTTTATAATCTCTTGGACAACATCTTTGTTTGTTGAGTTGTTACATGTTATTTTAACATGATTTGGTTTCCTAGAACCAATAGACACTCTAATGTGATACAATGTAGAATCTACTACATCGTGTGTGTTTCAAGAATGCTCCTTTGCATATTTTGAGTGAGAATCTAGTAAAGGTTACTTACCTCAATAGATCTTGTGAGCATTTTATTTAAAATGAGACATACTGTTTATTTCAACAAGTATGCTTTTCTAAGAGGAAACTTATCACTCTTATGAATGCTTTGTGAAACAAGTATTTTAGTGTATGACTAATTTTACTTGTTTATGCAATGACACATGACGTATTAGGTTATTATTCAACTCTAATATCCTATATTTGTTAACAGGATGCAATGTATTCTCTTGTAACATAACCATTCATGTCACAAAGAAAATAAGATGCATGTGATATAAGTTATCCTTTGTCAATCTTTTGATAAGAGAAATACATGTGATATTCTCAAAGATTGATGACTTACATAATAGTTAATAACATATTATGTGTGACACTTTTACTAGACATGTGACATTGAGTGTTGAGTCGTTCATGAGCAAAGTTTACATATGTTGTTTGTTTGCTCTTGTTTGGTTTTTCGGAAATGACACATTTACTAATTGCTTTGCAATGTAAATTACTTGTATATTTCGGATGAAACATCCAAGTTGTCACTCCTACTTAGTTGTGTATTTTATGCATCTTTTAAACATATTAGTTTAATGTTTGGAACACAACTATTGGACAACAAGACTTAATATGGCATCTTCAACACAAGTGCGAGTTATGATCCGATGCATATTATTTTCGTCTTGAGAGGACGTCATTATTTTCATAACAATCGAGTGTGATTGAGTATGTAGATTCAAGATAATATGTTTCATCATGTTTTGATGTTATCTTGAATCTAAACAAATAATGACTCCAATTTCATGTCCACACTCGAAAACTTGTCAATTAGATTCGATGATGATATCAATCATAATTTGAATAATGAATTGATATGTACTCGAAATCTTTCTTGACCCTCACAATCACTCCCTTTTTAAAAAGAAAATAAAAATTTAAGGAGTGTGTTCCATTTATTTTAACACTAGTTGTATGTGTGAGGTTAATGACAGACTAAGTTACTACTTTGATATTGTCATTTATTTTTATTTGAGAAAAACTATTTATATTATTATGTATAATACTCTTAGTTTTTCGACACCTCATTAGTATAAAAATAATTATCTTAACCATTTTTATACCACATACGTAAAATACTAAATGTTTAAAACATTTTGTATGTGTGTTAAATCAATGCAAGTTTAATACATTTTCTTTTACTTAAATACTAATGTATTAAAATGACCTTTTATCTTGTTTAGACAACCCATGGTCAAACAAGACAAAATGATGTGATGTTTTAAGGATCATGTTACGGATTTTATGAAAGTGTTAAGTGTTTTGGGGTGATATACTTTTTACACTTAAACCTTTGGAAAAATAATTGTGTAAGACAATATCTTTCGACACACATGATATACCAACTTAGTTTCTATTCCTAAGAAAGTTACTAAACCATTTTAAGAACTTGCAACAAATGCAAGACAAATGGTTGATGCCTATATGCAATGCAAACTAATTACTTAATATAGTGCAAGTGATTTAGCATGAGCCTTATAAATGCATAAACCGAAAAACTATAATAAGCAAATAGCAATTTAACACACAAAAATACTTATCTTTATTTTGTGTATTAGGTATAACAATGTATACTAAGCTTGATTTTATTTGACAATGAATTGGTTTCCTCCCCATTTCAAATATTTTTGCTGAGCACTTTGAAAACATGTCAAAGTTTAAAAGTTGAATCGCCCTTTTTCAGTTTGACCAAAAATTTACGCAAACTGCATGACCAGAAGACCTTTAGTTGAAAATTAAGGACTTTAACATACTTTCATTTAGAACTAATTCATAAAAATGTTTCTCAAATGAAAGTAGACTCAGCATCGTTCAAAATGATGGGCGACACGACTCGTACAGACTCATGGTTGATTTTATATGGATTTTTGAAAATGAACCAAAAATGAAAACAGACAATCAGATGCACGGCACCGTTAAATGACCCACGGTACCATTAAATATAACGGTACCGTACAATGTTTAGTGGTACCGTGGTCTGTTTTCTGATTCAGAACTGCATGACTTAATGACCCGTTCTGAAAACATGACCGGACACTTAAAGACACTGTTCTTTTAGTGGTTTAAGAAAACCTTCAAGCTAGTATGACAAAGTATACTTAACAACAAAACTTGTAAGTATTAAGCAACTAAATACTTTTCAAATTTTTATCACCTTCATGGGTAATTTGATACATGGATCGTACTCAATTTTGAAAACCATTTGTTTTAAAAATTTGAGCGACGTGGCTCTGGTACCAATTGTGGAAATCGTAGAGGGGGGGGGGGGGTGAATACGTTTCCATTTAAAAACTTAAAACTTTTGTATCAAACACCCGATCAAGTGTGACGTAATATGAAGAGTGTCAACAATAAGTATATAGCATCTAGAGATGACTATAGTAAACTACAACATATGCACAATCAAACCATGGAACATACATGATCAATCACTACATGAGCAACAAGCCACACAAACACATATGCAATGCAAATATAAATATAAAGCGATAACTAATGAAATGAAAGTAAAGAGATAAGTTAGAAGGCGCAAACCGGACACGGTGATTTATAGTGGTTCGGTCACGAAGCTCCTCTTCGCCCTACTCCACTCCCCGAGTACCCAACTCGAGAGTTACTTCACTAATCAACAAACTCCCTTTAGGCGGAGAAAACCGTACACGTCGCTTAACTTGTTTTTCGACACTAAGCTAGATGTCGAGTGCTAATCTTAGCTAGCACCAATCTACCACGATCTACACCATACACGTCGCTTATCCTATTTCCGACACTAAGCTAGATGTCGAGTGCTAATCTTAGCTAGCACCAATCTACCACGATCTACCCTTGATCCACATGATCAATCACACAAGCCCAATGGCTTCAAGAGATCTTCACTATCTCTTAAGATCACAATGATCTTGACTCACTCTCTCACAAAAGAAAAGTAATCTTGATGTATTCTATGATACAATCAAGAGTGTAACAAATGTTACAAGACCTAACAACTCCAACACTTTGTATCTACTTGGATACTTTGTGTTCTTCTCTTGCTAATCAAGAGGGATGACAACACTTTGTATCTACTTGGATACTTTGTGTTCTTCTCTTGCTAATCAAGAGGGATGACAACACTTTGTATCTAGGATACCTTGTGTTCTTCTCTTGCTAATCAAGAGGGATGACAACACTTTGTATCTAGGATACTTTGTGTTCTTCTCTTACTAATCAAGAGGAATGAAGAGGATCACTTGAGTGGATGATTGGATCACTCTTAAACAACCTAAGACTCTCCAAATGATCAAAGAAAGTTATCTAAGTGAAGAGCGATAAGACCAGAGAAAAAGGACTGGAAAAATCAAGTTGGAAGTGTGGAATGGTCCACTATTTATAGGCAAGGGAAAATCTGACCGTTACAGACCCACGGCTCCACTAAATACCCGACGGCTCCATTAAATTTAGTGGAGCCGTACCTATTTAATGGTGCCGTAGACGCTCCTTCGTTTGTCTTTAGTGGGGAAGGTTTATTTGGGGAAGTTAGGAGCTGTTTTGGGGGGAAATTTGACTGTTGGGATTTTCAGACATATTTTTCAAAATAAAACTTTTCTTTTTAATTCAAAAATAATTTGTGAAATATATTTTTGAAAAAATGTTTTGTCACATTAAAAAATGTGAAGTTTAGAAAAATAAAATCCTTTGATCATTTTTCAAGTAGTAGATTTGTTTGTCCATACCTTGAGTGATTTATGTCGGGATGGAAATCTACGACTTCGTTGAAGCATACTTAAGACGTCGGGAGGTGTTGATGTAAGTATGCATTGATGATTTGTGTTTACAAGTAACTAGCACATTTTACATTATGTATTACAAGTTACATGTTTGTCATTATTAAAACCGAAGAAATCGTTTAGTTTAAATATCGTAATATTTGCACTAACAAACCTCATGTACCTTTGAGTCTGAGAAGGCCATCAATCCCAAGTTGGTTGGTTCCTTCTCCTCTTCCATGAAGCTCCAATCAAAACCAGATCCATCAACAACTACCATTGCTTTGGAAGAAGTATCTTCCACATTCACTGTTCTTCTATTACCCTGCGGACCTTTATACCCTTTAGCCTTGGAATCCTGTTGGCTTGGGCTTCTACACTCTCTGGCAAAGTGTCCCATCTTGTGACAATTATAACACTCCACCTTGGTCTTGTCATATCCAACAACATCCCCTCCATTGGGTGTAAGCTTCTTGCCAGTTCTCTGAAAATATCTCTTTGCCCTAATACTCAATAAAGCCATCTACCACTTCAAGTCCATGGCATCCAAGTCATCTTCATCAATCTGAAAAAGGTCTTCATTTTAGATTTGAGACCCATTGGATTGCTCAGATACAAAGGCATATATAGTCTGATCACTCAAGTTAGCAGTACTAGTTTTTACACTAGCAGTACTAACTGTAGGGCTAGCAGTACAAACATCTGGATCATCATTAGTACTACTATTGCTGGAGGAGGACACAAATGCCAAGTTTCCAGACTTAGAACTGGAGCTTTCAACCTTCTTCACCTTTTGTTCAACAATTTTTAGATTGTTGTACAATTCATTGAGTGTCATCTTCTCCAGCTCTGGCTTTTTACTCCAAACCACAACATGAGTGTTCCAGTCAGCAGACAAACTATTGAGAAACTTTAAGTTTAGGTCTTCTGAGGGAATCACAATCTTCAAACCAGCAAGCTGGCTTACAATTCTTTGTAGCCTGTTGAAGATTTGATCAAGGGTTTCAGTGCTTGATGCATTGAAATTCTCATAACTCTGCTTCAGTAATGTTCTCTGTGCCTTCTTGGTGGCTTCATTGCCACCAAACCTTTCAACAATAGCTGCAAACAGTGTCTTTGCAGTTTCATAGTGACTAAAATTCAGCACATGGTCATTAGGAAGAGACATGAGAAGCAGACTTTTAGCTTTAAGATCATTCTTTTTCTTTATTCTTTTATCATTAGGTACTGGCTCAGTGTTAAGCTTGGTAGTTTTAGAACCATCAGCCAGTGTTTCTTCAGAAGTTGTTGGCTTGAAAGAATCACCATGTAGAATAATATCCCACAATACATAATCTTGCACAATGAAATATTGCACAATTCTGAGCCTCCATAAATCATATTCGTTCTGTTTCAGCATGGGGAGTTTGGCAAGGATTGAGGTTGTGGTGTTTCCATGTCCATCTTCTTGGTTGCAAGAGAGTAAATACTTCTGGATCTTCTAATTCAAAGTATCAGAACCTGTCTCTGATACCACTTGACCGGATCTAACACACGGCTTGTGTTGAAGATACTTTGAGTTAATGTTAACTAGCAAGCGGAATTTACTAGCTAACACTTAGAAGATTTTGTGTTTGGTAATGTATGTGATTTTATGAATGTAACAGTAAAGGTAAGAACACAATGTTTAACCAAACGATTAGCTTCAATATATTACGAGTGATCTATAATATCACTAGGGTTCGACAACCTTGAAGCTCTTACAACACGACTTAGGGATATGTATATGTATGTATATATGAAACCCTAAATAAGAATCTCTTTTTATAGACCAAGGAGTCTTGTAGAAGTAAAACTATTATACGTATCAATCTAACTTAATAAGATATACATCATATCTATTCTATATTTATCCATGCACGATTCTGTCTTCATCTTATAACCAGTACTAAGTTCATGTTCTAGCAGTACTAACTGACTTAGTACTGTTAGTGTAATCTTGAATGAATGTTCAGCAGTACTAATTTATGCCTGGCAGTAATAACTGTTGGTTTAATTCCCAACAATAATCAACCCAACTTTTAAACTACCAAACTTGTCATTTAAGTAAGCATGCTAATCACCAAAATATACTAATCCGTACGCTCATAAAAACTCTAAGTACCTAACGAGCCAACTCACTAAAGATGGTTGTAAGCTATGGAAACCTCGCTATGGAACCTTGTTACCTTGCTAAAGACACGAAACATTGTTTTGTTACCTCGTTGTACGAACTTTGCTAAGCTACCTCGTTCCCATACTTTGCTATCTCGCTAGTCACACACACACTCTTACCCAACTGAAAAACGAACCATAAGTAAAGAAAAGGGAAGATTACACTCAAGTTTTAAAGTCGGACAGCCTTGTTCTCAATTTAAAGTCGAATGATCACTTTTGTTCCTAGCCGATTTCAAATAATGTTCCATAAGTCTTTGGTCGCATATCGGAGCGGTTTATTCTCAAAACTTGATTAGTTTACCAACCAGACTACTGTATCACCAAGGTGAGTCATAGCCCCTCTTTTACTTATTTTGAACTCTTTGGGGGAGATAAATGCTCGTTTTACTTACAAATTTTACTCGTTTACCTTAAACGTTGTACTCGGTAGATGACACACTCTATTCATTTATCAAAACATAATACTTGCTCTTACTTACACACGTCCTTTAAACTTTTACGAATTACCATGAGTTCATAAATCCACATCTATACATTTTTCTATCTCATGGGGAGATACATGCTACAAACATGAACACAAGTATATTTTCTGTATGCTATCCTGATCGTTATTCCCTAAGACACACTTTTGCCACTAAAAGTCTGGTATGTGCTTATTTACATACCTTTTCTTGACCAAAACCGGACCCAAAAAGACAAAAAACTAACGAAAATGCCAAAAGATATTGTGTTTTTGTGTTTTTAATTGTGCAGGGAAGGATATTTCAAAAATAGGACAAAATCGAGGAAAAATTGGGAAAACGAGCACGAGATATGGAAAGGACTCAAAGCCGATGCCGGGAGAGACATGTTTGGTCAAAAGTCGAAAATCACCCTTAGATCAATTTTGGAAGATTGGCAATTTCAGTCCCTTGAAAATTCAGAAAATACAAAAATAGTCCTTGAAAATAAAAACTCTTTAAACCTTAAACCATAAACTATTCTACCCGGATCTATCTTAACCCAACCCACCTTACAACTAAACCCAACCCACCTTAAATCTTTTACCAAGCCCAACCCTTAGGTCGAAAATCACACACGCGCGCCCAAAATTCACCCTCTTCCCATAAATTTTACTATTACACCTGGAACCCTAAATTACCCGTATGGTTTTTACAGTAATTAAGGACAAATTCGTCCAATCATTGGGGTTCTAGAAGCTATCAGGGGTGTCAGGAAGGGTAGAGAATGCACGAATGGGACACATGGCATCCTCCTATTGGCTGGAACACCTCAGAGATTTGAACTAATGGCCATGAAGATGTGGGAATTGATCTAAGGGTGATTGAGAGCTCAAGAGGCACACGGATTGCCAGCTTGGCAAGCCTGAAAGGTTCATATCAACTCTATAAATAGGGAGCTCTCCTCATAAGCTAGAGGGTCTAATTTTTCATGTAATTTTAGATAAGTTTTTAGAATATTGTTATAATGTTAATGTAAATTTCGAATCTCAGTGTAGTTTTCAAAGTTTGGTTAATAAAATTTTAGTTTGCTCTTATTTTCAATTCGTGTCTCTTTGATCCTTATTTAGTTTTTAATGCTTATCTAGCTTATTGTCACTCATTTAATCATCTCAGTTCACTTAGATTCACTATTTTCAATTATTGTTCATTTCATCTAAAAAATCCAAAAAATATTGAAAAATACCTTTAAAAAAAAAAAAGTTTAAACACAGCTTCAATAAGCTGTTTTTCATTTAGAACTAGCTTATGTAAGCTTAGTAGCTTATTGTAAGTAATAGTTAGATTAAATTCTGTCCAAAACTAAAAAAAATCCAAAAAGTCAACTGTTGCATGAAGATGATGATTCTGGGACATTTCTGGTAGATCAAGCAAGTTTTGGAAGTGCTTGGCCTATCTAAAGATAGGCTACTTTGGATAATCCCTTTGTTCTAGCTAAGGGATGTTTTGTAAGTTCCATTTCATTTTGAGCTTAATTTTCTGCATAACATAAGATCAGTTAGATTCAGTGTTATTTGCTTGTTGATTTTTGTTTATTAGTTATTTAGTAGCTTAGGTAATCATAGATTAGTTGATGATTTAGCTTATTTCAGTTAGTTGTAGTTGATTTAGTGCACAACAGTTGGTTAAAAGAGGTTTTGAATAGGGGCTGTTTTAAGCAATTAACTTAGGTACTGTTCATGTGCAACTTTCTCAGTTTTGAATGAGCTTGATTAAGGTGGTGAATGCTGTTGTTGTTAGACATTAAGTAAGTTGTAGTGCTTTTGAAAAATTGGAGTGAGTTAGTACAAAGATAAAAGCTCAACTGCCTTCATTAGCTCTAAATAAGCTAAGCCTGTTTGAGTGGAAGCTTTTGGAGTTTTTGTGATCATTACAGAGGTCTGAGTGAATTCCCATAAGTTGGTATTGTTTCAAAAAGATTTGCAAAGTTTAAAGGTCAAAAACCATGTCTGTTGCATCAGAGTGAACTGAACTTAGCAGTCCCACAAGCCCCTTTTCTCAAGCTTATTTGTGGCTTAACCACTTAAGCTCTAGATCTAATTTTTGGTTTTTTAAGTAGGTCATATAGTAGGCTTTTAGTGCAATATCTGGGATTAGGATTTAGAGCTTATTTGATAGCTTATTTCAGGTCTGAAAATTCCCCCATTAAACCTGTGTAGACCTGCACAAGCAGACTATTGCAACTAGCAGACTTTCTTTGGCTAAATTGGAATTCAATTGGGATGATATAATTAGGGCTTTTGTGTTTTTAGCATACTGAGTAGGTCTAGTGAGCTTTTGCCCCCATTAGTTTCCTGAATCAGCTTAATTAGAGTGCTTATTTGGGCTGCAATAGTTGGTTGTTTTCTGTGCTATTCTCACCATCTGTGCAGAGCTTAATAGCTTATTCTCTTGTGCTTATTTGAGTTTTCTGAGTTGATTTGAGCTTAACAAAGTCCATTGCATGATCCCTGAGCTTTTGAGATTATTTGGTCAATATTTGCTTATTTTGTGCTTATTTCCAAACTGCTTATTTGGCTGTTCAGCTGATTTAAGCTGAATCTAGTCCTGCTTTTGTTTTTCCTAGGTAGAAAACATAATTTTAGATTTTCTCAGAATTTTTCATATTTTTCCAAAACCATTTGCTATTTTTAAATCATTTAATTAGTTTAAATTAGTTTTTAATTCATAAAAATTAAATAAAAAGTCAAAAAAATATTTTTCTTTTTCCAAAAATTTTCTTTTAATATTTAGAATTTAGGAAAATTATTTTCATAAATTTAGGATTTAGGATTTAGAAATTCACTTTTAATTACGTTTTTAAATTTCGTCGCGTAACGTTTTTAAATTTAATTTTCGTTTTTAGGTTAGTATGCTTAGCTTAATTGTTCCCTTAGTTTAATTAGTTGTTTTCGTTTGTAATTTCATTATTCGTAGTGTAGAAAATCAAAATCACTCACTCTTATACACCATTCAATTCACGAATCACGATCCCAAATCACAATTCCATTCATCCTTCAATCGGGACTACGACTCGGGTCAACACATATTTCCTTGTGTGTTTTCCTATTCACATCAAAGTCTCTCATATCATGAACCATTAATTGCTTGCAAGTGAACGTGAATATTGTGAATAGATCTATTGGAGGTTGACAACCCATTTGTGTTAGCCGGATAGATAGCCTTTGTGCTAGCCGGATTGATAGCCAAATGCACATTATTTGAGAACTACTAGGAAGTTGGCAAACTCTTACACGAGGGCACTGTTACTTATATCATTTTTATGATATCACACACGTTGACGTTTGAGTTCATGAGACTTAGAGCAATAATACGGTACTGTAATGATACGGTACTGCAACTACTGAATTTATGGGTGCAACAACGTGTAACACCCCCAAATTTAATAATCGCGGAAGCATTCGGGTCATGGGGTGCTACTAAAATTGGAAATCACATACATACTCCGTTTAAATATATTCATTCAAGATTTATAGAGTTTACAATAGAGTTTCAAATTCAGAAAAATTAAAGCCCATTAGTTTAGTTGTCCCATACAAAACAAGTCATAGTTATGTGTGCAAACACTTCGGGAAATAGTCTATGACCCTTGCCTTGCCAATACCTTGCAACAATCATACGGATTAAGCACCTGAGAAAAATATGCTAAAAGTAAGCAAAAAGCTGATGAGTTGGTTTAAATCAAAGCAGTAAGAAATAAGTTTGGACCAATAGTTTTGTGTACGAACATTACAACACATATAATGCCATACAAAATAGTCTATCACGCTAGCACTAAGTTCATGCAACCGAGGCTCGACAGTTCAGTGCGCTACAATATAGCACATAAATAATAATCAGGGGCCCATAGCGAGTGTTTAACCCAATACACTCGTAGTCCGACTTGGTATACGCTCGCATTGACCCGTCTGACCAACCGAATGGGGGAGTCACCCCAATAGATCTATTTATATCAAACGCGCTTCCCAGTGGGAACTAACGGTTCATGAAGGTGGGCATAACAGTGGGTTCAGGGGTTTAGGCTAACTACGCAATAGTTTTGAGAAAATAAGCATTATTGTGGTCCAGAAAATGTTTTGCATGTTTCTCACCCCATAGTTATAAAACAAGTATAAGTAAAGTGGGGCTATAAACTCACTTCAATAGAGTAAACAGTGAATGAAGTGAATCAGAGAGTGTACGACACCAACACGCGACCTAGATTAGTAAGGCATGTTTTAGTTCACAGACTAAGTTTAAGACTCCACGAAATTTAATTCAAAAGTTTTAAAGTGTTTATGTTATTGTTGCTTGTGTGGCAGCATTTAAGTTTGAAACAATTTTCTGAGTATTTGTAGGTATTGGCTCTTGGAAGTGCATAATGTATGACAATAAAATATAAAGGACGAATAAGATTCCTGTTCGACAATAACCGAAAGATGACGTACGAAAAGTGATTATTAACAATACTAGATGTTGTCAGGATATTGGAACATTATTGTTAAAGATATGTAAAAATAGTAGTTATGATAGTATATAAATAGTTATATATTTTGAAGTGTATGAATAATTATGTGTAAGTAATGGTTTTATTTAAATGATTTGTAATTTAAAAACTAGTTTATAGAGGTTGAATATATAACGTTTCGTTTATCAATTTTTAATAAAAACATGATACGTGTGTTTTTGATAGAAGTCGGGCATGACCCGTGCATGTGTGTTGATTTCTCGAGGTAACGATGTGTCACAAATACATGTGTTTATGTATTATCCGTTTTATAAATGTTATAAAACTTAAGCAGATTTTCTAAAATACCGTCTTAAGTGTTTACAAATTTTGATAAGCGATATAAGTATGCGAACTATTTACAAGTTTAGTTTTGACTAGGGTTTATAAGTTGCAATTGTATAAAAAGTTTATAATCGTATGTATATATAGTGTCTTGTGTTGTAATATATGTTTTCACCACTTGCTGTGACTTATGGCAAAATTTGTGATTACGTGAAAAGAAAAGAGTCGGGATTTGAGTTGTGGAATTTATCGATTACGAAGCTACATTGGTACACACATTTATACAACGGTTACGATATTGAATTTCCATTTAGTCATATATATATACTCGGCAAAATTTAATATAGACGCACCCCTTTATCTTGCTTGTTGGGCTGTGGCCTAATATAAAGCCAAGGGGGGGGGGGTTTAGTGGACTGGCCTGGAATATCAATCCATACATCCGAATGGGCCTGATGGGCTTTGACTAGCAACTGCACATGTACTCTTAATTGGGCCTGCGGTTTTTACTTAACACACGAACAAACAAGCCCAACTGAGGACTTCTGTATTAGCCTGGAAGTATTGAATCAAATAGTTTGACACAGAAAATTATAGCACAAAGGTTTATGTCGAGCTCGAGTGACGAGCTCGACACTACTCGACGATGTACCTTCTAGGACTCACGTGAGGGTTGTTGGCTGGGTTTGTCACCGCAGCCTCACCATTCACAACTAGGCTTTTACCAAGGCCTTTATCTAAGATTTTTGACCTTATATCGACTCGGATACAACTCAACAACCTTTGAGGTTTTGAGTTTAGACTTGCACAAACAACGCACCCTTTGGGGTGTCCTTGTGGGACTGGAGCCAAGGCAGCCCTATATGGGTTATCTTTAAGCCAAGAACGATTCAACAACTCACCCACGCAACTAGGTGGTGACCTGATGCGTGGGTTTTGCAACCTTACAACAGGTTTTACCTCTCGAAGGATCTCAAGAGGCTTACAACCCCACCAGGCAGTGTACCTGACCGATGTAGTATAGTGTAGTGGTAAGTACGGGGGATTGATCGTTCTCCACAGGGAATAGTGTTCGTTAGGTGTGAAAGGCTACTCTAATTAGGTCTAAGGGTTGAGGAAGATTCTTTTTATGTTTTTTTATAATTTATAAAAACAAGTAAAATCTCGGGTTTTGAAGGAGTGGGCGGAATTAGTTGCTAGTCAACTAACCCAAATTACTACAAATGCAAATAAAATAAAATAACAAAAATGAAAAGTGGTGAGAAACTTATGTGTAGAGAAATGTGTTTACTTAGATTTCCTTACTCCCTAACTATCTTTTACCGGTTAATTAGTGTGTATTAGTCGCGTGGATGACGGGTGTATTCCTTAATACCATTCGTGGGGTGGCGTACTTACTTCCCCAAACTCTACAAGCTCCTACTTCACTCCTATGTCGAGCCGGCTAGGAAGCTCCTAACATGGGATCACTAGAATTCGCTTGTGCATTAAATACAACCATAAAAACCTTTAGTACGCGTTTGGTTCATGTTTCTTAAGACGTTCAAGCAAGTTACCGAATAGGAAGTTAGCCAGTTTTCTTAAGCCTAACATAGATAAACAATCATCCAATACAACTAATAACACACTAACAACCAATAATCAATAGCTAGGTTTCATTAGATCTAAGCAAACACAAGATAAAATTAGCCTAACATGTTAAACAAAAGACAAGCATAAGATAGAATCAAACAACACATAGACATATTGAATGATTAATTGATAACTTATCTTTCAATGAAACATGGAAGATCTCAAGGCAAAAAGCCCTGAAAAAGTAGCTAAAATCGTCTTAGGGTTTTATCCCAAAATTCCACACACTAAGCTCTCCCCTAATGACAAAAAATTAGAAAACTATATATAGACTTTGACATCTGACGGCGTCACCTTATGCATTGTGACGCCGTCACCTCGCCGCTTTTAGGGTTCCCGGATGACCATCTTGACGCCGTCCCTCTTTAGCTCTTCAAAAATCCATTCTGGCTTATCAAGGCTTGACGCCGTCGGATCATGAACGTGACGCCGTCCCCTTATGATTTAAGCCGTGACGCCCTTGATTTTAGTTAAAGCGTGACGCCGTCAGAATTCTCATGCAAACTCACTGGCCCGTCATGAGTAAATTTCACATCCAACTTTTCTTGCCAAGGCATGACGCCGTCCCATGTTAATTGTGACGCCGTCAAGAGTAACTTTTAGCCGATTCTTGAGACTTTGCCGTTTTCTTCACTTTAATGCTCCAAAAACGTCCAAAATGCCTCCTTTTCCAGATTTCTCCTCAAAAGTACCTAAAATGACAAAAGGAACGATTTAGGGCATATTTTGATCAAATAAATACGATTTCGGGCTTAAATGACCCCTTAAAAGCGGTACACTTTTCGCCTCATCAAATACCCTTACACTTGAGATTTGCTTGTCCTCAAGCAAATGCGCTTTTATTCTAATCAAAATACAAGTTAGGGGTCATTTAATGCAAACATAAAAGTAATTACAACAAATAATCGTTCCACTTCAATCATAATAAGCACGGAGATTACATACTAGCACCTCACAAGTAGTGTTTAGATACTCACATCTCTCAAGTGTCATCAAAATAAATCTCATAAATGAAAACGGAAAATATCTCTCACTACCTGTCATAGCAAATAGATTACCATAGGCTTGGGAAAGGATCGAAAACCTCCTCCACTAGGCGTAAGCACCTAAGATAAACTATCAAAGAGGGCTTTTAAATGGGTTATAACGTTAGGTGTAGGGAAAAGGAGAACACGGTTTTGTTGGATAAGGGATATTTTACTGGTGGCTAGTTAAAGATCTTGATCAATCACATGTACTATACAACGTTGCTAAGCCAAGACTAGACTCGATCTTAAGCTAATGAAAGAAAATAACAAAACATAAACATAAAATAAACATAAAATGAAACGGGATGGTAGTCCGTATGTTTTTTCTATTTTTCTTTTTTTTCTCATTTTTTTGTATTTTTCTTGATTTTTTTTTTTTTTTTTTTTTTTTTTTTTTTTTTTTTTTTTTTTTTTTTTTGCATACACTTTTACCCTACCATCCAAAATAATACATCATAGGGGCGTTGCATCCCCTTACACTTGAACTTTTACATAACTTTACAAATAACTATTCTAATGACTCGAATTAAGATAATTGAAAAACTTGGAGTACTTTTAAAACATTTAGCACATATGGGGGTAATAAATGATGTTCTTCCCCATTACTCCATTACACTAGTACTTTACCCACGAGTCCCAATCGTCCCAAAACAATATGTACAAGGATATGACTCGACTTAGCAACCATGTAATCAACTAGATAATTAACTTGGGTTTAAACAAATGTTGTAACAATAATGCACTAAAAATGAGTGCATACAAGGTAGGCTAAGGCGATTTGGGTGTACATTTAAGTGGGGTGTAACAAATTCTTCCTTTAAGTAAAATGCTTAAAGGTCGAAACGAAAAGATAGGCTCTGAGGGGTGTACTAGGGGTATCGTGTACTAAAAATGAGTACAACGCAAAGGGTGTGGGAGAATTACTTGACCAATGTAGCCAACGTAATTATAACAAAAACACAGGTGTAAAACAATGGGTTAATCCTAATGCCTCTTGTCATGTAGTAAATCTAACTACACGAGTGTAGTCTCACTTGTGGCCTCGGAATGGTCCTAACACAAGTTCTAGAATCTAAGTGCTACCGGTACACACATCATAGCATAAATGCTTTTCCTACCGATTCTAGGGGCGAACCTCACATATTTGGGGGTGGAAAATTTTTTAGTGGTACGGTTTTTGTGCTAGTCATATAACTCCTATCCATGAGACGCTCATTAAGATCAAAGTTTCACTCCTATATGTTGTAAAAATTTTAAATTTGGCACTAAAATTGCCCTAACAAGTATTTATCCCAGTTTTATTACACATCTACTATTAAACAAACAAAAATCAAGCGCAATGGTATTCTCTAAAATCGTACTTTTACCCTCCCCTTACACTT
This sequence comes from Artemisia tridentata subsp. tridentata, assembly GCA_021014915.2. NCBI lineage: Eukaryota > Viridiplantae > Streptophyta > Magnoliopsida > Asterales > Asteraceae > Artemisia > Artemisia tridentata. Next base: position 73,353,794 of record CP139507.1, read on the forward strand.
AAGATGAACATTGTCCCCAATGTTCAAGTAACAAGATGTAAAAGCAAAAAGTAAAAGAATGAAATCAAATACTCCCCTGATTCGTTCGGTGGATAATGAAATTACACGGTTAAATCTTCCTCCAAAGAGAATGTTGAAGCTCCATGACTAATGCATCGCCATAAGCTTGATTCAAAATATTTCCTTGTCCAAAATAACCTGTTAAACCTGAGAAAACAAACACGAAAACCTGCATAACATCGGCGGGAAAAATCTATATATAAGGATATAATGCTTGTGGAATGATAATTTTGCAGATTCCTGGAGATTATAAGTTGGAGATTTTAATAAAAACTTTTTATGAAAACAAAACTTTCAAAAATTTCTGGAAATTAAATCTGACGCCGTCAGGTTATAACCCCTGACGCCGTCAGAAATGACCTGACAAAAATTTTCATTTTTAGTTTCCGGAAAATTTCTGGAAAAACCTTTACCTTACTTCCTGGAAATCCTGCAAAACATCATTATGACTCGATACAAGCATTTGACTCAGACACACACTAATATGTATGTTAATTTATTATTATTATGATTCATGTTCATTTGTGTTCTAATAAACCGATTTAGATTTCCCTTACACTTATCTTTTGCAAAATACCTTTATATGTAGTTAAGACGAAGTTAAAAACAAAATAAAGCATTTTCACAATTTACTTTTGAACATGAATCAATACTAATAAAAATTAAACACACATACGGAAACAAATAAAAATAAACAAACAAACAAATAAACACACAAAGCAAATAAAGCATGGGCTGCCTCCCAAGAGCGCTTGTTTTTGTTCGAGTCACGAGCCTGACTCTACCCTTATTTAATGGATAAAGGAGAGGTTTTTTCTACACTTAGGATTAAGTGCGGGTGATAGTAGCGATACACACCATCTGGGTGAAAGTATGCCACGTGAGGAAAGAGTGACGGATGAATTATATACTCAAAGGGGTGTGCTCCTTTCATCATAACCTTACCTAGTTCTCTTTGGTCAATGGGTGAATTAAAGTTTTCTCCTAAAAAGGGATCATCTTCTATCAACTTCGAGAGATTCCTAGTTGGGAATCCATCTTGACCTAATAAACCCGGTTTAAACCCATAGTGTTTCTTGTGATTAATCATGAATGGGTGATGTAAGTATGAAAGGTTATGGTTCACTCCTATGTCAGCTTTCTCTCTACAAGGCTTAGAGTCTACTACCTTAATCTTAACATTGCCCAGACTACATGGTTTGATGGGTGGATCGGGACCTTTTTCAATTCCTAAATTCACATCTAAGGATGGAAGATTAGGTAACGGTTTTGGTTGAGGCTCCGGTTCATCAAAAATAGGAAATCCCCTAGAACTAAGAGTAAGGTTGTGATCACTATAAGCATTCAAACCTACATCCTCTAGTTGTGCTTGGTCCAAGGGTTCTACCTCTATTGGGGTTCCTATAGTCTCTTCCACTTCTTCCGGGTAAGTCACGGGCGGTGTGTGTGCCTCAAATGATGGTAGGACTTGTGGGGCACTTGGTGGGCTTATGTTACTTACCTCATCATTCCTTACGTCAAGCTCACCTATATCCTCATCATGCGTTTTAGTGGGATCTAACCCTAACATTTTCCCAAGTATCTCAAGTGCTTCTCTAGGCATTTCAACTTCTATGTCCAAATCATACGGATCATCCTCAATATTCTGACTGCTATATTCAAACTGCCTAAAAGATTCATCATGTGTTTCTTGAGATTCGACGTCATCAATCACAAAACCTAGGTCTTTTTGATCAATGTGATCATGTTCGGCTAAATCCTCCGTCATATCAAGGTCACCTATGTGTTTGTTTTGTAATATGGCATTACATGACAACCACTTAGGTATCTCAACACTAATGTATTCATCCCCAAACAAACTTGTTTCATGATCCAGGAAATTTATATTCAATTGACTTGTACTAACGTTTGTTGGGTTGTCTACCCTATAATAATATTGGGCACAATCTTCTATGGCATCCCATGCTTCTTCAGCACTTAATTCCCTAAAGTCCCCATTGGCAAAATCCTCAATGCGCATTTGGTCATATTGGCCAACACGATAGTAAAAGGTTCGGGTTAGGGATGCTAAAGCGAAACTATGATGAGGGAATTTTCGGAGTAAATTTCTAAAACGAGTCCATGCATCATATATGGGTTCATCTCGATATTGTTTGAAATTCGAGATGTCAATAGGGTAGAATGGCCTTTGTGGTTGGTGGTATGGTGGATTCGCGTACTCCATAATGGTGAACGGAAGAGTCAATGGAAATTACGAACAAACACACAAAGAAAAAGATAGACTAAAGAAAACCTAGACCTATAAAATAAAAATTCAACCTAAACAATAACTATTCCCCGGCAACGGCGCCAAAAACTTGATGCGTGGTTTTGTAACCTTACAACAGGTTTTACCTCTCGAGGGATCTCAAGAGGCTTACAACCCCACCAGGCAGTGTACCTGACCGATGTAGTATAGTGTAGTGGTAAGTACGGGGGATTGATCGTTCTCCACAGGGAATAGTGTTCGTTAGGTATGAAAGGCTACTCTAATTAGGTCTAAGGGTTGAGGAAGATTCTTTTTATGTTTTTATAGTTTTTATGAAAGCAAGTAAAATCTCGGGTTTTGAAGGAGTGGGCGGAATTAGTTGCTAGTCAACTAACCCAAATTACTACAAATGCAAATAAAATAAAATAACAAAAATGAAAAGTGGTGAGAAACTTATGTGTAGAGAAATGTGTTTACTTAGATTTCCTTACTCCCTAACTATCTTTTACCGGTTAATTAGTGTGTATTAGTCGCGTGGATGACGGGTGTATTCCTTAATACCATTCGTGGGGTGGCGTACTTACTTCCCCAAACTCTACAAGCTCCTACTTCACTCCTATGTCGAGCCGGCTAGGAAGCTCCTAACATGGGATCACTAGAATTCGCTTGTGCATTAAATACAACCATAAAAACCTTTAGTACGCGTTTGGTTCATGTTTCTTAAGACGTTCAAGCAAGTTACCGAATAGGAAGTTAGCCAGTTTTCTTAAGCCTAACATAGATAAACAATCATCCAATACAACTAATAACACACTAACAACCAATAATCAATAGCTAGGTTTCATTAGATCTAAGCAAACACAAGATAAAATTAGCCTAACATGTTAAACAAAAGACAAGCATAAGATAGAATCAAACAACACATAGACATATTGAATGATTAATTGATAACTTATCTTTCAATGAAACATGGAAGATCTCAAGGCAAAAAGCCCTGAAAAAGTAGCTAAAATCGTCTTAGGGTTTTATCCCAAAATTCCACACACTAAGCTCTCCCCTAATGACAAAAAATTAGAAAACTATATATAGACTTTGACATCTGACGGCGTCACCTTATGCATTGTGACGCCGTCACCTCGCCGCTTTTAGGGTTCCCGGATGACCATCTTGACGCCGTCCCTCTTTAGCTCTTCAAAAATCCATTCTGGCTTATCAAGGCTTGACGCCGTCGGATCATGAACGTGACGCCGTCCCCTTATGATTTAAGCCGTGACGCCCTTGATTTTAGTTAAAGCGTGACGCCGTCAGAATTCTCATGCAAACTCACTGGCCCGTCATGAGTAAATTTCACATCCAACTTTTCTTGCCAAGGCATGACGCCGTCCCATGTTAATTGTGACGCCGTCAAGAGTAACTTTTAGCCGATTCTTGAGACTTTGCCGTTTTCTTCACTTTAATGCTCCAAAAACGTCCAAAATGCCTCCTTTTCCAGATTTCTCCTCAAAAGTACCTAAAATGACAAAAGGAACGATTTAGGGCAATATTTGATCAAATAAATACGATTTCGGGCTTAAATGACCCCTTAAAAGCGGTACACTTTTCGCCTCATCAGTGGTGACCTGCTGCCTAGGCTGCTAAGTAAGCAGGATTGGGGTTGTCTCGCTAAACCTAACAAGACTCAAATCGAGGCACACACACCCTATATGGGTGGCTGCCTTGTGGAGATTGAACCGAACCAAAACCAAACCATAACACACCCTTTGTGGGTGTGGTCTTTCTGGAACTGAAAACAACTCGACACAACTCAAACTTACGTGTTTACTGGGGGTTTCGACCACTACCAAAGACACTTCACAACATGACCTATTTCATGGTCTTATAATTGTGACCAAACCCGTGAGTATCCAAGACCGAGGTGCATCACTGTGACTCGACTCAAGCTTTATACGCGAACCAAAATATTAGACAGGTTCTACACAACTTATGAGCCAACTTCCTAATAGCCTACTCACCATAACAACAACCATTCGAATTGAGCAAAAACCGAACAAAAACAAACTAACATAACACTTCCAATTCACAAGCCAATACTCATATTTTTTTGGTTAAGTTTTGTAAGCCACAAGAATAACAACAACAACAACATAACATTTCGCAGGTCTAGAGATCAACAATTTAAAACAAAATTCACACTGCGACTTTAAAATAAAAATGGATCATTCATAACTTCGAATAACAATTAATTTAATAAGAGTATATAGAGTGAAAAAGAGGTTATACTCTTACAATGGATACGGATCAACAAGGAGAATCAAGAATCAAAACCCTAAATCCGAACCAACCAATCCAAATCCGAACCCCAGTTAATCCACACCTCCGATGAAATCAGTACTCCTTGAGCCTAGATCTCGATAAGACTTTTTGTGAGTGAGTTAGAGTGTGTGGATCCCCTGGACTTCGAATAATCATTAAAAAAATGATACTAAGGAAGGCTCTCGACATCCTTTCGAGTTTGAGAATTGAGAAACTTCCGTTTGGAGCCTCCGTCGTCCTCAGTCCTCGGCATCTTATCTTATCTATAACCGTTGACTCTTGGAGAAGAGCTATGTGAGAGTGACGGAAAGCTTTGGGAGAGGGGAAAGCATATAAATCCATGGATGGTGATGGTGATGATTCATTTTTCTGGGAAGTTGGAGTTGAAATCCAAAGGGAGAAAACGATAAAGATTGTAGGTATGTGTGTGAGTGGGCGGCATAACAGAGAAAGAAAAGATAAGAACGAAAAATTATAGGGTTTGTTTTATTATAGTAAAGTGTAGTTTGTGTACCCCGTGTCCCGTTGAGCTGGGGTGAAATAGTGGTTTTCCCGGTTTGGTATAACGTGTCAAATAAAATTTTTGGAGACGTTTTTATAAACTAGCATAAAAATAAAATTTATTGACTCTGAAAATAAATCATAAGGCTAAACCGTTACTAATGTGGTGTCGGTACGCGTGTGGTATCGTTTTTCAGGAAAAGTGAGATAACCTATCGCTTTTATTACGTTAAAGTCTGTAAATGTGAGAAAGTGGAAAAATTCACTGTTTCTGATAAGATTAAATAGTTTTGCGGGTTACTGTATGTTACCGTGTGCGGGTTCGCTTCCCGAAATAGTTATGTAAGCACATAAATGCTTAGTTTAACAGTTAAGTAATACTCCCTCCGTCCCAATTTTATTGTCACTTATTCCTTTTTCGGACGTCCCAAAATTATTGTCACATACCCGAAATAGAAAGTGAATAGATAGTGGATTTTGGTAAAGTTTACTATATTACATTTGGTTGAAATTAATATTGCAAACTTTAAAGAAGTGTTAATTAATTGGTTAAGGGTAAACTTGTCATTTGGAAAAAAAGTAAGAGAGAGAAAGTAGTGATAGTGACATTTTTCTAAAAGAATGTGTTTTTTGTCGGGCGACAATAATTTTGGGACGGAGGTTGTAATAAATTAGTATTTATTATTAAAATATTAGTGGGAAAATTACCGTTTGTCACACAACGTGACCCACTGTCTATTAAACTTGAAACTTGTGTTCAACTGATTTGCATACAAACCCTATGGATTCACTCAACCTTTGACCCGGTTAGGGTAAACAAACAAACTATCCTTTGTGATTGACCCGGTTAGGGCAAACAAACAAACTATCCTTTGTGATTGACCCGGTTAGGGCAAACAAACAAACTATCCTTTGTGATCGACCCGGTTAGGGTAAACAAACGAACTACCTTTGTGTTGACCTGGTTAGGGCAAACAAACGAACTATGGGTGCATAACAACGTAACCCACTACTCATTTTAAACAAACTATGGGTGCATAACAACGTAACCCACTACTCATTTTATCGATATTTTTATTTATTACAATTATCACCCAAACTTGAAACTATTGAAATCAACTATTTTACTTATAAACTCTATGAACTCACCAACATTTGTGTTGACACTTTTAGCATGTTTACCTCAGGTTCATAATGAACGAGGATGACACGGAGGAGCACGAATACTCAAGAAGGCTATAAATTTTATTATCATTCGAAAACCCATTTAATGTAATTTGTAAACATTAAAACTACTGGGACCTCATTTTGTAGACTCTGATATTTATAAAATTTGAATGATAAATCTTTCAAAATGACTCAATTGGAGATCGTTTTCTATTATTATAACTGTTGTGCCATGAAGTAACACCCAGTTTGAATTTCGCTGCATATCACGAAATTGGGGGTGTTACAGATTGGTATCAGAGCTATAGTTATAGAGAAACGGGTCTAATTGATACCTGAACTATAACCACTTTTACAAACAAAACATTTTATAGCCTTACGCTCTCCATGCCTTCCATCCTCGAGACGATTATGTGACTTCTAGGTAGTTTATGCTACACAAACATATTAATATATTGATATATACACACTCGACATACTTTCGATCACTTTATATAAACAAAGAACTAAATACATCTGCGTATGCCTATTCCAGGGCATTACGGCACAACCACATTTCCCCGATCATGTACCTACTCATACACTTTTACGGTCTAGGAAACTTTCCCAAGACATCGTAACTGATTACAATGATCTCTAAACATTTCACGACCTTACGTAATATTGTTTTACCTAAAACCTGTCACAATCTATCGATTTCCCTGCTAGAAATACAAGATATGGTGTGAAAAAGTAGAAGGGGTGTTGAATAGTTTTTACCGTTTTAAACTTTTCTTCGCTTTGTATACTTAAATGCTCCGCCACAAAGCAAGCTCTCCCGAATACGACAGATGCAAAAGTGGGGAAGCCGGAAGTGGCTAAAGAAGTCAGAGGACGAAAGTAGTTGGACAACTGTATACACGAGGGTACATTAGTCTTCTGGGAATTGGCAACATTTTTATTTGCCGCACCACCAACCTCTCCACACCCCTTCTTGGAAACTTTAGAAGACCTATCTCCAAGATCAACCAATCCACCACCATTGCCATTTGAGTGTGAACCATCACAACAACAACCATTACTCTTCCACCCTATTTATAGGGAAATCCATGGCCCACTCTACGGTGATCATGCTCCACCACCTCAACAACCTCAACCTCAACCCTTCTCACCAACCTCAACACTTAGAAGCATTGACGAGTCCATGTGGATTGAGCCTCCACAAACTCAAGGTCAAATAAATGAGGAACTAGACCACCTCTATGCCTTTTCCAACATGGTGGATTCTCACCTCCATGAAGCAATGCAACTACAAATTCACCTTGCTTTCATCCATCATATCTCCACCAAATCCCAACCACCAATCAACATATGTTCCACCACCACCACCTACAAACGAACCTACCCTACCACCAAACTTCCTTCGCCATGGTTGCCCCATGTGTAAATGAACTGCTCATCTTACTCAAAGAACCAACATATTGGTTCTTGAGCTCCAAAATGAGATGAGGTTCATTTTAAAGCACAACCTCGAGCGCCTTAACGCTCTTTACCCTCCTTAGTAGATGCTCACATTAGGACCTCCACATCATAGGATTTTTTTTCCTAAGTTACTTTTTTTTAGGATTTTTATTCTAGGACTTTTCTTTCTAAGTTATTTTTCTATTTATTTCCTTTTATAGCATCTACATTATAGCCCAATTTTGTGACCTTTGTCACAAAATATTTTCTAATGAATGATGTTTGTGTGTTGGTTGTGACTTCTTATTGTACATGGTTGGTTGTGACTTCTTATTTATCACTAACATTTGTTTTGTAGCACTTCCTTATTTATCAAATAAGGATTTCAAAGGGTAAAAATTGTTATATTATTTTATTCTTTATTTATTTTCTCATTTTCATGTTGGCTGCTTTTTTTCGATCGTTTTTGTTTTCTTTGCTCTCGGGGACTGTTGTTTTCTTTTTTGGTAGCCAAGAAGGATGTCTTTCTCTTCCGGACCCTTCCGGCGGACCATCACACTCTCACTCCTGGAAGGAAGATTCCTTCGAGATCGATGTGTTGTTGGAAGAAACGGAAACAACAACGGGCAGCGAGTCAGCAGAAACGGACACGTCGATGAATCAGCCGGAATCTGGGCACGTACCGCCTGCGACTCATGTTGCTCCCCGAGGGGACGAGGCAGGTCCATCGAATCAGCCCCCACAAGGGGTTCCCTACCCCTATCACCCCGAGCAAGTGATAGGAGGGGATTCGGTCCTCTCTATCGAGCGCCGACTTTTTTCGGGCCAACCCACACCTTCGCCGCTAAATAAAGCAAACAATCAAACAATATATATAAAGCAAGTAAGGAAAGAAATGATCAAACCACACAACACGGATGTTTATAGTGGTTTGGCTACAAGGACTCTCTTCCTTGCCCTACTCCATTCCTGGAGCCTCTAACTCAAGAGTTTTCTTCACTAAGAAACAAGCTCCCTTCTAGGCGGAGAAAACCTTTACACGTCGCTTACTCTTTATCCGGTACTAAGCTAAACACCAAGTTCTTTACAAGGGTACAACCACTCCCGTTGGTTCTTTAACAAGGGTACAACCACTCCCTACACTCTATGTGTTTTGAGGACTAAAACACTAACCGGACTCTACTGAATGAATGGTATAGACAATGATGTGTGAATACTAACTAATCACACAGTATCTAATTATCAAGACTTGCAACAGTGTGTTGAAGCTTGTATGCTTGATATTCTTTGCTACGAAAGAGAGATCACTAAGAATGAAATGAATGAATGTAATATTTTAGTAATGTAAAAATGAATAAATATATAATTTAAGCTATATGAGTGATAAAAGTGCTTGAATGATCAGCTTGCTATTTATAGGCAAAACTGACCAGACAACCCGCGGATCCGGCGGACCCAAATTATGGGTTCCGCCCTTGTACTGGTTTGGTTCCGCGGGAACATGCCAGCTAAGGGTTTTCCAAATCTTACCATATCTTGTCTAGTCTTTTCAAGATCATACAAAGTCAACTCCTTTGATTCAAGATCTTTCCAAAATATATTGTAAAGTCAACTAAGATTTCCTAATGAGGTATGTCATGATGTCATGTGTATTTCTATTTTTAAGAAATAAAAATGTATATATGTATGCAATGTATAATTCCTAGTGATCATGTGATATGTAAATGTGCTTTAAAAAGCTTGTTACTTAAATGTAAAAGATTTTAACATATACTTATGCTTTGCTAAAGATAAACCTTATAATTGTCATTAACAAAATAAAGCAAAGATCGTAAAATATAAATAACGTTTTTAGGACGATATTTGTATTAACAATCTCCCCCTTTTTGTTGATGACAAAACATAACGTTTATTTTTAAGCAATGGAATAAGTAAAGTGAAAGTCTTTTAAAAATATGGATTAAGTTAGTTTTATGCAAGTTGTGAAAACTATTTTAAGCATAAAAGCATGTACTGTGATGTTAACAGTGAGTATGAACTTAATCCTTTCTCCCCCTTTTTGTTAAAACAAAAAGAAGAAATGCATAGCGGAATGTGGTGAATGATTCTTGGTTGTAACTCCCCCTAATTTCAAGTACCAAGAATGATTCAATGATTTTGAGAACTTAAATCTCCCCCTTAGATAATACTCCCCCTAATTGGAGTTCCAAGTTCACGATGCATGAATGATCCTACAAAACAAAAGTTAGTGTATGATATGCTCCCCCTTGATCAATACTCCCCGTTGCTAGGGTACCAACGTATGTGATGCAAGGTTTATGAATGCTACAAAACAAAAGATTAGTACATGATATTCTCCCCCTCGATCAATACTCCCCGTTGCTAGGGTACCAACGTATATGATTCAAGGATGAGAAAAGCTACAAAACAAAGGTTAGTTTGTATATGAATCAATCCAACCAAGTAGCACAATGCAAATTTAAAGGTTCAACCAAGCAATGTAGTTTAACCCGTTTGACTAAAAAAGTCAACTAACTAAAAGTGTTCAAACCAATCACAAAGTTCAAACAACGTCAATACTATAACCAACCATATAATGTTAGTAAATCAACCAAATTATAATTCATATGTAGTGATCACCCACAAGCATAAATGTAACATCCTTTCATTTAGAAAATTGTTTGTGACAAAAGTCACAAAACAAGGAATTACATAAAAAGAAAAAGTCCTAAAAATTAAAAAAGACAAATCCTAAAAAGTCCTAAGACGACTTCTATTGTGGAGGATGTGAAAGCACATTAAGGCGCTCGAGAATCGGGTTCAAAATAAACCTCATTTCGTCTTGCAATTAAAGAACAGAGATGTTGGTTCGTTGAACCAAATAGGCGGTCCTTTCGTACATGATACAATCATGTCTTGGTGGTGGAAGGGTTTGTTTTTGAGTTGTGGTGGTTGGTTGTTTGATGGTGGAGGTGGTGGAATGTAGTTTGGAGACATAATGGACGCCATCAAAGTTGATTGCAAGTCCATAGCCTCATGAAGATGGGAATCCACCATGTTTGAGAAGGCATAAAGGCGGTCTAACTCCTTATTGATTTTGCCTTGGCCTTGAGGTTGGTTGATCCACATTTCCTCATCGATAGCGTTGAGGGTGGACCGTGGTGAGAGTTGTTGAGGTTGCGGTTGTGGTTTCTCTTGGTCACGGTAGAGAGGACCGTGGATATCCCGATAAATGGGATGAAAGAGGAGCGGTTCTTGACCTTCAAAGGTCATAGGAGTAGGATTGGTGGACCTTGGTGGAAGGTCTTCCAAAGTTTCAAGATATGGGTGTGGTGAGGTTGGAGGAGTAGCAAATAACTCCATTGGTTGTAGTTTGGGTGAGTGTGATGGTGATGGTTATCTAGCAAGTTGTGATGAAGCGGGTGGTGGTGTGGTCGCTACAAGGGTGATTGTTGGTGGTGGAGTATAGATGACTACATTTGGTGGTGTTGGAGTGGAAAGGTTGAGAAAATTCTCATTGGCTATTGGTGAAGAGATGTTGAGAGGTGATGACTCCTCTAATGAAGATGTTAAGTTCACAAAGCAACACTGTTTGACACTAATGTGAGCAGTTCTGCATGGTGGTCTGTTGGTGGAAGAGTTGTTAGATTTTGTCATGGTTAAAATGAGAAGGTTTCCTAACAAGTACAGAGGTGATACTTAGAGTTGATGGTGAAGGTGTGAGTTTTGATCAACTAAAGCTTCCAATTTATAGGCAGGAAGGATTATAGAAATTGGTGTTTGGATTTGATGTTCATCCATAGAAGGATTGAGGTTCCTAATGATTTGGAACAAAAAATTGTGCTAGTCACATCATCTAAGTCAACCCATAGAGATGGAGTTGAGTAAAGTATTGAGGATATGCAGTTAATGCAAGGTTTGAGTGGGAAATATATTGATGGGATGTTTCCATGGATTGCAAGGAACCAAATTGAGGGTTCCTTGCTTGTTACAGAAAGGTAACTTGATGGAAAATTTGAATTTTCAAATTTTGGTGGGAAATGGATTTCTTATGATTCTAAGTGTTCCTAAATCATCCTAACGTGCCTAATGATCAGTAGAATGATCCTAAGAACTAGAACCAACAATCTAAGGATCGGGATTAGTCGGGAAATTTGAAAAAGTTACTATTGAATCGACGGATCCAAACGACAACAAGTGCGGAACCAAATTTTTGGTTCCGCGGAATCCACAAGGTGAAAATCGGCGGAGCCTAGAAATACAACAGACGGAACCCAGAAATTGGTTCCGCCATATCCGCCAGACAAAATTCCTTAACAGTGGGCATTTTAAACTACCCGATACCCGTTGAAATCCCGAAAATTATCCTAAATCATATGTAATTAATTAGTTGTGATTATTTAGAAACGAAAACACAGGTTTTAACACATGAGAACACATAGATCAAACTGATGAAATTGAACTTACCATAAAAGGATGTTAAGCCAAACGGTGGCTTAAACACGAACATCGATAACAACACGTGTTATCGTCCTGAAAAGTTATGTTAGTTCACAGAAATATATCACACCAACATAATATTTTAAGAACACAAGAATATAACACATCATTGTCTTGAAATTGTCTTATACCGAACATTCCCTAACCCTCACTTCTTGTTGAGCTTTTTGTGGAGCTTCATGACCCACCGTCCAAGATTCTTCATCATTCCTCGAGTTTGACGAAACTCCTCCGATTGGTTGTCGATGGGAGGTAGTTGACTCATATACTCGGGTGGAGGAATCCTAGAATTTGGCAAACCATCATCCTCGCTAATCGATGATGATGAGGTGGGAGGATGAGCTCGTTTTCCTCTTGCTACGGCTACCCTATGATCACTAAGTGGAACAAAGGTGTGGTCAATCTCAGTGTAGTCAGGAATAAAACCTCTAGCATTTCGAGGAATGGGTGCAAAAGCTCTATAAAGACGGGTAAGAAGCATTCCGTAGGGCATGGCAGTGGTGCCTTGAACTGGAATATCGGCCATTCTTTTGGCGATATAGTAGGCGAGGTTGAATGGTTGGTGGTTTGACACACAGTAGAGCATATAGCAAAGACTTGCGTTGACATGGTCTCTATTTCCTATGGTGCTAATCACGTTTGCCCTAAGAACTTCCTTGAGCTTTTTGAATTGGGGCCGAAATTCATTTAGCTCCATGCCAAACGGATCACGATCTACCTCTTTTCCTTGACTAGTTCTAGTGTGGGAGGTTCTAGGAACAAAAAGATGAGCACGGATGTCCTCTTTTGGGGTTAAAGGTGTGTCGTATGGTGGTGTACGATCAAGGTTGTAATCGAGGATGGACAGTGACCATTTGTCCGAATAGAAGCAAGTTCCTTGACTTGGAACACCTAAGACTTCTCCAAATTGGTTTAGAGGGATGTTGAATTGAGTTTGGTTTACTTTTAAATGGATGTTCATGTAACCAAAGTCAATTGTGCTAAGACCTACACTCGCATAGAACTCTAGTATGAATCTAGGGATTATGGGCTCATCAATATCTAGGAGACAATCGAATTGGATTGCGGCAAGTTGTTCTCTAAGAATGGTTCCTTCTAGGAATGAGGGGTCTATTGTTCTACCCTCATGTACATAGCGTTTTTCTAAGGCTTTAAAGATGTTAACTTGGTCCTCGATGAGTCCTTTGGTTTTATGGTGTGGAGGTAGGTATTTGACAATTGCTTTATGGTCATAATAAGTAGCGGGAGGCATGATTATCCTAGACATGAAAATTACATAGTTTAGTTAAAACTATTGAAAATACGTATATAGATTTCTAGTGTGTGCCTATATGGGGACAATGTGGAGGTGTGGTTATCTCGACTCTTTTTTATGCATGAAAATTTTGTTAATGCAAGTTTTATGATAAAATGAGAGATAACCCAAACGCTCCTACTTCAATGTAGCTTCGATTGAATGTCCCCGAAAATACATATTAGTTATGTATTCCCTTTAGCATTCAAGAGACATTATGCAAGTGATTTGTAAAACATAACGTTTTGTATTTGTATGAACAATGTTCAAAAACCGTTTTTCCTAGTCGTGAGAAGATTTTGATTAAAATTTCTTATGGGGTTTTTGATGAATTATGATAATGCCCAATGATATTCAATTCCTAACTAAGGAAAACATGATTTGTTATGCAATTTAGTAAATATGCTTCATGATTTTACTAAAAATATGCATAAACCCCAAGTTTTGATTTTGAGCATGAAATAGAAATCCTAGACTCATCAGGAATGTAGACGTGATTAGGATACTTACAGAGATGATTAGAGCACAAATTGGTGGAAGGAGATGACCTAAATTGTGAGTTTGGATGATTTTGAGTCGAGTTCCAATAGGTGGTATGTTTTTGGGAGTTGTGATGTACAGTATATGTTGTTTATTTAATATACTAAAAAACAGACTCAGGGGTCCGCCCTTGTTGTCGGTTGGTTTCGTGGATCAGGCTCAGGTTTTTGGTTAATCTAAGGTTCAAGCTAAGGTTTTATCTACTCACTAGGTTCCATTAGTCCTAAACCAAGTCTAAGAAAGTTAAAGGGTGCTCTCTTAAGAGGTTTAGTGAGAATGTCGGCAATGTTTTCCTCTAAGGAAACTTTCTCGATTGAGATGTTTCCCTTCAGAACATTGTCGCGTAGGAAATGGTGACGTATTTCTATGTGTTTGGTTCTAGCGTGTTGGACTGGATTTTTGCTAAGATCGATAACTCCTTTGTTGTTGCAGAGAATGGGAATGTCGTTGAGTTCAATTCCATAGTCGACGAGAGCTTGTTTCATCCACAGTGCTTGTTGACACGCCTTTCCTGCAGACACGTACTCGGCTTCAGTTGTTGATATCGCTAGGGCCGTTTGTTTCTTGGCAAACCATGAGGTGAGACAATGCCCAACAAAAGTACAAATATCACTTGTACTTTTTCTATCGACATAGTCACCGGCATGGTCTGAGTCGACATACACTATGGTTTCCATATCCGTTCCTTTGGGATACCATAATCCTAAATGTGCAGTACCTTTAATATACCTAAAGATCCGTTTAACGGCTTCAAGATGGGATATTTTGGGATCTTCTTGAAAGCGTGCACATAGACAAACACTAAACATAATGTCCGGTCTAGTAGCCGTGAGGTAGAGTAAACTACCAACCATTCCTTTATATTTAGTGCTATCTATGGATTCACCTTCGTCATCCTTGGTGAGTTTGGTTTCGGAAGACATTGGTGTTTTCATAGGTTTGGAGTCTTCAAGACCAAATTTCTTTAGCATATCCCTTATATACTTAGATTGGTTGAAGAATATCACATCTTCTAATTGTTTTATTTGGAGACCTAAGAAAAGTTTAGTTCCTCCATCATACTCATTTCAAACTCATCATGCAAGATTTTCGAAAATTCATCGCATAACTCTTGACAAGTTGAACCGAATATAATGTCATCCACATATATCTGGACTATGATAATATGTGATCCCTTTTTCTTGGTGAAAAGAGTGTTGTCTACTAGGCCCATGGTATACTTATGGTCAACTAGGAAAGTCTTAAGTCGATCATACCAAGCTTTTGGTGCTTGCTTAAGTCAGTATAAAGCTTTCTTAAGTTTGTAGACATGATTAGGTTTTCCAAAATCGGCAAAGCCGGGAGGTTGTGCAACATACACTTCCTCATTAATAAATACATTTAGAAAAGCACTTTTAACATCCATTTGGAATAGTTTAAAGTCGTGTGCACATGCATATGCAAGTAATATTCTAATTGACTCAAGCCTAGCGACGGGTGAAAATTTCTCGTCGTAATCTATACCTTCTTGTTGATTGTAGCCTTGAGCTACTAGCCTAGCTTTGTTTCTAGACACTACTCCATTTTCATCCATTTTGTTCCTAAACACCCACTTAGTTCCAATTATGGTTTGATTTTTAGGTTGAGGGACCAATGTCCAAACGTCATTTCTAACGAATTGATTAAGTTCTTCTTGCATCGCTATGACCCAAGATTCGTCTTTTATTGCTTCATTTATATTTTAGGCTCAATGGTTGAAACAAAACAAAAGAAATTACTTTGGTTTTGGACTTTTGATCTTAAGGTTCTTTCATTAATTTTTCCTATGACATTATCTAATGGATGACTTCTAGATTCCTTGATGTTGACTATTTCCTTATTCACGGGTTCATCCTCTTTGTCATTTTCTACATTTTCTTGGTTTTCAACCATTTGACTTTCAACTAAGTCATTATCTACCACAAGTGATGTCTTAGAGGGAGGTGGACTTTCGTCGAATGTTACTTTGAACTAACTTGGTGAGGTAATCCTTAGTCTTTAAAATGAAGCACTTGCTTCCAAAAACTCTAAAATATCCTAAAGTAGGCTTTTTGCCTCTATATAACTCATATGGAGTCTTTTTCAAAAATGGTCTAATTAATACTCTATTTAAGATGTATGTGGATGTATCTACGGCGTGACACCAAAACTTTTGTGGTATGTTTTGTTCATTTAACATTGTTCTACTCATTTCTTGAATTGTCCTATTTTTGCGTTCTACTACACCGTTAGATTGAGGAGTTCGAGGAGCCGAGAAATTATGTGTTATGCCATTAGCATCACAAAAAGCTCCGAATTGGATTTCGTTATCAAATTCACGACCGTGGTTGGTTCTAATAGACACAATGTTATTTCCTATTTGATTTTGAATTTTCTTACTTAGAATTTCAAATTTATCAAATGCCTCATTTTTAGTTTTCAAAAACTTAGTCCAAGTATACCTAGAATAATCATCTACTATTACCAAAGAATAGAAGTTTCCCCCGTAACTTTGTGTAGCGGATGGACCAAACAAATCCATATGTAACAATTCTAGACTCCTAGAAGTAGACACCGTGTTTTTAGCCTTAGGGCTATTATGAACTTGTTTCCCAATTTTGCAAGCATCACAAAAGTGTTGGTCGTATTTCAACTTGGGTAGGTTCCTAACGAGTTCCTTAGATGATAAGGATTGGATTAACCTCATATTGGCGTGACCTAAGCGTCTATGCCATAGAGTTGAGTTTTCGTCCAGAGAGGTGAGACAGAGTTTGTCTTTAGGTGTTTTGTCTAATTTCATAACGTAAACGTTATTCTTCAAAACACCCTTTCCTATGGTTATGCCATCTTTAAGTAGTTTACTTCCATTTTCACTGAAAAGGACGTTATACTTTTTGCGGCATAATTGACTAATACTAAGCAAGTTAAATCCTAAGTTATCTACATGAGCAACATCATCAATAGTGAGAGAGTCATGAGAGATTGCACCTTTTCCGATGATTTTACTTTTAAACTTGCTACCGAATATGACATTACCTCCGTCGTACACTTGGTAGGTTGAGAAAAGGCTTTTGTTTCCCGTCATGTGTCTTTAACACCCACTATCTTTGATCCACTCGTCCGGTTCTAACCCGACTTTCAAGCACACCTAAGTTAAAGATTATGTTTGGCGCGGAGCTTTTTGGGGCAATGAGCGGTGAGAATGAGTTTTTTTATTTTTGATGTTCGTTTGGTAAGGGAGCAATGAGTTGTAGCAATTTTTTAGGAAAACTTTTTTTCCAATGCTTCCTTTTGAAGCTGTAGATATTTACAAGAGCTGTGGATATTTACAGCTATGTTACCAAACGTTTTTATTTAAAAAATAGCTACTGCTCACGGCTACTGCTCACAACTACTGCTTACTGCTACTGCTACTTTTACCAAACACAACAAAAGAAAAACTCAAGCGTTTGGTCCCCAATATCTCATGGTTCCATTTGGGTTAAACATTACATTATCATGGTTCATGTATGGAAATGGTGGACAAGTGTTCCATGGCATGTAGTTGGGACCTTGATAGTTCCTAGACATGTTTTGGTTCCCACTATTTTGATGATGATGCTGTGAATTAAAGTTACTCTTAGGAAAGGGGTGTTTGGGAAAACTAGTTTTAGGTCTCTGTTGAAACGTTTTAATCCTAAACTCATTTTTAACTTGACCTTTTCCTATAGTAACTGCTGGTTTTTGTTTGTTAACAGTTATACTAGTGCTAGGTTTTCTTGTGACTTTAACGAACTCAGTACGATCCGAAGTACAAACCTTCTGTTCAGCAACAGTACCCGCGGACCCTTTGGTCACCACTGGCGGAACCAAATTTTTGGGTCCACCAGATCCGTTGGTGTCTGACTTTTTGGAATAGGTTCTTGTACTTTCACTGTTTGTTTCATAAAGTCATTTAAGTTTCCTAGTTTCATAAAACCTAGTCCGGTTTTATCATAAGGCAACTTTTGAATTTGCATTATCTCATTTGCTAAACAAATGTTTTTGTCAAACCTTTTAAACTTAGAGTTTTGTTTGATAAGATCTTCCTGTGTGGTTTTAAGTGTTTCTAATTCTAGTTTAAGTTCCTGACATGAGACACATGTTTCTTTAACACTTTTACCCTTTTCTGATCGTATCTCTTTTTCTTTTAACCAATAGACTTCGTTTTCTAAAAGTGTCGTTTTGGTTTTAAGAACTTATTTTTGTTTATGATTTTTAGAGTAATATCACACAGTTTGTTATATTCTACTTCTAAGGTTTCATCATCAATAGAGGAGTATGACGAGTCAGAATGTACCTCTTCTGAGTCATGAGCCATGAGAGCAACTTCGTCGTTCTTAGGCTCATCGTCATCACCTTCACTGTCACTCGAAGCTCCACTAACAAATGCTCTTTGAGACTTGTTCTTTGGAGGCTTTGGACAATCTCCTATTAGGTGACCGGAATCCCCGTACCTAAAACACTTCCTATCCATTTTTCCTTTCCTATCATCATGGTCTTTCCGGAAGGATTTCTTTTCTTCACGAGGTTGTCTTACGAACTTTCCTCTTCTCCTAAAGAACTTCTTGAAATCTTTAACGGCCATGGCATACTCTTCGTCTTCGCTATCTGAACTAGACTCATCATCATCACTTGATTCTACCCTAGCTTTTAAGGCAATGGACTCCATCTTCTCCTTTTTGCCTTTAACTATTTCTAAGTCTTTTTCCATCACCAGCTCGTGAACTTTTGAGATTTCCGATGAGCTAGTCAAGTGTCATGCTTGAAAGATCCTTGGATTCTTCAATAGCAGTCACCTGTGCTCTCCACTTCGGATGAAGTGCTCTATGAAATTTCCTGACAAAGTTCTTACTAGAAAAAGATTAATCAAGTGCTTTAAGAAAAGTAATTATAGTATTAAACCTAGCAAAAGCACTATCAATGGTCTCATCTTCAGAGATAACAAATTGTTCTTATTGTTGAACAAAAAGATCAATTTTGTTATCTTTGACTTGTGAGTTCCCTTGATGAGTGATAATCAATGATTGCCAAATATCCTTAGCGGTTTTACACTAAAGACTCTTTCATATTCTTTCTTAGGTAAAGCATTATAAAGCATCAATTTAGCTTCAATATTTTTGGCAATCAACTTCTTTTACTCATCACTGTGACGAGTAAGAGAAGTAACCCCATCCCGGCCTCCTGATATATTTAATATAGGTTTGTTATCACCTTCTACGATAATATACCATAAATCTATATCTTTTGACTTCACATAAGTTTCAAAGCGGTTTTTCCAATATATAAAACTATTTGGTTCAAATAGTGGTGGTCTTTGCATAGATTGCCCTTCTTTGAAGTTTTCAAAATACATTGATCGTTTCAAGTTTTAAAATACAATATATTTTGAAAATCTTGAGTAACGTAGCTCTGATGCCAATTGTGGAAAACTAGAAGGGGGTTGAATAGTTTTTACTGTTTAAAACTTTTCTTTGCTTTGTATACTTAACGTGATTTCAAAGTAAAGCAAACAATCAAGCAATATATATGTTAATACAAATATCCTCCTAAAAACGTTATTTATATTTTACGATCTTTACTTAGTTTTGTTAATGACAATTACAAAGTATATCCTTTAGCAAATTATAAATGCTAGCTAAAGTCTCTTTAAAACACATTTTACATTTCACAAGTTTACTTAGAATTACATTTTACACATCTACTAGTTTATTTCCTTAAAAGGAAACTTTATTTTTAAAATGATACAATGACATCATGGCATGCATCATACATAATATCTTGGCTAGATCTTCAAGCAAAATAGTTGACTTTGGAAGATTTTGATATGACATGACAAAGGTGTGGAGGATACAGCTGGATTTGGAAAGATTTCCAAAACTATTAGCTGTCATGTTGCTGTCAAGTTGGCGGAACCAATCGACATAAAGGACGGATCCCTTTTATGGGATCCGCCGGATCCGCCGGCTGTTCACCAGCTTGCCTATAAATAGCAAGCTGATCATTTGGACACACCATCACTCATATAGCCTAACATTCATACTCATTCATTTACATATCATCTAACATTTATCATTCATTCATTTCATTGATCTTTCCTTTTGTAGCAAAGGAGATTAAGCATCAAGGTTCAACACAGAAGTGTAAAACCTTTAGCATAAGTTACTGTGTGATATAGGTGTAGTTCACACATCATTATTTGTATCATCTATCTCAGTGAGTGTGGTTAGTGTTTTAGTCCTCAAAACACAAAGAGTTTAGGGAGTGGTTATACCCTTGTGAAAGAACCAAACGGGAGTGGTTGTACCCTTGTAAAGAACTCGACATCTAGCTTAGTGTCGGTAATTGTATAGGCGACGTTAGGTTGGTTCTACCTTGAAATAGAACCCGGTGTTTAGCTTAGTACAGGAAAAGGAAGTAAGCGACGTGTAAAGGTTTTCTCCACCTAGAAGAGAGTTTGTTTCTTAGTGAAGGATAACTCTCGAGTTAGAGGCTCGAGGAGTGGAGTAGGGCAAGGAAGAGAGTCCTTGTAGCCGAACCACTATAAACATCCGTGTTGTATGGTTTGATCTTTCCTCTCTTTACTTCTCATATATATATATATATATTGTGTGAATATTTGTTTGTGCTTGTTTCCTTTGAAATAACATAAAGTAACAAAGTGAATTAATTTTAAAACGGTAAAACTATTCAACCCCCCCTTCTAGTTTTCCACAATTGGCATCAAGAGCTACGTTACTTAAGATTTTTAAAATATATTGTATTTTAACACTTAAAAAGATCCATGGATTTGGAAAACTTTAAAGAAGGGCAATCTATGCAAAGACCACCTCTATTCGAACCTAGTTGTTTTATTTATTGGAAAAATCGCTTTGAGACTTATGTGAAGTCAAAGGATATAGATCTATGGTTTATTATTGTCGAGGGTGATTACAAGGCCATAAGTAATGATATTTCGGGTGGTCGGGATGTAGAAACTTCTCTTACTCATCACAGTGATGAGCAAAAGAAGTTGATTGCCAAAAATAATGAAGCCAAAATGATGCTTTATAATGCTTTACCTAAGAAAGAATATGAAAGAGTTTTTATGTGTAAAACGGCTAAAGATATTTGGCAATCTCTAATTGTCACTCATCAAGAAAACTCACAAGTCAAAGATAACAAAATTGATCTTCTTGTTCAACAATATGAACAATTTGTTATCTCTGAAGATGAGATCATTGATAGTGCGTTTGCTAGGTTTAATACTATTATTACATCACTTAAAGCACTTGACGAATCTTTTTCTAGTAAGAATTTTGTCAGGAAATTTCTAAGAGCATTCCACCTAAAGTGGAGAGCAAAAGTGACAGCTATTGAAGAATCCAAGGATCTTTCAAGCATGACACTAGATGAGCTCATAGGAAATCTCAAAGTTCACGAAATGGTGATGGAAAAAGATTCAGAAATAGTTAAAAGCAAGAAGGAGAAAATGAAGTCCATTGCTTTGAAATCTAGAGCTGAGTCAAGTGATGATGAAGAATCTTGTTCTAGTAGTGAAGACGAAGAATATGCCATGGCCGTAAGAGATTTCAAGAAATTCTTCAGGAGACGAGGAAAGTTCGTAAGACCACCTCGTGAAGAAAAGAAATCCCTTCGTAAAGACCGTGATGATAGAAAAGGAAAGTTAGAGAGGAAGTGCTATAGGTGTGGAGATTCTGGTCATTTTATAGGTGATTGTCCAAAGCCTCCAAAGAACAAGTCTCAAAAAGCACTTGTTAGTGGAGCTTGGAGTGATAGTGAAGGAGATGATGATGAGCATAAGAACAACGAAGTTGCCCTTATGGCCCATGACACAGAAGAGGTACATTCTAACTCATACTCGTCTATAGATGATGAAACCTTAGAAATAGAATATAACAAACTATGTGATATAACATTAAAAATCATCAACAAAAACAAATTCTTGAAAACTAAAACAACACTTTTAGAAAATGACGTGTATTGGCTTAAAGAAAAAGAGATACGAATGAAAAAAGGCAAAAATAGTAAAGATACATGTGTCTCTTGTCAAGAACTAAAATTAGAATTAGATGCACTAAAAACCACACAGGAAGATCTCATTAAGCAAAACTCTAAGTTTAAAAAGTTTGATAAAAACATAAGTTGTGCAGATGAGATAATGAAGATGCAAAAACTTCCTCATGATAAAACCGGACTAGGTTTTATGAAACAAGGAACCTTAGGTGACTTTAAGAAACAAAATGTGAATGGAAAAGAAACTGTTTCAACCATGTCAGAAGCCCACGGATCCAAAGTTTTGGATCCGCCAGTTGTACCCAAGGGATCCGCGGGTGCAGAAGTTGAACAGAAGGATCTTAAAATGAACCGTACTGAATTCGTTAAGCTCACTAGAAAACCTAGCACTAGTATAACTAACAACAAGCTAAAACCAGCTGTTTCTATAGGAAGAGGTCAAGCTAGGAATGAGTATAGAGTTAAAACAACTCAACAGAGACCTCAAACTAGGTTTCCCAAACACCCCTTTCCTAAGAGTAATGTTAACTCACAACATCATTATCAAAATAATTGGAACCAAAATATGCCTAGAAACTTCCAAGGTCCCAATTACATGTCATGGAATAACTATCCTCCATTTCCTTACATAAACCATGATAATGTTATGTTTAACCCAAACGGACCCATGAGATATTTGGGACCAAACGCTTGAGTCTTTCTTACACTTAGGTATGCTTAAAGGTTGATCTAGAACCTGATGAGTGGATCAAAGATAGTGGGTGTTCAAGGCATATGATGGGAAACAAAAGTCTTTTCTCAACTTACCAAGTGTACGACGGAGGTAATGTCACATTCGGTAGCAAACTTAAAAGTAAAATCATTGGAAAAGGTACGATTTCTCATGACTCTCTCTCTCTATTGATGATGTTGCTCATGTAGATAATTTAGGATTTAACTTGCTTAGTATAAGTCAATTATGTCGCAAAAAGTATAACGTCCTTTTCAGTGAAAATGGAAGTAAAATACTTAAAGATGGCATAACCGTAGGAAGACGTGTTTTAAAGAATAACGTATATGTTATGAAATTAGATATAACACCTAAAGACAAGCTTTGTCTTACCTCTCTGGACGAAAACTCAACTCTATGGCATCGAAGTTTAGGTCATGCCAATATGAGGCTAATTCAATCCTTATCATCTAAGGAACTCGTTAGGAACCTACCCAAGTTGAAATATGACCAACACTTTTGTGATGATTGCAAAATTGGGAAACAAGTTCATAATAGCCACAAGGCTAAAAACATGGTATCTACATCTAGGTGTCTAGAATTATTGCATATGGATTTGTTTGGCCCGTCGGCTATACAAAGTTATGGAGGTAATTTTTACACATTAGTAATAGTAGATGATTACTCTAGATATACGTGGACTAAATTTTTGAAAACCAAAAATGAGGCCTTTGATAAATTTGAAATTCTAAGCAAGAAAATTCAAAATCAAATAGGAAGTAACATAGTATCTATTAGAACCGACCATGGTCGAGAATTTGACAACGAAATCCAATTCGGAACTTTTTGTGATAATAATGGAATAACACATAATTTCTCGGCTCCCCGAACTCAACAGTCTAATGGTGTAGTAGAACGGAAAAATAGGATAATTCAAGAAATGAGTAGAACTATGTTAAATGAACAAAACATACCTCAAAAGTTTTGGTGTCATGCCGTAGATACTTCCACATATATACTAAATCGAGTTTTAATTAGACCATTTTTAAATAAAACTCCATATGAACTTTATCGAGGCAAAAAGCCTACATTAGGATATTTTAGAGTTTTTGGAAGCAAGTGCTTCATTCTTAACACAAAAGATTATCTCACCAAGTTCGACCCAAAGTCATATAAAGGTGTGTTTCTCGGGTATTCACAAAATATTAAAGCATACATAGTGTTGAACAAAGAAACCTCAAGAGTCGAGGAATCATTGAACGTAACATTCGATGAAAGTCCACCTCCCTCTAAGACATCACCTTTGGTAGATGATGACTTAGTTGAAGACCAAATGGTTGAAAATTTAGAGGATGAACCAGAAAATAAAGAAATTATCAACATTAAAGAATCTAAAAGTCATCCGTTAGAAAACGTCATCGGAAAACTTAACGAAAGAACATTAAGATCTCAAGCTCAAAATGAAAGTAATTACTTTTGTTTTGTTTCAACAGTTGAGCCTAAAAATATAAATGAGGCTATAAAGGATGAATCATGGGTTATTGCTATGCAAGAGGAATTAAACCAATTTATTAGAAATGATGTTTGGACATTAGTTCCACAACCTAAAAATCAAACCATAATTGGTACAAAATGGGTATTTAGAAATAAAATGGATGAAAATGGCATAGTATCTAGAAACAAAGCTAGGCTAGTAGCTCAAGGCTACAATCAACAAGAAGGTATAGATTACGATGAGACATTTGCACCCGTAGCTAGACTAGAGTCTATTAGGATACTACTTGCATATGCATGTGCACATGATTTTAAATTATTTCAAATGGATGTCAAAAGTGCTTTTTTAAACGGACTTATAAATGAAGAAGTATATGTTGCACAACCTCCTGGCTTTGCCGATTTTGAAAAGCCAAATCATGTCTACAAACTTAAGAAAGCATTATACGGACTTAAGCAAGCACCAAAAGCTTGGTATGATCGACTTAAGACCTTCCTAGTTGACCATAAGTATACCATGGGCCTAGTAGACAATACTCTCTTCACCAAGAAAAAGGGATCACATATTATCATCGTCCAGATATATGTGGATGACATTATATTCGGCTCAACTTGTCAAGAGTTATGCAATGATTTTTCAAAAATCATGCATGATGAGTTTGAAATGAGTATGATGGGGGAACTAAAAATTTTCTTAGGTCTCCAAATTAAACAATTAGAAGATGGGATATTCTTTAACCAATCAAAGTATATCAAAGATATGCTTAAGAAGTTTGGTCTTGAAGACTCAAAACCAATGAAAACACCCATGTCCTCCGAAACCAAACTCACAAAGGATGAATAAAATGAATCCGTAGATAGCACTAAATATAGGGGAATGGTTGGTAGTTTACTCTATCTTACGGCTAGTAGGCCGGACATTATGTTTAGTGTTTGTCTATGTGCACGTTTTCAAGAAGATCCCAAAATATCCCATCTTGAAGCCGTTAAAAGGATATTTAGGTACATTAAAGGCACTACACATTTAGGATTATGGTATCCCAAAGGAACAGGTATAGAAACCATAGTGTATTCCGACTCAGACCATGCCGGTGACTATGTTGATAGAAAAAGTACTAGCGGTATTTGTACTTTTGTAGGACATTGTCTCACCTCATGGTTCGCTAAGAAACAAACAGCCCTCGCAATCTCAACAACAGAGGCAGAGTATGTGTCTGCAGGAAAGGCGTGTCAACAAGCACTGTGGATGAAACAAGCTCTCGTAGACTATGGAATTGAACTCAACGACATCCCCATTCTTTGTGACAACAAAGGAGCAATCGACCTCAGCAAAAATACGGTCCAACACGCAAGAACCAAACACATTGAAATACGTCATTATTTCCTACGCGACAATGTTCAGAAGGGAAACATCTCCATTGAGAAAGTTTCCTCAGAGGACAACATTGCCGACATCCTCACAAAACCTCTCAAAAGAGAACCTTTCAACTACCTTAGACTAGGATTAGGATTAATGGAACATAGTGATTAGATAAAACAGTAGCGTAAACCTTAGTTTAACCAAACTCGACACTAAACCAAAAATCGTGTTCTGATCCCGCGGATCCAAACGATAACAAAGGCGGATCCTTTGTTTTGGATCCGCCGGATCCATCACATGCACAGGTTGTTTTATTATATAATAAACAACACCAAGTACTATTCATCACTCTCCTAAAACTTATCACCTACTGAATTCGTTTCATACTTCACCACAATCATAATTTAGGCTATTTTCTTCCACAAATTTGTGCTCCAAACATCACTGTAAGTATCCTTATCATGATTATACTCCTGATCTGTGTCTAGGATTTCTATTTCAAGCACAAAATCAAAACTTGGGGAATATGCATAATTCTTAAACATAGTTACTGAATTACACTTCAAATCATGTTTTTCTTAGTTAGGAATTGCATCTTGTAGTACATTATCATCATTCATAAAAAACCCCATGAGAAATTTTTGATAAAATCTTCTCACGACTAGGAAAAATGGTTTTTGAACATTGTTCATACAAATATAAAAACGTTAGTTTCCTTTTGTTTAACATCACTTGCATAATGTCTCTTGAATGCTAAAGGGAATACATAACTAATATGTATTTTCGGGTACATTCAAATGTAGCTACATTGAAGTAGGAGCGTTTGGGTTATCTCTCGTTTTATCATAAAACTTGCATAAACAAAATCTTCATGCATCTAAATGAGTCGAGATAACCGCACCTCCACATAGTCCCCATGTAGGCACACACTAGACCTATACACGCATTTTCGATAATTTCAACTAAAACTATATAATTTTTTGTGTTTAGGAAAATCATGCCTCCCGCGACCAACTATGATCACAAACACACCATAAATTACCTACCTAAACACCATAAAACCAAAGGACTCACTGAACAACAAGTTGAAAATTTCAAAGCTCTAGAAAAACACTACGTACATGAGGGTAGGTTTGTAGATCCCTCATTCTATGAAGGAACCTATCTTAGGGAACAACTAGCGGCTATTCACTTCGATTCCCTCCTAGATATCGATGAACCATTAATTCCTCGATTCATTTTAGAATTCTATGCTAGTGTCAAACTAGAGTCAAACGATCAAGGTTACATAAACATTCGCTTTAGCGTCAATGGACATCAATACAATATCCCATTAAATCAATTTGGAGAAGTCATAGGAGTTCCAAGTCATGGAACAAGTGTCTATTCTGATAAATGGTCATTGACCATTCTTGAGTCAAATCTTGAACGAACGGCACCATATGCCACTCCCTTGACTTCAAAAGAAATCATTCGTCAGCATCTCTTCATACCTAGGAACAACCCAACAAGGTTGTATCGAGGGAAATATGTTCCTAAGATCCATTTGCTATGGAGCTAAATGAACTAAAACCCGAATTTAGGAAAATGGAAGAAGTCTTAAGGGCCAATGTCATGTGCACGGTAGGAAACCACGATCACATCAATGCTCGTCTTTGCCACATGATGTACAATGTGTCAACCCATCAACCCTTCAACCTTGCTTACTATATCGCCAAGAGAATGACCGATATTCCAATTCAAGGAAACATGGCATTGCCTTATGGAATGCTTTTGACCCGTCTCTTTAGAGCATTTGCACCCATTCCTAGAAATGCCTTAGGATTTGTTCCTGAATATGATGAGATAGAACGCACCTTCGTTCCTTTGAGCGACTTTAGGGTAGCGGTTGACAAGGGCAAACGTCCTCGTGGTCAAACATCATCATCATCATCATCATCTATAAGTGACGATGATGGAATGCCAAACTCTAGGATTCCCCCTCCAGAGTACTTGACCCAACTTCCACCAATCCCAAACGAATCAGCCGAATATCGCAACATCAAAGGAATGGTGAAGAATTTAGGACGTTGGGTGATGAAGCTTCATAAGGGCATGAAGAAATTGAAGAAGAAGTTGAGTTAAAGGAGTGTTTGGCTTGAAACATTATCAGACAATGTAGTATTAATAATGGTTGTTTCTTTACTTTTTATGATTATATTTGATGTGTATCAGAACTAACTAAAAATTGCAGGTCGATAACACTTGATGTTATCAATTTTCCGAGTTTAAGCCTATATTTGGCTTAACTCCTCATAAGGTAAGTTTCGATGAACGGATTAATCTATGATTAAACATGTGTTAGTATTATCATATTTGATTGTTTTGCATTACATATTAGATGATAGATATGCTCCAGGAGAATTTTCGGGTTTTCGTTGAAAAACAAAAAATATGCACATCTCTCTGTTTATTTTTAGTAGTTTTGATCCACGGATCTGGTGGATCCCTCATTTTGGATCCGCCATGTGTTAGCGTTGGCTCCGCCATTCTTCAACCTGCAGATCAGGCGAAACCCAAAATATGGATCCGCACGCCTTGTCGATTGGATCCGCAGGTATAACAGTAAACTTCTTTAAACTTTTTGAATCATCCCGATTCTTAGATTTTAGTTTCTAGTATTCTTTAGAATAGGTTCACTGAGCATTATATATCTTAGAGTGATTTAGAAACTCTTAGAAATTTAAGAACAACAATTTCCCACCAAAATTTGAAATTTTAAATTTTAGGAGTAAGTTACCTTTCTGATACAAACAAGGAACCCTTTTTAGGGATCCTTCAAATCCGTGGGAACATCACATCAGAAGCTTTTCCACTATCTCTTTGCATTTACTGCATATCTTCTTCATATTACTCAACATAAGTTCTATGGATTGACTTATGTGATGTAATTTGCACAAATTTTTGTTCCAAATCATTAGGAACCAACATTCTCTATTGGATTTACATCAAATCCAAACACTAGTTTCTATAAATCATCTGCCTATATATTAAGATCACAACTTAGAGCAAAACTCACTCATTCACCTTCTTCACAACATACAACCTGTACATCTTAGTTCTCTTAGCTCACCATGACCAAATCAACCAACTCCTCCACCTCTAGACCACCAAAACGCACTGCCCGCATAAGTGTTAAGCCCTGTTGCTTCATAAATCTTGCTAACTCATCATCAGAGGAATCATCTCCTCTTAATATCTCATCTCCTATAGCAAGTGAAAATTTCTTTACTTTATCCACACCTACACCATCCAATGTTGTCATACAAACTCAACCTCCATCCATAACTCCAATAGCAACCACACCACCACCCACTCCTTCACAGACTGTCAAATCTCAATCACAACCAAACTCACCCAAACTTCAACCCATGGAACTATTTAAGACTCCACCTACATCACCTCATCCATTCCTTGATGACTTAGAGGATCTCCCACCAAGATCAAACAATCCTCCACCCATGACCTTTTGAAGGTCAAGAGCCTATGTTTTTTCATCCGATTTTTCTGAATATCCATGGTCCCTTATACCATGATGCACCATCATCCTAACCTCAAATACCACCTCTCTCACCCACATCAACTCTCATTTCCATAGACGAGGCAATGTGGATCAATTTGCCTCAAACCCAAGAGGAGATTAGTGAAGAGCTCAACCGTCTCTACACTCTCTCGTGTATGGTAGATCACCGTCTCAACGAAGCCATGGACCTCCAAAACATCCTCATGAACTCCCTCCAAACACCACCAACAACCAATGAACAAGCACAACCACCACCACCCAACAACCAATCACCACCACCACCACCACAACCAAATGAGTCTATTCCTCCGCCCGGTTTTGCTCGCCATGATTGCAACATGTGTGAAAGAACCGCTCACATAGCTCAAAGGACAAACATTTTGGTGCACGAGCTCCAAAATGAAATGCGGTTCATTTTGAACCACATTTTTGAGCGTCTAAACGCCATCTCTCATTCTCCTCAATAGGAGAATTTTAGTCTCATTAAATAGGAACTTTTCGATGTTGTTGTGGGACTTTTTATTTTTTAGGATGTATTTTTCATTTTCATGTAACATCATATTATGTTTGTGACTTTTGTCACAAAATTTTCAATGAATGAATCTGATGTTTTTATGCTTATGAGTGATCAACATAAATCATATTATCATTAGTTAGGTAACTAGCATCATTATATAGCTATTTGGAATCTACATTCTAGTTTGATCCCTTGTACTTTATGTACAAAATTTTGATCAGACACTACATTTTGACTTTTTATAAGTCAATTAGATTATCATTCTTATTTGAATGAACATATCATATGCATTATGCTTCTCCATTGAGGCTATTCACATCTAACATTTCTTTTGCAGCATCTCATACCCTTTTAATGTATACGTTGGGACTCTTGTAATGGGGAGTATACATCGAGGGGGAGCATTTCATTTTTCTAACCATTTTTTTGTAGGATCATACATCATTACCTTGTTACTCCATTTAGGGGGAGTATCAAACAAGGGGGAGCTCTAAAAGTTCTCAAAATCGCATTCCGCTACGCAACTCTTCTTTTTGTTTCGACAAAAAGGGGGAGAAAGGATTAAGTTTGCATAACTGTGAATCATCACAGTACATACACTTTTGCATAAAAACAATTTTTAAACTCAAATAAAACAAACTTAATCTATATTTTAAAAGAACTAATTCTATATTTATTCCTTTGCTCAAAAATATATTTTATGTTTTGTCATCAACAAAAAGGGGGAGATTGTTAATTCAAATATCGTCCTAAAAACGTTATTTATATTTTACGATCTTTACTTAGTTTTGTTAATGACAATTACAAAGTATATCCTTTAGCAAATTATAAATGCTAGCTAAAGTCTCTTTAAAACACATTTTACATTTCACAAGTTTACTTAGAATTACATTTTACACATCTACTAGTTTATTTCCTTAAAAGGAAACTTTATTTTTAAAATGATACAATGACATCATGGCATGCATCATACATAATATCTTGGCTAGATCTTCAAGCAAGATAGTTGAATTTGGAAGATTTTTATATGACATGACAAAGGTGTGGAGGATACAGCTGGATTTTGAAAGATTTCTATAACTATTAGCTGTCATGTTGCTGTCAAGTTGACGGAACCACTCGACATAAAGGACGGATCCCTTTTATGGGATCCGCCGGATCCGCCGGCTGTTCACCAGCTTGCCTATAAATAGCAAGCTGATCATTTGGACACACCATCACTCATATAGCCTAACATTCATACTCATTCATTTACATATCATCTAACATTTATCATTCATTCATTTCATTGATCTTTCCTTTTGTAGCAAAGGAGATTAAGCATCAAGGTTCAACACAGAAGTGTAAAACCTTTAGCATAAGTTACTGTGTGATATAGGTGTAGTTCACACATCATTATTTGTATCATCTATCTCAGTGAGTGTGGTTAGTGTTTTAGTCCTCAAAACACAAAGAGTTTAGGGAGTGGTTATACCCTTGTGAAAGAACCAAACGGGAGTGGTTGTACCCTTGTAAAGAACTCGACATCTAGCTTAGTGTCGGTAATTGTATAGGCGACGTTAGGTTGGTTCTACCTTGAAATAGAACCCGGTGTTTAGCTTAGTACCGGAAAAGGAAGTAAGTGACGTGTAAAGGTTTTCTCCACCTAGAAGAGAGTTTGTTTCTTAGTGAAGGATAACTCTCGAGTTAGAGGCTCGAGGAGTAGAGTAGGGCAAGGAAGAGAGTCCTTGTAGCTGAACCACTATAAACATCCGTGTTGTGTGGTTTGATCTTTCCTCTCTTTACTTCTCATATATATATTGTGTGAATATTTGTTTGTGCTTGTTTCCTTTGAAATAACATAAAGTAACAAAGTGAATTAATTTTAAAACGGTAAAACTATTCAACCCCCCTTCTGTTTTCCACAATTGGCATCAAGAGCTACGTTACTTAGATTTTTAAAATATATTGTATTTTAAACACTTAAAAAGATCCATGGATTTGGAAAACTTTAAAGAAGGGCAATCTATGCAAAGACCACCTCTATTCGAACCCAGTTGTTTTATTTATTGGAAAAATCGCTTTGAGACTTATGTGAAGTCAAAGGATATAGATCTATGGTTTATTATTGTCGAGGGTGATTACAAGGCCATAAGTAATGATATTTCGGGTGGTCGGGATGTAGAAACTTCTCTTACTCATCACAGTGATGAGCAAAAGAAGTTGATTGCCAAAAATAATGAAGCCAAAATGATGCTTTATAATGCTTTACCTAAGAAAGAATATGAAAGAGTTTTTATGTGTAAAACGGCTAAAGATATTTGGCAATCTCTAATTGTCACTCATCAAGAAAACTCACAAGTCAAAGATAACAAAATTGATCTTCTTGTTCAACAATATGAACAATTTGTTATCTCTGAAGATGAGATCATTGATAGTGCGTTTGCTAGGTTTAATACTATTATTACATCACTTAAAGCACTTGACGAATCTTTTTCTAGTAAGAATTTTGTCAGGAAATTTCTAAGAGCATTCCACCCAAAGTGGAGAGCAAAAGTGACAGCTATTGAAGAATCCAAGGATCTTTCAAGCATGACACTAGATGAGCTCATAGGAAATCTCAAAGTTCACGAAATGGTGATGGAAAAAGATTCAGAAATAGTTAAAGGCAAGAAGAAGAAAATGAAGTCCATTGCTTTGAAAGCTAGAGCCGATTCAAGTGATGATGAAGAATCTTGTTCTAGTAGTGAAGAGGAAGGATATGCCATGGCCGTAAGAGATTTCAAGAAATTCTTCAGGAGACGAGGAAAGTTCGTAAGACCACCTCGTGAAGAAAAGAAATCTCTTCGTAAAGACCGTGATGATAGAAAAGGCAAGTTAGAGAGGAAGTGCTATAGGTGTGGAGATTCTGGTCATTTTATAGGTGATTGTCCAAAGCCTCCAAAGAACAAGTCTCAAAAAGCACTTGTTAGTGGAGCTTGGAGTGATAGTGAAGGAGATGATGATGAGTATAAGAACAACGAAGTTGCCCTTATGGCCCATGACACAGAAGAGGTACATTCTGACTCATACTCCTCTATAGATGATGAAACCTTAGAAATAGAATATAACAAACTATGTGATATAACATTAAAAATCATCAACAAAAACAAATTCTTGAAAACTAAAACAACACTTTTAGAAAATGACGTGTATTGGCTTAAAGAAAAAGAGATACGAATGAAAAAAGGCAAAAATAGTAAAGATACATGTGTCTCTTGTCAAGAACTAAAATTAGAATTAGATGCACTAAAAACCACACAGGAAGATCTCATTAAGCAAAACTCTAAGTTTAAAAAGTTTGATAAAAACATAAGTTGTGCAGATGAGATAATGAAGATGCAAAAACTTCCTCATGATAAAACCGGACTAGGTTTTATGAAACAAGGAACCTTAGGTGACTTTAAGAAACAAACTGTGAATGAAAAAGAAACTGTTTCAACCATGTCAGAAGCCCACGGATCCAAAGTTTTGGATCCGCCAGTTGTACCCAAGGGATCTGCGAGTGCAGAAGTTGAACAGAAGGATCTTAAAATGAACCGTACTGAATTCGTTAAGGTCACTAGAAAACCTAGCACTAGTATAACTAACAACAAGCTAAAACCAGCTGTTTCTGTAGGAAGAGGTCAAGCTAGAAATGAGTATAGAGTTAAAACAACTCAACAGAGACCTCAGACTAAGTTTCCCAAACACCCCTTTCCTAAGAGTGATGTTAACTCACAACATCATTATCAAAATAATTGGAACCAAAATATGCCTAGAAACTTCCAAGGTCCCAATTACATGTCATGGAATAACTATCCTCCATTTGCTTACATAAACCATGATAATGTTATGTTTAACCCAAACGGACCCATGAGATATTGGGGACCAAACGCTTGAGTCTTTCTTGAACTTAGGTATGCTTAAAGGTTGATCTAGAACCTGATGAGTGGATCAAAGATAGTGGGTGTTCAAGACATATGACGGGAAACAAAAGTCTTTTCTCAACTTACCAAGTGTACGATGGAGGTAATGTCACATTCGGTAGCAAACTTAAAAGTAAAATCATTGGAAAAGGTACGATTTCTCATGACTCTCTCTCTATTGATGATGTTGCTCAAGTAGATAATTTAGGATTTAACTTGCTTAGTA
The DNA here is from genome assembly GCA_021014915.2 of Artemisia tridentata subsp. tridentata. Taxonomy (NCBI): domain Eukaryota; kingdom Viridiplantae; phylum Streptophyta; class Magnoliopsida; order Asterales; family Asteraceae; genus Artemisia; species Artemisia tridentata. The sequence goes on from CP139507.1 coordinate 73,387,682, forward strand.
TAAGTCAATTATGTTGCAAAAAGTATAACGTCCTTTTCAGTGAAAATGGAAGTAAAATACTTAAAGATGGCATAACCGTAGGAAGAGGTGTTTTAAAGAATAACGTATATGTTATGAAATTAGATATAACACCTAAAGACAAGCTTCGTCTTACCTCTCTGGATGAAAACTCAACTCTATGGCATCGAAGTTTAGGTCATGCCAATATGAGGCTAATTCAATCCTTATCATCTAAGGAACTCGTTAGGAACCTACCCAAGTTGAAATATGACCAACACTTTTGTGATGCTTGCAAAATTGGGAAACAAGTGCATAATAGCCATAAGGCTAAAAACATGGTATCTACATCTAGGTGTCTAGAATTATTGCATATGGATTTGTTTGGCCCGTCGGCTATACAAAGTTATGGAGGTAATTTTTACACATTAGTAATAGTAGATGATTACTCTAGATATACGTGGATTAAATTTTTGAAAACCTCAAGAGTCGAGGAATCATTGAACGTAACATTCGATGAAAGTCCACCTCCCTCTAAGACATCACATTTGGTAGATGATTACTTAGTTGAAGATCAAATGGTTGAAAATTTAGAGGATGAACCAGAAATAAAGAAGGGTACAACCACTCACTACACTCTATGTGTTTTGAGGACTAAAACACTAACTGGACTCTACTGAATGAATGGTACAACCATTCCCGTTGGTTCTTTAACAATGGTACAACCACTCCCTACACTCTATGTGTTTTGAGGACTAAAACACTAACCGGACTCTTCTGAATGAATGGTATAGACAATGATGTGTGAATACTAACTAATCACACAGTATCTAACTATCAAGACTTGCAACAGTGTGTTGAAGCTTGTATGTTTGATCTTCTTTGCTACAAAAGAGAGATCACAAAGAATGAAATGAATGAATGTAATAGGTTAGTAATGTACAAATGAATGAATATATAATTTAAGGTATATGAGTGATAAAAGTGCTTGAATGATTAACTTGTTATTTATAGGCAAAACTGACCAGACAACCCGCGGATCCGACGGACCCAAATTATGGGTTCCGCCCTTGTATTGGTTTGGTTCCGCGAGAACATGCCAGCTAAAGGTTTTCCAAATCTTACCATATCTTGTCTAGTCTTGTCAAGATCATACAAAGTCAACTCCTTTGCTTCAAGATCTTTCTAAAATATATTGTAAAGTCAACTAAGATTTCCTAATGAGGTATGCCATGATGTCATGTGTATTTCTATTTTTAAGAAATAAAAATGTATATATGTATGCAATGTATAATTCCTAGTGATCATTTGATATGTAAATGTGTTTTAAAAAGCTTGCTACTTAAATGTAAAAGATTTTAACATATACTTATGCTTTGCTAAAGATAAACCTTATAATTATCATTAACAAAATAAAGCAAAGATCGTAAAATATAAATAACGTTTTTAGGATGATATTTGTATTAACATATGGGATTGCTAAGGAACAAACTGATTCATCATCTATAAAAGCTCAAGTTCATCAACTTTCTCTACATTCATCATGTTCTCTTCCGAACCTTTCATTGTTAAAAGTCTATGATTCTAGCCCAGTGTGGACTATTTTTCTTTTCACGCGTATCTGCTTTATTCGCTCATGCTACACACTCATACTACATACTTAAGATCGATTATTATATAAACGCTATACTGTCACAAACAACGGGCATATCACGAGTATACCTAATGTAGATATTTGAAAATTTTATTGAACCTCGGCTAAATATAGTCTAGTCACCTATATTTAACCTGGGACAGTTGAAGATAGTCTGACTACCTATGTTCAACTTAAACATTTCAAATACTGGGAATACTTATACTAGGGTAATGTCCAAATTGATCCTCTACTTGATTTTTCGAAAATCACAAAATTTTATGAGTATAAACAATTAATGTGTATTCATGAGATTAAACACAGTAACAAAATGAACCCTTACCATATCCCTACCACGTAAAGTCAGTCTCAGCTACCAACACTCTTTATTATGGGATTTAGTCCACACTGTAATTCAAATGCACCCGATATTTAACGGGCTTCAACCTATGATCAAAATAAAACCACACAAAACCATTTAGAAAAACCAGGCCCAAACGCACCCACCTGGTCACATGTTAACATAAATTCGAATATCAACAACAAGTGTTTCATAATCATATTCCTATTTCAAACCAAATAACTCACTAACTAAGGACTAACGAATTTGTTCTTACATATTCTTTTATTGCCGTAACAATAAGATAAAATTACAAAAGAACAGCGATAAAACAAAGATTCTATACAATACTTTTCTCGCAATACTATCTATTACTCTCAAAATTTATCTATGCCAATTGCTAGAACCACGAGTGGAGTAAGAATCACCAAAAGCGCAAGCAAAAAAAATGATAATTTTTTTCTTCCAATACGTCGACATAGTAAGTAGCTGCTACTACAAAATACATAAGTGCAACAATGGTAATAAAATGCGGCATCTTGAAGTGTTAAAAATGGCGTGTTTAAAAAATAGCCGTTGGGTTACTATTCTCAACCGTTGGTGGTTACTGTTCACTGGTTACTATTTACCTTGAATCAGAAGAAATATTTATCTGATAAAACACTCGTTACTCTACTAAGAAGAAATTCATGTCAATGACAAATTAAACCTTATTTCAAAAACGACAAGTTGAAATACATCACTAGTTATCTCATAAACTAATTGACACAAGAAAGCACATTTATTCGTCAACATCGCTTCAACATCTAACACGGACTGAATCTCAGGACGGGATTCCATTTAAGGGGTAGGTACTGTAACCACCGGTAAATTTCACCTTGTATTAAATTAATATAATATTCTAAAAAAAGAATATGTATCCATTTTCTAAGTCTATTTTTTTTTCTTCTTTTTTTAAGAGATTAAACGTTAACAGTTTATCTAATCACAACAACCAACTAATGTGACATTACTCACGTGCTCACAAGCGGACCGACACCAACATGCCTTAATATTTATTTTAAATAAACATACTTATATGCAAAATATAAAAGTTTGCAACTTTTATTTACCACTTTACGTACTTTATAAGTAATAACGTAAATTTAATTACGTATACTAAATTCGCAACCAACATTAGACTACCTTCAGTCTAAATGTTCTAGTCATTTTATTTTTCTAATAGTCATATTTTCTATGTACTATTACTACTTTGCCATTTTTACGTAAACCTCATACGTTTTACGCATTATGCGTACTTAAACCTACATATTTAGGTTTTAACAACGTATACGCTATTCGTTAAGCTTATCACTCATCTAATATACTAACAAAGGGTATATTGATAAGTTTTAACATTTTTATAAATGTTACATTTTTACGTTGCCCGGTTTTAAGTTTCATGACTTAAAGGCTTAACGTTAGCAATTACAAGGATCAAACTATACCGACAAAATACTATCAAAATATCGAAACCAATATAATTATCTCTTTTTAAAACGTGTCTCTTATACACACTCCATACATGCCATGCAAACACCAACCATGCATGCCTGTTCCAATGTAACATGAACATACAAAGTCTAATTAAATGGACGTGGTATCATGCATGTAATATCAACTTGTATATTAACTTCATACGTGCCATGTTATCCAAAGATCCAAAATGCATGCACTACACGTTGTCATATTTGTTATATCATTTTTTTCCTTTGCGAGCCATTCTTGCAAACCAACTCAAACATACAATACTCATTTACATGACATGAATATATAAGTGATCATGGAATTTATATTCTCACTAATTTCCACTACCTATTATCTAAATATGCAAAGCTAAACATTGCACCATCAAATTATATCCATGCGTACTGCACATCTCATTCCAAGTCGCAAACCATAATCAACCCAACTTATAAACTACCCAACTTGTCGTTTAAGTGAGCATGCTAATCACCAAGATATACTAATCCGTACGCTCATAAAAACTCTAAGTACCAAATGAGTCAACTCACTAAAGATGGTTGTAAGCTATGGAAACCTCGCTATGGAACCTTGTTACCTTGCTAAAGATACGGAACATTGTTTTGTTACCTCGTTGTATGAACTTTTCTAAGCTACCTCGTTCCCACACTTTGCTATCTCGCTAGTCACACACACACTCTTACCCAACTCAAAAAAGAACCATAAGTAAAGAAAAGGGAAGATTACACTCAAGTTTTAAAGTCGGACAACCTTGTTCTCATTTTAAAGTCGAATGATCACTTTTGTTCCTAGCCGATTTCAAATAAAGTTCTATAAGTCTTTGGTCGCATGTCGGAGCGGTCTATTCTCAAAACTTGATTAGTTTACCAACCAGACTACTGTATCACCAAGCTGAGTCATAGCCCCTCTTTTACTTATTTTGAACTCTTTGGGTGAGATAAATGCTCGTTTTACTTACAAATTTTACTCGTTTACCTTAAACCTTGTACTCGGTTGATGACACACTCTATTCGTTTATCGAAACATAATACTTGCTCTTACTTACACAAGTAATTTAAACTTTTACGAATTACCGTGAGTTCATAAATCCACTTCTATACGTTTTTCTATCTCATGGGGAGATACATGCTACAAACATGAACACAAGTATATTTTTTGTATGCTATCCTGATCGTTATTCCTTAATTCACACTTTTGCCACTAAAAGTCCCTCATATCATGAACCATTAATCACTTGCGAGTGACCATGAATATTGTGAATAGATCTTTTGGAGGTTGACAGCCCATTTGTGTTAGCCGGATAGATAGCCTTTGTGCTAGCCGGATTGATAGCCAAATGCACATTATTTGAGAACTACTAGGAAGTTGGCAAACTCCTACACGAGGGCACTGTTACTTATATCATTTTTATGATATCACACACGTTAACGTTTGAGTTCATGAGACTTAGAGTAATAATATGGTATTGTAATGATACGGTACTGCAATTACTGAATTTATGGGTGCAACAACTTGGCCCACTGTCTATTAAACTTGAAACTTGTATTCAACTGATTTGCATACAAACCATATGGATTCACTCAACCTTTGACCCGGTTAGGGTAAACAATAGGGTCAACAAACAAACTATCCTTTGTGATTGACCTGGTTAGGGCAAACAAACAAACTATCCTTTGTGATCGACCCGGTTAGGGTAAACAAACGAACTACCTTTGTGTTGACCCGGTTAGGGCAAACAAACGAACTATGAGTGTATAACAACGTAACCCACTACTCATTTTATCGATATTTGTATTTATTACAATTATCACCCAAACTTGAAACTATTGAAATCAACTATTTTACTTATAAACTTTATGAACTCACCAATCTTTGTGTTGACAGTTTTATCATGTTTATCTCAGGTTTATAATGAACGAGGATGGCACGGAGGAGCACGGATACTCATGAAGGCTATAAATTTTATTATCATTCGAAAACCCATTTAATGTAATTTGCAAACCTTAAAACTACTGGGACCTCATTTTGTAGACTCTGATATTTATTAAATTTGAATGATAAATCTTTCAAAACGACTCAATTGGAGATCATTTTCTATTATTATAACTGTTGTGCCATGAAGTAACACCCAGTTTGAATTCCGTTGCGTATCACAAAATTGGGGGTGTTACAATTTGCTTGTAAAAACGGGTCATTCAAGTCAAACCATTCATATGCTAATTAAATATCTAAACCCGTTTTTGCACACAATGAAGAAAATGGCTATTGGCTGTGAAAATCCTTATACTCTCAAGAAAGCTAAAAAGAACAGAATGTTTTGTATAATGGTAATATAATATATGCTAAACATGATCCTCCCGCTGTTCGGGATACTGACGAAATGATTAAGCTTGTTGAAGAGAGTCGAATTAAAATGAAACAAAAGAACCTAGAAATAAAACCAATTGATTACAATAAACTTAACAAACTTTCTAGAATTCCTTTTGCTCCACAACAACAAACACCAAAGTTTTCCAAAAAACCAGTTGTTACGACACCAGTTGCAAAACAAAAAGTTGTTTCTAAAACTCTTTCAAACTTGGAGCAAATGTCCTCAAACAATCCTTTTAACACAAGTGTTGCTAGAGGATTTTTAGATGATGTTAAAACGAGAATTGAAACACTTCAAAAAATTGTTGCATCCAAAACTACTATCAGTGTTAACAACTAGCATTCAAGCTTTCATGCAGAAATGAAAAAGGTGTTTGAAATAGAAATTACTACTCCACTGAATAACATCCATGTGAGAGTAATTCATTTTGAACAAGCATTTTTAAAAGAAACAGCCGACTTTGTCAAGGACTACAAATCTCTGGTGAAGGAAGTTAATGAAAATATTGAAAACATCAAAGTTTTGGAAAACCTAAATGACTCTCTCTTCGAAGCAGTTATGTCGACCGATATTATGTCCATCATTTTACAAACATATTCTGTTGAAGACGATGAAAGACTGCGAGCTGATACCTCTGCAATTGTTTCAAAATATGAAAATACTCTTGTTAAACTTTAAAAAAAAACGTGTCATATCTTAAACAACTTGATCAAAAAACCGAGGAATGCAAGTATGACAAACTGTCGTATGAGCGTGCCTACAAGGACATGAAATAGCAAAATGATCTTTTGAGGGCTCAGCTTAAAAGTCAAAAAGGGAAGGGTGTGGATACTAAGTTTGCAAAACCATCGACTCCGGACAAACCAAATACTTCAAAACCGGTTGTTAAACCAAAAATGTCGATTTCTCAATTTGTTCCAAAATTCGATGTGAAAAATTATTTGACAAAACCAGTCACTCAAACACCCTTGCCCAAGCAAAATGAAAAAGAAAATATTATTGATAAAGGAAAAGCGGTTGTCGAAACACCAAAAGTTATACCACCTGGCCTTTATAGGATTAGTCCCACTATTGCGTCTGCCTCCACATCTGAAACATATGGGACAAACGAAAAGAGCGTAAAAGTTAATCCAAAAGAGTCTAGGAATGCTTAAACAACTTCTAAGGACAACAATATAAATCCTAATGTGTGTGCCTTACCTTCTATAGGATTTGAAAGCACCTCTAGGAGCAGCAAACTACAGCGTAGGAGCAATACAAGGAACAATAGAGTCTCGCCTGTCTTTAAGAGTAGATGCCAGAATAAAGTTGAAGAAGTAGAAGAACACCCTAGGAATTTATATGTCATCTAAATGTAATGTCAAAGGAACTGTTTCTAATGCATGTAATGACTCTGTTTGTTTAATGTGCAAGAAATGTTTATCTAATGATGTTTGTGATGATTATGTTTCTAAAAATGTGAATGTTACGCCTGAACAGAAGATTGTTCCAAAAGGAACCAATGCTAAAACAGTAGGAAGACTAGTTGCTTAATCTAGGTCACCCAGTAGTGAGAACATGCCTAGTACTTGCCTTAAGTGGAAACCAACTGGTAGAGTGTTCAGAAACAAAAATGGATTTTGGAAAGCCATTACCCCTCCTCCAGAATAAAAATTCTATGAGTGTAGTGATGATTTTTCCGCTAACCAAAAGGAACCACAATCAAAACGGTTTCCAAAAACAAACTCTCCTGTTCTTCGCAGGTTATCGAAACATGTCTTTGGATCATCGACTCGGGTTGCTCCAAGCACATGATCGGGAATCTAAAGCTGCTGGTCAATTTCATCTGAAAATTCATGGGAACTGTACGCTTTGGAAATGATCATCTAGCAGCTATTCTGGGTTATGGAGATCTTCAATTTGGGAATTACTTAATCACTCGAGTTTACTACGTCGAAGGGTTGGGACACAATTTGTTTTCAGTAAGACAGTTTTGTGATGCAGATTTAGAGGTTGCATTTAGGAGAAACACATGCTTTGTTAGAAATTTGGTTGGCGATGATCTCTTAACTAGGAATCGTGGCACCAACCTATATGCTACCGACATCAACCAAATGGCCTCTTCATCACCAATTTGTCTTATGACAAGAGCATGTGAAACAAAGTCCTGGCTGTGACATAGAAGATTATCCCATCTCAATTTCGACACCATTAACAAATTAGCCAAAGACAACATCGTCAATGGACTTCCTAAGTTCAAATACACCAAGGATCACTTATGTCCATCATGCGAACAAGGAAAAAGCAAAAGGGAATCATATAAACCTAAAACCGTACCCAGTTCGAAAGCAACGTTACATATGTTGCTCATGGACTTATGTGGCCCAATAAGAGTTGAAAGCATAAATGGGAAGAAGTATATTCTTGTTATCGTCGATGACTATTCAAGATATACATGGGTAAAGTTTCTGAGATCAAAAAATGAAGCACCAGGCATCATCATCACCTTTCTGAAGCGTATTCAAGTCCTACGGCACAGAATTCACAAATCATGATTTAAGTACTTATTTTGAAGATGCTGGAATCACACATCAGACATCTGTTGTTAAAACTCCATAGCAGAATCGGCTAGATGAAAGAAGAAATATAACTCTTGTGGAAGCTGCTCGCACAATGCTAATTTATTCCAGTGCACCGTTATTCTTATGGGCTGATGCTGTTGCCACTGCTTGTTTCACTCAGAACCGTTCCCTAATCCACCCAAGATTCAATAAAATACCATATGAACTAGTGAACAACAGAAAACTTGATATCTCTTACCTTTACGTGTTTGGCGCTTTGTGTTATCCAACGAACGACAGAGAAGATCTAGGGAAGTTGAAAGCTAAGGGTGATATTGGAATCTTCATTGGATACTCAGAAAACTCGAGGACATTCAGGGTGTATAATAGAAGGACAAAAAGGATAATGGAGATGATGAATGTGAAGTTTGACAAAATTTCACATATGGCTTCTGAGAGACTCGCTCTAGAACATGTGCTTAACCCGATGGCCTCTAATCAACACATATTAGGACCCGCACCAAACCAACAGACTTTTGGACACATTAGTTTAGGACTCGTACCTCAAGGAGCTCAATCAAAAACCACTGAAAAACCTTCAGAACAAGAACTAGAAAATTTCTTCGAGTTAATGTTTGATAAATACTATGGTAAAACTTCGACAAATGCATCACAATAGCATTCCGCTGCACCCGCTCAAAACCATCAACCACCACCACCACCACAAGATGCATCAACAACAATCGAAGCTGACGCACCAAGTCCTTCAACCTCAACTACATCTACTCCAGAAACTCCAATTCTTGAAATTGTTCTACCAAGAGTTGATGAGCAAAATCAAAACACACCATTTCAAGAAGAACAAACACAGAATCAAAATGATGCAGTGTTAGAAGAAGAAGTATTTGAAAACCCGTTTGCTACGGACTCTACTGAATCATCTTCAAGGTTACAAGAACCATCTAACACATATACGTTAAACCCAAGGTACCCTTCTACACTCAAATGGACAAAAGGCCATCCAATTGAAAAAGTTATTGGTGAACCTTCAAAGCTAGTTCAGACGAGAAGACAACTCGCCACCGACCCCGAAATGTGCATCTACATTTGCTCAATAAGCGTAAAAGAACCAAAGAACATTCGGGAGGCGATGGCAGAAAATGCATGGAAATAAGCGATGCAGGAAGAAATTCTTCAATATCAGCTACATGATAGCTGGGAATTAGTTCCAAGACCAATTGACAAACTTGTCATTGATCTCAAATGGTTATGGAAGAACAAAAAGGATGAAGAAATGACTGTAATTCACAAAAAAGATCGTCTCGTGGCTAAAGGATTCAGACAGGAAGAAGGGATAGATTTCGAAGAATCATTCGCGCCAGTAGCCAGACTTGAGGCAGTCAGGATATTCTTAGCCTATGCAGCTCACAAGAACATCACAGTATATCAGATGGACATCAAGACTGTATTCTTGAATGGAACTCTGAAAGAAGAAGTGTATGTGAGTCAGCCAGAAGGATTCATTCACAAGGAACATCCAGACTACGTCTACAAGCTTAAGAAAGCCATTTATGGTTTAAAACAAGCTCCAAGAGCGTGGTATGACGAACTATCATCTTTCCTGATCAAAAACAATTTCATCAAAGGAACTGTTGATCCTACCTTGTTTACATGTAAATACAAAGATGACATTTTGATTGTTCAGATTTATGTGGCCGACATTATTCTTGGGTCTACTAATCCGAATCATTCAAAATATTTTGAAAATCTCATGAAAAGCAAATTTGAAATGTCCATGATGGGGGAACTTAAATTCTTTCTTGGTTTACAAATACACCAATCCCCTCGTGGTATTTTTATTAATCAAGCTAAATACACAATTGAGATTTTGAAAAAACATGGTATGGAAAACTGTGATTTTGTTGGTACACCAATGGTCACCTCACCAAAAATCGATGCTGATTTATTCGGGAAACCCACAGATCTGAAGAAATATCGGAGCATGATTGGTTCTCTCATGTACCTTACTACTAGTCGACCCGATATTCATTTTGCTGTTTGCTTATTAACACGGTTTCAGGCAAGGCCTACCGAATTTCACCTCCAAGAGGTTAAACGGATCTTTCGGTACCTACGAAGAACCATTAACATGGGACTTTGGTATACAAAGGATTCCGAGTTTAAACTAATAGCATTTTCAGATGCCGACCATGTAGGTTTTTAAGTTACAGCAAAAAGTACATCAGGTGGAGCACAATTTTTGGGCAAAAAGCTAGTAGGTTGGTCATCAAGGAAATAAGATTGTACTGCATTATCAACTACAGAAGTCGAGTATGTGTCTCTATCTGCGTGTTGTGCCCAAGTTCTATAGATGAGGACACAACTCACAGATTATGGCTTTACTTTCGACAGAATACCTTTGTATTGTGATTCAAAAAGTGTCATAGCCATCTCGTGCAATCCAGTACAACACTCGAAGACCAAGCATATTAGAGTCCGCTATCACTTCATCAAAGAGCACGTAGAAGAGGGTACTGTTGAATTATTTTTTGTGAAGACAGATTACCAACTCTCCGATCTATTTACTAAAGCCCCTCCAAAAGAAAGGTTTGACGATTTAGTTCGACGAATTGACATGCGAAGCCTAACTCCTGAGGAGCTAGAACATCTTCTCGAATCTTCTTGAAAATATTTTCAAAATAGCTTCGCTGTAAATATTTTTGAAAAACCAAATACAAAATTTAAATAACCAACAAAAACAAAATACAAAAATATAAATTTCAAAAATCCAAAAACATTAAAAAATTTCAAAAATACAAAAACAATATAAAATCAAAAAACTAAAAATATTCTTCTCACGACATGTCTCTCGTATAATCGATATTTTGTACGTATCTAGAAATGTCATTCAACAATGATACAGACATGTATAGATGCTTGAGCGAGAGTTTTCTAAAATGTTTTCTAAAACATGTCGTTTCTCAAAATTTCTTCTCAATGGCTTACGTATACTTCAGTATGAAACCCGGGCTAAAATGATGACTTCTGATTATTTCATATCAGGACTCAAAATTTCAAAGATGAAATCAGTTTCAAAAAGTTCGAGTCTAAACAAACGAAAATATTTCAAACAAAAACTCATTTTTACAAAAAGACTTATGTACAATTCAGTACATAACTCGCATTTTAAAAAGATAACTCCCTCCAAACCCTTAATTGATCGTAAAATTCCTGTATGAAATATGCTTTTGATTAAGGGGGAGTATTGTAACACCCCCAAAATCGGGTCTAGCGGAAGCATACATGTCACTGGGGTGCTACTCAATTGGTATCACAATGCAAGTACAAAGAACGGTTTTTACCTCAATCATTTAGAATAAAATTCATTAACAAAAAGTGTTAAATTTACATTATTCAAAAGTAGTGCGGAAATAGGCCCATAAAATAAGTAAAGCGGTCCCAAATACATCAGAGTCATCTATGACCATGCCATTCCATGCCAAAGCCTCCAACAGTATGCAATCGCTTTAAACCTGAAAATACATGCTAAAATTGTCAACACGAGGTTGGTGAGTTCATAGGTTTGTATGAATATGAATGAAGAGTAAAAGTAATGTGAGATCAGAAGTGACTATTATGTCACTCACAATGTCATGAAAATAAATGTTTACCGCTAAGCAAAGTTTGCAATGTGAACCACAAGAGTTAAAGTTTGTTTGACCGGTTCATTAGGTTATGTGACCAATTCATTCGATCATGTGACCAGTTCATTCGGTCATGTTACCAGTTCATTCAGTCATGTTACTAGTTCATTCGGTTATGTGACCAGTTCATTCGGTCATGTATGTACATAGCAGTTGGGCCAGTTCATTCAGTTATGAAGGCATAAATGTTTTAAGCACTTCTGTCCATGAGTAAGAAATCAAGTATGTAACATGTAAACACATAACGAATTCGAGTAAATAATCAAGTATTTCAGCCAAACAGTATGTTTGAGAAAACAAATCATGTTTCAAGTAAAACAAGCATTGAGTTTAAGTAAAAACGAGCATATATTCTCCCCCCAAAACAGTTATAAAACAAGTAAAGGTAGGGGCCATGAACTCACCTCAGTGAAATAGTCTGAATAGAATGAAGTCAAATGGTATAAGTGTGCGGCACCGAAACGCGACCTATACTAGTATGGAAAGTCTTAGCTTATAGTTTCAGGTTTAAGACTCGATGAAGTTTAAATAAGTTTAAAAGTTTAGAGGTGTTTGTGTTCTTGTTCCTTGTTATGAATATAAATATTCATATGAAAGACTCGGTCACCCCGAGTATCTTTTGGCATTAGATAGCACGTAGGCTTTATAGTTATAGTTTAGATATCGTTTCACCATGGAGTCGGGTCGGGTCTTTACCCACTGTAGCTCGCTCCATAGCCCACGTGGGGCGTTAAGTAAGTTGTATAAATACCCTCTCCCACCAAGGGAGAGGGTTGGAGCTTCATAATATTACTTTCATTCTCTTTCACTAAGTTCCCACCCTCCATCTCTTTATCTCTCTATACACGGCTAGATCTTAAATCTTGTGTGTGTTATGTGTTATTGATATATTACAATTGGTATCAAGAGCCATGGTTGATTAGTGGTTGAATTCGTGGTGATTGTTTCTTTGTTTTCTTCTTTTCTCTTCTTGGCTCGAATAGATAACTAGAAAACATCATAGTTGGTGCTTAGTTTGTGGTTTAAATTGTTAAAACTTTGTACCTTCATGTTCTCATATATCCCTTGTATCATTTCTTACTAAGTTACGGTCAATTTGGTGCTTTACTTGGAAGATTCAAAGTTTGTTCTTGATTGCGATTTGTGTCTCGGTACACATTTCCTTGTTGCGATTTGTGTTGGTTGGGAAATTTAGTGTTGCGATTTGGGTTAGTTTGGACTGCGTTTTGGTTTTTAACTCAAAAACGGGAAAGAAGACAAAACGTAGTGAAAGTGGCACTTTGTCTTGTTGTGACTGTGTTTTGCCCTCCTGCGTTTTGAGCTACTGTGTTTTGGATTTCTGCGTTTTGGGTCTCTGTGTTTTGGACTCCTGCGGTTTGGTCCTCTAAGTTTTGTTCTATGCGATTTGTGGTCTCTGCGGTTTGCTTCAACTATTGCGGTTACCTTGCGTTTTGGATCTTGCGTTTTGTACTATTTTTCAGGTTGCGGTTAGAGTTTTGTTGTCTGTGGTTTGCCACTTGCGGTTTGCTTTAGCATACTTGTGTTTTGCCTATTGCGGTTTGCTGTTGCGTTTTGCCATACTCAAGACCAATTATCAAGACAAACTAAACGTTATGCTGCCAAAATCTTGTCAAAACTTGCGTTTTGAGCATTGAGACTTGTCTACCTCATTTCGTAAACTCATTTCAACCAAAATCAAACAACATTTCACAAAGTCTAACAATCAATCATCACCCTCAAGACACAATCACTAATCATATTATCGATCCAAACTTTTATCATAACACATTCAAGTAATCATTATCATTTCACGGTTTATTCTTGATTTTTGTAAAATCCCACGAAAGAATCTATTTCTCGGTTTAAATCATAGAATTGTAAAATCTCGTGCAAGTTTACATCATGGCAAGCACTTCTTCTGATGACATTCAAGCTGCCGGGTTCGATACCCGCCCTCCTATGCTTGATAGGACGGATTATGAATCATGGGCACAAAGAATACGACTTTATTGCTTGGGAAAAGAGAATGGTATTAACATTCTTAAATCCATTGAAGAAGGACCAAATGGGCACCACTAGAGATGTTGTCACTACCGCTGAGGATGGAACTGTCACTCTTGGAATCAACAGGCCACGTAATTACAATGATCTTAATGAGGAGGAGAAGAAGCGTTATGATGCAGACATTAGAGCTTCTAACATTGTGATTCAAGGACTTCCCAAAGACGTTTACAAGCTTATCAACTTCAACACTGAAGCCAAAGCTGTTTGGGATAATGTTAAAATGCTTCTGGCTGGATCTGAACTGACCAAAGAAGATCGTGAATCTCAGTTGTATGATGAGTTTGAGCACTTCAAGATGAATCCTGGTGAAAACATCACTGACTATTATGTAAGATTTCACAAGCTTGTGAATGACATGAGGATCATTAGGATGACAATGCCAAATATCCAGCTCAATTCTAAGTTTATGAACAACATGTCACCCAAGTGGGATAGATTTGTCACAGCCGTGAAGCTCAACAAAGGATTGAGAGAGACTAATTATAAACAGTTGTATGCTTACTTACAACAACATGAAAAGCATGATGTCTATGATCGTCAATTAAGGGAATGATTCAATCCAACAACAACTAATGATCCACTTGCATTTGTCTCAAATGTTCAGCCGTTCAATCAATCCTCACCTGATCAAGTTTATCACCATCCTTCTTCATCACAGAATCAGACATCATTTGTCCAATCATCTTTGCACCCACCATCTGATGTGAACACCCAACTGGACTCAGGATACTCTCATACTGACAAGATGATTGATAATCTCTCCAACCAAGTTTCTTTACTTGTCCAACAGTTCAGAGCAACACTCCCTCAAACCAACAACCAACTCCGAACTTCATCAAATCCATGTAATCATGCAACTGTGGAAGATGGAAGGGTTGTGGTTCAGAATGTTCAGGGAAGGCAGAATGTGAATCAAAGGAACATTGGTCGGGGTAACATACATAACAGAGTTGGGAATGCTAATCAGGGACAGGGAGGGCAAATCAAATGTTACAACTGTGGTGGACTAGGACACATAGCAAGGAACTGCACTCAACTAAAGCGTCTACAGAACTCTGACTACTTCAAAGATAAGATGCTATTGATGCAAGCTCAAGAGAATGGAGCAGCTTTGGACGAAGAAGAGTTATTGTTTCTTGCTGGTGATGAGGGGAACACGTTTGATGCTGATGTGGATGATCAACCAGTTCAGGACTTGGCACTAAATGATCCCAACATCTTCCAAGCTGATGACTGTGATGCTTTTGACTCAGACGTTGATGATGAACCCACTGCTCAAACCATCTTCATGGATAATCTGTCTTCTGCAGTATCATCACCACAGCAATCTGGTCCTTCCAATGCATCTGTCATATCTAAGGTACTAAAGCTGTATGACATGTATAATATGGTCGATGAACAGAAGATTCCCAACAAAGTACAACAGACAGATGTTGTTGAATCAGATACTGCTGATATGGGAAATAGTAATGTTATCCCATATGAACAATATGTGAATCACAACGACGTGTCGGTTGTACCAAGTAGTGCATCTTCTGTTGTTGATAATTCTTGTGAGTTGCATGAGAACACCGTGTTTATCCTTGATGACACTTTGACCACTAGACTTAACATCTATAAAGATCAGGTGGCCATATATGAACAACGTGCAAAATTTGAGCTAACTGAATGTGAGCAGAAAATGGATAGTCAAATGCGTACATTCATAACAGAACGTAATTTAAGGGAAGAAATATTGAAAAAGGAGTTATATTCTTTACGAAAACAACTTGATCAAACTGTTAAACAAAAACAGGAGATCCAAGAAAGTGTAATTACACTAAAACATGATTTCAAAGAAAAAGAAACAAAACTCTTAAATGATTTTTCCAGACTTAAAACGTTAAAGAATAAGATTGAAAACAAGTTGTACACACAAGACCAAACCAGACAAACTGCTCAAATGATTTAGAAGCATAAAAAGTTGTGTGATGAAAATAGTGAAAAGGATGTAGGTGAACCTAAATCAGTTTTTCTTAGGAGTGTTAAAGTTGCCCAACCTACATTATATGATGCAAATGTAATGCTTAAGCCTGGTCATGCCCCTCCCGATGTGTCATCATTTGAAGAGAGTAATGAGATAGAAGTAATAAATAGAGAAATATTGGCTGAAAAAATGAAGGATCCCAAATGTATAGTAAATCGAGTCATAATCAAACCCCATGATTACTCTGAGGAGAACCGATTAGCTATATTTGTACCTCAAACTAAGTTGACTCCAGAACAAATATTTTGGTCCTTAGACTTAGAAAAAATGAAAGCCGAAGAATTTCAAGCCAAAGCTCCACCCTTTAGAAAGATAGCTGCAGCAACGGTGTACCCACCCAATACACCCATGCACTTAGTTCCTTTAACTCTTCCCACAGAATGTAAAACTCTAATTAGCATATATGTTCTTTGTCAACTATTTGTTGATTTCGATAAAAACATGTAAGAAGAGAATTACGCCAACGGGAATTACTGAAGGGGAAAGGGGATTTGAACAGACAAAACGGTGCTACTTAACTGAGGTTATTCCATTTTTTAAACTTCTCAAAGAACATTTTGAGGGCATGCAAAAAACCCTTGAAACTGAATTAAAATAAATGAAAGAAGTGTTTAAAGATATGAAAAACGTGGGAAAAAAAAATGCTATTTGTTGGGAATTAAATGTTCTGAAGATTAAGTATTAAGAATTACAAGTGCTGAAGTTAGTACTGCTGAGAAAAATACTCTAACAGTTCCAACTGCTAGTGTATATCTAAGGACAGTTCAAGTTATAACTAACTGTACTAACTGAAGTTAGTACTGATAGTACAAAGCAGGTACTGCTGGTCGATACTGCTGAGTGGATAAGTGTCACGTATACTACTACTGGTTGGATAAGTATTGAAAAGATATTTGTGTACTAAAATCAAGTATATATGGTAGATAATATCTTTGGACAAAGTGTTCAGTAACAAGTTGTGTACATAGATACATGTTGTATCTATGTTAATGACACACATAAGATAAGTTAGCATGTGTTTGACAAGACTTAACAATATTGCAAAGATCTTTCTTGGACTATAAAAGAAAGATCTTAGACTAGATATTTGTGTGACTAAAAAAGTGCTTAATTCATATGCTTAAAACAACTAGCTAGAACAATATCTCAAGTCATATAAAAACATTAAGATTCAAGGTTTTGTAACCCTAGTGATAGTGAAGATCACTTGTATTATCTTGAATAATATTGAATCATTTAGTATTAACATCGTGTGTTCATTGTTCATTACTAAAGCATTACTTTCCATTTCCATAAACCAAATAACCTTTTAAGTGTGGTTAAGTAGATTCCGCATACTTAATCATATTAACCCAATATATCATATACATGAAGTAACAAAGGTCTAACAACCTTATAGTGTTACGATCAACCTCTCAGTTGGTATCAGAGCAAGGCTGATATAGTTGATTTAGAAGAAGAAGAAGAAATGGATGCACAAGATACTGCTACAAATATTGCGGCAAAGTTGCCCATGATCAAACAAAATGAGTTTGAGTTGTGGAGGTTAAGAATTGAGCAATACTTCATGGTTCAAGATTATGCTCTTTGGGATATCATTATGTATGGTGATTCCTTTACACTAGGTTATACAGATGTTGTTCTTGAAGGCAAAACAGATAGAAAAAGAAATACTGGACCAGTTACTGGTGATGAAAGGATACAAAAGAGAAATGATCAAAAAGCAAGAAATTTGTTGCTTATGACCATTCCTGGTGAACAGATGCTATCCTTTAGCAAGTATCCTGATGCAAAAACTCTTTTTGAAGAGATTTGTGCATGGTTTGGTGGTAATGAAACTACCAAGAAAACACAGAAGACATTGCTGAAACAACAATTTGAAAATTTTAGTTCACATAGCAATGAATCACTTGATAAGCTGTTCTCTAGATTACATAAGCTTGTCAGTCAGTTAGCTGTGTTGGGGGTTGAGATAGCCAAGGAAGATCTCAACATGAAGTTTTTGAGAAGCCTACCTGATGAGTTCCATACTCATGTGGTTGTCTGGATGAACAAACCAGACATTGAAACCATGAAACTCAATGATTTGTACAACAACTTCAAAATTGTTGAACAAAGTCTAAAGAAGTCTGGAAACTATAGTACTAGTTCTGGGAATGTGGCACTCTTGTCATCTCCTAGTATTAGTGAGTCAGAAGTGGTAGATGAAGATGCAGGTGTTTCTACTGCTAACTATGGTGGTCCTACTGCTAGTTCACAAAAGGATGTTGCTGGACTTGGAGATCCAGCATACTATGTATTCATGTCTAGTCAAACTAGTGGTTCTCCTCTAACTCATGAAGATCTTGATCAGTTGGATGATAATGATTTGGAAGAGATGGACATCAAATGGCATGTTGCTTTACTTAGCATGAGGGCTAAGAATTTCTGGCAGAGAACTGGTAAGCGGATTACCATTGATGGTAATGAAACTGTTGGGTTTGATAAGAAGAAAGTAGAGTGTTTCAACTGTCACAGGTTAGGACACTTTGCTAAAGAATGTAGAAACCCAAGGAAGCAGGATAATAGAAGCACATGGTATAGGCAAGAGAAGAAAAAGGAAGTCACAGTGGAAGAGCCAAGGGCTATGCTAGCCATAGATGGTGTTAACTATGATTGGAGCTTCATGGCTGATGAGGAGGAAGCACCAAAAGAAGCTGCAATGGTGGCCACTGAGACTGAACTAATGGCCTTTTCTGATTCAGAGGTAAATTCCATAATTAAATGTACTGAATCATGCTCTGCTTTTAAAGCTTATGAAGATCTTAAAAAGAGATTTGATGATCAACTAGAACAGTTATATAATGCATTAGCTAATTTAGCTAATCATAAAAGAGGTCTAGCTGTTCTTGAAAAACAAATCTTGCATTTTCAATGAAATGAATCTAAGTTTACTGATGACATGAATGCACTAAAAAGAAACATAGAATTCAAAGATGAGTGTATTACTAAACTGAATAAATCCTTAGCAGATCACAAAAATAAAAGTGAAAATGTTAAGATAACAGTAGGTGCTTTAGCTCATGCCTCAGAGGGAATTAATAAAAGTTGGGAAGCTCAAGTAATCAATAAAGCTAAGTATGGTTTAGGGTACAAATATGTTCCTCCACCATACAGAGGTGTTCCTTCACCTCCAGGTATTGACCTAGCACACACAGGATTTGCTGAGTTTCAAGAACCAATAATGGAATATGGTTCTAAGTCTACTGAGAGCCCTAAGGTAGAGAAAGTAAGTGAGAGTTTATCTAAAACTTCACTTTCTGAGGACAAGGTGTCCTCTGATAGGAAAGCAGATGTTATAGTTGTTAAGGAATGTACAACTGATAGTGATGATGAAGAAGATCAGGTTATGTCTAAACCTGAAGTAGTTAAGAAAGCAGGAACAAGGGTTCCAAAAGTGATCAAAAAGGATATTGTTAAGCCTAGAACAAACATTAAACATGTTAGGCAACCAGTTAAATATTGTGAACAATATAGATCCACTAGCAAACCCAGAGGTAACCAAAGAAATTGGAATGGCCTCAAGTCTAACCAATTAGGTGATAACTTTTTCTTTTATAATAAAGCTTGTTACACATGTGGTAGTTTTGATCATCTTGCAGCTTTCTGTAACAAATGGGTATCTGGGTATGAAAACAATAGAGTGAATTTCAAAAGGCAAACTCCACAAACTCACTTTCACTCTAGTTCTAATTTTAATAGAATAAAACCCAGAGCAGTTTCAAAAGCAGTTTCTACTGCTAGGCAAGCAGTTTCTACTGCTAGACCATTCATGACTGTTAACCCAATACCAACAGTTAAAATGAAAAATTAACTTCAAAACATGCATCAACAACTGTTAAAAGGCCCATTCAATCAAAAGCAGTGATCCAAAAACAAGTTTGGATAATTAAGGGTACAACTGCAAAGCCAACAGTTAATACTGCTAGGCAAGTAGTTAATACTACTGCTTGGGAAAAGATGGCCAATGTTGTTAAGCCCTCAGCATGTTGGGTTTGTGTCACAACTCGTAATTTCAGGTCATTTTCCAAACCTCGACAATTTACTATTCATGAGTTACTATTCATCAATCACTATTCACCGATCACTATTCATTGTTTTTGAAGTCAGTTTGAGACTTTGAGAAGTCGTCAAAAATTTTACTATTCACGTGACACTATTCATTTCCGGACGGAAATCACTATTCATGGGCATCATTCATCATGTCGTAAACTTGGTTTACGCGTATTCAAATGCGCGTAACCAGTTAGGTTTAGCTGCGTATTCATGCATCATCAGTAAAGACACATCATACAGACTAGAGTAGTCTGCATATCATCAGTAACATCATTACCATATCAGTTCATGCATGGGTTTGTGTGATTTTCATTAACGTATGCTTAATTGTTTAATTAACGTTACCACTCAGTCATTTCTACTAACATTATACCCAATACTCCCGACAATGATCCTAACACATTTTCAAACTAATTATAATGATATAGAGATTATATTATTACTTTACCCAGTGTTTTTAAACCAATCGCTATATTTTTCGTTTGACGCTTATAACTCTGTCGATTTACGAAATTTCAATCCGATAATCAATCTAACAACCGATTCTTGCAAGGAACATGATTTTATAATTTTTACAACTTTGTCGTATTTCATTTCACCTCGTCACGAGTTATTTCTGGTTAACTCGGTACCCGATAACACTCAATGTATACACTAAACTATCAATACTTAAATAAATGGGAGACCAAGGCATTAATTAACATCAAATCTTCTTCCTTTAACCCACATGTGCCCCCCCCCCCCTCCCCACCCCAAACTCCCCTAATTCTCACTTCTCTTGATTACTAGTACATGCATTTAATGAATTTTGGGTGATTTAATTCCCATTCCACTAACTATAACACATACAACACCAAATTTAACTAACAAAAGCTCCATATTTTCTCTCCATTCTTCTTCCCCATTCGGCCAAACCAAGAACACCCAAGATCATCCATAAATTTTCCAAGTTCAAGTATAAATCAAGCTCCATTTACCTTCCTAGTTATGGTTTTGTGATTTAATCTCAAGTTTCTTACTCATTTCTTATCAAAACTCATCAAATCATCAAGTAAGTTTCAAGAACACATTTTGATCATCTTATACTTTCATTTGATTCATAAGTTTATGTATTTTCAAGTTATATTAGTTATTCATGCAAGTTACTTATGTTTTAGATACCACTTTTGCACATAAACTATCTTTAACACTAGATCTATAAGTTTCACTAATGATCTCATGAAATCCACCAAGGTTGGTGATGTTTCGGATCCCATGGCACCCTAAGAAGGTGTATGGTAGGATTTACGAACTTGTGGAGTTGATTTGAGTTAGTATGATCAAGTTTAGAACCAAGAAAATGAGTTTTAACAAGTATAAATAAGGTTCTGTCCTTAAACGCCAAGTCTGGAAATCTCAGTAACTTTTGGTATATTTTGGCCTTCATATTCAGAAAGTTCTTTCAAAAACGAAACCGTGGCAACAAGAATCACTAAAAACCGACTTATAACGAAGGAGATACGATTTTTCAAACTTAGACGACGAAAACTAATTTTCTGAAATTTTAGTTGCTGATCGCCGAGATTTAAAGGACAAAACGAGGCGTTAGACGTGATCTAGATGACCCGACCTACTGAGATTATGTTAGTTCATGTTTATACGAAGCCGTGGATGTAAAGAACATAGAAAACGAGCTTATAACGGCCGAGTTATTCACGTTTGAAGCCCGACGTACAATATTCATTTTGACAGCCCACTAATAGAAAGTGTTTTAAGTATAAAAACTAGTGTTTTTGCGAAACATAACATTGTTAGCCGATTTTCTAATTGATCGAGGCGTGTACAATCAAAAGTTAAATGAAACGACATTTATACATTGTTACAAGGTTTTCAAAAACGTCGAGTTTGATCAACTAACACATAACGTGCAATATTTCGCGTGCAATATTTTGCGACTAGTTTCACGAGACCATTTTGGACATATTTTCACAAGATAAGGAAAATATTAAATTGCGATGGAAATGCTACATTTTGCCGATAGAACACCAAACGAGGATCGTGGAGTACCGTTTCAACCTATTCATACGAAAAGTAGTTTATAACTTAACGAGACGTCAAAAGTGTATTTTTCGTCGATAAACGTTATTTTCAAAACTAACAAGTGGTATCGTTAACATACGTATTTGCATGTGTTGCATTGTATCATTGCTTACATTGAATCACATCATCCATAATAGGTCGCGGTTAGAGACCGAGCTTTATTTCATCATATCCATCATTGTCATTGTTGCTATATCATATCAGGTGATTTTTCATAGCCCCGTTTTAAATTGTTTATTGATTTCTAAACTCTCGGGGAGAAATACATTGCACCATTTTCATATGCGGACCAAAGTATACAAACTCATTACATTGCTTAAGTTACATCATTGCCTAGATTAAAGTCCCCTTGTTGGGAATAAAATGATCAAAGTCAAAGAGCCTGCCAAGATGTTGAAGAGCCTGCTAGTTGATTTTGTAGTGTATGAAGATGTTCTACCAGTACCTTCTGGGTAGAAGGTACTGCTAGCTGATGAAGAGCCTGCCAAGCTTATGTCAAGTCGATTAGATATTTTGTAATAGATATTTAGTTGAATTATTAGTCTTTGTACATTGTTATACGTTATGTAGAAGTAGATTAGTCCTCTGTGGTGACAGAAGAATATTATCAGAGTTGTACATGGGTAGTTGTATTTAATTGTAGGCGCCAATATAGTCAAAGTATAGTATAATACTCTTCTACTTGACAACATGTAATAAGATATCCTTATCTTATAAAAGGATATCTTAGTCACTACTTCATGCATGCATCTTTCACAACCAATAACCAGAAACCAAACTATCTCTCAAGTAACTTAGTTACTTCAAATCACAAATCCTTTTACAATCTTAGATTTACTTTGTAATCCCGGTGATATTTAGATCATCCGTATTATTTCATCAATAATATTGAATCGTTTTGTGTTAACCAAAGTTGTGTTCTTTGTTCATTGCATTCTCACGTTTACTTAAACTCACCACCTTGTGTTCTTTTAAGTGTGTTGTAGTAGATTCCGCATGCTAAACACATTCAATACATAAATATCTCAATCGAACAATTACAAAACCGTTCCACAAGTGGTATCAGAGCAAGGCTTGATATTTACTAATTTAAAAGAACAATGGATGTTGAACATATTCAGACAAATGTTGCAGCTAAACTTCCATTACTTAAACAAAATGAGTTTGAAATGTGGCGACTAAGGGTAGAACAATACTTTCAAGTGCAGGACTATGCACTTTGGGAGATCATTGAACAAGGCAACTCATTTAAACCCCAAATCACCACTACAACAGTAAATGATGCTCTTGTAACAAGAATACAAGACCAACCATCAAATGCAGATGAAAGAATTCAGAAGAAAAATGATCTAAAGGCAAGGAGTATGTTACTGATGACTATTCCAAATGATCAACTTCTGATCTTTAACAAATACAAAGATGTCAAAACCCTTTTTGAAGCTATTGTGGCTAGGTTTGGTGGTAATGATGCTACCAAGAAAACACAGAAAACACTTCTCAAACAACAATTTGAGAACTTCACAGCCACAACCAATGAATCTTTGGACAGTATGTTCAATAGACTTCAGAAGCTTGCAAGTCAGTTAGCTATCCATGAAGTGATGATAACTCAAGAAGACATGAACTCTAAATTTCTTAGGAGTTTACCTTCAGAATGGTCTATGCATGTCATTGTCTGGAAGAACAAGCCAGATATTGACCAGATGAGTCTCAATGATCTCTACAACAATTTCAAAATTGTAGAACATGAAGTAAAGAAGACTACTGGGTCAAGCTCAGGAAATATGGCATTTGTTTCATCCCCAAGCATCTCAAAGGTTGATAATGAAGAAAAAGGTGGCAGAGAAGAAGGTACTGCCAACACAACCTTTGGTACTGCTAGTACTTCTAGTAGTACCAAATCCATTTTAGATGAAACAATTGGGTGTGCTTTTCTTACATCTCAACACAATGGGTCCGTATTAACATTTGAAGATCTTCAAGAGATTCATCCTGATGATCTTGAAGTGATGGACATAAAGTGGCAACTTTTACTTTTAAGCATTAGAGCTAAGAAGTTGATGATGAGGACTGGCAAGAAGATAATGATAGATGGAAATGAGCCTGCTGGCTATGATAAGTCAAAAGTGGAGTGTTACAACTGCCACATGAAAGGTCACTACTCTAGAGAGTGTAGAAGACCTAAGAAGCAGGATGACAGAGGTAGAGGGTTTGACAACAGAAATAAAGAAAGCTTTGAGAAGAGAGGAAGCTTTGAAAGCAAGAGTAAGGTTGTTGAAGTTGCTGAGCCAAAAGCAATGGTTGCTATTGATGGCATGGGCTTTGATTGGAGTTTCATGGGTGAAGATGAGTCAACTTCTGATGAATTGGCTTTGATGGCATTCTCCACCCCTGAGGTACAAACTATCAAATGTTCTAATAACTGTGAATTTCTTAAAGAATTAGAAATTATAAGAAAATCATATGATACAGAAGTATTAGAACACAGAAAAACCCAACAAACATTATTTAACCATCAGTGTGGAATGGCCAAACTAGAAAAACAAATCATTCACTATAGAGAAAATGAACTCACATTTTCTGATGCTAAAGGTGCTCTTAATAGACAAATATTTTTGAAAGATTCAGAAATAGAAATGTTAAGGACTGAGTGCACTAAAGTGACATTGGCTAGAGATAATATTCAACTGACTGTTACTAAATTGGAAATTGCTTCTGAGTGTACTAGGAGCATAGTAGAGAATCAGATGAATAAGAGAATAAAATCAGGGATAGGATACAATAAATGTCCACCTCCTTATAGAGGAATTCCTTGTCCCCAAGGTAGTGATCTTGCTGCATCAGGTTTACATGAATTTGTTAACAAACCATTAGTTAAACCTGTAGAGATAAGTGAACCTTCTGAGAGTGCTAAGAATGTTTCACTCTCTAAGGTGCTCACTGAGAAGAGAACAGATGTCCTAATTATTGAGGATTGGGTATCTGATGATGATGAAGATAAGACTATTCCTATCAAAGGAATCAAAGTAGGACCAATCAGTCCTAAGAAAGTAGAAGTTAAAGCTAAGACTAAAGCTGTTTTGAAGACAGTTGAAAGTTGTGAAAAATGTAATAACAAACCTAGGGGAAGCCAAAGAAATTGGAACAACCTTAAGTCACAACAATTAGGTGATGACTTTGTTATGTTTAATAAGGCTTGTTATTATTGTGGTAGCTTTAATCATCTTCATGCTTATTGTAATAAATGGGTTTCTGGGAGTAAATCAAAGTCTAAAACAAATGTTACTCACCCCAGAAAAAGTTTTGTTAAGTCTAACACTACAAAAGATAATCATACTGTTAGACAACATAAGCCTGTTATTACAAAACCAACTGAAAAGGGTACAAGAAACACTTTTAAATATGTACCAAAAGTTGAGAAGAGTCCTATTCAAAAGATAAATGTGGTTAAAACAAAAGTTTGGAGTCCAAAAACCAAAGGTCCTGCTAGACCAAATGGTACTGCCAAAATTGGTATTGTCAAAATTGGTACTGATAGACCAAAGACCACACAATGGATTAGAAGGGAAAGTGCTGTTAAGTCCTCAGCATGTTGGATTTGGAAACCAATCCAATCAAAAGGTGCATCAACAATCCTGAAAAGGTTTGACTTCATTGATGCAAGAGGCAAACCCAAGTCTGTCATGGCTTGGGTACCCCAAGGAAACTAATATGTTTATTCATGTGCAGGAACATTCATCTGATATTGGAGACCAAGGATATGTTGATAGTGGATGTTCAAGGCACATGACAGGCAACATGTCATTCCTCTCAGATTTCAAAACATTTGATGGAGGATATGTTACCTTTGGGGGAGGAATAAAAGGAAAGATCACTGGTAAAGGTACTATCAAAACCAGTAAACTAGATTTTGAAAATGTGTATTTTGTGAAAGAACTTCAGTTTAATCTTCTTAGTGTCTCACAAATGTGTGACAAAAAGAACAATGTTCTATTTACTGACAATGAATGTATGGTTCTTTCTTCTGATTTTAAGATGCCTGATGAAAGTCAGATCCTTCTTAAAATTCCAGAAAGGAACAATATGTATAGTGTCAATTTAAAGAACATTGATCCCAAGGAAGGTTTAACTTGTTTGGTAGCAAAGGCCTCATTGGATGAATCTATGCTTTGGCATAGAAGGCTTGGTCATGTAAACTTTAAAACAATCAACACTATTGCAAAATATGATTTAGTAAGAGGTTTACCCAAAAAGATTTTCCAAAATGACCAAACCTGTGTTGACTGTCTAAAAGGCAAACAACATAGAGCTTCTTGTAAGCCCAAGACCCAAAACTCTATTTCTCAGGCTTTACATATGCTTCATATGGATCTCTTTGGTCCTACTAATGTGTGCAGCTTGAATGGAAAGAAATATTGTCTGGTTGTTACTGATGACTATAGCAGATTTTCATGGGTTTTCTTTTTAAGATCTAAACATGAAACTAGTGAGATACTTAAAACCTATATCACTGAGGTAGAAAACCAATCTGATAAGAAAGTCAAAATCATCAGGTGTGACAATGGGACAGAGTTCAAGAATAGAGTTATGGATGACTTTTGCAAGGAAAAAGGCATAAAAAGAGAGTTTAGTGTAGCTAGAACACCTCAGCAAAATGGAGTAGCAGAAAGAAAGAATAGAACACTTATAGAGGCTGCTAGAACTATGTTAGTAGACTCTAAGTTGCCTATTTCATTTTGGGCTGAAGCAGTTGGTACTGCTTGTTATGTACAAAACAGGGTTCTTGTGACAAAGCCACATAGAAAGACTCCTTATGAACTTTTCTTTGGTAGAAAACCATCTTTAAGTTTTATGAGACCTTTTGGTTGTCATATCACTATTCTCAATACCAAAGATCATTTAGGCAAATTTGATGGAAAAGCAGATGTTGGCTATTTGATAGGGTATTCCTTGCAGAGTAAGGCCTATAGAGTGTTTAACACTTGCACTAGGCTAGTAGAAGAGAATCTTCACATAGAGTTTCAAGAGAAACTAACAAATGTGAAAGGAGTTGGACCAGATTGGATGTTTGATGTTGATAGGCTTTCAGAATCTATGAATTATGTGCCTGTTTCAGGTACAAATGCTAATGATAATGCAGGTTCTGAAGAAAATGTTGAAGCTCCTAAAGATCAAGATTACATCTGGATGCCAATTTGGAAAAGTATGGATCTATCTTCAAGTCAAGAAGGACCTTCAAACACAAGAAATGAAGGCAATGAAGAAGATCAAGGAACTCAGAATCAAGAGAATCAAGAAAGTGGTGCTAATGACAATGGTACTGCCAGTTCTTCAGATGGTCCTGCTAGTACAAGTATTGGTACTGCTGAGCCATTGAATGTTCAAATAGATGATTCTTTTCAAGAAGAAGTTGGGATTAGCAATCTTCCATCTACATATGAAGTTCCTAAAACACCAAACACTAGAATTCTCAAAGATCACTCAACTGATGATGTGATTGGAAGCATAACTTCTGGTGTTAGAACAAGATCTCAAGTTGGTTTATCTCAAGTCTTATCTTCAGATGAAGAAGGGTTTATCTCCTCTATTTATGAAGAAAAGAATAATGATAATTCCAATATATGCCTGTTTTCATGTTTTCTATCTCAGGCTGAACCCAAGAACATAAACAAAGCTTTAGATGATGCAAGTTGGGTGGAAGCTATGCAAGAAGAGCTTCTCCAATTCAAGATTCAGAAGGTTTGGATATTGGTTGATTTGCCCAAAGGTCATAGGGCAATTGGAACCAAATGGGTGTTCAGAAACAAGAAAGATGAAAGGGGTATAGTGATCAGAAACAAGGCTAGATTGGTAGCACAAGGATATACTCAAGAAGAAGGGGTAGATTATGAAGAAGTATTTGCTCCAGTTGCAAGACTTTAAGCAATTAGGCTTTTCTTGGCCTATGCTTCATTCATAGGCTTCACTGTCTATCAAATGGATGTTAAGAGTGCATTTTTATATGGTGAAATTGAAGAACCAGTATATGTGTCTCAACCTCCAGGCTTCATTGATGCTGAGTATCCAGATAAAGTTTACAAGGTTACCAAGGCTTTGTATGGCCTACACCAAGCTCCTAGGGCATGGTATGAAACATTGGCTTGTTTTCTACTAGAAAGTGAATTCCAAAGAGGCAGGATTGATCCAACTTTGTTCATCAAAAGGACAAAGAAAGACATCTTGTTAGTGCAGATTTATGTTGATGACATAATCTTTGGATCAACAAATCAAGACTTGTGTGTAGAATTTGAAAAACTTATGCATAGTAAGTTTGAAATGAGTTCCATGGGGGAACTTACTTTCTTTTTGGGTCTTCAAGTGAAACAATCCAAAGAAGGCATATTTATCAGCCAAGATAAGTATGTAGCAGAGATCCTAAGGAAATTCAATTTTGCTGATTCTAAGGTTGCAAGTACACCAATGGATCCAAACAAAGGGCTACTCAAGGATGCTGAAGGAGAAGATATGGATTTGCACAGTTATAGATCTATGATTGGGTCTTTGATGTATCTTACATCATCAAGACCAGATATCATGTTCTCAGTATGTGTGTGTGCAAGGTTTCAAATAAATCCCAAAATCTCTCATCTCACAGCAGTCAAAAGAATCTTTAGATATCTTAAGGGTCAACCTAGGTTGGGTCTTTGGTATCCAAGGGAATCATCTTTTGAATTGGTGGGTTATTCGGATAGTGACTATGCTGGTGCAACTCTAGACAGAAAATCCACAACTGGTGGATGTCAATTTCTTGGTTGCAGACTAATCTCTTGGCAATGCAAGAAACAAACAATGGTGGCCAATTCTACAACTGAAGCAGAATATGTTGCTGGTGCAAGTTGTTGTGGGCAAGTTCTTTGGATCCAAAATCAAATGCTTGACTATGGGTACAATTTTCTTAACACCATTATTTATATTGACAATAGCAGTACTATTTGTATCATTAAAAACCCAGTTCAACACTAAAAAACAAAACATATTGAAATCAGACACCATTTCATAAGGGATTGCAATGAGAAAAGGTTAATTCAAGTTGTTAAAATTGATTCTGAAAAGAATTATGCAGACCTTCTCACCAAAGCCTTTGATTTAGGTAGATTCAAATATCTTGTAGGAGGTATTGGAATGATAAATCTTTGAAAAACATGTGTTTTTGTTTAAATAATTAACTGGTATTGGCTTTTAAACATGGTACTGCTAGTTAGTCAAAAGGTCCTGTTAGTTCATAATTGGTCCTGCTGATACAAAATTGCTATGTTTTGTTCATATAAAGGCTTGAATGTTTAAAATGCTATAGATCAAGTGCTCTGCACTTTGTTCTTTTGGTTTGCAACTAACACATTTCAGGTTGATAACAAAACAAGAGTTCTTCCAAACAAAAAGGAGCAACAAAAGTTATATTCATTTCAGGAGAGATAACAATCTCAGGGGAGGAATTGATAGCCTAGTATGGAAGAAAAACCAATTTATGAAAGGAAAGACAAGAGCATACAAGATGATGCAGAGTTGAAAAAGAGAGAGTTAGATCACATATCTAGAAGGGATGAAGCATTTCTCAAGGAGAAAGTTCTATCTA
Source organism: Artemisia tridentata subsp. tridentata (assembly GCA_021014915.2). Lineage (NCBI taxonomy): Eukaryota > Viridiplantae > Streptophyta > Magnoliopsida > Asterales > Asteraceae > Artemisia > Artemisia tridentata. The sequence goes on from CP139507.1 coordinate 73,417,667, forward strand.
GATCAATCTAAGAAAATTTTCAACTCAAAGGCATGCTATTAGATGATTTCACTTGTTGAACCAATCATCCAAGATACACAGCATCATTGCCTTTCTAAATTTCCTCCATCCAAGGAAATTGCACCATCTTTAGGCCAATATGGCTTTTGGTATTCAGCTCACCAAGTTTTCACAAACTTAAGAGTTGGCTAGTCCATAAGCAAACGGCTTTTGGTAAAGACAACTCAAATCCGTTGATGGTTGATAGTTTACCAAAAACTATATGGTTGTTAACTAACCATACTTAATTGAAAATAGTTAGCTAGTCCTTAAGCAAACGGCTTTTGGTAAAGACAACTCAAATCTGTTGATAGCTGGTAGTTTTCTAAAAACTATAAGGGATTTTTATAAAACTTTCAAAGGTACTGGTAGTACAAAAATGGTACTGCTAGAGTATAAAGGTACTGCTAGATAGCCGTTGAGCCTGTCAGAAAAAGTTTTAGCCGTTGGGCCTGGTAGTTAAAATTAGCCGTTGGGGTAGTTATGTAAATTACTGATGATTATATTATATTATATTTCACATATAAAAGATCTTTTTAACCGCCTTTTCAATTACTTATTATAATCTTTATTATTGTCGGTTAAAAGTAATTCTCTCATATCTTCTTTCATCAGTCATTATCATAATTCACACACACCTTTCATCTTCTACCAGTACTATCAACAAATCCCACCATCATATTCAAAATTTTCATTATGGCTTCCACAATTGATCTAAACTTTGTCCAACGTCACAATCAGTTAGCATTTTTGGAGAAGTCAGAGGATAATGCCTCCTTTCATCAAGTAGTGGATTTTTTAAACAACTCCTACATCAGGTTTGCTTTGCTAGTCAATCCCACTATTTATGAAAATCAAATTTTGCAATTTTGGCAATCTGCTAAAATTAAAACTTCTGAAAATGGGGAACAAAGAATTAAGGCCAAAGTGGATGGTAAACATTTGACTCTTACTGAGTCATCCATAAGAAGACATCTTCATTTGGATGATTCTGATGGTATTAGTCAGTTACCAGATACTGAAATTTTTGAAAATTTACAAAGAATGGGGTATCATGCTGAGTCTAACAAACTCACTTTTCTGAAAAAGTATCTTACTCCACAATGGAGATTTTTGATTCACACAATCCTTCAATGTTTGAGCCAGAAGAAAACCTCTTGGGAGCAATTTAGTGGAAACATGGCTTCTGCTCTCATTTGCTTAGCTACAAACAAAAAATACAATTTTTCTAAACATATTTTTGAAGGGTTGATTAACAATGTGAAAAATAAAACAAAGTTTTTGATGTATCCAAGATTTATTGGGTGCATCATTGGAAAATTACAACACTTGTTGCTTCCCACAGACTCAATTTATGAAACACCAAAACTTTCTCACAAAGTATTTTCAAATATGAGAATTGGTTTTAGAGGGGAGGAAATTCCACTTTTTGATGAAATGGTACCACAACATCCAGAAGAACCAACACCATCAGCTGAAACACAATCATCTAGTTCTTCACATGGTTACATTTCACCAACACATCAAACAACACCAATACCATCTCCAGTACCATCAGCAACACCACCACAATCATCACATCATGTATCACAAACCCAATCACCTCAGACAATGCAAGAACTGAAAGACAAGGTGAAGTTCTTAGAGAATGCTCTTAAAAGTCAAAATGAGAAGTTTTCTAAGATCAACATCAAATTGGTCAAGAGGGTCAAGAAATTGGAGGGTGAAGTGAAGAAGTTAAAGGGTAAAAGATCTGCAAGGGTTGTTTTATCTAGTTCTTCAAAGTCAGATGCTGATAGGATAGGTCACTCTTCCAAAAAGGGGAGGAAGGATAGTTCTGAAGATAAGGAAGAGGCTCAATTTGAATTCCATGATGGAACTCAAGTTTATGATGAAAGCCTGTTGGAGCAGGGCAAGAGCCTGCTAGGCCAGAAGAAGAGTCTGCTAGGAGAGAAAGACTATTGGCTATGGGGTATAAAGGGTCTGCTGAGAGAGTGTACAAGAGAAAGAGGGTTTTAGTTGCTGATGAGCAATCCTCTGCTCCATCACAAGATCAAACTCCAAAGGATAAGGGCAAAAGTATTCTGATTGAAGATGAGCCAAAGTCCAAGAAGTTGAAAAGAACTCAGCAAATTCAGATGGCTTTAGGAGAAGAAGAGGCCAAAAGGGTTCATGAAGAAGAGCTAAAAGCACTTGAAGCTTCAAGAATGCTTGAAGTAATGAAAGAGCAGAAAGATGCTGAAGATGCTGCTCAAGCTCTTCTTGATTCTCAAGCTGCACAAATATTTGATGCACAACTACAATGGATTATCTCTATTGATCCAATTGTAAGAGGTCAAGCTTCTGTGTATGTGGATGATAAGTCTCTCAGTGTAGAAGAGAAGACAGCCAAGCTTGAAGAATTCATCACCAAAAAGTATAGAGAAGAAGCCTTAAATGATGTATTTCAGCAGATCATGCAGTATAAGGAGAAAGGGTTTAAACTGCCACATGATCAGAAAGAGCAGATGAAATTCTTCAAGTTATATCTGAAAAGGTCAGCAAATTGGAAGGATCATCAACTCAAAAGAAAATCATTTGATGAGTTACAGCATCTATACATTGAAGCCTACAAGAAGAACCACTGCACTCCTCCTGAACACACACAAGAAAGGTCTTCAAAGAAGAAGGAAGATGCTCAGAAGAAAGAAGTAGCAAAATTGGACACAGAGCAAGTAAGTAAAATGTTGATTACTTTGCCTACTATCATACATGCTGATCCAATTAGGTCTAGACACCCTATAATTGATTGGGAAATACACCATGATAGATTTGGTAAGTCATGGAAAATATCAAGGGTTGGGGGACAGTCTGCTATCTTTAAGAATTTTGAAAATCTAGTTAGAGCATCTGACAGAGCAGATTTAGAAGAATTGTGGAATCTAGTGCAGATTAGGCTAGCCACAAATTCTAGCAATGATGTTAAGGAACAGGAATTATGGGTTGAATTCAATAGGATGTATGATCCTGATCCCAAAGATGATTATTGGAAGTTTCCATATTATGATCCCACTACAACCTGGGAATTCCTAAGTCATTGCAGTATTCATCATTTGTACACATCAAGTGGGATTGAACTCTTCATGTTGGCTGAGAAAGAGTATCCACTTAGTTATGAAGTGCTCTCAACTATGATCTCCAAGAGATTAAGGTGTGACAAAGATGATGAGAACTCAGAAATTGTTCAAAGTTTGCTAAGGAGCATATTTGAACAATGTGAAAGAAAAAGGAAGGATAGAAAGTAAAGGTTTTTGGAAGAGTTCCCTCAAATCCTCAAGGTATATATTTTATTCATCAGAAACTTGTGTATTTTGATGGAAATAACAAGTTTAGGGGAGGATTGTTGGGAATAAAATGATCAAAGTCAAAGAGCCTGCCAAGATGTTGAAGAGCCTGCTAGTTGATTTTGTAGTGTATGAAGATGTTCTACCAGTACCTTCTGGGTAGAAGGTACTGCTAGCTGATGAAGAGCCTGCCAAGCTTATGTCAAGTCGATTAGATATTTTGTAATAGATATTTAGTTTAATTATTAGTCTTTGTACATTGTTATACGTTATGTAGAAGTAGATTAGTCCTCTGTGGTGACAGAAGAATATTATCAGAGTTGTACATGGGTAGTTGTATTTAATTGTAGGCGCCAATATAGTCAAAGTATAGTATAATACTCTTCTACTTGACAACATGTAATAAGATATCCTTATCTTATAAAAGGATATCTTAGTCACTACTTCATGCATGCATCTTTCACAACTAATAACCTGAAATCAAACTATCTCTCAAGTAACTTAGTTACTTCAAATCACAAATCCTTTTACAATCTTAGATTCAAGATTACTTTGTAATCCTGGTGATATTTAGATCATCCGTATTATTTCATCAATAATATTGAATCGTTGTGTGTTAACCAAAGTTGTGTTCTTTGTTCATTGCATTCTCACATTTACTTAAACTCACCACCTTGTGTTCTTTTAAGTGTGTTGTAGTAGATTCCGCATGCTAAACACATTCAATACATAAATATCTCAATCGAACAATTACACCCCTTTTATTATCATGAACCGTTAATTGTTAGCAAGCGAGAGTGAGTGAATAGATCTATTGAGGGTGCTCCTCCGTTCGGGTTGGTAGCACCAACTGGTCAAACGGACGCATTTTATTTCTGTCATATTAGAGTGATTGGCAAACACTCGGTTGGGGCATTTCATTCAGTCTAACTTCGGGGTCATGAGCTTAGAGCTAATGTATCATTTTTATGTGGCATGGTTTTGTCATAAACTTTATACTTGTGGTATCCGTACAACATTTCATTTACATAAACCTATGATCTCACCAATATTTTTGTTGACCATTTTTAGCAATGTATTTTCAGGTAATTAAGGTATCGCATGTTGGCTTGCATATGGACACATCATGGAGTCGCGGAGTCGACGCGTCTCACTTTATATTTTATGCACTTATCCATCGTTTGAATTGTATGAACTTGTTTTATGAAAACTTGTTTCACCTTTTGGGACCTAGCTTTGTAACTCTGAATGTTTTTAAATAATCAAACGATGTATTTTCTAGACGACACTTTAGGTCGTTCAATATAACTGCAACTTTGGTGCTATGACCAGTCGCGCCCCTGAATGCTTCATTCCGCTGCAAGTCACGAAATTTGGGGGTGTGACAGATTGGTACCTGAGCAAAGGTTATAGCGAACTAGGTTGTCCATTATATCCTAGACTATAGCTGCACCATCATAGCATCTCATCATTGTAGCATAAGTTCATATTCATTATATCACATGTAGTGATTGCGATTTCATACATATATCATTTCATCATAACTCACATTATGTAAATGTTTATTTACTTTTATTTCACATCTATTATCACAGTGATGTCTTCGGATTCACACCCTATTGTTAGCTCATCGGACTCTGAGTCAGATGATATTTCCTCACTACCCTCTATCATACTAGAGTCGGTTACATCATCCCCACTACCCACTATCATTTTGTCATCAGTGGAGCCTACTCCACAATCTTCACCTGTGATGTCAGAGGCCGAGACATAACCCTTTGAGGAGGGGAAAGTCGTGCCTACCCCACCACTGTCACCTGTGATCCGTCATGGTCCCATAGTTGTTCCAGTTATCCAGCTAGGAGAGTTTGTACCCTACGATCGAGTTTACCGTACATATCCAGGTGGGTCGCGCATGAAGCGCACTGCTGCTAAGCGGGTTTATCGTCTCACTGTCAGGTCACCAGCTGCATTTGTTTCCCTACCACCACCATCATCACTTACTTCATCTCATCCACTCCGTCGCTGCTTGACCGCGAGGAAGAGTGTGGCATTCAGTACACCATCACCATTATCACCCTTACCATACTTATCATCATTGTCTCCACCATTGCCATCCCTATCAACACTAGTTCACACCAGAGATCCTACTCCTATGTCAGACCTACCACTCCAGAAGCGGGCACGTCTTGATATCCCATCACCAAATACTTCAGATGCCACAGAGACAGCACCACCCAGCAGATTCTAGGTTGATGAGAGCTCGAGGGCTGCTGCTGACAGACTGCTTGCTGCTGCTACAATTGACTCGCGACTAGATCAGCTTCAGGGAGAGATTGATAGGGCATTAGCTCATTTAGATGAGACCCCAGTGAGCCGTATTGAGGCTATAGAGGAGGAGGTCGAGGGATTGATCCATGGCAGGGTTGCCATTGATGTGTCACACCAGGGTTTAGAGGCTCGTCAGTTAGAGAGTTCAGAGCATATCACACAGCTGAGGCAGGAGATGCCTGAGTTGTTTGACAGGGCACAGATGTCCCAGGATGAGCATCATCGCCAGGCCAGTGAGTTATCTTCAGTTCAGGCTGGGATGTCTGCATCAGAGACTAGGGAGACTAATCTTCAGCTTCGAGTTCAGCACCTAGAGGAGATCGCCGCTGCTATGTCTAGGGATCTTCAGAGGATTTTCCGCAGGCTAGATGGAGCACCCGGAGGAGGTGCCTAGTGTTAGACCTTTATCATGTAGCTTGTACATTTTATCCTAGTCCCGGGCTGTGGGACATAGTTAGGACTTGTTGTCTTTTGCTTGTAGTACAAACAAATATATCAAGTGTGACTCTACTATGAAGGATTTTCGTTGTGCTATTTTATGATATCGGTCTGCATAACCGAAATTTTCATGTATTACCTTCATGTGCGTTGTGATTATATTTATGATGTTTCGTTGTGGTTTCATTGTATTTATACATGCTGTGGTTGTATTTATACGTGTTGTGGATGTATATACATGTTGTGGTTGTATATATTGTGTATGATGATCATTTTCTATTGTGGATTCTCATTGTTGTTATCTTTTGTGATTGTGAAGAATTATGCCACCCAAAAGAGCAACTACTGCTATGACACCAGCTGAAGTCAGAAAGCTTGTTGCCGATAGTATAGAGGCAGCATTGGTCACAGAAAGAGCTGCCGTAGCTGTAGCTGTTGCTGAAGCCGCTTCGCGGGCAGAAACAGCGGAAGCCGCAGGAACAAATACCAATGGTACAAATGGACGTAAATGTACGTACAAAGATTTCAAGAGTGGTGATCCGGAAAAATTCAAAGGCACTGAAGGGGCCACTGCCATGATCCGATGGTTTGAAAAGACAGAATTAGTATTCCTTCTATGCAACTGTCCGGAGGACAGCAAGGTTAAGTTTGCTACTAGTACACTCGTTGGGGAAGCTATGTCATGGTGGAATTCGTATGCAAAGCCCATGGGAATGGAGAATGCTCACAAGCTTACATGGGACGAATTCAAGAAGTTGCTGACAAAGAAGTTTTGCCTGCGAACAGAAGTGAAAAAGATAGAAACAGAGTTTTATGAGCTAGTGACAGCAGGTAATGATATTGAGGCATATATCAGGAGGTTTCAGGAATTGGCAGCATTATGTCTGACAATGGTTCCGGACACTGAGAAGCTATTAGAGAATTTCATTGGAGGATTACCTCACAACATCCGTGGTGATGTGATTTCTTTTGACCTGCAAACATTGGATGAGGCAATCAGAATGTCTCAGAAACTCATGGCTCAGATAGTGAAGAAAGGAATTACTTCAAACAACTACAACAACACCAACAGTAACCGTAACTACAACAACAATTCCAACAACTACCGAAACAACAACAATAACAGCAACCGAAACAATTCCAATAACAACAACAACAAAAGAAATCGGGATAACAACCAGAGTAGCAATGTTACTCAACTACCACCCAAGAGACAGGAAATTGCAAAGGCCTATGTTGCAGGTCAAGCTGAGAAAAGAGGTTACAATGGTACTTTACCCAAGTGCAACAAATGTCAAGCCCATCATAACCCTGGAAATTGTCCGAATCCTTGTGGAAACTATAAGAAAGTTGGTCATTCGACCAGGGATTGCAAAGCTCCGATTGTGGTTGATGATCAGAAGCCCCCAGTAACATGCTTTGGTTGTGGATAAGTCGGACACTTCAAGAATAAATGTCCAAAAGGAAAGAATCAAATAAATAATAACCAAGGTGGAACAGCTAGAGGAAGAGCTTATGTCCTTGGAGGAGAAGATGTCAGGGAGGACCCAAATGTTGTTACGGGTACGTTCCTCATTAATAATCGTTATGTATCCATACTATTTGATTTAGGAGCCGATAGAAGTTTTGTTTCTACTGCATTTGCACCATTACTCAACATTGAACCAACCACATTAGACACTCCATATCACATTGAACTAGCTAACGGTAGTTTAGTTGGCACCGACACGATCATTCGTGGTTGCACTCTCAATTTTCTCAATCACCCGTTCAATATAGATCTCATGCCAGTAGAACTTGGAAGTTTCGACATTGTCATCGGAATGGATTGGTTATCTCAACATCATGCCAGAATCATCTGTGATGAAAAAGTTATTCATCTTTCTTATGATGGCGAAACATTGGTCGTTCGCGGAGAACGCAGTGGGACTAGACTCAGCATTATCTCGTGCATTAAAACAGAGAAATACATAAAGAAGGGTTGTTATGCATTCTTGGCTCATATCACAGAAAAGAAGTCGGAGGAGAAGCGACTTGAGGATGTGCCAACGGTTAAAGATTTTCCAGAAGTCTTTCCAGAAGACTTACCAGGACTTCCACCTACTCGCCAAGTCGAATTTCAGGTTGACTTAGTGCCGGGAGCCGCACCAGTTGCGCGAGCACCTTATCGACTTGCACCTTCAGAAATGCAAGAGTTGTCGAACCAATTGCAAGAGCTCTTGGATAAAGGATTCATTAGGCCGAGTTCCTCGCCTTGGGGAGCACCAGTTTTGTTTGTAAAGAAGAAAGATGGATCTTTCAGAATGTGCATTGATTATCGAGAGCTAAACAAATTAACGGTGAAGAATCGTTATCCACTTCCCAGGATCGATGATTTGTTTGATCAGTTGCAAGGTTCCAGTTATTACTCCAAGATCGGCTTGAGATCGGGTTACCATCAGCTTAGGGTTCGGGAGGGAGATATCCCGAAGACAGCATTCAGAACACGCTATGGCCATTATGAATTTCAGATAATGCCGTTCGGACTGACCAACGCACCAGCTGTGTTCATGGATCTCATGAACAGGGTGTGCAAGCCATATCTAGACAAGTTTGTGATCGTATTCATTGACGATATCTTGATTTACTCAAGGAGTGAAGAAGAGCACCGAGAACACATCAGAACGATTTTAGAGTTGCTCAAGAAAGAGAAATTGTACGCCAAATTCTCAAAGTGTGATTTTTGGATCCGCAGAGTACAATTTCTTGGTCACATCATTGATAGTCAAGGACTACAGGTTGATCCAGCAAAGATTGAGGCAGTTAAAGACTGGGCAACACCAAAAACTCCCACAGAAATTCGTCAATTCTTAGGACTTGCCGGATATTACAGAAGGTTCATTGAAGGTTTTTCCAAGATAGCTAAGCCACTGACCAAGTTGACACAAAAGAACCAGAAGTACGATTGGGGAGAAAAGCAAGAGACCGCTTTTCAGTTATTAAAACAGAAACTTTGCAGCGCGCCAATTTTGTCATTGCCAGAAGGGATTGAAAACTTCGTGGTATATTGCGATGCTTCACACAAAGGACTTGGGGCAGTGCTAATGCAAAACGAGAAGGTGATAGCTTATGCATCTCGTCAGCTTAAGAAGCATGAGAAGAATTACACTGCTCACGACTTAGAGTTGGGTGCCGTGGTTTTCGCACTCAAGATTTGGAGGCATTATCTTTATGGAACAAAGTGTGTAGTATTTACAGACCACAAAAGCTTACAGTACATTCTTGATCAGAAGGAACTTAACATGAGGCAACGTCGTTGGTTGGAACTACTTAGTGATTACGACTGTGAAATCAAATATCACCCAGGAAAAGCCAATGTTGTGGCAGATGCACTCAGTCGGAAGGAGAGACTCAAGCCTTTGAGAGTCAGATCATTGGGAATGACAATCATTTCACCACTACCATCAAAAATCCTCGAGGCCCAAGTCGAGGCATTCAAGGAAGAAAACCTACCAAGTGAAACACTTAAAGGAATGCAAGATAATGCAAACGGTTTAGTAAGGAGATCAGATGGAACATTATGCTTCAAGGATAGAAGCTGGATACCTCTCTATGGTGGAATACGAGAGTTAATCATGCACGAATCACACAAGTCAAAGTACTCCATTCATCCAGGTTCTGATAAGATGTATCAGGATCTCAAGAAGCTTTATTGGTGGCCGAATATGAAAGCAGAGATAGCTACGTATGTCAGTAAATGCCTTACTTGTGATAAAGTGAAAGCCGAGTACCAGAAGCCATCAGGATTACTTCAGCAACCAGAGATTCCCCAGTGGAAGTGGGAACGCATTACAATGGACTTTGTCACTAAACTTCCCAAAACATCAGGAGGTTACGATGCTATTTGGGTAATAGTTGATCGTCTCACCAAGTCAGCCCATTTCATTCCAATCAAAGAGACTTATACTATGGATCAGCTCACCAGACTTTACGTCAAGGAAATAGTTTCAAGGCACGGAGCACCAATTTCCATCATTTCTGACAGAGACAGTCGCTTTACTTCAAACTTTTGGGAGTCATTGCAAGATTCATTTGGGACTAAACTAGACATGAGTACCGCCTATCATCCTCAGACCGATGGTCAGAGAGAGAGAACAATTCAGACATTGGAAGACATGCTCAAGGCATGTGTCATTGACTTTGGAAATGGTTGGGCTAACCATTTGCCATTGATCGAGTTCTCTTACAATAACAGTTATCACTCGAGCATAAAAGCCGCACCATTCAAGGCACTCTACGGTCGTAAGTGCAGGTCCCCAGTTTGTTGGGCCGAAGTTGGTGATGTACAACTTACTGGTCCAGAGTTGGTCAGAGAAACAACAGAGAAGATAATTCAGATTAGAGACAGACTCCAAACAGCCAGAAGTCGACAGAAAAGTTACGCCGATGTTCGACGCAAACCATTAGAGTTTCAGGTTGGAGACAAAGTCATGTTGAAGGTCTCGCCTTGGAAGGGCGTGATACGATTCGGGAAACGCGGGAAGTTGAACCCGAGATACATTGGGCCGTTCAAGATTCTGGAAAGGATTGGTCCGGTAGCATATAGGCTTGAGCTTCCGTCGGAGCTCAGCAATGTACATAACACGTTTCATGTCTCAAACCTCAAGAAATGTCTTTCAGACGAAACGCTCGTAATCCCATTGGAAGAAATTCAGATCGATGATAAGCTTAACTTTGTGGAAGAACCAGCAGAAATCATGGACTGAGAGGTCAAACAGTTGAAACAAAGTCAAATTCCGATCGTCAAAGTTCGCTGGAATTCTCGCAGAGGTCCTGAGTTTACTTGGGAACAGGAAGACCAGATGCGACTCCAATACCCACATCTTTTCGCCGAGACCACTCCAGAGACCAACATCAGCTGAATTCAAGGACTAAATTCCTTTTACGTTGGTCGACTGTCACAACTCGTAATTTCAGGTCATTTTCCAAACCTCGACAATTTACTATTTATGAGTTACTATTCATCAATCACTATTCAACTATCACTATTCATCATTTCACTATTCATCGTTTTTGAAGTCAGTTTGAGACTTTGAGAAGTCATCAAAAATTTTAATATTCACGTGACACTATTCATTTTCGGAGGGAAATCACTATTTATGGGCATCATTCATCATGTCGTAAACTTGGTTTACGGGTATTCAAATGCGCGTAACCAGTTAGGTTTAGCTGCGTATTCATGCATCATCAGTAAAGACACATCATACAGACTAGAGTAGTCTGCATATCATCAGTAACATCATTACCATATCAGTTCATGCATGGGTTTGTGTGATTTTCATTACCGTATGCTTAATTGTTTAATTAACGTTACCACTCAGTCATTTCTACTAACATTATACCCAATACTCCCGACAATGATCCTAACACATTTTCAAACTAATTATAATGATATAGAGATTATATTATTACTTTACCCGGTGTTTTCAAACCAATCGCTATATTTTTCGTTTGACGCTTATAACTCCGTCGGTTTACGAAATTTCAATCCGATAATCATTCTAACACCCGATTCTTGCAAGGAACATGATTTTACAATTTTTACAACTTTGTCGTATTTCATTTCACCTCGTCACGAGTTATTTCTAGTTAACTCGGTACCCGATAACACTCAATGTATACACTAAACTATCAATACTTAAATAAATGGGAGACCAAGGCATTAATTAACATCAAATCTTCTTCCTTTAACCCACATGTGCCGCCCCCCCCCCCCCTCCCCCCCCCAAACTCCCCTAATTCTCACTTCACTTGATTACTAGTACATGCATTTAATGAATTTTGGGTGATTTAATTCCCATTCCACTAACTATAACACATACAACACCAAATTTAACTAACAAAAGCTCCATATTTTCTCTCCATTCTTCTTCCCCATTCGGCCAAACCAAGAACACCCAAGATCATCCATAAATTTTCCAAGTTCAAGTATAAATCAAGCTCCATTTACCTTCCTAGTTATGGTTTTGTGATTTAATCTCAAGTTTCTTACTCATTTCTTATCAAAACTCATCAAATCATCAAGTAAGTTTCAATAACACATTTTGATCATCTTATACTTTCATTTGATTCATAAGTTTATGTATTTTCAAGTTATATTAGTTATTCATGCAAGTTACTTATGTTTTAGATACCACTTTTGCACATAAACTATCTTTAACACTAGATCTATAAGTTTCACTAATGATCTCATGAAATCCACCAAGGTTGGTGATGTTTAGGACCCCATGGCACCCTAAGAAGGTGTATGGTAGGATTTGCGAACTTGTGGAGTTGATTTGAGTTAGTATGATCAAGTTTAGAACCAAGAAAATGAGTTTTAACAAGTATAAATAAGGTTCTGTCCTTAAACGCCAAGTCTGGAAATCTCAGTAACTTTTGGTATATTTTGGCCTTCATATTCAGAAAGTTCTTTCAAAAACGAAACCGTGGCCACAAGAATCACTAAAAACCGACTTATAACGAAGGAGATACGATTTTTCAAACTTAGACGACGAAAACTAATTTTCTGAAAATTTAGTTGCTGATCGCCGAGATTCAAAGGACAAAACGAGGCGTTAGACGTGATTTAGATGACCCGAACTATTGAGATTATGTTATTTCATGTTTATACGAAGCCGTGGATGTAAAGAACATAGAAAACGAGCTTATAACGGCCGAGTTATTCACGTTTGAAGCCCGACGTACAATATTCATTTTGACAGCCCACTAATAGAAAGTGTTTTAAGTATAAAAACTAGTGTTTTTGCGAAACATAACATTGTTAGCCGATTTTCAAATTGATCGTGGCGTGAACAATAAAAAGTTAAATGAAACGACATTTATACATTGTTACAAGGTTTTCAAAAACGTCGAGTTCGATCAACTAACACATAACGTGCAATATTTCGCGTGCAATATTTCGCGACTAGTTTCACGAGACCATTTTGGACATATTTTCACAAGTTAAGGAAAATATTAAATTGCGATGGAAATGCTACATTTTGCCGATAGAACACCAAACGAGGATCGTGGAGTACCGTTTCAACCTATTCATACGAAAAGTAGTTTATAACTTAACGAGACGTCAAAAGTGTATTTTTCGTCGATAAACGTTATTTTCAAAACTAACAAGTGGTATCGTTAACATACGTATTTGCATGTGTTGCATTGTATCATTGCTTACATTGAATCACATCATCCATAATAGGTCGTGGTTAGAGACCGAGCTTTATTTCATCATATCCATCATTGTCATTGTTGCTATATCATATCAGGTGAGTTTTCATAGCCCCGTTTTAAATTGTTTATTGATTTCTAAACTCTCGGGGGAGAATACATTGCACCATTTTCATATGCGGACCAAAGTATACAAACTCATTACATTGCTTAAGTTACATCATTTCCAATATTAAAGTCCCCTTTTATTATCATGAACCGTTAATTGTTAGCAAGCGAGAGTGAGTGAATAGATCTATTGAGGGTGCTCCTCCGTTCGGGTTGGTAGCACCAACTGGTCAAACGAACGCATTTCATTTCTGTCATATTAGAGTGATTGGCAAACACTCGGTTGGGGCATTTCATTCAGTCTGGCTTCGGGGTCATGAGCTTAGAGCTAATGTATCATTTTTATGTGGCATGGTTTTGTCATACACTTTATACTTGTGGTATCCATACAACATTTCATTTACATAAACCTATGATCTCACCGATATTTTTGTTGACCATTTTTAGCAATGTATTTTTAGGTAATTAAGGTATCGCATGTTGGCTTGCATATGGACACATCATGGAGTCGCGGAGTCGACGCGTCTCACTTTATATTTTATGCACTTATCCATCGTTTAAATTGTATGAACTTGTTTTATGAAAACTTTTTTCACCTTTTGGGACCTAGCTTTGTAACTCTGAATGTTTTTAAATAATCAAACGATGTATTTTCTAAACGACACTTTAGGTCGTTCAATATAACTGCAACTTTAGTGCTATGACCAGTCGCGCCCCTGAATGCTTCATTCCGCTGCAAGTCACGAAATTTGGGGGTGTGACAGTTTGGAATCCAACTAAACCCAATGGTGCATCAACCATTCTTAAGAGATTAAATTACATTGATGCACGAGGCAGATCCAAGTCAGTAATGGCTTGGGTCCCCAAAGGAAACAAATACTCCTTATTATTGTGCAGGAACATTCAACTGATAAACAAGAGGATCAAGGATACTCAGATAGTGGATGTTCAAGGCACATGACAGGCAACAAGTCTTATCTCTCAGATTTTCAATCAATAGATGGAGGCTATGTTACCTTTGGAGGAGGTGTTGGTGGCAAAATTTCCGATAAAGGTACCATTAAAATTGGAAATTTAGAATTTGAAGATATATACTTTGTAAGAGAACTTAAGTATAATCTCTTTAGTGTCTCACAAATGTGTGAAAAAAAGAACAAAGTTCTTTTCTGTGACACTGAATGTCTTGTGCTTTCTCCTAATTTTAAGATGCCTGATGAAAGTCAAGTACTTCTTAAAATTCCTAGAAAGGGCAATATGTACAGTGTTGAAATGTAGAACATTGTTACTAAAGAGGCACTTACTTGTTTACTTGCAAAAGCTACTTTAGAGGAGTCACTTAAATGGCATAGAAGGCCTGGTCACATTAACTTTAAAACCATAAATCAGATTGTTAAGAATGGTTTGGTAAGAGGTTTACCTCAAAAATGATTTGAAAATGACCAAACATGCATTGCTTGTCTTAAAGGCAAACAACACAAAGCCTCTTGTAAGCCCAAGATTTTTAACTCTATCAATCAGTCATTGTTTATGCTTCATATGGACTTATTTGGTCCTACAAATGTTAGAAGTATGCAACATAAGAGATATTGTCTAGTTATTACTGATGGCTATAGTATATTTACATGGGTTTTCTTTTTAGCTTCTAAGGATGAGACTTCTAGCATCCTTAAGACTTTCATTTCAGAGATAGAAAACCTAGTAAGCAAAAGAGTAAAAGTCATTAGATGTGATAATGGGACAGAGTTTAAGAATAGAGTTATGGATGATTTCTGCAAAGAAAAAGGTATTAGGAGAGAATTTAGTGTTGCTAGAACTCCACAACAGAATGGTGTTGCTGAGAGAAGAAATAGAACACTCATAGAAGCTGCTAGAACCATGTTAGTCGACTCTCAGTTGCCTATCACTTTTTGGGCTGAAGCAGTTAACACTGCTTGCTAAGTCCAGAATAGAGTTTTAGTTGTCAAATCTCACAATAAGACATCATATGAACTTTTTAGAGGTAGAACTCCTGCAATAGGATTTCTTAGACCTTTTGGATGTCATGTGACAATTCTAAATACCTTAGACCATTTTGGAAAGTTTGATGGAAAAGCAGATGAAGGATTCTTAGTTGGATATTCTCTCAATAGCAAAGCTTTTAGAGTATACAACTCAAGAACTAGAAGAGTAGAGGAAAACCTACATGTGGAATTTTTAGAGAATAAATCCAATGTAGTAGGTGAAGGTCCCAATTGGCTATTTGATCTTGAGTTACTGACCAATTCAATGAATTATGTGCCTGTTGTTGTGGAAACTAATGAATTTTCAGGTTCAAAGTCTGTTGACACAACAAATGAGGCAAGGTTAAACAAGGAGACAGATCAAGATCATGTATGGATGCCAATATGGACAAGTACAAGTGTGGCTTCAACTTCAACCAATGATGAATCTTCTTCTGGTAAATCAAAAGAAGATGTTGATGATGAAATCAAGGAAGATGGAACTGAGAAACAAGACAGTCAAGTTAGAAATACAAAAGAAGTTTCTACTGCTAAGACAGAGCATTCTACTGCTAGGCTTAATTTTTCTGCTGCTAGGCCAAATGATTCTACTGCTGGCCCTTCAGACTCAAATGAAGCAGATTTCTCAGATAAAGAGGTGGATTTGATCAATATCACACCTAACTATCAAGTTCCTTCAACCCCACACACCAGGATTCACAAAGTCCACTCCCTAGAAAATGTGATTGGAGATGTACAATCAGTTTTGAAGACAAGACAACAGCTGATGTCTTCAGACCAACAAGGGCTTCTTGATGCCCTTTATGCTTCAAAGCAGCATGAGTTTTCAAACTCTTGCTTGTTTGTATGTTTTCTCTCTTAGGCAGAACCAAAGAACATTCTTAAAGCCCTAGATGATTCAAGCTGGGTGGAAGTTATGCAAGAGGAGCTTCTTCAGTTTAAGATTCAGAAGGTTTGGGTGCTAGTTGATTTACCTAAGGATGAAAAGGTAATTGGCACTAGATGGGTTTTCAAGAATAAAATGGGTGAAAGGGGCATAGTGATTAGGAATAAGGCTAGATTAGTAGCCCAAGGGTACACACAACAAGAAGGGATAGACTATGAAGAGGTTTTTGCTCCAGTAGCAAGGATTGAAGCAATTAGGTTATTTTTAGCTTATGCTTCTTTTATGGGCTTCACAGTATATCAAATGGATGTCAAGAGTGCATTTTTATATGGAACTATTGATGAGGAGGTATATGTTTCACAACCTCCTGGTTTCATTGATCCAGAACATCCAGACAAAGTATACAGAGTAGTTAAAGCTCTATATGGCCTTCATCAGGCACCAAGAGCTTGGTATGAAACACTAGCTTCCTACTTAATAGAGAATGGATTTCAAAGAGGGAAGATTGATCAGATACTATTCATCAAACAGCACAAGAAAGATCTTCTGTTAGTGCAGGTGTATGTGGATGACATTATCTTTGGGTCTACAAGGAAGGATATGTGTTTGGAGTTTGAGAAGCTTATGCATGATAAGTTTCAAATGAGTTCCATGGGGGAACTTACATTCTTTTTGGGTCTGCAAGTTAGGCAATCTTGTGAAGGCATATTTATTAGTCAAGATAAATATGTTGCTGAAATACTTAGGAAGTTCAACTTTGCTGATTTAAAAGTAGCAAGCACACCAATGGACTCTGAGAAGCCACTTCTTAAAGATTTAGATGGAGACAATGTAGATGTACACACTTACAGATCTATGATAGGTTCTTTGATGTATCTCACATCATCAAGACCTGACATCATGTTCTCTGTTTGTGCTTGTGCAAGATTTCAAGTAACTCCAAAGGTTTTTCATTTAACAGCAGTCAAGAGGATTTTTAGATATCTCAAGGGTCAACCTAGGTTGGGTCTATGGTATTCTAGGGAGTCACCTTTTGACTTGGTAGCATCCTCAGATAGTGATTACACTGGTGCTAGCTTGCACAGAAAGTCAACAACTGGAGGATGTCAATTCCTTGGGTGTAGACTTATCTCATGGCAGTGTAAGAAGCAAACAATTGTGGCTACTTCAACAACTGAAGCTGAATATGTAGCTGCTGCAAGTTGTTGTAGTCAAGTTCTATGGCTTCAAAACCAACTTCTTGACTATGGGTACAATTTCTTAAACACTGTCATTCATATTGATAATAGTAGTACGATTTGTATTATTAAAAATCCAGTGCAACATTCTAAAACAAAACACATTGAAATAAGACATCATTTTATTAGAGACTGTAATGAGAAAAAGTTGATTCAAGTTCTTAAAATTGATTTTGATCACAACTTTTCAGATCTTCTTACAAAATCTTTTGATGTTGGAAGGTTTCAGTACTTGGTAGCAAGTATTGGGATGCTTAATCCTCATTGATTTTAAACTTTGTGTTTTTATAAATAAATTTTTGTTTGTGCTGCTGGCTTTAAAAGATACTACTGTTAGTTAAAAAGTTTGTGCTGCTGGTACAAATTTTTGTTTGTCAAGTTCATATTGTTAGTCATATTAAGATACTGTTATAAGACATATGCTTTGCATTTTTGTTTCTTGGTTTTAGACTAACTATTTCATGTATGAACATTGAGCAAAATGGGAAGTCTGAAGTGAAATGGAAGCTGCAGAATGATTCCAGTTGCTTACATAATAGGTTTATGATGGACTGTGATGTGCGTGTCGTTGTGTTCAAGTTTTAAAATTTATAAACACGATTTATCCAATTCTCTAATCACACATACGAGCAAGTATACTCGTCCGTGGTAGTAAAGGTGGGTAAGTCGAGATCGTCCCAAGGGAATTGGGGTTTAGGTTTAGTAAATAAGTTTTAGCAAAATGGAGTGTCAATCCAATTTGAAGCAAATTAAAAATAAACAAGCAAGGTTCAATCAATCAAAAACAAATATACTTGTGTGTAGGTTCCATGACAATTGTTTAGAGTAACCAATCAAGTTGGGTGTTACTTGTAATGATGCACAACTTAAAATGAATGATTCACAATCAATGGTTTTTATCATGAGAAATCATATCTAAGAATTCAATCTCCTAGTTAACTCCTTTCGGCCATTATTAACTATTACGATAATTCTATTAAGTCCTTTGTGTTGTTTGAAAGCATGTCTTATCTCAAGAATTCCTACGAATCCTTTCGGCCTTTTTCGTGATGAAATCGTTTCCAAATCCATTTTAATGAGTAAAGGTGTTGCTTGTCACACACCACAATCCATACTAATTCGTGCACTAACTTTTTGGAATAAAAACATAAAGAAAACTCCTTTCGGCCTTTTGAATCTTTGAAAATGTTTTTACCAACCAATTAAGCAAGACTAGATTTTATCTCAACAAACTCATAAAACAAGATATGTTTTCATGCATCACTATGATAAGATTACTCCAACAATTGTCACATCATCCACACACAAGTATAACTAAATTACTCCATAACAATCATAACCAAACACACATAATTAACCAAACTTTCATTCATCATATAGTAAAAGTAAAAATAGTTCATGATAACTCAACAAGAAATACCTATCAAGGAATTACAAGAACTAGAATTGTGGAACTATAGCAATCCACACTCCTCCAATCGCCTATTATCACAAGTAAACAACTCCACACACGGACGCAACTCTTGAGACTCGAACTCAAGATCTCCTGGACGTTTTCACAGCAACTCCAAGCTTTTGGGCAATAATAATAATAGTGGTGTAGCTTTCTTAGGTTATGTCACTCCCCAAAAAGAACTCTCTTTGCAAACTAACCAAGGGTTCCTTAAATAAGTGAGGAAACCCTTCTTATCCAAGTAAAAACGTCCCATATGAATTAATTAGCTGAGAAATGATAAGCCTCAATGATTATGGGGCTTAAATTCACCATTTAATGCAACTTTGTAACTTCAGTTTTGGCCAACCGATCGGTATTTGGCTCCATCCGATCGGTTGGAGCTCTCGGTGTTTCTAACTTCACTCCATCCGAATCGGATGCGGGCGGCGTCCGATCGGATGGATGTTCCTGCCGTGCACTTTTGTTTTCTTTTATTCATTTCTCGTTACTTGCTTGATCCTTCGCTGTACCATTGATTTCCTTCATAAAACTTGATCTTTTCTTGATACATTAAGCATAGAAGTCTTGGTCTAATCAATTCTTTGAAGTATCAAGTGGTTTCTTTCTCGTAATTCTCCTTATGTGCATAATCTCTTCATTTCTTCGTGTTTTCCTCCATTTTTTCTGTACTTGGCTATATTTACTTGCATACACACTTTTTCATCATTTAGCAACAAATACATGCAAATATAACCAAATATAATGCACAAAACTAGCAATAACGCACCTAAAAACATGTTAGATTTAAGCGTTATCAAATCCCCCACACTTGAGTTTTGCTCGCCCTCGAGCAAGTCTAATTTTTAGAAAAACTGAACTCAATGGCATTTTCATTATGTTCATAAAAAATCCTTGAAATGTAAGCAAATTAAATTGAGTTTAGTTAACATCACCAAGTACCTCACAAAGGAAATTTTAAATTCACACAACTCTCGATAGTAGATTTGATTGTATATCACTCAATTGCCCAGGCGCGATTCATGTCTCTTACCATAAGCTTGCACTTATATCAAAACAACAAAATAAAACATCAAAGAGGTCTTTTCTTTGGGTTTAGGCTTCAAAAAGGGTTTTGATTACCTAGCTAATGTATAGATATCTCATACAAGTACATCATAATTCGCTAACAACGAATCCTTGTATAGTCAAGCAATGGATGGTCACCAGATCGTGCCTTGGTTCGCTAACGACGTTACTTGCATAACGGATGGTCAACAATTTACTCACCAGATCGCTAACAACGCTTTTCAACTATCCAAAAACTCGGATGGTCACTAAAACATACATGTGCTACATATCTAAACAAAGCAATCACTAAATCCGAATGCTCGAATAAAGTAATTGGTAAGGGAAAGGGATAAGACATGGGAATTTGATTTGGTTCTAAAAGAAACAAAAAATCAAGCCCAAATTCAATCCTAACTCTTTACATCACAAATGATTACTCACCAAACTTCTTCGATCATTATTCCGCACTTCATATAAACTTCATCTTCCATAATAACTCTTTGAATATCTTATTTCAACACATACATAGCTCATTGGCTTTTCTTTTTTTCTCTCTTTTTTTTTTTTTTTTTTTTTTTTTTTTTTTTTTTTTTTTTTTTTTACACCCCCACACTTTGGATGAGCACACGCTACAAAAAATATAAATAAGAGTAGCGACCTCCTTCTTCATTGGAACAACATATACACATACAAGGTGTGGTAAATCATGCAATCATCAAAAATAAATCGTTTCGAACTTCATTTGGACTTGATTCGGGAAAGTCTAAGGTGTATGGTGTAATAATTTTCTGGTTAAATCAAAAGAAAAGATAGGCTCAAAAGGGTGTAACTAAGGGTATCTAGCATATAATGCTAACAAATGGGTTCCAATTACTAAGGACAACTAACCGATGTGATTAGCAAAAATGTATTGTAAACGGAAGGCCATTTGGTGAAAATCCTAATTTGCCTCTTATCATTTGAATATATTTTATTACTTGAAAGTAATTTTAACCGTAATGCATAACAAGTACAAGTTCTAGAATTGACATAATCACCGGCACACTCATACGAAATATAAGGCATGAATCCTCACAATTTAAAGTGGTGGTAAAATGTACTTAGCAATAGCTACCAAAAACTCTCAAAACTTGACTACATTCCAAAAAAATTTCAAAATAACCTTATTATTTACCATTGAATCAATTTTGTCTATCAACTAGAAAAATCAAAGGCGAATAAATTCACAAATTCTAGTCCTTGAAATCCAAAAACAAAAAATTTAACAAAATTTAAAAAAAAAAAAACTTTCCTATTTACTTCCCTCCCCCACACTTAAGTTTTGCATTGTCCTCAATGTAATAAAACGAACTTCAAAGTAAAGGAAATGGAAAGAAAAATAGAAAAAAAAAACTACCCTGAAAAAAATTAGCATTAGCCTAGTTGATCACAAGTAATCTCGTGAATTCTTCCAACTTCCAAAATTGATCAACACTAAGCTTCCGTCAATTCTCCCCCTGCAAATACTGCATACTATGCTCGAAACAAACAAACAAAATACCAAAAACAATAAACCAAACAAACATAAAAATAAACATAATCCAAACAAACCAAAATCAAAACAAATAAATCCTACAAGAGTTAAAGTTTAAAATAGAAGAAAATAGAAAATAGAAATAGTTCAACCATCATTGTTTTGAAACCATAATCATAAACCATCATTGATCACTCATAATCCATGTCCGGATCAATCCTCTCATCTTCACTTTCTTCGTCTTCATAATTCTCATCACCCTCAAAAATTGTATACCTTTGTCTCTTCTCTCCAACACCTCTTGAAGAACCTCCCACATCAAAGCTCGAACTCCCAACATTAGGAACTCTACCATACACCGGTACTGGTTCAGGAAATGGTGCGTACCCAGGATATGGGTAAGGGTATTGGCCAGGATACGGGTCATACTCCAATGGGTAGGGTGGCACATTTGGTGGGTTGTAAGGAGGTACCTCATAAGCGGCTTGTTGAGCCACATGTTGAAGCATTGGCATTGAATAATCATAGTTGTAATTTTGCCTCATCATCATTGAATCTCTCCACACATCCCTTTTCTCAATCTCATTTAGCTCACGGTTCCAATCTCCCCATCCCGAGTCAAAACTACCCGGGGTATGAATATTCCCAACAGGAGGTGGTGGTTGATATGGTTGTTGTTGGTAAGACGGCTGTGGTGCTCTATGAGGTTCAATCCAAGCTCCCAACTCTCTTGTCTTCCTATTCAAGGCTGTGTTAAAACTTTTATCATCCCACGTCTCACAATTCAACATCTCTGAACACTTTGCTAACTCTAAGTCCACATAATAGCCCAATCTTTTAGCCAACTTGGTCACATAGTGACCTCCACAAATTGCACTATTATCCTTGATTCCCGGTGCTCTCCTTGAAAGATATTCGGCTATTATCCAAGCCGCATTCCCATTCTTCTCCTCTAACAACTTCATAACCCAAAGATCCGGCTGATTGCATTTATCACGGCTCCCTGTCCTATGCAAAACACTCCAAGCTATTAATTTTTGCAAAATTCTCAACAACGGATTCCTTAGCTTTGATGAATTCCTTCTAGTACAAGTTGGGTCACCAACACTGTTCCAATACTCAGCCAACCCGGCATAATCGTTATGCCTCCTTACCAATCTCACAAAATGTGATGCAAACAAACGATTCTTGATCTCATTTGGCTCGTACAAGCCAAGAACAACGGCAAACTCCGGCAAAGTAAACTCATGATCTCTACCACAGAGCCTAAACCAAATGCATTTGTCATTTATAAGATCCACCATTTTCCTCTCAAAGTAAAATGTGGAGAAAAACTCCAAACACCATTCACGGTTAACATTCTCGTGAATACTAAACGCATTCTCCCATGAATAATCATCAAAACTATCACCATCTCCTTCATATACATACGTCATTCTCATCAAATTCCTTAATTCCATCTCACATCCATAATCATGAAATAAACTCCAATCAACTAACCTTGGTTTAGCGATTTTTCTCCCTTGTAACTTCGATAGACGCTCACGAAAAGCGTGCCTCTCCTCGCTGCTTAAACCACTGAACTTCAAATTCTCGTTACGCTCTGGAATCAAAGTATACTTAACCTTCTCTTTGTTATTCCTATTCACAAACTTTTGCACAATTGGATTACTAACTTCACGTGATGAACTCGATCCTCCTGCAAGAAATCTCTGTAGAAATCATGATTATTTGTTAGTATAAGAGTATAAGAAACAAAGTTAGATGATTAAGAAGTCCAAAATATTCGATTTGAAAATCTTCAAAAAGTTTTACCGAGAGCTCCATCCGATCGGTATCTCTCTCCATCCGATCGGATGGAGTTGTGACCTTGTCCAGCCGATCGGTAGCAATTCGCAACCGAATCGGTTGTACTCACTGTATTCAAAACAAAAATTTTCCGACTCCAAACTCAATCCTATCTAATTCCACTCTTCCTTATCCTGCATTTCATCACTCATTATGGTCTCTACACATCCCACTTATCTCCGATTAATATCCATAACATACTCGCATAATCAATCTTAGGAACTATGAACATATTCAAAATCAAACCTTATTGATGTTCTAATCCACAATGCATCATCCTAGGAACAATAATCAACATCCAAACAACATCTGGAAATCACTAATTTCTACCCAGAATCGATTCAAAGTTTTGACTCTTTTGATCCAAAAAAAATCAATTAATTCATTCTTCCTCAAAACTTAACCAATCCACCTAATTCTTTTTACTTTGATTTCCTCAATCATTTACCCATCTATTCCAGAAAAATCATGCCTTAATTCGAACTATATCAAAAATGCCTAAATTTTGACCTAATTCAATCAACTCGAATTAAAACCTAATTGACACAAATTAATGATGTTACTTACTTGTTTTGGTGCCATTGATGATCCTTCAACTCTTCTGCAACTCTTAAAATTCTCCTAATGGTCGAATTAATGAACCCCAAGTATGGTGGAATGAGTGTGTGTGTGTTCTTATGATTTTTGAAATCTTGGGTATATATACTTCAATCCATCCGATCAGTATTTCATCCAACCGATTCGGATTGAATTTTTGCAAAGCTTCACTTTTTCTTTCTCTCTTCAATACCTTGACTTTTGTAAGAACAAATAAAAAGTATTTGACTCCCTTTAAGACTTCTCTTTAAGTAAAAATACCACCAACACACTTATTCTCCCAACTTGTTATCCAAACTATCTCTACAACTTCTAAAAACAAAACTTAACTCCATAGATTAAAAACTTAATAAAACCATAAGATAACCAAAAGGTCTTAAACTTAAATCAAACTTAAATGCAAAACATTAAACTACCATTAAAAAAAAATGCATTAAAAATAAACAAAACAAACATTAGCACAAGCCTTGTGCTTTATTCTTCAACTCTTGCTCTTCAACCTTCAACCTTCAAAATATTCATGCTTCAAGATGTCTTCACTTTGAAATTTACCGGATAACTTTCGATTAGTCACTTGAGTTTTAAACTTCCTTGCAAAATTTCTTCCATCCGGACAAACTACATCAAACTTCACATGCCATTCTCCATCACCTTCTTCTTTCTTGTAAACAATAGCTCCTTCGGGTACCCATTCCAAATTCTTCAATTGAACCGGTAAAGATCCAAGAAAAACTGTCAATTTATGGAACACAAAAATATTCTTGAATGGATTATAGA
This sequence comes from Artemisia tridentata subsp. tridentata, assembly GCA_021014915.2. Classification (NCBI taxonomy): domain Eukaryota; kingdom Viridiplantae; phylum Streptophyta; class Magnoliopsida; order Asterales; family Asteraceae; genus Artemisia; species Artemisia tridentata. Next base: position 73,442,465 of record CP139507.1, read on the forward strand.
AAACCTCCATAGCTAATGCTCTTTCCAACTCATCTTCAATACCAAAGTAACTAGGGACAATCGGCCCATATTTAGGTCTTCCCTCTTCATCTCTACCAACTTCAAAACAACCTAAATGGTCTTCTTCTTCTTCTTCATCATGCACTTCCTTAATAATCTTGCCTCTAGGTTTTGGATAATAGGTATGCTTCAAGATCCCATCACTAATAGTCATAGTACCTCTACCCATATCTATAATAGCTCCGCAAGTTCTCAAAAACGTTCTCCCTAACAACAAAGGTAACTCCTTATCTTCCGGGATATTAAGTACAAGGAAATCGGCTAAGAAAACTTGATATCCTACTTGCACTCTAACATTCTTCACTTCTCCCATTGCTTTTGCTCTTGAATTGTCCGCCATTGTAAGATTATATTGATTTGGTTGAGGATTACCAAGTCCTAATCTTTTGTACAACGGGTATGGCATCACATTCACACTTGCTCCTGTATCAGCCAATGCATACATTGCATCGGTTCCATTCACCTTAACTGGTAACACAAAATTTCCCGGATCACTCTCTTTCTTAGGCAATCCATTTTCAACTATCCTTTCCCTTGCAAACTCATCAAAATTCTTATCTTCTAGCCTAGCTGTTGCCATCATAACCGAATCTAACTTCTTACGATAAACCATGTAATTGTTCAACACTTCTATAACCGGCTTCTCTTCCATAAGCTCCTTAAATTTCATTTCCAAGTTCTCCAAAACAGCTTCCTTTTGTTCTTGAGTCAATGGTTTAACTTCTTGAGGTGATTTGGGCGATGAACTAGATGAACTAGCCTCATTTTTAGGGGTGGAGGGTTGGGTAAGTTTGTTAAGTGGTGTTTTCTTGCGATTAGCCTTTCCCATTTTAACAATCTCTCCTTTTCCTTCCTTCTTCTCTACCATATCATCATCAACATCAATTCTCATCTCTCCCATAGCAAAATCAACCCTACATTTAGTTTTCACCATGAAATTTCTACCAAACATAACTTCCGGTTCATCCACATTTCCATATTCCAACACAACAAAATCAATCTTGAAAACATGACCATGAATATTAACTTTCACATCTCTCACTATCTTCCTACCATAACTTTCATAATCAAGCCTAACAAAGCCAAGCTTACCAAGCATTTCTTCCGTAATGTAATTTTCACCATATTCCATATTAAGTTGAGCATCCCAAGCTTTAACTCCTTCCACACCACATGGTGTAGCATACCTCATACATGGTACATCAAACTCTTTAGGTGGTGCTTGTGTAAACACAACTACTCTCTTCTCCTTAGGTAAACTAACATTGCTTTCGCCAACTTCTTCTTTCCTTTCTAAACCAATCTTAGCTTCATCCAAAATGCTTTCCAACTTCTCCAACGAATTTCCTGAATCTCTCAACATCTCTTCCAAATTTCTCAAGTACTCCGAAACATTGCTCAAACTCTCCATTCTACTTAAACACTATCATAACATAACCACAAAACAAAAATTCCAAACTATTAGCGTGAGGGTTAGTTATAATCGAACCTTATCAAAATATCAATCAAACATAAGCTAACAAACAACCTCAAATCATCAAAACATGAAAACAACTAAAAATAAAAAATCATAAAAACTTTTACCGAGGCAACCATCCGATCGGTATCACCTTCCATCCGATCGGATGGGTAAACTGCAAAAGACGAAATCTCACCAACCGAATCGGATGCGGGCGGCCTCCGATCGGTTAGATCGGAAAAAAAAAATTTTTTTTTTTTTTTTTTTATAAATAATAATAAAACTAACTAATGACAACCTATTTCTAATTTGTTTTTGTGCTTTTTTTTTTATATATTAAGGAGAACTAAAAAGAAGAAATAACTAAAAACTAAAACTAATTAACATAATCCTACAATTACTTATTAAGCATTAAACTATGTGATTAACTTTTAACTAATGAACTAATGACCATAAAAACTACTTATTACTCATTCAATAAAAACTTTAAAACTACCAAACATTAAAATTAAATAAATTAACTAACATTAAATATAAAAACTTTCTAATACCCTAATTAATTAATCTAATTACTATACTAATTAAACATAACATTAATAACTCATAAAAACTGAAAAATAACAAAAATTACTAAACAAAAAAAAATATTAACGAGACCACCAACCGATCGGATGGAAATCCATCCGATTCGGTTGGTCCGAACCAAACTTTTTTTTTTCTTTCTCTTTAACCTGTTTTAGCTTTCTAAAAAAAAACTTAAGACTACTAAGCCCAACTACCAAGAAAATCTTAACAATTCCCCGGCAGCGGCGCCAAAAACTTGATGTGCGTGTCGTTGTGTTCAAGTTTTAAAATTTATAAACACGATTTATCCAATTCTCTAATCACACATACGAGCAAGTATACTCATCCGTGGTAGTAAAGGTGGGTAAGTCGAGATCGTCCCAAGGGAATTGGGGTTTAGGTTTAGTAAATAAGTTTTAGCAAAATGGAGTGTCAATCCAATTTGAAGCAAATTAAAAATAAACAAGCAAGGTTCAATCAATCAAAAACAAATATACTTGTGTGTAGGTTCCATGACAATTGTTTAGAGTAACCAATCAAGTTGGGTGTTACTTGTAATGATGCACAACTTAAAATGAATGATTCACAATCAATGGTTTTTATCATGAGAAATCATATCTAAGAATTCAATCTCCTAGTTAACTCCTTTCGGCCATTATTAACTATTACGATAATTCTATTAAGTCCTTTGTGTTGTTTGAAAGCATGTCTTATCTCAAGAATTCCTACGAATCCTTTCGGCCTTTTTCGTGATGAAATCGTTTCCAAATCCATTTTAATGAGTAAAGGTGTTGCTTGTCACACACCACAATCCATACTAATTCGTGCACTAACTTTTTGGAATAAAAACATAAAGAAAACTCCTTTCGGCCTTTTGAATCTTTGAAAATGTTTTTACCAACCAATTAAGCAAGACTAGATTTTATCTCAACAAACTCATAAAACAAGATATGTTTTCATGCATCACTATGATAAGATTACTCCAACAATTGTCACATCATCCACACACAAGTATAACTAAATTACTCCATAACAATCATAACCAAACACACATAATTAACCAAACTTTCATTCATCATATAGTAAAAGTAAAAATAGTTCATGATAACTCAACAAGAAATACCTATCAAGGAATTACAAGAACTAGAATTGTGGAACTATAGCAATCCACACTCCTCCAATCGCCTATTATCACAAGTAAACAACTCCACACACGGACGCAACTCTTGAGACTCGAACTCAAGATCTCCTGGACGTTTTCACAGCAACTCCAAGCTTTTGGGCAATAATAATAATAGTGGTGTAGCTTTCTTAGGTTATGTCACTCCCCAAAAAGAACTCTCTTTGCAAACTAACCAAGGGTTCCTTAAATAAGTGAGGAAACCCTTCTTATCCAAGTAAAAACGTCCCATATGAATTAATCAGCTGAGAAATGATAAGCCTCAATGATTATGGGGCTTAAATTCACCATTTAATGCAACTTTGTAACTTCAGTTTTGGCCAACCGATCGGTATTTGGCTCCATCCGATCGGTTGGAGCTCTCGGTGTTTCTAACTTCACTCCATCCGAATCGGATGCGGGCGGCGTCCGATCGGATGGATGTTCCTGCCGTGCACTTTTGTTTTCTTTTATTCATTTCTCGTTACTTGCTTGATCCTTCGCTGTACCATTGATTTCCTTCATAAAACTTGATCTTTTCTTGATACATTAAGCATAGAAGTCTTGGTCTAATCAATTCTTTGAAGTATCAAGTGGTTTCTTTCTCGTAATTCTCCTTATGTGCATAATCTCTTCATTTCTTCGTGTTTTCCTCCATTTTTTCTGTACTTGGCTATATTTACTTGCATACACACTTTTTCATCATTTAGCAACAAATACATGCAAATATAACCAAATATAATGCACAAAACTAGCAATAACGCACCTAAAAACATGTTAGATTTAAGCGTTATCAGACTGAGTTTGGGAATTCTTAACAGAAGTCTACACCTAAGTTAATTGATTCTTTAAAACATCTTTCTTGAAACCTAGTTATCATATTTCACATTGACTTGATGGCTCAGTTGATCAGATAGTAACTGACTCAACTCACTTTCTATCATTTTATACTTTTAAAGTATAATGAGCAAGTCTAAGGACATCTGATAGAAAGAACAGCTAGCTAAAGTGAATCTAACACTTGTGTTGGGAATAAAATGATCAAAGTCAAAGAGCCTGCCAATGATGAGAAGAGCCTGCTAGTTGATTTTGTAGTGTACGAAGATGTTCTACCAGTACCTTCTGGGTAGAAGGTACTGCTAGCTAATGAAGAGACTGCCAAGCTTCTGTTTTGTCGATTAGATATTTTGTAATAGATATTTAGTTGAATTATTAGTCTTTGTACATTGTTATACGTTATGTAGAAGTAGAATAGTCTTCTGTGGTGACAGAAGAATATATCAGAGTGTACATGGGTAGTTGTATTTAATTGTAGGCGCCATAATAGTCAAAGTATAGTATTATATTCATCTACTTGACAACATGTAATAAGATATCCTTATCTTATAAAAGGATATCTTAGTCACTTCTTCATGCATGCATCTTTCACAACTAATAACCACGAACCAAACTATCTCTCAAGTAACTTAGTTACTTCGAATCACAAATCCTTTTTACAATCTTAGATTCAAGATTACTTTGTAATCCTGGTGATACTTAGATCATCCGTATTATTTCATCAATAATATTGAATCGTTTTGTTCTAACCAAAGTTGTGTTCTTTGTTCATTGCATTCTCTCATTTACTCAAACTCACCATCTTGTGTTCTTTTAAAGTGTGTTGTAGTAGATTCCGCATGCTAAACACATTCAATACATAAATATCTCAATTAAGAACAAACAAAACGTTCCACAAGTGGTATCAGAGCTAGGCTTGATATTTACTAATTTAAAAGAAAAATGGATGTTGAACATATTCAGACAAATGTTGCAGCTAAACTTCCATTACTGAAACAAAATGAGTTTGAAATGTGGCGACTCAGGGTTGAACAATACTTTCAAGTGCAGGATTATGCACTTTGGGAGATTATTGAACAAGGCAATTCATTTAAACCCCAAACCACCACAACAACAGTAAATGATGCTCTTGTAACAACAATACAAACCCAACCATCGAATGCAGATGAAAGAATTCAGAAGAAAAATGATCTCAAGGCAAGGAGTATGCTACTGATGACTATTCCAAATGATCAACTTCTGATTTTTAACAAATACAAAGATGCCAAAACCCTCTTTGAAGCTATTGTGGCTAGGTTTGGTGGTAATTATGCTACCAAGAAAACACAGAAAACCCTTCTCAAACAACAATTTGAGAACTTCACAGCCACAACCAATGAGTCTTTGGACAGTATGTTCAATAGACTTCAGAAGCTTGCAAGTCAGTTAGCCATCCATGAAGTGATGATAACTCAAGAAGACCTAAACTCTAAATTTCTTAGGAGTTTACCTTCAGAATGGTCTATGCATGTCATTGTATGGAAGAACAAGTCAGATATTGACCAGATGAGTCTCAATGATCTCTACAACAATTTCAAGATTGTAGAACATGAAGTTAAGAAGACTACTGGGTCAAGCTCAGGAAATATGGCATTTGTTTCATCCCCAAACATTTCAAAGGTTGATCATGAAGACAAAGGAGGCAGAGAAGAAAGTACTGCTAACACAACCTTTGGTACTGCTAATACTTCTAGTAGCACCAAGTCCATTTTGGATGAAACAATTGGGTGTGCTTTTCTTACATCTCAACACAATGGGTCTGTATTAACATTTGAAGACCTTCAAGAGATTCATCCTGATGATCTTGAAGTAATGGACCTAAAGTGGCAACTTTCACTTTTAAGCATTAGAGCTAAGCAGTTGATGATGAGGACTGGCAAGAAGATACTGATAGATGGAAGTGAGCCTGCTGGCTATGATAAGTCAAAGGTGGAGTGTTACAACTGCCACATGAAAGGTCACTACTCTAGAGAGTGTAGAAGACCTAAGAGGCAGGATGACAGAGGTAGAGGGTTTGACAATAGAAACCAAGGAAGCTTTGAGAAGAAAGGAAGCTTTGAAAGCAAGAGTAAGGTTGTTGAAGTTGCTGAGCCAAAAGCAATGGTTGCTATAGATGGCATGGGTTTTGACTGGAGTTTCATGGGTGAAGATGAGTCAACTTCTGATGAATTGGCTTTGATGGCATTCTCCACCCCTGAGGTACAAATTATCAAATGTCCTAATGATTGTGAATCTTTTAAAGAATTAAAAATCATAAGTAAAGCTTATGATACAGAAGTATTAGAACATAGAAAAACCATTCAAACCTTATTTGACCATAAGTGTGGTATGTCCAAGCTAGAAAAACAAATCACTCACTATAGAGAAAATGAACTTACCTTTACTGATGCTAAAAATGCTCTTCAAAGACAAATATTTTTGAAAGATAGAGAAATAGAAATGGTAAGGACAGAGTGCACTAAAGTGACATTAGCTAGAGACAATATTCAACTGACTGTTACTAAATTGGAAAATGCTTCTGAGTGTACTAAGAGCATAGTTGAGACTCAGTTGAATAAGAGAATAAAATCAGGGATAGGATATAATAATTGTCCTCCACCTTATAGAGGAATTCCTTGTCCACAAGGTAGTGATCTTGCTGCATCAGGTTTACATGAATTTGTTGCAAAACCATTAGCTAAACCTGTAGTGATAGGTGAACCTTCTGAGAGTGCTAAGAATGTCTCACTCTCCAAGGTGCTCACTGAGAAGAGACCAGATGTCCTAATTATTGAGGATTGGGTATCTGATGATGATGAAGATGAGACTATTCCTATTAAAGGAATCAAAGTAGGACCATCCAGTCCTAAGAAAGTAGAAGTTAAAGCTAAAGCCAAAACTGTTTTGAAGACAGTTGAAAGTTGTAAAAAATGTAATAACAAACCTAGGGGAAGCCAAAGAAATTGGAACAACCTTAAATCACAACAATTAGGTGATGACTTTGTTATGTTTAATAAAGCTTGTTATTATTGTGGTAGCTTTAATCATCTTCATGCTTATTGTAATAAATGGGTTTCTGGGAGTAAATCAAAAGCTAAAACAAATGTTACTCAACCCAGAAAAAGTTTTGTTAAGTCTAACACTACAAAAGATAATCATACTGTTAGACAACATAAGCCTGTTATTACAAAATCAACTGAAAAGGGTACAAGAAACACTTTCAAAAGTGTACCAAAAGTTGAGAAGAATCCTATTCAAAAGATAAATGTGGTCAAAACAAAAGTTTGGAATCCAAAAACCAAAGGTCCTGCTAGACCAAAAGGTCCTGCTAGACCACATGGTACTGCCAAAATTGGTATTGCCAAAATTGGTACTGATAGACCAAAGACCACACAATGGATTAGAAGGGAAAGTGCTGTTAAGTCCTCAGCATGTTGGATTTGGAAACCAATCCAATCCAAAGGTGCATCAACAATCCTGAAAAGGTTTGACTTCATTGATGCAAGAGGCAAACCCAAGTCTGTCATGGCTTGGGTACCCCAAGGAAACTAATGTGTTTATTCATGTGCAGGAACATTCAACTGATAGTGAAGATCAAGGGTATGTTGATAGTGGGTGTTCCAGGCACATGACAGGCAACATGTCATTCCTCTCAGATTTCAAAACATTTGATGGAGGATATGTTACCTTTGGGGGAGGAATTAAAGGAAAGATTACTGGTAAAGGTACTATTAAAACCAGTAAAATAGATTTTGAAAATGTGTATTTTGTGAAAGAACTTCAGTTTAATCTTCTTAGTGTCTCACAAATGTGTGACAAAAAGAACAATGTTCTATTTACTGACAATGGATGTATGGTTCTTTCTTCTGATTTTAAGATGCCTGATGAAAGTCAGATCCTTCTTAAAATTCCAAAAAGGAACAATATGTATAGTGTCAATTTAAAGAACATTGATCCCAAAGAAGGTTTAACCTGTTTGATAGCAAAGGCCTCATTGGATGAATCTATGCTTTGGCATAGAAGGCTTGGTCATGTAAACTTTAAAACAATCAACACTATTGCAAAATATGATTTAGTAAGAGGTTTACCCAAAAAGATTTTCCAAAACGACCAAACTTGTGTTGACTGTCTAAAAGGCAAACAACATAGAGCTTCTTGTAAGCCCAAGACCCAAAACTCTATTACTCAGGCTTTACATATGCTTCATATGGATCTCTTTGGTCCTACTAATGTGTGCAGCTTGAATGGAAAGAAATATTGTCTGGTTGTTACTGATGACTATAGTAGATTTTCATGGGTTTTCTTCTTAAGATCCAAACATGAAACTAGTGAGACACTTAAAACCTATATCACTGAGGTAGAAAACCAATCTGATAAGAAGGTTAAGGTCATCAGATGTGACAATGGGACAGAGTTCAAGAATAGAGTTATGGATGACTTTTGCAAGGAAAAAGGCATAAAAAGAGAGTTTAGTGTAGCTAGAACACCTCAGCAAAATGGAGTAGCAGAAAGAAAGAATAGAACACTTATAGAGGCTGCTAGAACTATGTTAGTAGACTCTAAGTTGCCTATTTCATTTTGGGCTGAAGCAGTTGGTACTGCTTGTTATGTACAAAACAGGGTTCTTGTGACAAAACCACATAGAAAAACACCTTATGAACTTTTCTTTGGTAGAAAACCATCTTTAAGTTTTATGAGACCTTTTGGTTGTCAGGTTACTATTCTCAATACCAAAGATCATTTAGGCAAATTTGATGGAAAAGCAGATGTTGGCTTTTTGATAGGGTATTCCTTGCAAAGTAAGGCCTATAGAGTGTTTAACACATGCACTAGGCTAGTTGAAGAGAATCTTCACATAGAGTTTCAAGAGAAACTAGCAAATGTGAAAGGAGTTGGACCAGATTGGATGTTTGATGTTGATAGGCTTTCAGAATCTATGAATTATGTGCCTGTTACAGGTACAAATGCTAATGAAAATGCAGGTTCTGAAGAAAATGTTGAAATTCCTAAAAATCAAGATTTCATCTGGATGCCAATTTGGAAAAGTATGGATCTATCTTCAAATGAAGAAGGACCTTCAAACACAACAAAAGAAGGCAATGAAGAAGATCAAGGAACTCAGAATCAAGAGAATCAAGAGAGTGGTGCTAATGACAATGGTACTGCCAGTTCTTCAGATGGTCCTGCTAGTACAAGTATTGGTACTGCTGAGCCATTGAATGTTCAAATAGATGATTCTTTTCAAGAAGAAGTTGGGATTAGCAATCTTCCAACTACATATGAAGTTCCTAAAACACCAAACACTAGAATTCTCAAAGATCACTCAACTGATGATGTGATTGGAAGCATAACTTCTGGTGTTAGAACAAGATCTCAAGTTGGTTTATCTCAAGTCTTATCCTCAAATGAAGAAGGGTTAATCTCCTCTCTTTATGAAGAAAAGAATAATGATAATTCCAATATATGCCTGTTTTCATGTTTTCTATCTCAGGCTGAACCCAAAAACATAAACAAAGCTTTAGATGATGCAAGTTGGGTGGAAGCTATGCAAGAAGAGCTTCTCCAATTCAAGATTCAGAAGGTTTGGATATTGGTTGATTTACCCAGAGGTCATAGGGCAATTGGAACCAAATGGGTGTTCAGAAACAAGAAGGATGAAAGGGGTATAGTGATCAGGAACAAGGCTAGATTGGTAGCACAAGGATATACTCAAGAGGAAGGGGTAGATTATGAAGAAGTGTTTGCTCCAGTTGCAAGACTTGAAGCAATTAGGCTTTTCTTAGCCTATGCTTCATTCATAGGCTTCACTGTCTATCAAATGGATGTTAAGAGTGCATTTTTGTATGGTGAAATTGAAGAACCAGTATATGTATCTCAACCTCCAGGCTTCATTGATGCTGAGTATCCAGATAAAGTTTACAAAGTTACCAAGGCTTTGTATGGTCTACATCAAGCTCCAAGGGCATGGTATGAAACATTGGCTTGTTTTCTACTAGAAAGTGGATTCCAAAGAGGCAGGATTGATCCAACTTTGTTCATCAAAAGGACAAAGAAAGACATCTTGTTAGTTCAGATTTATGTTGATGACATAATCTTTGGATCAACAAACCAAGGCTTGTGTGTAGAATTTGAAAAACTTATGCACAGTAAGTTTGAGATGAGTTCCATGGGGAACTTACTTTCTTTTTAGGTCTCCAAGTGAAACAATCCAAAGAAGGCATATTTATCAGCCAAGATAAGTATGTAGCAGAGATCCTAAGAAAATTCAATTTTGCTGATTCTAAGGTTGCAAGTACACCAATGGATCCAGACAAAGGGCTAATCAAAGATGCTGATGGAGAAGATATGGATTTGCACAATTATAGATCAATGATTGGGTCTTTGATGTATCTTACATCATCAAGACCAGATATCATGTTCTCAGTATGTGTATGTGCAAGGTTTCAAATACATCCCAAGATCTCTCATCTCACAGCAGTCAAAAGAATCTTTAGATATCTTAAGGGTCAACCTAGGTTGGGTCTTTGGTATCCAAGGGAATCATCTTTTGAATTGGTGGCTTATTCGGATAGTGACTATGCTGGTGCAACACTAGACAGAAAATCCACAACTGGTGGATGTCAATTTCTTGGTTGCAGACTAATCTCCTGGCAATGCAAGAAACAAACAATGGTGGCCAACTCTACAACTGAAGCAGAATATGTTGCTGGTGCAAGTTGTTGTGGGCAAGTTCTTTGGATCCAAAATCAAATGCTTGACTATGGGTACAATTTTCTTAACACCATTATTTATATTGACAATAGCAGTACTATTTGTATCATTAAAAACCCAGTTCAACACTCAAAAACAAAACATATTGAAATCAGACACCATTTCATAAGGGATTGCAATGAGAAAAGGTTAATTCAAGTTGTTAAAATTGATTCTGAAAAGAATTATGCAGACCTTCTCACCAAAGCTTTTGATTTAGGTAGATTCAAATATCTTGTAGGAGGTATTGGAATGATAAATCTTTGAAAATCATATGTTTTTGTTCATAATATTAACTGGTATTGGATTTTAAACATGGTACTGCTAGTTAGTCAAAAGGTCCTGTTAGTTCATAATTGGTCCTGCTGATACAAAATTGCTATGTTTTGTTCATTTAAAGGCTTGAATACTTAAAATGTTATAGATCAAGTGTTCTACACTTTGTTCTTTTGGTTTGCAACTAACACATTTCAGGTTGATAACAAAACAAGAGTTCTTTCAAACAAAAGGGGCAACAAAAGTTTTATTCATTTCAGGAGAAATAACAATCTCAGGGGAGGAATTAATAGCCCAGAATGGAAGAAAGACCAATTTATGAAAAGACAAGAGCATACAAGATGATGCAGAGTTGAAAAAGAGATAGTTAGATCACATATCTAGAAGGGATGAAGCATTTCTCAAGGAGAAAGTTCTATCTAGATCAAACTAAGAAATGTTTTCAACTCAAAGGCATGTTATTAGATGATTTCACTTGTTGAGCAAATCATCCAAGATACACAGCATCAATGCCTGATTCAAATTTCCTCCATCCAAGGAAATTGCACCATCTTTTGGGCCATCATGGCTTTTGGTATTCATCTCACCAAGTTTTCACAAACTTAAGAGTTGACTAGTCCTTAAGCAAACGGCTTTTGGTAAAGACAAATCAAATCCGTTAATGGTTGATAGTTTACCAAAAACTATATGGTTGTTAACTGACCATACTTAATTGTAAATAGTTAGCTAGTCCTTAAGCAAACGGCTTTTGGTAAAGACAACTCAAATCCGTTGATAGCTGGTAGTTTGCTAAAAACTATAAGGGATTTTTAAAAACTTTCAAAGGTACTGCTAGTACAAAAATGGTACTGCTAGAGTACAAAGGTACTGCTAGATAGCCGTTGAGCCTGTCAGAAAAAGTTTTAGCCTTTAGGCCTGGTAGTTAAAATTAGCCGTTGGGGTAGTTATGTAATTCACTGATGAATATATTATATTATATTTTACATATAAAAGATCTTTTTAACCGCCTTTTCACTTACTTATTTTAATCTTTATTATTGTCGGTTAAAAGTAATTCTCTCATATCTTCTTTCATCAGTCATTATCATAATTCACATACATCTTTCATCTTCTACCAGTACTACCAACAAATCCCACCATCATATTCAAAATTTTCATTATGACTTCCACAATTGATCTAAACTTTGTTCAACGTCACAATCAGTTAGCATTTTTGGAGAAGTCAGAGGATAATGCCTCATTTCATCAAGTAGTGGACTTTTTAAACAACTCCTACATCAGGTTTGCTTTGCTAGTCAATCCCACTATTTATGAAAATCAAATTTTACAATTTTGGGAATCTGCTAAAATTAAAACTTCTGAAAATGGGGAACAAAGAATAAAAGCCAAAGTGGATGGTAAACATTTGACTCTTACTGAGTCATCCATAAGAAGACATCTTCATTTGGATGATTCTGATGGTATTAGTCAGTTACCAGATACTGAAATTTTTGAAAATTTAACAAGAATGGGGTATCATGCTGAGTTCAACAAACTCACTTTTCTGAAAAAGCATCTTACTCCACAATGGAGATTTTTGATTCACACAATCCTTCACTGTTTGAGCCAGAAGAAAACCTCTTGGGAGCAATTTAGTGGCAACATGGCTTCTGCTCTCATTTGCTTAGCTACAAACAGAAAATACAATTTTTCTAAATATATTTTTGAAGGATTGATAAACAATGTGGATATTAAAACAAAATTTTTGATGTATCCAAGATTCATTGGATGCATCATTGGAAAATTACAACATATGTTGCTTCCCACAGACTCAGTTTATGAAACACCAAAACTTTCTCAAAAAGTATTTTCAAATATGAGAATTGGTTTTAGAGGGGAGGAAGTTCCACTTTTTGATGAAATGGTACCACAACATCCAGAAGAACCAACACCATCTGCTGATACACCATCATCCAGTTCTTCACATGGTTTCATTTCACAAACACATCAAAAATCACCAACACCATCTCCAGTACCATCAGCAACACCACCACCATCCCCACATCATACATCACAAACCCAATCACCTCAGACAATGCAAGAGTTGAAAGACAAGGTGAAGTTCTTAGAGAAAGCTCTTAAACGTCAAAATGAAAGGTTTTCTAAGATCAACATCAAATTGGTTAAGAGGGTTAAGAGATTGGAGGGTGAAGTGAAGAAGTTAAAAGGTAAAAAGTCTGCAAAGGTTGTTTTATCTAGTTCTTCACAGTCAGATGCTGATAGGATAGATCACTCTTCCAAAAAGGGGAGGAAGGATATGTCTGAAGATGAGGAAGAAGAGGAGGAACAGGCTCAATTTGAATTCCATGATGGAACTCAAGTTTATGATGAAGAGCCTGTTGGAGCAGGGCAAGAGCCTGCTAGGGCAGAAGAAGAGTCTGCCAGGAGAGAAAGGCTATTGGCTATGGGATATAAAGGATCTGCTGAGAGAGTGTACAAGAGAAAGAGGGTTTTAATTGCTGATGAGCAATCTTCTGCTCCATCACAAGATTCACCTCCAAAGGATAAGGGCAAAGGTATTCTAATTGAAGATGAGCCAAAGTCCAAGAAGTTGAAAAGAACTCAGCAAATTCAGATGGCTTTAGGAGAAGAAGAGGCCAAAAGAGTTCAAGAAGAAGAGCTAAAAGCTAGAGAAGCTTCAAGAATGCTTGAAGAAATGAAAGAGCAGAAAGAAGCTGAAGAAGCTGCTCAAGCTCTTCTTGATACTCAAATTGCTCAAGAGACCTTTGATGCACAGATGTTATGGATTATTAACAATGATCCAATTGTGAAAGGTCATGCAGCAAATATAGTAAATGACAAGACACTCAATTCTGATGAGAAGACTGAAGCACTTGAATCTTTCATCAACAAGAAATACAAAGAAGCAGCTTTGGCTGACATTTTTGAGAAGATGAAGGAAAGTCAGAAGAGAGGTTTTAAAGTGGGCAAAACTAACAAAGATCAAACAATCTTTATGAAGAAATTTTTGAAGAATCAGGCAAATTGGACTGATTATCAACTTAAGAAGAAATCTGCTGATGAAATCTTCTTTTTATATCTTCAAGCCTACAAGAATCTTTACTATAATGTTCCATCTGATGTACATCCATTTAAGAAGAAGGAAGATGCTCAGAAGAAAGAAGTAGCAAAATTGGATCAAGGGCAAGTAAGTAAAATGTTGATTACTTTACCTACTATCATTCATGCTGATCCAATTAGGTCTAGACACCCTATAATTGATTGGGAAATACACCATGATAGATTTGGTAAGTCATGGAAAATATTAAGGGTTGGGGGACAGTCTGCTATCTTCAAGAATTTTGAAAATTTAGTTAGAGCATCTGATAGAGCAGATTTGGAAGAATTGTGGAATCTAGTGCAGATTAGGTTAGCTACAAATTCTAGTACAGATGCTAAGGAACAAGAGCTTTGGGTGGAATTCAATAGAATGTTTGATCCTGATCCCAAGGATGTTCATTGGAAATTTCCCTATTATGATCCTACAACAACTTGGGAATTTCTAAGTCATAGCCATACTCATCATCTTTTCACACAGAGTGGGATAGAACTTTTTATGTTAGCTGAGAAAGAGTATCCTCTTAGCTATGAAGTGCTTAAAGCTATGATCTCCAAGAGATTAAGGTGTGACAAGGATGAAGAAAACTCAGAGATTGTTCAGAGTTTGCTGAGGAGCATATCTGAGCAATATGAAAGAAAAAGGAAGGATAGAAAGTAAGGTTTTTGGAAGAGTTCTCAAATCCTCAAGGTATGTATTTTATTCATCAGAAACTTGTGTATTTTAATGGAAATAACAAGTTTAGGGGAGGATTGTTGGGAATAAAATGATCAAAGTCAAAGAGCCTGCCAATGATGAGAAGAGCCTGCTAGTTGATTTTGTAGTGTACGAAGATGTTCTACCAGTACCTTCTGGGTAGAAGGTACTGCTAGCTAATGAAGAGACTGCCAAGCTTCTGTTTTGTCGATTAGATATTTTGTAATAGATATTTAGTTGAATTATTAGTCTTTGTACATTGTTATACGTTATGTAGAAGTAGAATAGTCTTCTGTGGTGACAGAAGAATATATCAGAGTGTACATGGGTAGTTGTATTTAATTGTAGGCGCCATAATAGTCAAAGTATAGTATTATATTCATCTACTTGACAACATGTAATAAGATATCCTTATCTTATAAAAGGATATCTTAGTCACTTCTTCATGCATGCATCTTTCACAACTAATAACCACGAACCAAACTATCTCTCAAGTAACTTAGTTACTTCGAATCACAAATCCTTTTTACAATCTTAGATTCAAGATTACTTTGTAATCCTGGTGATACTTAGATCATCCGTATTATTTCATCAATAATATTGAATCGTTTTGTTCTAACCAAAGTTGTGTTCTTTGTTCATTGCATTCTCTCATTTACTCAAACTCACCATCTTGTGTTCTTTTAAAGTGTGTTGTAGTAGATTCCGCATGCTAAACACATTCAATACATAAATATCTCAATTAAGAACAAACAAAACGTTCCACAACTTGTGTTAGAGGTAACAATTGCTATGAGCTGGAAACCCTGTCAAGAAAACTCTTTGAATGAGTTTATCTGCACACAGGCAGTTATTTATAACTGAAAACATTGGTTCTCACACAACCAGAGGTTGCTTTAAACCGAATTCTTGATTGAGTGTCTGTTACACACTTAATCCCTTCAAAATGGTTGAAAGTAGTATGATTTTTCTATAATAAAATCATGAACATACTGCTAAGTCAAAAGTTTCTTAAAAAGGATTTTCAAAGGGACTCAGTCAAACCATCCATTGATGGATAATGAGTCAATGCCCCATGAATCACCTCTCATAGGAGTTAACACACCTAGAAGTGATGAGGGCAGCATATAAACTCTTAAGGAATTGATGGCTACATGTACAACATTGTCTGAAAACATGTTCTCAAGGGAGGAAATGATGTTCTAACTGATAGATCAGATAATGATGGGATGATGGTGAGAGATCTTCCAAACAGGGGAGGATAAAGGATTATTTGCATCTCAGGGGAGGAAATATCTCAGGAGAGGAAATAAAGCCCAAGGAAGATTAACCAAATGTAAGGGAGGAAAAGACAATAGCATACAAGATGATGACATGGAGGTTGAAAATGACAAGAACATAGCTGTTTCTGGAGTATTATATATATTCAGAAGGGATGAAGCATTCCAAAGGAGAAATTTCTATCCAGGTCAATTTCAGTTCACTATGTTTTTTCATCACTTGCAAAGGCATGCTGATAGATGATTTCACTTGTTGAAACAAGCATCCAAGATACACAGCATCATTGTCTCTTATAATTCCTCCATCCAAGGAAATTGCACCATCTTTTAGGTTTTAAATGAAGCCTGAAGATTGGTTATGATATTGTTAAAGTCAAAGTAAATGGCAGATGAGCTACTGAGAAAGATATTCAATCTCACAGAACAGAAGAAAGTTCAGATCAAGAGTCTGACTATGAAGTGTTTGAAAGATCCTCACAATCAGAATTTAATTCAGAAGAAATATGTTGATTAGGGAATCCACATG
This sequence comes from Artemisia tridentata subsp. tridentata, assembly GCA_021014915.2. NCBI lineage: Eukaryota > Viridiplantae > Streptophyta > Magnoliopsida > Asterales > Asteraceae > Artemisia > Artemisia tridentata. The sequence continues at coordinate 73,459,187 of CP139507.1, forward strand.
TTTAGGGGAGGATTGTTGGGAATTAAATGTTCTGAAGATTAAGTATTAAGAATTACAAGTGCTGAAGTTAGTACTGCTGAGAAAAATACTCTAGCAGTTCCAACTGCTAGTGTATATCTAAGGACTTTTCAAGTTATAACTAACCGTACTAACTGAAGTTAGTACTGATAGTACAAAGAAGGTACTGTTGGTCGATACTACTGAGTGGATAAGTGTCACGTATACTACTGCTGGTTGGATAAGTATTGAAAAGATATTTGTGTACTAAAGTCAAGTATATACGGTAGATAATATCTTTGGACAAAGTGTTCAGTAACAAGTTGTGTACATAGATACATGTTGTATCTATGTTACTGACACACATAAGATAAGCTAGCATTTGTTCGACAAGACTTAACAATATTGTAAAGATCTTACTTGGACTATAAAAGAAAGATCTTATACTAGATATTTGTGTGACTAAAAAAGTGCTTAATTCGTATGCTTAAAACGACTAGCTAGAACAATATCTCAAGTCATATAAAAACATTAAGATTCAAGGTTTTGTAACCCTAGTGATAGTGAAGATCACTCGTATTATCTTGAATAATATTGAATCGTTTAGTATTAACATCGTGTGTTCATTGTTCATTACTAAAGCATTACTTTCCGTTTCCATAAACCAAATAACCTTCTAAGTGTGGTTAAGTAGATTCCGCATACTTAATCATATTAACCCAATATATCATATACACAAAGTAACAAAGGTCTAACAACCTTATAGTGTTACGATCAACCTCTCACTATTGATTTTAAATGTAGTGAGATTGAAAGAAAGAACATTCTCATCACCAATGAGAATATGATTGCTAGATGTATTGCACATGATGTATTTTATACTGCTACTGATTCTGCCTTAACTGCTTGTCAATTTCATGAGTTGTCTATTGCGTTGAATGTTACCCAGAATCGTGTTGTTGAGCTTGAGGGGGAGAATTTAAAATTGCATGAGAAAATTCAAAACGATGACCATGATAATATGGTCAGGCATTTTTTAAAACTAGAGGTTGATAATCTTAATTTACAATTAAAATATCAACATGTAGAAGAAAGAATTAAAATCTCAAATTTCAAGACATCTTTGGATGCTCCTGAATTTGATGCATATTTTGAATTAAGCAAACGAGATGAAAAAATTCAAGCTCACACTAACACGATTCGAAAATTGAGGGCCCAAATTGCCCAATTAAAATCTAATAAGAGTGATGTGACTAGCACCCATAAACCATCGTCTTTAGATTCTCAGAATTTTCACTATCAAGATACCATCAATAAATTACAACATGAAAATGATTGGTTTCAAGCTGAAAATTCAAATGTTAAACAGCGTTACAAAGAGTTATATGATTCGATTAAAATCACACGTGATAAAATTAATGAAAAAATAACTTCTTCGCTTAATGAGATTGAGAATCTAAAGGCTCAGGTGAAAGGGAAAATGCCAGTCGTCACCAATGATAATATTGTTTCAAAGGTTTCTGCTGGTATAAAATATGCAATTAATGATGTGACTATTCCGCTTCCTCTTAGGAACAATAGGTCAGCTCATCATGTTTATCTCACTTATCTTAAGGATAGTCTTGACATTCTTCGTGAGACCGTAGAAGAGGATAGGATAGAGAAACCACTTGATCGTGCAGTTGTAGATGCCTGCTTCCTCACTAAACGGTCTCATGAACTCTTAGAATACATCATTGGCACATGTCCTAAGATTGATAACAAGCGAGATAGATTTATTGCATCATCCTCAATGACTAAGAACAAACATGTAACCTCTGATGTACCATTGAAAACATCTGAACCTAGCACATCAAAAACGGAAAAACAAATGGCAGTGAAACAAACTAATGTTCCCATCATTGCTTCTACAGGAGTAAACAATGACACTAAAGCTAGCGGGTCAAAGCCTAGTCGCAATACAAAGAAAGATAGGATTGCGCCAGCTAAGAGCGCTCATGAGAAGAAAGTAGAAGACCACCTTAGGAACAATAAGTTTGGGTTGAATGAAACGAATCGTGTTGATTCTAGTATTAGCTTTAAGTGTACTATAATTAATTCGAATTCTAATGCTGTCTGTAAAACATGTAATGAATGCTTATTTATGGTAATCATGATGATTGTGTTGTGTCATTCTTGATGTCTTCTAAACGATCCCTAGTTAAGAATGTTAGGAAACCTAAACTGAATAAGCAAATTTGGAAAGCAACAGGAAATCTGTTTGCTAATATTGGTTATCAATGGAAGCCCACTGGAAGAAAAATCACTTTAGGAAATAAGTGCCCCTTAACTAGAATGACTAATCATAAAGTAGTGATTGTTAAGGAATGGAAGCCAACTGGTCGAATTTTCCCGTTAGAGACACAATGCCCTGTAACTAGGTCCATTGCATCTACTAGTGAAGTTTCCACTGTGAATACCATGGCATCTATGATTCCTGTAGTTCCAGAATTTGTTTGTGCTAGCCAAACGGACCCCAGTTGCACGTGGGGATCCATCTTTTTCAGTTATCCATCTTTGTCTGTTTTCAAATGCAGGTCGTACAAATTGTCCTTTGGTATTTGGACTTAGGCAGCTCAAAACATATGACCGGGGATCGCTCACGGCTCAAGAATTTCGTGAATAAGTTTATCGGTACAGTTAGATTCGGGAACGACCATTTTGGGGCGATTATGGGTTATGGAGATTATGTGTTTGGTGACAGTGTAATTTCCAGGGTATACTACGTGGAAGGACTTGGGCACAATTTGTTCTCTGTTGGTCAATTTTGTGATTCTGATCTTGAAGTTGCTTTCAGAAAACACACATATTTCATCAGAGAATTGGATGGTATTGATCTCCTTAAAGGCAGTCGTGGCACTAATCTATACACCATCTCTATTGAAGACATGATGCGGTCCTCTCCTATTTGCTTGCTGTCAAAGGCCTCAAAGAACAAATCATGGCTTTGGCACCGTTGTTTAAATCACTTAAACTTCGGCACCATAAATGAACTTACTCGCAAGGATCTTGTACGAGGTATGCCCAGATTGAAGTTTGAAAAGGATCATCTTTGTTCTGCTTGTCAACTGGGCAAAAGCAAGAAGCATACTCACAAACCCAAAACTGTCAACACCATTATGGAAGATCATCACACCCTTCACATGGATCTGTGCGGACCAATGAGAGTGCAGAGTATAAATGGGAAGAAATATATTCCTGTGGTGGTCGACGACTACTCTAAGTTTACATGGGTGAAGTTTTTGAGAACCAAGGACGAGACTCCAGAGGTTATCATCAAACTTATCAAACAGCTACAAGTAAGACTCAACAAAACCGTCAGAATCATCCGCACAGACAATGGAACTGAGTTTGTTAACAAACAACTCATTCAATTTTATGAAAGTATTGGCATAACTCACCAGAAAAGTGTTCCACGCACTCCTCAGCAGAATGGGGTTGTTGAAAGACGATATCGTACTCTTGTGGAAGCTGCACGAACCATGCTGATATTTTCCAAGGCACCGATGTTTCTTTGGGCGGAAGCAATTGCTACAGCTTGTTACACCCAAAACCGATCCTTGATACATACTATTCACAACAAAACTCCATATGAACTGATACATGGCAAGAAACCAAATCTTTCTTTTCTGCGAGTGTTTGGTGCTCTATGCTACCCGACAAATGACAGACAGGATCTGGGAAAACTAAAGGCTAAAGCATACATTGGATTCTTCGTTGGGTATGCACCAGATCGCAAGGGATATCGAATCTACAACAAACGAACCCGAAAAATTATGGAAACCATTCACGTGACATTCGATGAGCTGACTGAGCAAACAGCTCCCCCGCACCTAATCTTTTGTCTCCTGGACCAATTAGTTCAGGTCTTGTACAGCGTCCCACTCCTGCAGTTCCTTACGTACCCCCTATGAGTGATGAGTTGAAGAATTTGTTTGATCCGATGTTTGATGAATACTTTGAGCCACCAACTGTTGATACTACAACTGAAGCTCCACCTTTACCTCCAGTTTCTGATGCTCCAATTCCACACAACTCAGATGGTCCATCTGTATCTGTCTCAATTAGTCAAGATGCACCATCTGCCAGTCACTCACCATCATCATCGAATATTCAATCTCCTTCGGTACAGCTAGGCTCTGCAGTTGACAATTCTTTTGAAGTGAATCCTTTTGCTCCTGCTGATGATGCTCCATTCGAGAATATATTTGCTCCTGAATCTTCTACTGAGACATCTTCTTCAGGGGATCCTAACACGGCAACATCAGTTCCCTACCCTTAACCACATGAACATCTCAGAAAATGGACCAATGATCATCCGATTGACAACATCATTGGAAATCCTTCTCGTCCGGTATCCACACGAAAGCAACTTGCCACCGATGCATTGTGGTGCTTCTTTAATTCCGTACTATCCAAAGTCGAACCCAAAGATTTCAAAGATGCTTTGTCTAAAGACTGCTGGTTTACTGCAATGCAAGAAGAAATTCATGAGTTTGATCGACTTTGGGTATGGGAATTAGTGCCTCCTCCAGATTGTGCAATGATTATCGCTCTTAAGTGGATCTTCAAAGTGAAACTTGATGAGCATGGCGACGTTCTGAAAAATAAGGCACGGCTTGTTGCAAAGGGATATCGTCAAGAAGAGGGCATAGACTTTGAAGAATCATTCGCACCTGTTGCTCGAATTGAAGCCATAAGAATCTTTCTCGCTAATGCTGCCAGTTAGAATATGATAGTCTACCAAATGGATGTTAAGACAGCATTCTTGAATGGTGATTTGAAAGAGGTAGTCTATGTTAGTCAACCAGAAGGATTTGTGGACCCTGAACGCCCTACTCACGTCTATCGTTTGAAGAAGGCTCTCTATGGCCTAAAGCAGGCACCTAGGGCGTGGCATGACACTTTGTCTAAGTTTTTTTCTGGCAAACAAATTCTCCAAAGGTGTTGTTGATCCTACGATATTCACTAGGAAAATGGGCAAACATCTACTTCACGTTCAGATCTACGTAGATGACATTATCTTTGCCTCCTCTGATCCTATGGAATGTGATTGTTTTCCTAACGAGATGAGTTCTAAGTTTCAAATGTATATGATGGGACAAATGTCGTTCTTCTTAGGTTTACAAATCTCTCAAAGTCCCAGAGGCATCTTCATAAATCAATCCAAATATGCAAATGAAATATTGAAGAAATTTGGATTTGACTAAAGTGATCCTGTTAACACTCCTATGGTTGAGTGATCGAAATTGGATGAAGACCTCTCTGGGATTCCTGTTGATCAAACCAAGTTTCGTAGTATGATTGGATCCCTAATGTATCTCACTGCTAGTAGGCCAGATCTCTTATTCTCTGTATGCATGTGTGCTCGATACTAGTCTAAGCCCACCAAAAAGCATCTGGAAGCGGTGAAGCGGGTCTTTCGATACCTTCAAGGGAATATTCACATGGGTCTTTGGTATCCCAAGGACACCGCCATGGCACTCACAGCCTATGCAAATGCAGACCATGCGGGGTGTCAAGATACTCGTCGAAGTACGTCAGGAGGTGCTCAATTTCTGGGAGAAAAGTTAGTAAGCTAGTCATCCAAGAGGCAAATGAGTATGTCTATATCTTCCACAGAGGCTGAATACATTGCCATGTCTGTGTGTTGTGCTCAAATCTTATGGATGAGATCTCAACTATCGGACTATGGCTTTGTATACAACAAGATTCCTCTGTACTGTGATAACAAAAGTGCCATAGCTCTTTGCTGTAACAATGTCCAGCACTCTCGATCTAAGCACATCGATATCCGACATCACTTCATCAGGGAACAGGTTGAGAAAGGTGTGGTGGAACTTTACTTTGTGAGGACAGAGTTTCAGCTGGCAGATATTTTTACTAAGGCACTTCCGAGAGAACGGTTCCAATTTATTCTTCCGCGACTTGGCATGAAGAGTTTGACATAAGAAAACCTCAAACGTCTTCAGGAAGAACATGAGGAGTAAAGGATTTGCTTCATATATCCTTGTATATATTTTAAACCAAAAAGAAAATAGAAAAATATAAAACCTATAAAAACCATAAAAATCAGAAAAACACAAAAATACCAAAAATAGTTCCTCTAGGCATGTCTTCTGTTTATCGATAACATTTACGGTCCTAGAAACATCATTCAAGAATGACACGGGTCTTTAAATGAAGCTCGAGCAGAAGTTAAATTGAATGGTTAAAACATGTCATGTCGGCTTGCAGTTACTTCATATTGTAACCCGTTCTTCATTATGGGGAAAGCACGTCACCAAAAAGACGGCTGTTCCTCCCACTGGGTGAAGTTCACCCGGGCATGGATTACTTTATATCCATGTTTCTTCGATTTAATGTACGTTTCAGTGCATTATTTCTCGTATAAGAAGAGAAGTCTTCTTTACATCGCAAATACTTTTCCATCTATGATTCTTCAGGAAAGTATTTGTGCTAAACATGGTGGTACCATGAATTTTTTTTTTGGAAATCAATTAGACTTGAAGTTTTTCATAAAATTTGTCACTCAATCAAGGACTACAGCTCTTTAAATAGAAAACGGGTCATTGATTGAGGGGGAGAGCGATTTCAAAATTTTATATCATCAAAACACGCCACTTTGTACATAATAAGCAAGTGAATAAAATTTGTTGTTGTGTGTCAGTGTATGAGTTTCATTCAAATATCTTTCAAACGTATTATACCTGACCCTAACATTCTCCCTCATTGATTGAGGGGGAGCATAATAATGTTCCATTATCAGAATACATTGAATCAGACCACATTGTCTCCCAAATTTTCTAACTTATTTAAATCAATTGAGATCCAAAATCTCAAAAGGTTTGAAATTTTTGATCGGGGGAGAGAATGTGATTTAAATATGAAAACTGATAAAATGTGATCTTTTGGACTCAAGTGTAGGCTCTCTCATATGTGCTAAACTCTTTCGTATATCGATGATGGCAATTATGGAAGAATACCAAAGACCGATCATTCTATTTAATGTACTGGAGTTATAAGGATGGTAAGGTTAGGTATCAGTTCCCGTGATCCAGCCAGAACCGGAGGGATCTTCCCAGGAACAATCCTCTAGTAAGAATAGAAGTCCTTAGGAACGATGAAAAAAAGGAGAAAAGTGAGAATAAGGGAAGAGTGCCGACTGAGATGGAACTGGTACTGGAACAAACCCAACAAGGTACTAGTGATGAAGTCTCAGTAAGCGCTGAAGGGGTTGAAGAATGAAAAAGAAATGTAAAGATAAAGGGTGAAAAGAAAGAAGCCCTCCTTACACTTTAGGCAGAAACCGGGTCAATACATATGCTGTCAGAATCACTTAGTTGATTGCTGACATTGAAGACAAGTATCATGGACCCAGTGATACGCTGCACAACCCTCCCTAGCCACTCAAGGTCCCTCAAAGGACTCTTGTTTCATTTGTCACGGAGATCAATACATTTCTATCGTCTCTCTCACTCTGAGTTAGACGATATTGAAAAGGTGGCAGTCCTCTCCAGCCTCCGATCACTAAATCAAAACGCACTATTGAGTCTAGAGCCAAGAGATCATCCATAAATCTCATTAGGACACACTTAAAATGTGCTTGTTATTTCATAAACTGTGAAAAACAAGAAATATATATATATATATATTAATTATATATATATATTATATATATATATATATATATATATATATATATATATATATTAAGAGTCCGACGCATTATCCTCGTGGTATTGCCAGAACATCTGAGTGATATGCAAGTATTCACAATGAAGATGGAAATCCTTCTAGAGCGAACATCAAACAAGATCTTGGTAGGTGACATGTGAGATCCTTCATGGATCAAACTAGTGACAACTGGAAAGAAACGATAGGGCGATTCACATTTGAATCAAACTTGTTCCAGGAAATGGGTTGACGAATGCTTTTGGAAAACCTTTCAATGTGCTCACCAACTGAGTTTCGAGCACATTGATTGTGTAAATTTTCAAACAAAAGTGTTTATGACAGAAATGTGATTCAATTTATAAAACTCTCGTTGTGTTGCATAAAATGTTTATCCAGTGACAAGCGAGTGATTTTTCTAATCAATTTTTCATCAATCAGTGGGTATTTAATTCACTGATTCACTCTACTGTGCTATCTGCTTTGAGACGTTCCGGTATGAGAACATGCTTAGTATGATGATTCTGATGTTAATTCGTTGGATGATTCTTTACAACAAGCTGGAAAGTCCTGTCAAGGAGAATTTTCTTTAAAGGGGATTCTACCTGATCACAGGTCAGTCCTCACGAAACCGAAGGTTAATCCAACCACACCGAGCGAATGACAAAGCCATATTCGTTCTCCAACTTTATTGCTAACTGTTTTATTTCAGATTTATATAAAGATGATGATGGTGGTACCTAATTCCAGCAGAGACATGTCAATCCACACCCCATGCTCACACGACCAATTCATTATCAAAGGACCATGAAAGTTGAGAGACTTACAACAATGCTTCAGCAACTCTGATGCAAAGTCAACTGATCCAGAAAAGTGTGAGCATGTCGGTCCAATGGTCACTACATCACATGAAGGCGATACTACAAAGGATGAACTTGGAGATTTCCGGTGGCTGATGATCTCAAAGAATGCTCAAAGATCACATATGCCAAAGGAACATTAATCACACGATCATTGCTTGAAGTACAAAGTGTGCTGAACTTGAAGAATCAAAAGACTACGAGCTAGGAATTTACAGTCATGTAATAGAATACTATAATTCAAAGTGTATTTTTCGGGGTGACCTCCCTTAGGGGGAGATTGTTAGGAATATAAATATTCATATGAAAGACTCGGCCACCCCGAGTATCTTTTGGCATTGGATAGCACGTAGGCTTTATAGTTATAGTTTAGATATCGTTTCACCATGGAGTCGGGTCAGGTCTTTACCCACTGTAGCCCACTCCATAGCCCACGTGGGGTATTAAGTAAGTTGTATAAATACCCTCTCCCACCAAGGGAGAGGGTTGGAGCTTCATAATATTACTTTCATTCTCTCTCACTAAGTTCCCACCCTCCATCTCTTTATCTCTCTATACACGGCTAGATCTTAAATCTTGTGTGTGTTATGTGTTATTGATATATTACATTGCTTGTGTGGCAGCGTTTAAGTTTGAACAGTTTTCTAAGTGTTGGTAAGTATTGGCTCTTGGAAGTGCATAAGTATATATATGAGTATAAAGTATACATGATGAATAAGTATTCGTTACAAAGTCTCCGATAGACAAAGTACCAAAAATAATCACAAGTAAAGTGTCGTGAATATTCGACGTGGTCGGAAGATATAAAAATGTCGTTAGCTAGTAGTGTGTATATATATATATATATATATAAGTTCAAATAAGCAAAACAAAGCAACCTCACTGTTGGATCTTTCAACCCAAACAGTGGCTAGACATCTCAAACTCAACACACAACAAATGTATTTTTAGTCCAAATATAAATCTAACCCAAAACCATTTAATCTTGTAAGCTTTGAAATTTCAATTTGTGGCAAAATAGGAAAAACCAAATGCAACCTCCCTGTTATGTTTTTCCCTTGAGTGATTTGACCAACACAACACAAACTAAACAAAAACCAAGTGTAAACAACTCCAACTTTTAATTCTTCTACTTTTGGAAGCACATTGAAGCAAAATAACTTTAATTAAATGCTATCCCAACTGTTGGTTCGACCCAACAGTGGGTTCGACCAAACAACCCAAATGCATTACAAGCCAAATTCCATTAAATTTACCAAAGTCTTGAGATGGTAACTTGAGGAAAAAAAAAAAGAAAATGAACAACTCAAATGTGCCCATTGTTGGACAATGAGTCTTCGACACACAAGGCCAAACACAAACCACTTTTTTTTTTTAGGCCAAGACTTATGTAATAAATTGTTTGCAACCAAAAGGAACTAAAGAAAAGATTAATAAGCACTTAACCAATTAGAGCCAACACTATGGTTTTTTAGATCTAGTTTTTCCTTTGTTCATTGTGTGTTTCATTAGCATGTTGCAAATCCTTAGTACCACACAAGATCAACAACAAGTTTCTTACACAATATTATATATAGGTCGATCCAAGTAGGGGTGTCTGTAGGGTCGGGTTGACCCGACCCGAACCCGAACCCGATCGGGTCGGGTTTAATCGGGTCAAAAAATCTAGTCGGGTTGTTTTGACCCGAACCCGATAACCCGATAGTGTTATCGGGTCGGGTTCGGGTTAAATAAAAAATCTTATCGGGTTATCGGGTCAACCCGATAAGACCCGACAATGCTTTTTTATATAGTTTACAATATTTAATTTTGATATGATTAGAGATGAAAATGGTGATTATTTGGTGACTGATATTAATTATTTTACTGGTTATGAGAAGTTGCATACACAGTGATACAATTCAGTTGGATACTGGTACAAGGAATAGAGATGAAATATATATACTGAGAAGAAAATATTAACGTTATCTTTCCACACAACCCAACACTTCTCGACAGCAGCAAAGCATGGGAATAAAATGTTTTTATCGACTGCAGCAACTAGCAAAGTATGGGTCTGTAGAATAAATACATAACCCGACAAAGGAAGATATGTATTCTAGCAAATATTATATGTAAATTTATATATCCCAATATTATATGTAACTAATGCAAAATAGAAGCAAACTAGAAGCACTGCTGGTTATTAGATATGCCAAATCATATAATATTATTAGTATCATGTTTAGTGCAAGTATTACAAATTTACAATAGTGCACAACAACACAGTGGCGACATTTAGTATCGGGTCACCCGATAACCCGACCCGACATCACCCGACCCGACTACCACCCGAACCCGATAACCCGAATCCTTATCGGGTCGGGTGTCGGGTGAGTTTTAAAAAATCCAAACCCGACTCAACCCGACCCGATAACACCCCTAGATCCAAGTATGTAAATAAAATCATTTTGTAACTTTTGTTTCTTTAGCTTATTCACTTAATCACAACTCGTAATTTCAGGTCCTTTTTCAAGCTTCAAATTTTACTATTCATCTCGGGAAATTACTATTCATGGGTTACTATTCACTATTACTATTCATTTCAAAAAATTTTATTTCATATTCTCGTAAGTTAAACTCTTTTAATGATAATCCGAGAGTTTGACACTCGTCGGATCATTTCTGCAAAAATCACGAAGCCGTGTCTGAGATTTACGTTTAGGTTTAAACGTCATTCCAACATCCCGATATGTCCATAAAACACTATAAACAATAGAAATATGATTTTCTCTCATCTTACGACAATTCTAAAAGTTTTGGAATTTTTCGTTTTCCAGTTCAGCGTTTTACGCGAATTACGCGTTTTAGACCCGCGTTTCCAGCTTTATCAGGGTTTGAGCAACCCGATTGAACTTATCACTCATTTTATATTTTATTATGGAGTATATTGACAAGTTTAGTCATTCTTTCAAATTTCGTATTTTTACGATTCCCGGATTTACGTTTCGCGACTTAACTATTTACGTTTAGTGATTAACGGAACCAAAACTGACTCCGTGAGCTAGATATTACCAAGCTTCCTACACACATTTCACACCATGTGCAGCCCCCATCCCATGTTACTTCAACTTGACCCTTTAATTACAATTATGCCATTCAAGGTTAGATATTTTGCAAGAAAACCAACTAAAACAATCACTAGTTCATTTTTCAAGATCAAAAACTCATTTCTCTCTTTTCTCCTTGGAGACTCACGACCAAGAAACACCATGGATCAAGATCCATCAATTTTCCAAGATCATGTGTTAATCAAGTCCCATTCATACTCCTTGTTAGGATTTTGAAATATAAATCCCTAGGTTTCATACATAATCATCTCCAAAATTCATCAAATCTTCAAGTAAGCTTCAAGAACATCTTTCTAATCTTTTCATACTTTCAATCTATTGTTTTTCATGTTATATTGATGATTGATCATGCAAAATACAAGTTATCTATACCACTTTGTTCATTTTCATAATAAACCCTAGATCTGTAAGTTTATTAACATCCTTATGAGATCCTTGGTAGATTAGTAAGGTTAATTATGTTTAGGACCCCATGACACCCTAAGAGGGTGTATGGTAGGATTTGAGTTGATTTGAAGTTGTTTGGTTGGTTTTTAGACAAGTCAGTAACTAGGAAAACCAAGTTTTGACACTTATAGGAAGTTGCTGTCCATTTTTGTAAAACGTGGAAAGATCAGGGATTCCTGGGAAATTTTAGACCTAAGATTCAGAAAATACTTTCCGATACGGAACTATGGCCGAAAACGGGGATAAAAACGAGTTAATAATGAAGGAGATACGCTAAAAACAAGTTTAACTACGAAAACTATATTTTCCGGAAATGCTTGCTGATGAACAGTACTCACGGGCAAATTTGAGCATAAAACTTGATCTAGTCGTCCTAAATTGTCAAAAACATGTTAGTATGTTGTCCCACGATTCCGGGGATATAAAGAACATAGAAAACGAGCTTATAACGAAAAAGATACAAGTGTTTAAAATCCGGCGAAAAATATATAATTCCATCAGCTTTTACTAATATAAACTTGCCGCAAAACTGTCTTTGCGAGACACCATTTTCACGACTGTTTTTATCCAAGATTGGTATGGTTTGAGTCCGAGCCGTCTTCAAATGAAATCAAGATCTCCCAGCAAGCTTTTTAAATCAATTGGCCGTTCTTCGAATAGACTTATAAACGAATAAACTACGACCTCATCTTTTTACCCAAAAATCCTTTCAAAGTTATCATTTTGACAGCTTTTGCTATAATAGAATTTTCTAAGTGTTGAACATTATATTTTCAAGTAGCGATATTGAGAGCCGATTTTCTCATTGATCGAGGCGCGTATAACCAAAACTCAAATGAGACGGCTGTGAGATCATGTTACAAGGTTTTCAAAAACGTCAAGTTCTATTTCTAACTCTTAACGTACAATATTTCACGACTAGTTTTACGAGGCCATTGGGCATATTTCACAAAGTACGAAAAGTGGTATTTTGCGAGAAAAACATTATCTTTGACCATAAAACACCAAACGAGGATCATAGAGTATCATTTCAACATATTTACACGAAAAGTGGTTTATGACTTGCCGAGACGTCAAAAATGTATTTTTCGACGATAAACATTATTTTTCAAGAATCATCGAGTGGTATCGATAACATACGTATTTGCATGTGTAGCATCATTTCATTGCTTACAATAGATCATATCACTCATGTTAGGTCGCGGTTAGAGACCAAGCCTCATTTCAGCATATTCATATCTGTCTTTGTTGATACCGCATCAGGTGAGTTTCATAGCCCCTCCTTTTACTTGTTCTGTAAATGTTTTGGGGGAGAATACATGCTCGTTTTACAATTAAACTCCATGCTTGTTTTACAATTAAACTCCATGCTTGTTTTACATTTAAACTTTATGCTTGTTTTACATTTAAACACACTGTTCATTATACAATAAAACACCATGTTTGTTTTACTTGAAATGTGACTGGTCTTTTTATTCCTAATTGATTATATGACGACATTGTCAGATGTATTTATATGACGACATTGTCAGATGTATTTATATGGCGACATTGTCATGGCGACATTGCCAGAATTGTTATTATGACGTCATTGTCAGAATTTATCTTATGACGACATTGTCATGGCTATATTATCACACTTACATATTTTTCATTAAGACATTGTCACACTTAACATTACATTTTGTGGTTCATAAATCATTTGACGTTCACTTATACCAAATCATATTTGGCAATGGGTTGTAAACACACAGGTTGCAAGTCCTGCTATGGACAGGACTTGGAACTGGGTGGATTTACAATGCCTTTGCTGGGAAAATCTTCATTCAAAGGCATTCATTTTACAATAAACTCTATGAACTCACCAACCTTGTGTTGACACTTGTTAGCATGTATTTTCAGGTATAAAGCAATAGCAAGCTACTGGAGGCTCTTGGCAGGGCATGGCATGGTCATAGAAGACTCTGACAAACATTTGGGACCGTTTTACCTATTTTAAAGGGCCTATTTCCGCACTACTTTTAACAATGTAAATTCAACATTTTTGTTAAACAAGGTTGTTCTAAATAATTGAAATGAAAACCGTTCTTTGCACTTGTGTTGTGATACCAATTGAGTTGCACCCCAGCGATGTGAAAGCTTCCGCTGAACCTGATTTTGGGGGTGTGACAGATTGGTATCAGAGCCTTGGCTATAGAGAACTGGGTGATTTTAAAACCTAGACTATAGCTACATTTACAAAAACATAACCCTATGACCGCCACGTGCCTGCCTGCCAAGCTGATGCCTCAATTGTGGTTTGTGCTGACATATTTAATAAGATTTGTGTCTTATTATCAAATCATTCATACCCACTTATTATAGTTGATTACTATAGTTGTCTTTCATATAAGCATGCTCACATGTCATACACGTCTCAGCGTTACGCCTTTTCCTTGCGTAGTTTCATCATTGGACCTCGAGTTTGGTCGCTTGCCTTAGTCTTTCAGAACATCTCTTCAAATGTGAAGGACCTAGTATTACTATAACTGAGCTGAGTATTTTAAACTTCATTGAACCTCGGTGGAATATAGACTCGTCATCTATATTCAACCCGGGACAGTTGGACATAGGCTGACTACCTATGCCCCGCTCAGAGATGAATTTTGCAATACTGAGAACAGTTATAATAGAATTATGTCCGGGTTGCATTCCTACTCGATTTACAAAAGTTTCAAAATTCATATGTGTGTACTCAATCGTTGCAAGAACATTCACATCCACATCACCTCGTGAACCACCGCCCAAAAGCATGCCGGCTAATCATAACTCAACTTCAAGCTTTCATTTTATGGCAAACTACTTAGAACACCTACCTTTCGGAAACATCTTATTTACGTTTCACTCTTCTTTTCTTGTTTTGAAGAATCATGCCACCCAAAAGAGCTACTCCTGCTATGACACCCGCCCAGATCAAGAGACTTGTTGCCGACAGTATTGAGGCAGCATTGGTGACTGAAAGAGCTGCCGTAGCTGCAGCTGCTGCTGAAGCCGCTTCACGGGCAGAGACTGGAGGAGCTGGAGGAACAAATACTAATGGAACTAATGTGCGTAAATGTACGTACAAAGACTTCAAGAGTGGAGATCCCGAGAAATTTAAAGGCACTGAAGGAGCCACTGCGATGATTCATTGGTTTGAAAAGATAGAAGATGTGTTTCTTCTATGCAACTGTCCAGAGGAATACAAGGTAAAGTTTGCTACCAGTACACTGATTGGGGAAGCCATGTCATGGTGGAGTTCATATGCAAAGCCCATGGGAAAGGAAAACGCTCAAAGCTTACGTGGGGAGAGTTCAAGAGATTGCTGACAACGAAGTTTTGCCCACGCACTGAGGTGCAGAAAATGGAGACAGAATTTTATGAGCTAGTGACAGCAGGTAATGATATCGAGACATATATCAGGAGATTTCAGGAGTTGGCAGCGTTATGTCCTACAATGGTTCCGGATACTGAAAAGCTGATAGAAAATTTCAATGATGGACTACCTAACAACATCCGTGGAGATGTGATTTCTTTCGACCCGAAAACATTGGACGAGGCAATCAGGATGTCTCAGAAGCTTATGGCTCAGGTAGTAAAGAAAGAAACTACTGTCAACAACAACAACAACAAGAGGAGTTGGGACAACAATCAGAGCGGCAATGCTACACAACAACAACCAAAAAGGCAAGAAGTCACCAAGGCCTATGCGGCAGGTCCAGCTGACAAAAAAGGTTACCAAGGTACCCTACCCAAATGCAACAAGTGTCAAAATCATCATAACCCTGGACATTGTCTTAATTCATGTGGCAACTGTAAGAAGATTGGTCATGCGACTAGGGAATGCCAGTTTCCAATCATCGCCGAAAATCAGAAACCTCCAGTGACATGTTTTGGCTGTGGAGAGATAGGACATTACAGGAATGAATGTCCAAAACAAGGAAATCAAGGGAATAGGAACCAAGGTGGAATAGCTCGTGGTAGAGCCTAGGTCACCGGAGGAGGGAATTGTCAGCACATCAACGACTTGGAGGACAACAACAATGTTCAAGAACCAAGAACTTCTGCCTTAAAAATAAACGGAGATCTAAACTCACTAGTGTTGTATTTCTTTTGTGTTTCACTTTAAGTTCTATCGTATGAACTTCATGTACTATTACGAATCCCTATCTAATGGATGTTTAATCTTTTATCACCAAAATGCGACTCAAATATCATCATCTTTTCACCAAGTCTACTCCAGAGACCAACACAAACTGAACTTCGGGACGAAGTTCCTTTTAGAGGGGAAGACTGTCACAACTCGTAATTTCAGGTCCTTTTTCAAGCTTCAAATTTTACTATTCATCTCGGGAAATTACTATTCATGGGTTACTATTCATGGGTTACTATTCACTATTACTATTCATTTCAAAAAATTTTATTTCATATTCTCGTAAGTTAAACTCTTTTAATGATAATCCGAGAGTTTGACACTCGTCGGATCATTTCTGCAAAAATCACGAAGCCGTGTCTGAGATTTACGTTTAGGTTTAAACGTCATTCCAACATCCCGATATGTCCATAAAACACTATAAACAATAGAAATATGATTTTCTCTCATCTTACGACAATTCTAAAAGTTTTGGAATTTTTCGTTTTCCAGTTCAGCGTTTTACGCGAATTACGCGTTTTAGACCCGCGTTTCCAGCTTTATCAGGGTTTGAGCAACCCGATTGAACTTATCACTCATTTTATATTTTATTATGGAGTGTATTGACAAGTTTAGTCATTCTTTCAAATTTCGTATTTTTACGATTCCCGGATTTACGTTTCGCGACTTAACTATTTACGTTTAGTGATTAACGGAACCAAAACTGACTCCGTGAGCTAGATATTACCAAGCTTCCTACACACATTTCACACCATGTGCAGCCCCCATCCCATGTTACTTCAACTTGACCCTTTAATTACAATTATGCCATTCAAGGTTAGATATTTTGCAAGAAAACCAACTAAAACAATCACTAGTTCATTTTTCAAGATCAAAAACTCATTTCTCTCTTTTCTCCTTGGAGACTCACGACCAAGAAACACCATGGATCAAGATCCATCAATTTTCCAAGATCATGTGTTAATCAAGTCCCATTCATACTCCTTGTTAGGATTTTGAAATATAAATCCCTAGGTTTCATACATAATCATCTCCAAAATTCATCAAATCTTCAAGTAAGCTTCAAGAACATCTTTCTAATCTTTTCATACTTTCAATCTATTGTTTTTCATGTTATATTGATGATTGATCATGCAAAATACAAGTTATCTATACCACTTTGTTCATTTTCATAATAAACCCTAGATCTGTAAGTTTATTAACATCCTTATGAGATCCTTGGTAGATTAGTAAGGTTAATTATGTTTAGGACCCCATGACACCCTAAGAGGGTGTATGGTAGGATTTGAGTTGATTTGAAGTTGTTTGGTTGGTTTTTAGACAAGTCAGTAACTAGGAAAACCAAGTTTTGACACTTATAGGAAGTTGCTGTCCATTTTTGTAAAACGTGGAAAGATCAGGGATTCCTGGGAAATTTTAGACCTAAGATTCAGAAAATACTTTCCGATACGGAACTATGGCCGAAAACGGGGATAAAAACGAGTTAATAATGAAGGAGATACGCTAAAAACAAGTTTAACTACGAAAACTATATTTTCCGGAAATGCTTGCTGATGAACAGTACTCACGGGCAAATTTGAGCATAAAACTTGATCTAGTCGTCCTAAATTGTCAAAAACATGTTAGTATGTTGTCCCACGATTCCGGGGATATAAAGAACATAGAAAACGAGCTTATAACGAAAAAGATACAAGTGTTTAAAATCCGGCGAAAAATATATAATTCCATCAGCTTTTACTAATATAAACTTGCCGCAAAACTGTCTTTGCGAGACACCATTTTCACGACTGTTTTTATCCAAGATTGGTATGGTTTGAGTCCGAGCCGTCTTCAAATGAAATCAAGATCTCCCAGCAAGCTTTTTAAATCAATTGGCCGTTCGTCGAATAGACTTATAACGAATAAACTACGACCTCATCTTTTTACCCAAAAATCCTTTCAAAGTTATCATTTTGACAGCTTTTGCTATAATAGAATTTTCTAAGTGTTGAACATTATATTTTCAAGTAGCGATATTGAGAGCCGATTTTCTCATTGATCGAGGCGCGTATAACCAAAACTCAAATGAGACGGCTGTGAGATCATGTTACAAGGTTTTCAAAAACGTCAAGTTCTATTTCTAACTCTTAACGTACAATATTTCACGACTAGTTTTACGAGGCCATTGGGGCATATTTCACAAAGTACGAAAAGTGGTATTTTGCGAGAAAAACATTATCTTTGACCATAAAACACCAAACGAGGATCATAGAGTATCATTTCAACATATTTACACGAAAAGTGGTTTATGACTTGCCGAGACGTCAAAAATGTATTTTTCGACGATAAACATTATTTTCCAAGAATCATCGAGTGGTATCGATAACATACGTATTTGCATGTGTAGCATCATTTCATTGCTTACAATAGATCATATCACTCATGTTAGGTCGCGGTTAGAGACCAAGCCTCATTTCAGCATATTCATATCTGTCTTTGTTGATACCGCATCAGGTGAGTTTCATAGCCCCTCCTTTTACTTGTTCTGTAAATGTTTTGGGGGAGAATACATGCTCGTTTTACAATTAAACTCCATGCTTGTTTTACAATTAAACTCCATGCTTGTTTTACATTTAAACTTTATGCTTGTTTTACATTTAAACACACTGTTCATTATACAATAAAACACCATGTTTGTTTTACTTGAAATGTGACTGGTCTTTTTATTCCTAATTGATTATATGACGACATTGTCAGATGTATTTATATGACGACATTGTCAGATGTATTTATATGGCGACATTGTCATGGCGACATTGCCAGAATTGTTATTATGACGTCATTGTCAGAATTTATCTTATGACGACATTGTCATGGCTATATTATCACACTTACATATTTTTCATTAAGACATTGTCACACTTAACATTACATTTTGTGGTTCATAAATCATTTGACGTTCACTTATACCAAATCATATTTGGCAATGGGTTGTAAACACACAGGTTGCAAGTCCTGCTATGGACAGGACTTGGAACTGGGTGGATTTACAATGCCTTTGCTGGGAAAATCTTCATTCAAAGGCATTCATTTTACAATAAACTCTATGAACTCACCAACCTTGTGTTGACACTTGTTAGCATGTATTTTCAGGTATAAAGCAATAGCAAGCTACTGGAGGCTCTTGGCAGGGCATGGCATGGTCATAGATGACTCTGACAAACATTTGGGACCGTTTTACCTATTTTAAAGGGCCTATTTCCGCACTACTTTTAACAATGTAAATTCAACATTTTTGTTAAACAAGGTTGTTCTAAATAATTGAAATGAAAACCGTTCTTTGCACTTGTGTTGTGATACCAATTGAGTTGCACCCCAGCGATGTGAAAGCTTCCGCTGAACCCGATTTTGGGGGTGTGACACTTAAACATCAATTGTATTCAAGTTTTTGCAACACAATACTATAAGAAATATAAGAGTTGAGTTTTAGTGAATCCTTACTAAGATTTATGTGTGGATCGATTACAAAAGCCCCAAGAACACCCAAGATCTCTAATTGCTTCCAATAAAACCCAAATGGGTCCTATAACCTCCAAGTTTGAATCAAGAATGCTAGAGAGAATTGTTTTGTGAGGTTTAGAAAATAAAATTATGTGTGTATGCTTCCTGTGACTTTTGGCCGAACAAAAAGGGATCAAGAGAGTGAGTTTTGACTTTACTTTTGTGTTGGTTTTATTGTAAACTAATTTGGATAAAATACAAGTTTAGATGTCATGGTCAAATGTGGTTTTTAAGACTTTCATGTGAGTGACAATGACTTTTATGCGCGGCACAATGAAGAAATAGGAGGAGGGAAAATAATTTTGATTATCGTCGTGTATATCGTGTCCCGTTTGAGCTTAAATAGTCGCGGTACCACGGTTTGGCAAAAATGCGGGAAGTATATTTCTAGAAACGTTTTTATAAAAATAGCATAAAAACAAAATTATCGACTTTGAAAATAAATTGTAATATTTACGCCATTACTAATGCGGTGTCGGTACGCGTGCGGTGTCATTTTTCAGTAAATGCGAGATAGCCTATCGTTTTTGAGTTTTAATCATCAGTAAATGTCAGAAAATTAATATTTCACATTTTCTGATAAAAATAAATTGTCTGCAAATGTTAATGTGTGTCACAGTACGTGGGATAGCTTCCCGTGATTTAGTCAAGTGAGCTCGTATATGCTCAGCTAATTAGATAAGTAATAATAAATAGAAATTTATTATTAAAATAATGTTTGGGAAATTACGGGTGGTTACAAGTATAAAAACAAAAAATGTTCCGATCTCATGCAAAACAAATCCGTCTATATCTCTAAAAGCTTTTCTTTTAATCAGTTGATATCAAAAATATCACGAATATGCTATTTTTTAGGGGGTGTAGACATGATTAAAATGTGATCAAAAATGTTTAAAGATAGTGGGTGAATCTCAAATGAGCTCGACTCAGATATAACCAACGAATTAACGAAGCTTAATTGTCAGTAGTCGAAAAGACTTGTCCTGGACGGGTAATAACTTCAAGCTGGTCTAACCAGTGATGTAAGCGTGTCTCGAATAGGACTTGTCTAAGTAGAATGTACCGTCTCGAGAGACTTTCTTTGAACATGACCAGGACGGGTAATAATTTCAAGCTAGTCTAACTAGTGATGTAAGCGTGTCTCTAAGTCCTTAGGTATGATTGAAAAAAGGAGTAAATGATTAAGGAGAAAGAAGGGGTTGAAGAATTAAAAAGAAAAATTTATGAAAGGGTGAAAAGAAATATCCCTCCATGAAAACTTAGGGCAGAAACCGGGTCAATACATCTGCTATCGGTTATCACAAAGATGATACCGGTATAGAAAGACAAGACGTCATGGACCCAGTGACGCGCTGCACAACCCCTCCTTGCCACTCAGGTATCTCTTAAAAGATATTTGTTTCATTTCTCACGGAGAACCTTACATAATCTATCGGTCTCTCACTCCGAGATGTGTTGATATTGAAAAGTGGCACTCTGCTCCATGCCTCCAACGACTAAAACCAAAACGCACATAATCGGGTCTAGAGCCATGAGATTCATTAAAAGATCTCTTAGGATACACTTCCAATATAATACACTTGTGTTAGCCAAAAAGGACACAAGGTGTATAAGAGTCTTTATAAGATCTACGGATCTTGCCCTATCTATCATGATGGTTACTTGTTTCAAACGGTCTACAGTCGTGGAGTGATACTCCGGTATACTTCAGCGGCTCACCTGAATTATGGGTATACTTCGGTATATCTGTTGTAAGCCTTCTTGAGGGTATCCAATTCAGGAACAGCCTTTGTAAGGATTAGAGAGGGTTTTCACACTATGCTGTTAATTTTCTCGAAGTCTGAGCCTGTAAGTGCTGGAAATCCCACCAAGGAGATTCCTTTCACGAATTAAGTCCTTAAGACGTGGGTCTCTACTTGGATTTATCCATAGTATTGATAACTGTCCCTCAACGGGATTAGGACGGCTGATGTGCCCGACCAAGGTGAATAGAATCAAGACATTCATCAGTAAAACAATCGTAGTGATCTATTCTCTAAGAAAAGTTCACCGTGATCGATTGGTAATTTCAACTAACAATATCTATGCAGGTACTGATGTAAGTCCCTTTGGAAAAAGACCGTACACCATCATATACATCAACATCTTCACCTCCACATACTCATACTTATGAAGTACATCCTCAACAAACTTAAGTGAAGAACGTTCAAGACAAAAAGATCAAGTTAAAGACAAAGAGTTACGTCAAAGTCAAGAGCTAATCAAGAAAGTCAAGAACAAAGTTCAACTATTAATTAAGGAAGACATGAGTATGAAGATCAAAGCTGTCTCAAGAAGTATGAGTATGTTGGAAGAGACGACACTGCAAAACTGTGAAGATGTTGATCAAAGGCAAGAAAGATCAAAAGACGTTACTTCGAAGATCACAAAGCATGAAGGAACAAAGAATCAAGACTATTCTATGACGACACACAAAGTTCAAGAACAAGAAGACTAAAGACCTAATCACATGGTGCATCTTTTGAATGACCATCCCTTAGGGGGAGATTGTTAGCTTTAATAGAAAGTGATGGTCATTTACATATTTATAACTCTGTAATGTGTTGTAGAATATGTAATAGAATAGTCAATAGGCTCGTGGATTGGGCTAAGCTAATAGGTTAATATTTATGTTAAGCTAGTCCTTAATAGTCAATGTAATCCAAGTCCAAACCAAGCCCATGGAAAGCCCATAGGGTTCGTATGTATGGAACTATATATACACCTCAAATGAGTCATTTGAGTTGTGTGCTTGAGTGTGTATTGTGTGTGTTTCTTAATAAAAGTTCTCTTTTTTATCTCTCTTTAACGCCATACATATCCAGTCACCACCACTATTCGTGCATCATATTGTGTGATAAAGTTATTAGATCTAAGGTCCTACAAACTAAGAAGTGTTTATATACGTTAATGGGTTAAGTCCCATTAATGGTTTATGTTTAAATTAGTAAATTTGCGATTAGTCATATGGACTAATGTTGGATGTTTATGATGCTTATATGTGTAAATGATGAATGCATAGTTAAGATGCTTTTGTATAAGTGA
Organism: Artemisia tridentata subsp. tridentata; assembly: GCA_021014915.2. Taxonomy (NCBI): domain Eukaryota; kingdom Viridiplantae; phylum Streptophyta; class Magnoliopsida; order Asterales; family Asteraceae; genus Artemisia; species Artemisia tridentata. The sequence continues at coordinate 73,482,109 of CP139507.1, forward strand.
TGACGCGATTTTAGTCATATGGACTAATGTTGGATGTTTATGATGCTTATATGTGTAAATGATGTATAATGCCATGTTATAGCCTATTACTTACTAAGCGATAGCTTACGTGTTATTTGACATGTTTTGTAGGTTGTGCGGATAATATAAGGTCCCGGATAAAGGCCTTCGGATGTGAAGTAAAAGGATGTAAGTGTATTTGCCCTTGTGCATATGGTAGTGTAAATAGATACCGTACTTGAACATGTTAAACCCCCATGTGTCATAATGTTATAGTCATTTTAAAAGTAAAGTTTTTATGGAGTCATTTTTATGGTATTAAAGTTGTATTTGCAGAAATGATAGTGTGGTAAAGAGCTTTGTACAATTATACTTTGAAATGTTTAAAGGAGTGTTTGGCATAAGCTGATATTTACGTTTCCGCAAATGTTCCTGTCTTGCCAAAGTGCAGGAATGATAATCATAGTATCTTTAGTATTTCTGCAAAGTTTTATGTTTTATCGAGTCTTGAAAGTCGAGTTTTCAGTAAAATAAGCAAGTTGCAGGAACTGGGCAGGTCTAGGGCAAAACAGCCACTAGATGTTTACCTTGGCCACCGGCTATTTTGGGTCTGAACCCATTTGGCCGCCGGCTGGACCATTTTGGCCGCCGACCATATGGTTGTACGGTTTTCGGTCATTTTCGAAAAATCATATAAAATCAACCGTAGCTTCGTTTGTCGACGAGCCACCTATCGTTGGAAAGGTAATTGAGTCTACTTTCATATAAAAAATACTTTCAGGAGCTGGTTCTAATTGAAAATATATAGGGCCTATTTGGTAGGGGCTTTTTGGGGGAACTATTAGCTTTTTGTTACAAAATAATCTCCTCTAAAATAAGTAGCTCCGTTTATATATGTTGGGTCAAAAATTGACCCAATTACCCTGACAAGGATTTGAACATAAAATAGCCTCACTAACTATCAAAATAGTGGGTTACTCACTGATAAAGAAATCAGTGAGTGTTGTATAAAGCTCGTTGTTGAAGAAACACTTTACTTACTGATACGGTATCAGTGAGTAAAGTATACGAGCTACAAACAACTCCAGTATCACTGAGAATTGACAAATGTCTCAGTGACCCTGAAGATGCTATCTCTACAAGCAGACTGATAAATATAGGCGCGAACTTCCCAAAAAAAAAGAAGTCAGACAAAGTACAAAAGAGGAAGAAGAAGAGGGACCACTTGGTGGATGACAACTCACACCAAGTGGATGACAACTCACACCTACCCCACATGTCTTTGTTTAGTTACCTGTATATATTGTTTGTGTTGTAATTGAGATAGTATGCTTTCCTAAACAAACAAAAGAATACAAAAGTGTATTAGTTGATCATCCTCTCATTGTAATTTCAAGCATAGCTTGATCTATGAGAGTCTATTTGTCACCCAAAGGGGATAATTTACCGAAAGTATCCCCTTTAAGAAGTTGAAGATGTTATCATGTAGTTGTTTGTATTTTAAGTAATCTTCTAACAATTGTTTTCATTCTTAATGAAGTTGTTCTTTATTTACTCAATAACATGGACCAACAATATACATTAACTTCAAGTTTTTACTTCAAACAAATAGCTCCTAAATGAAAAGTTGATTCATGAAGCTTTTTAAACATCTTAGAGCTGTTAAAACTTTAAATTACTGATATACCCTCCAAACATTTGTTTACAATTATAGATATGTCATTTATGTCATTTTACATCTTATAATTACATTTAACAGCTAACTTACCAAACACTTTTATTGAAAAAAAAGATACAGCTTGTAGCTCATATTAACAGCTTTGCAGTTTACAGTATACAGCTTACAACTAGTTTTGCCAAACATACCCATAAGTGTACTTGATTAAAAACGAAAGGTCCGTTTTGGTTATGCCATTTGTTCAAAAAAAATGTCGTGTCAGGAATGGGGTGTTCCAATTTGTAGCCCTAAGGGCTACACCAATTTTTTTTTTTTTTTTTTTTAATTCTTTTTTTTTAATTTTTTTTTATTTTATTTTTTTTTTTGGTGAAAAAAGGTGAATCTTATATATTACTTCCAAATTGTACATCAGAAGCATAACAATCACTGATTTTACAGAACCAAACCAGATACAAAACAAAACTACAAATACAACTGATATCTGATATACTACTAAAGTATATCTGATACAACTATTCTCTGATATCTATCCCAAATAGAGCGGTTATCACCACTGCATAAACCAACCATTCCATCTGAATTCACCGTTAGATAAAGCACCATACCATCTAACTACATTTCCATATCATCCCCCCACCAAGACCATTCAACCAGCACCCATAATAGTCAAAGTAGGGAAGATGTATGGCTTCATTAGGAACCCAACCATTCCAGTCAAGGGCTCTTCCAGGACCCCTACATTTCCCTCTTTACAAAAGGCTTCAGGGTCCTAGAAACACTCACCTTGAGGGAGAATCTACATGCCCCCTTGGTGGTACACTGAAAGGACCAAGTACCGCCATCTTGCATCCCTTACTATTCCAATCATCCCATGTACCACCCTTCCAATCCATTTACCCTCCACTATGGGAAACCTACTTTATGATTAACGTGATACAAACACAAAGGATAACACAATCTCTTTGAACATCTACCTAACAAAGGCCTGCTGCTCATAAAGACTGTGATTTTCCAATCTATTCGGCCTAAGCTATCAAGATACAATGCCATCCATAGTAATGAACTAATAATCTCTAGTAACCCAACAGATAGGTTACAAAAGACACAGGATAAACTTGATAATAAATTTGCAGAGCTTTTCTTGAACCTCATCTCTGCTATTAACTTCAAACAGTTGAAGTTTTATACTAATAAACTGCAAATCCAAACACCCCATACTGAGAATCTAAACACCCCTTAACATTAGTTTTTAGCAAATCCTGCTTTGCCAATAATGTCCAAGGTTATATCCCAATCTTTTTGAACTTGAGAAACAACCTTGAATTTCAAACTTAACTGTCTCATTTTGACTGTCTCATAGAATTGACCAAGTAACTCATCTGTACTTCTTTGAACTCCTTTGAACAACCTCCAACTCCTTTGAACTCCTTTAACATTTCCAATAGAATTTCCATTGTACAACTCAGAATACCAATTAATCATGTCATTCCACTCCATTATAGCACATTGAATACCCAACTTCTGCTTGACTTTAATCCAAAATTGCTCTGCATATTTGCATTTAAAGAATAAATGTTGATGAGAATCAATATCGGAATAACACAAAGTACATACCATCATCTCATATGATCCCCAACTTCTAATTTTATCCTGAGTAGTCAATTTGTTTTGAACAGCCATCCATAGAATAAATGCATGATTTGGGATGTTTTGAGAAAACCACACCATTTTGCACCACTTAACATTCTCCTCTATTTCATTAAGATCAATATATGCCTGTTTCACACTGAATTTACCATCCTTACCTTTTCCATTTCTCCATACCAGCTGATCACTCACACTATCATTAATAACCACAGTATTGGCATCCAATCTAGCATTAATACAAGTCCCTATGAGTAATGAAGGCTTGCAGAATACCAATTGGACTCCAATTATCATAGACCACAGAAGTATTGGCATCCAATCTAGCTACGTCTAATTGTTAATAACATGCAATTTAGGGGTGGTACATTTAGTTGGTTGGAAGAAGATAAATTCAGTGAGTGGGTAGTTATTCTGAAGGTACAACCAATTTATGCATTTCATAATTTATTAAACATAACCTTAAGGTCTATGTTAGCATTTTCCTAAAATAATATATAGACGAAGTGAGAGATGTAATAGATATATATACGTAGGAAAATACATGTTTGATAATCAACATAAGCTTGTATCGATCAGTACACATAATCCTTCAAATTGAAGTACTTATTGTTAATACATACTTGTAATGTAAGTGATGACATTGTCGATCTTATTTTCCCTTCCACATGTCGGCGAGTGAAGGTAGCTTAACCTCACCTTTGCTACTTACAGGTATGCTTATCTCACCAATGAGTGGCAGATCAACAACTAAGCTGACTTGAAGCTCGTAGTCGATGTCCCAATCTACAGCAATGTCCTTCACTAAGCTTACTAACACGCTGTGTGGAACCTTAATCTCGACATCTAGCATTGTGTCACCACTTCCTTTAAGTGAACCAGGGTCAGGGATTGTTCCACTCGCAATCACGCTAGTTCAATATTAAAACACAAACATTACTAATGAGTTAAGCACAAAGCTTGCATTTATGCATTTGTATAACATCGGACTCGAACACTGTCCTCTAAAATGTCAGAGAAGAAATAAACACAAGACATGCAAAAGAGTTAAACTGTTACCACTTACCAAGAGAGATATTTACTTGTTGCATGAAAGTTAACTTTAAATCAAAAATCTTATTTATGTATGAATAACATAAAGTAAGCAATCGTACAACTTTAAATCAAAATTTTTACTTATGTACGAATAACATAAATCTTCTTGTTACCACTGGCAATCACGCTTATAAGCAACCTACTTACCTACATGATGTATGATGATATCGAAATGTGTGTTTAACAATAACTATAAAAATCGATCGCAAACTATATCAAACTAACTAGTCACAGTTATCATCTTTCCATTAGATATATAACTAAGGTTTTCAATAGCGGCAAGCCTACACGTACTATGCCTGATTAAACAAATGGGCGCAACTATGTGCATCGTGAAATGGGCAAATAAACGTAACGAAATAGATGAAAATGATAAGAACAAACCTGCCAAAACTTTTGAGAACGTATCGGATCTCACCGATAGGAATAGGAGTACTATAAGGATTCGAGACATTAATCTTAGTAATGTAAGTAACCTCACTAAGGGACACACCTTTGAGATCAACATCGGTCACAGTCGCCTCTGGTTTTGCCATGCTAGCAACCGTATCCGAAACATATTGCGTTGCCATATCAATTATTCCTGCCATATCTCTTGTGAGGTTTGTCAAGCTAGAGCAAATTTTGAAAGTATATATAAAGTTGGATGTTTGTAATAAGAAGATGTTTTTGCTAAAGTTTTCGTTGAAATAGTTATATATATGTGACAAGGAGACCATGATCCGTGGGTCGGGCCTCAAAGGATGGGTCACACGTGATCGACTTTTTATAAAATATTTCGTAAGATTTAAGACAATCAATTTTTTGGAATGCACAACCGATCCGATATGTATTATCGAAACGTGGTTTGATAAAACTAGCAGGGTACCAGCGCGTTGCGGCGGCGAGTACCTTAAAATAATATTTTTTGGTGAATCATGTATTTTAGTTTATTACGTTCTTTTTAATAATAAATTTACGGATATCAAGAATTTCATGTGACGTATTTCAGCCCGTTTGGCCACTGCCCGTTTAGCCCGTGCCCATTTGGCTCGTGTCCGTTCGGGTTCTAGCCCGTTTGGCCCGTGCCCGTTTGGCCCGTTTGGCCCGTTGCCCGTTCGTGCTTGAATATTTGTATAATGTGCTTTATTATTTGTATTAGTAACATTTAATGTAGGAATTGTGTTTAAGTTGGTTGTACAATATGCTTGATAATTTGTATTTCTTATGTAAGGGGTGTTTTAATAACTAAATTAATTGTATTTATTGACCAATTAATTAATTGACTACATTAAATATCTTGACCAAATTAATAGTGGTTTGTATTTTGTACATTAAGCTTTAAGACTTGTAAATCTTAAAATTAATTTTGATGAGAAATATCATTAATAGTGCTTTGTGTATTGTACAATAAGCATTATAGCTTGTAAGTCTTAATTTTAAAACAAAGAGGAGAGAGAGTCATTCATTCTTTATATATAGTATAGATTATTAGTTTTTTTAAGTGTCGGCATCAATGCGTACTCGTTAGATGTGTTCCAGCTGAGGGATACCTTGACTTGATAGGAAGAATAAGAGGTATCCATTATAGTATAAACCTTTTAAAAGAATTTATAAAATGTCACATTAATTATTTTTGAACCTTTTATATTTTAAATATATATTTATAAAATGTATGAAAATTGTTAAGACATTTTCATACCACATCGGATGCACATGAAAGAAAAAAAAAATGTTACCATAATTTCCTAACCAGTCGGAACATCATAAAAAATTATGCAATATTCCCTACTATTCTAGTAAAGATATACTTTTGACATGTGCATTGGGTCTAGGGGTGTTATCGGGTCGGGTTATCGGGTCGGGTTATCGGGTCGGGTTATCGGGTTATCGGGTCGGGATGTTTTTAGTAGTAGTTCATGAGACCTCGAAGCGGGTTGAGTCGGGTTTGGATTTTTTAAAAACTCACCCGACACCCGACCCGATAAGGATTCGGGTTATCGGGTTCGGGTGGTAGTCGGGTCGGGTTATGTCGGGTCGGGTGATTCGGGTTATCGGGTGACCCGATTAATAAATACATAGTTTCACCATCATCCCATGCAGCAACTCAACGTAAACACAAGCTGGTCTACTACACCTTCTGTTTACAGGTACCACATGTTTCACCAGAACCTCTCTTTCTCAATGTCTACCTGCAGTTATTACATTCTTTTAGATTATACATATGAATCTGAGTTTGCTAATTTTTTGGTCTGCTTCTATTTATAAAAAACGATGCTTTAAACTTTATCATGAATAGATACTTGCTGCCTATATTATTATACATATTCAAGTTTCTGTTACATATTTTCACTTCTCTATTTGGTATAAGTTTTATGCATCATACTTTAAACCATGCCTAGAAGATGTTTAAAAACAGATCCACCAAAACAAAATGAGGATTATACATATTACCTGAATACCGACCACACAATGCATATACTATACAACCCCCAATTGAGTTAAATGCCATGGAACAAGAAAAATGGTTGGAAAAACAGTCATGGTACCATCAGACAACACACGTTCACCCAACAATGGCTGCAAACGAACAAACAGATTCGTTAAATGAAATACAGAGAGGTACACAACCTTTAGAGCAACAGCAAAGCTTACCTAAAAAGTACTAATAATTAAAAAAGCAAAGGATTGTCGGGTCTTATCGGGTTGACCCGATAACCCGATAACATTTTTTATTTAACCCGAACCCGACCTGATAACACTATCGGGTTATCGGGTCAAAACAACCCGATTAGATTTTTTGACCCGATTAGACCCGACCCGATCGGGTTCGGGTTCGGGTCGGGTTGACCCGACCCTACAGACACCCCTAATTGGGCCCCACACGCAAAAATTTAACACAAAAAATAACCGATTTTTGACCATCTACTTTTCTGTTCACAGCACAAAAACGACAAATAATAGTTACTACATTTTCGAAACAAAATATATATTCATTACTGGCTCTGCTTCGTATTTATTGTTCACATTTACTTTTTAGATTGTCTTAAATTAATTATTCACTTTCAAAAATATATAGAGAATATAGATCAAGTTTACCATATTAACCTCACTTGATGTTATTATTACAAACTTTAAAGAAGTTATAAATTAATTGATTAAGGGTAAAACTGTCTTTTATACAAAAAAATAAGAGAGAAAACTATAATGATTGAAGTTTTTATAAACTGTTTTTTGTATGTGGACTGTGGACAATTACTTTGAGACGGGGAGTACTTAGCCAAAGAACATACATTGTGCATGTGTTATACTCTTATTTTTTTCTAAGTTCACATTTAACCATATTTGATCGGAGTTGTGTGTGAGAGATAGGGGTGAGCATGAGGCGGTTTGGGGCTAAAACCAAACCCCGAACCGAAAATACGGTTTTAAGTTTTTTTAAAACAAACCCCGCACCAAATGCTCGGTTTGGTTTTTGGTTTTTTACGATTTGGTTTTTGGTTTTTTCGGTTTTCGGATATCCGAAATTTGAGTTGATGGTTTTATCTTAGACCAATTATTTTAACTAAGTTTTTAAATTCGGATATCCGAAATTTTGGATAGCATTTTTATATATCCAAATATCTAAATATTTATAATTTTTGAAAAACTTTTATATGAGTTCCAAAAAACGGACATTTTATAAAACCCAACCTTTTAATAAATTTTGATCAATTTTTCGGATATCCGAATACGCATATTTTTTGAACATCCAAAACTCAAATCAAGAAATCCTAGAATGTAAGTTGCATAGTTTGTCATAAAATAATAAGATTACATACCATGTATATAAAGATAAGATGTGTGAACATATTTGAATTAAAGAAAACTAACTTTACAAATTTATTATAGTGTTAGCTAAATAAACACTGTTACGAATATCTAATCTCTTGGTTTTTGGACTTTGGTGATTACTTGTATCAAAAATAACACGTATACATTTTTTATTAGTTTTATGAATATTAGTATGTGGTGGTTCGGTTTTTTGGGTTTGGGTTTTCATATAAAACCAAAAACCGAACCAAAACTTTCAGTTTTTTTTAAAACCAAAACCGCACCACCGGTTTTAGATTTGGTTAGGTGTTTTTGAGGCGGTTTTTTTGGTTTTATGGGTTTTGGTTCGGTTTTTCGGTTTTGTTGCTCTCCACTAGTGAGAGAACTGAGGAACAATGACAGATATACGACCGCAAGGAAGTACGAAAATGCTTGCAGAAATGAATATTGATCAAGTTTCGGCATATATTCAAAATGGTGATATTAAAGATTTGGCGGTTTATAGTAAAGCTTGCGTTGATTTAGGAAGGTTTTCACTTTTAACTCTGTGGCTGCTTGATTATTGTTTTGCTTTTGTTCAAGTTTAAAGTTAAACATTGAATTGTTGGACAGAGTAACTTTACATATACTATAAGCTTTGTTTGGGCATAAGCTTATTGGAAGCTTAAGCTTATTCTTTCAAAAATAAGCTTTTTTGGTTGAGAAAGCTTCGAATAGCTTTTGGAAAAAGCTCTCATTAGCTATTAGAATTAGGGCTGTAAACGAACTGAACGTTCAGTGAACATTTCATGAACCGTTCGGTAAAAAGTTCGTTTATATTCGTTTATTTATTAAATGAACGAACATGAACAATATTTTACGATCGTTTAGTTAAATGAACGAACATGAACAAAAGTCACGTCCGTTTATTTATATTCGTGAACGTCCAATTATGCGTTCGTTAACGTTCATTTATGTTCATTTATTTATTTATGTTCGGTATATCACATCTTTTAATTGTATAATTTTAAAATTAGTTTGTTTAAACAAAACCAACACTTATAAAACAATATTAGATGCATTTAATAAAGTTTATGTTGTTTGTCTATGTTCATTTATGTTCGATCGTTTATGTCCGTTTAGCGTTCGTTTAGTGTCTTAATAAACGAACATGAACAAGTCATTTTCTTAATAAACGAACATGAACAAGAAAATTCTTCCGTTTAATTGTTCGTGTTCGTTAATTTGTGCGGTTAAAATTAAATGAACGAACATGAACAAGGCTCCGTTCATATTCGTCCGGTTCGTTTACAGCCCTACTTAGAATCAAAAGCTACTTGTAGTAGCTTATACAAATAAGCGCAAGCTTACGGCTAGTTTTGACAAAAGTATCCATAATCGCAAATAAAATTTAGGCAAACAGGGTCTAAGAAGTTTTTATATGAGGTGGTCTAATACTATTTTGATCTAGTTTATCCGGCATGTTTTATGTGTTTCAATGCATTAGAGTTAATACAAGGTCACGCTCTATTTCGTTAATATACTTAAGATCATGCTATATGGAAAATGTAGTGCTATCGATTCAGCAATCGGAATGGATGAAGTTCCATCATCATCTCATCCGCTCAAGTTACTTTCTGTTATGAAAGAGGTTAGTTTTAGATGTCATTGCTTTGATAATATAAGTTTTTGGTTGTCAAAGGAAAACACGCTTCAAATGAAAGAAGAAAGACTAATCGTAAATTGTCAATTATGTCAACGTTCTGCTAAAGATTTTAATTATTTGTGATTGTAGGTTTACATACATAGGACTTACTCACTCAAACCCTCGTTGATGTTGCTCATCCTACCTATCAAGGTATACATTTTCTTTAATTCTGAGACACGTTTGCCGAAAACATTTTTCTTATCTTATGGATTTTTTTTTTTTTTTTTACAAATTTCTGTTAACACGTTCGCAACAGGCTGCTTGTAAAGTTGGTTGGTTTCCAGACGGGGATATAAGAAACGATCTTCTGTTGATGGCAAAGGAGGTTGGTTGAAGTTCTTTTTTGGCATGTTGAGATTATTGACCATATTTTTTTTTTTTTTTTTTTTTTTGAAAAGCATTATTGACCATATTTTTACTTGGTTGTTTCTTAATGATGGAGTAGTAATCCTTAGTTTTTATTACATATTGTTAGGTTAGCATTGGGTTCTCTCACACAAACAAAATAATCATTGAACCAAGCTATGCACATTCTCGTATCTCAGATATAATCTCAAGGTATTGGTTTCTCATATTCCTCCTCAATGAATCGTTATGAATTTATGATCAAGATCACAAAACCGAGTTTTGTTTTACATATAGATGACAAAAGTGTATTCACATTTGCAATTGATGTTAAAATTGTTTTTTACAAATTTGCAATACTTACCTACAAACTATCATTTTATTTTAGACTTCGTCATTGGGCTTACCTTGTTATGACCATTCAACTTTTAAATTTTCAGAGTCAAGTGACCAAATATATAATTTAGTGAAATGTTTATGTTGCTTTTTATAGCTCTATTTCATTTTCTAATCATCATTTCATGATACTGTGTATTTCACTTGCAGATTCTATCCAAGACTGAACGTAGAACACATACTTACTTCATTTGATGTCAAGGTAAAATGTGTATATAAGGACCTTCCATAGTTTTTCCATACGTCGTTACAGTTTACACTGTCAAGTTTAATTGATTCACAGGCTGGATATGGGACTTTTATAGCCGATTTTCACATCTCTCAAAGTATGGCGCTGCCTCCCTTAGAGAACTTGGTAAGTGATTAATATACACTCAGGATAGATATTCCATTAGTTTTTGCTATGTTGATGTGTTATACAGGTCATGTGTGACCCGGTTGTTCCGCCTTCCTCTACGCACCATATAAACTCTGTTAACTTAACCACAAGGTCCACAACTGTCTCTTACAGTTTGACCAATCCAAACCATCCATCTCCAGAAGCCCAACCACAGCAGGATCAAGCAGACCGAGCCACTCAAGCAGACTTTGGCACAAGTACAACTGAGCAATCTCAAGGTGCAACCTTTTTCACACCATCTGCAACTAACTCCCAGCATTCCATTGCTCTTGTTTTCAACCAGCTCAGGAAAAGACATGAACAACAACACTACAATGCTCCTTTATAATCTCAAGCCAACGTAGATATAAAACCGCACAAGCTCAAAGTACAACTTTTGTCAAGCAAGTTCAGGTCCCGCCATCTGCAACTAACTCCCCACCTTCTAATCAGCCCGGGAGAAGAGGTGAGCAGCTACACTACACCACCGATCCTGGTCAACCTCAAGTCAACAAAGGCACAACTGCCAAAGCTCAATGTAAAACCATGTTCACACCATCAGCAACTAGCTCCCCACATCCTATTGCTCTACCATATAAATACTACAGCAGAAGAGGCCACACTACACGGATTCTGAACAGTCTCAAGTTAGCGTTGATAGAACCAAGCAAGCTCGAAATACAACCATGTTCAACCCAGATGCAACTACTTCTCCGCATATATATTGGTCTAGCTGTTGCTTTAGCTTTTGAGCACCTTAAGCGAGGAGATGGGCAACAGCACTACATTCCACCTGGTCAGTCTCAACCTGAAGTTGGTACAACCAAGCTCACACCATCTATTGCTCGACCTTTTAAGCTCAGGAGAGTAGACGAGCTACACTACGGTACTGGTCGGTCTCCAGCCAATAGTGGTGCAAACAAGCAAGCTCAAGATACAACTATGTTCACACCTGTACGTCTCCCACCATCTAGGCAAGTAGATGTGCAACTCAGGAAAAGAGCGCGCGCACCAACCGGCCCCACAACCAAAACCCCAAGTCTTGATTCCCACCTCATTACTGCTAGAACAAGCATGCTGGGACAAGACGTGCAACAACATCACACCACTCCTCGTCTATCCAAAGTCAACGTCGGTAAGACCAAACAAGTTCAAAGTACAACCATGTTACCACCGGCTGTAATTAGTTCCCTACAATCTGTTGCTCATGGTTATGAGCAACGACGCTACACTCCTGGTCACTCTCAAGCTCAGTCTTTAAATGAAAGGCCAATGTCACAAACCCGACTTCCAGAACCAAAGGGTGATGCACCACCACGACAACCAACTTAGGCCAACAAACCATCCATCGACGCTTTCTAAGAAATCACTTATCCAATAAACCCATCTTTTGAAAATTGTCTCAAATTTAGATATAAGGTTATAAGAATATAATTAGACACAACCTGCAAGTCTGCAACACCAAATTCTAGTGATCCAACTAGTATTAAAGTTTATATTAGTTGAAGTATGTAAGATGAATAGTAGAAGTAGAGTTATGGGCTTATGGTTATGCATTTAACTTAAAAATGGTGTTAGATTACTTGAAGTTGAAATCATGTGGGTCCCACTCTATCGTCGGCGTTATTCGTAGGTACGGACGTTGCCGACGTGGCTCTGTCGACTATTCGTGCCGACGACATGACGTCGATAAGGTATGGTGCCGACGTCATGACGTCGGCACGGTTGAAAAATAGTCGTCGCCGGAGGTGTCGATTGTACTAGTGTATTTTTCTTGTCTTAAATTTGTTCTACAGCTTACTGATATAATTACAGTTTTTAAACCAAGGTCACATATCAACAAAAATCGCATGCCTAACTAGGTGCAGTGTCCGGATAACTAGAATAACATTAGTTCATATAGCCAGTTTTTACGTGAGGATGTTACCATGTTGTACAAGAAAGTAAGAAGCTAATCAAGACATATGTTCACCTTGCACCAAAAAAAAAAAAAAAAAAATTATTAGCAATATTCAGAAAGATATTTAATGATAAATGCACTTTTTACAATTACATAGAGTTACATCAGTGCCTTTTATGATGGGAACAAGATTCAAGAACAAAAAGACGTACCGTGGCCTCTACGGCCTATAGGGATAATACATTGTATGGTGTTGGAAAATTTAGTGCACTTGAGGGATTAATTCACACCTGGTAATGGGCTTGGAGGTACGGAGTGTACACCCATCAGGTCACTGTTTACCAGTGTTGTAAAAATCGGCCATGGCGGCCGATATGGCGGCGCCATGGCGGATTTCGGTGGTCCACCGCCACGATATTTCCCATATCGGTCTAACTTGGCGTTTTGGTCAAAATCTTTCAAAAATCGGTCAAAATCGGAGCTTGGCGGTCAAAATCGGTCAAAAATCGGCCTTGGCGGCGGTCGGTCAACGCCGGTCAACTTCAGATCTAGGGTTTTTTTTTTTCAGATTCACGCCGGTCAACGCCGTTTAACTTCAGATCTAGGGTTTTTTTTTCATATTCACTTCAGATCTAGCCTAGATCTAGGGTTTTTTTTCATATTCACTTCAGATCTAGCCTAGATCTAGGGTTTTTTTTCATATTCCTTTATAATTTATGGTCTCCGCCATGGCGCCGCCAAGACCGATATGGCGGATTTCGGGGGTCGACCGCCACGGTACCGCCGAGCGATATTTACAACCTTGCTGTTTACCCTGACTCAATTAGTGGTTTTGGTTCTGCTGCTAGTATTAATGATACTACTGCTGATGCAGAACATTCTGCTGCTAGTGTTAAGACTACCAGTTTCTACTGCTAGTGTTAAGACTACCAGATCAAAGTTAGTACTGCTAGGCTAAGTTAGTACTGCTGGACATAACAGTTAGTACTGCTGGACATAACAGTTTGTACTGCTCGTTTAAACCACTGATCCCTGATATTATGGAAACTGTTATGGTATGATTAATAGGCCGTTAATCATTCATAATTCCATGGGCTAGGGTTTGAGTAATCTCTATTATGAATAGAGATCATAACTTTACTGCATGGATATAGAACATACAAACCCTAAACACTTGAATACGATTTGGTTCTTGATTTGTGCCTAAAACAAGAACATCACTTGGTCTTATCCCATAGAGATATTCGTGTAACCCAGGCATAGGGTCGAATAGTTTCTTTTGGAAAGTGATAACACGATTTCAAGTGAATATCCGGTACCTTGTTTATTGATTATCTTAACCCTGATCTGGGATTACACCACACAACAAAACCAACATATGGCACTTCAATTCAGCATCCGATAGTTTTCAGCAGGCCCATGCTGCCGGAGAAGCGAGGGGTACTATCAAAGGGTTGTTGCGGTATCATGGAAAAAGTGACGTACTCACAAGAGAAGATGGCAAGTTGGGCAAATGGAGATCAGGGAGGTTCTTTGACCATGTTACTTTCGATCTCGCTTTGCCTACTTTCGCTATAGTTCAGGTATCATCATTTAATCAATAGTAGCTGAATAAATAGAAATATATAACATTACTAGCATTATATCGAATATGAGTTCTAATTAACTTTTTAAAAAGACAGGTGGCATTGGCATCTGGTGCAGAGCCTTTCATAGGCAGAGTAAGCAAGGCTCAGTTAGGAATGTGGCAAATGAATTTATCAACAGTGGATGGCACGGGGCTGGAGCTTGAACCAGATAGATTGCACCTAAAAATATTGTCTTACAAGGTTAGTTTTTGTTTTTCAGTCAAAGATAATCAAGTAGACAGGTATTGGCATCATATTCAAGTTTTAAGACATTTACTTATCGGTACTTATAACAGCATGCTTTAACACGAAAAGTAGTTGTTTAACATAACACCACATCATAGATAATAGCACTAGCGTAGAAGTTTTGGTCAGGAGTGATGGTGGTGTTACGTATACCAATTAATTTGGTATTTGCTACTGTTATTTATTATTACTTTATACTTATAACTATAAAGACTAATGCAGGTCACTTAAATGTTATAAGTTGTCTGTCCCACTCTTTAATTTTTGATGGGCGGAACTGGATTGACGAATAATTGTATTAATCATATATGCTGCAGACACTTATGTTTTAAATTTTTTAGCTAAAGATGTCTTAAGCGTGTATTTCTAAGCATCGACACAATGATCCCGGCGACAATGCATGGACTATGGGTGTTTGGCTACTGCTGCAGCCATACCCAAGCACCCCTTTTGTATTAGAAATGTGAACAGACAACTTATAACATATATTGTATATTATGGTAACATTTTCCTTTACATGTGTGATAATTGGTTTATCCAGTACACATGACATGGATTGCATTGTTTGGATTTCATAATATACTGTTTTGTTTGGATTTACATAAATACTACTTTAAATTATTTATTACATAAATTTTTATTGCATTTGCAGTCATGGAACCACATAAGAAATAACTAACATGTGTGTATCTTCAGTGACATTGGTTGCCAATCAAAGCTGCAGGAGCAAGTAGTAGAGTATTTCAGCTTCTGCACCGTGTTCCTTCGATGCCAGAGTCGACATTTATAGTTCTGAAATGATGGGCCTTGCGTTAGTAACTAAGTCTGCTTATGCCTTTGGACAGAATTTGGGAATAATTGCTTTCATTAGAGAACTGTTGGTTGTTCCAAGCAATTGAAAGCCTATGCAGGCATGTTTTACTTTCACTCCAAGTGTTTTTAGATGCTCTAATTCTTATGGTTGTTATGTTACACTCCATGTGTTTAGAATCTTGAAATGAATTGAACTGTGGCAATGAATGAGAATTTTTTTCCTTGTCCAAAGGCGATGTGGTATGTGACGGTTTTATATCTCTAACATTATATGACAATGTAAAGTCATTTGCTTTAGTTAGATAATTTTGTAATCGAATAGAGACACATAAGATAGATTAACACCAACATAATAATAGTATTCATAACAATAGCTTCGACTTCGGACCTCTTTTTTTTTGCTGACTAAACTAACGTATACAAACACCCCGCGGCAACGCGCGGGCCTATATCCTCGTTCATTATGTAAAAGATTCATCTCTTTCAAATTTCACCCATATATACCACACACATTAAAAAATACCAAACACACCCTAGGTGAAATACACCACACTCTTCCTAGAGCAGCTATTCAACTACCCACTGAACACTTAATTTAAATATGTGACCTTGCATTCATGGCAACATACCCTTATAAGTTTATAACTCTTCCAACTACCCACTGAACACTTAATTTAAATATGTGACCTTGCATTAATGGCAACATACCATTATAAGTTTATAACTCTTCCAACTACCCTGTTTATGATGTAAAATGTGCTCTGAAGGTAATCATTTTAAGCATGTCAAATAGTCCGTAGTTAGTATTTTATTTTTTTGATATCTCAAAACACTTTTTATATGTATGAAACTGAGATGATTTAAACACATATCTTATAGCATGCATAATAATAAATAATAATAAACATCGGTCGTCTTTAATTAATGGCTCAATAACAATTGTGACACATATCTTACACGATTGTGACATAATATAAGTAGACTGTTGTTAACGGCTTAATTACATATAATGTCCTCCTTTTGACAACAAAAGTCAAAAACATTTGTTCTAATACGAAACCTACATAGTAAACGGTAGATACTAGACGGCTAAAAAGTGTAGAACACTCCCACTACACATGTTAATTTATGGGAATGTATTGGTAATTTTAATAGTTTTACTAATGCAAATAGTAACAAATATATGGAGAAGTCATGCAAAGTCCTAAAAAGAAAACGTCATTTAAGACGGAGTCATCAACTACCTTGTGGTCTAGTGATGAGTGTTTAACTTGTTAAGTGAGCCACAGAGAGAGTAGTACCGGATGGGTGACCATCCGGGAAGTCCTCTTTGATCATAGAGTCTGTTGATATTAGGCAATGAAAAGGAGAGTCTGTGAGCCATTAGTTGCGCAGATTCGAATCCGAGCCGGCCCCGGTTTTCATCCGGCTGTTACTCCAACGAGTAATCTCGTGTGGAGGCAGTACGGTTTCCTGGCGGAAGCCGTTGAATCCCCACTACACGAGCGTGGGCCCGGTTCAGACAACATAATCTAGGTATGTAGTGGATAAAGGCTTGCCTATATGACATATACGACTCTCTAAATCAAAAATTAAAAATCGCCGATCAAAAGGAGAGTCTGTGAGCCATTAGTTGCGCAGATTCGAATCCGAGCCGGCCCCGGTTTTCATCCGGCTGTTACTCCAACGAGTAATCTCGTGTGGAGGCAGTACGGTTTCCTGGCGGAAGCCGTTGAATCCCCACTACACCAGCGTGGGCCCGGTTCAGACAACATAATCTGGGTATGTGGTGGATAAGGGCTTGCCTATATGACAGATACGACTCTCTAAACCAAAAATTAAATGAAAAGGAGAGTCTGTGAGCCATTAGTTGCGCAGATTTGAATCCGAGCCGGCCCCGGTTTTCATCCGGTTGTTACTCCAACGAGTAATCTCGTGTGGAGGCAGTACGGTTTCCTGGCGGAAGCCGTTGAATCCCCACTACACGAGCGTGGGCCCGGTTCAGACAACATAATCTAGGTATGTAGTGGATAAGGGCTTGCCTATATGACATATACGACTCTCTAAATCAAAAATTAAAAATCGCCGATCAAAAAAAAATTTCAAGACGGAGTCAAATAAAAAGGAGCAAGGTTTTCATTTATTGCATGTCAATATACCGGTGGAAATGTCATTTATTTCTATTTCTTCAATATCATTTGAGTGGGTACTTGGTTTGTTGTTCCACCTTTTCCTTCAATCAATATATATCCACCCTAAAACACACACATACATCCACACTAGCTCGATCTTCTTCCACCAGTAAACACACAAAGACCCATCTCCGTTACAAGCAAACACTACTCTCAATCGAGCTCATGGCTTTTGATTTCTTTCAGGCGATCGACTCTTTCTGTCTTGACATGGGTCTTGTCCGTGGACTAGACTACTTTCATAATACAGGTTAGACACTCGTTTTTGAAAAGGTAATAATCCAGGTCTCCCAAGTTTTTGTGTCAAATAAGCTGTTATGTGTAAATTAGGGCTAATCAATGTTAACTTTTCATTTTAAGTTGTTATAAGTGATTAAGAAATGATGACTTATTTTGATAAATTCGGATCATACATTGTAATGTAGTGTTTTATACTTGTTGGACCGGTTTTATTGAAATTTAGATGTTTTATCGAGAAATTCTTGTATCTGATATAACATGATAACTGTATGTTTAGCTTTTGGTTTCGGATCATAGTTTAGAAGTGATTTAAGTTTTGAATTGTGCTGGAAATAGGCATGTTCATAGTTTAGAAGTTGTAATTGATTGTTGTAAGGTTAGTTTAAAAGCGTAGATATGTTGATCCGCTGAGATATATGCCGATATTTAGTTATATCATGCTTTGAAATTTGTCTAACGAACTAGTTATGTTTATTGCATAAGTTACTAATTAATACTACTAGTTTAATATGCCAACACTTAGAAATGTATATTGTTGTTCAGAATCTGTGATTGTTTGTGATAAGCGTAGAGCTAGTGAAATAATGAGATGTTTGATGTGTTTTGAAAACTTTACGATGTTAGTGATATTTGATGTGCTTTAGTAGTTGTTAAATGTGCGAATTGTAATCTAGTGAGATGTTTGATGTGGTTTAGAACGTGTGTAACGTATTCTGAGAAGACTATTGAATTCAAATACGTTACACTTCGTTTTCGCTTCATAATTTTTGTATATCAACATGCTTTAAAAAGCTGTAACTGCAGGCGTATTGATCCGATGATTCATTTTATGTGCTTTGAAAATAAATAGTGTGAACAGATGTTATGTGATGACTATATTGATATGCGAAACAGTGAATTCAAGATTTGAGAATAAACCAAAGGTTTTCTTTTATGTGAGAGAAATGTGTTTCTGCAATTTAGTTACTATGGTGATGTAGATAATGCAGAAAGTTATATTTAGGATGTAAGACAGTAAGAGAGTAGCCTTGTTTAACATGATTTCAATTTCTCAGGACTCCATTTGGTCATGTAGAAGAGATTTGGTCGGTGAAGTGTCGAACCAGAATACATTCCCTCATTGTGCCTATTTTGTCTACGCCGATGCTTTAACCATCATCCTTAGAATGAAGAATTTAATAGCCAAAGATGTTTATATGTCGGCACAATGCCCCGTCGAATGGCATGAAGAAAAAAGGAGTCCGAGCGTTATGAGAAGGTTTTGCGAGATCCCACTTGGCTTTGAGGCCACAGATGACCGCCCATATGTAGCAATTTCCAGGAAGGGTGGTTATTTACAATCTCCAGGGGTTTCTCGTTATGTAGCTATGGGCTTTCACGTTTTCGATTTGGAGGACATTGAGGATAAAATTATTGAAAATTTTGTGGATGGACCTGGTTTTCCTATCATTGCATCCGTAGATGGAACCTTACTAATGGATGAACCTCCAGCTGGTCCTCTTCATTCGAGCCATGCTGTCCTGGTCTATGGTGTAGACCTCAGCAACCCAGAGGACCATCGATGCTTGATAAAGAATTCATGGGGAAAGGATTGGGGCTATGGTGGGTTCAGTGATATTCCTTTTAGTATGGTAAAGAAGGCCTGTGTCCCTACAGATGTTACTGAACATGAAGATTAACTTACCATGTCTACAGAAATTTGGATTTTGGATGATGGATGTTTTGTGGCAAATGTGATTTAGGAGAACATGTTCATATTCTAAGATTTGTTTTACTTTTCATCCCTTCAGGCGATCGACTCTTTTTGTCTTGACATCGGTCTTGTCCGTGGACTAGACTACTTTCATAATACAGGTTAGACACTCGTTACGTACATTAACCGGGGTAACTGCATGGCAAGTTACACCGGTAGTTGTGTACTAAGAATGAGAAGCAAGAGGGACGCACAGGAGGTCCGGTTATATACTTAATGTTATTTTTTTCTATTTTCTCTTATTTCATCTTTTACTTATGTTTTTACTTTTACTGTAGCTTCTACGCAGAGATCACGGGATTTTTGGAGTTCAGGTTGTCGTTGAACCGTATAAAGGGTATAAAGCTTTCAAAATCTCTGTCTTTTACTGATCATTAGACTTTGGCACTTTATTAGAGTTTGTTTTCAATAGTTATTTATTCTGGTCATATTAGGTATGCTTATCATGAGAAGGAGCTAGCCAAAGGCATCTACAAGGTTCAAGTATCTGACATGATGGACAAAGGAGACGATGTGGTGGTAAGTTTGAAAGAACATTTGTTTCGAGTTACTTTATTTTCAATTTTTGCTAATACAATTATCTGTGATGCAGAATTACAGGGATGTTGAAAAAGTTTTTCATCGGTTCGGATGTACAGATATCCAACTCCGAAAAAGTGGTGGAAAATTAAGGTATGTATTATAAACTACTTGCTTCTTTCTTTTGCTTCAAAACTTGAACTACTAACAAATTGGTGTCGAGATTAAACAAGTAAGAACATAACCAAAGGAACCAATAACATTAATAAACCAACACGGGTTCATGAGCGGAGTTTGGTAGGAATGGATATGATTTCGATGGATAAAGCATGCATTTGTCACCATTAAAGTAGACTTTCCTAGGAAATGCTCACCCTTGCTTGAAAGTAAACGTGCTTTGGTCCTTTTGTAGTGGCACTTCTGACTGTACGTTTCCTTTAGGCCCTAAAGAACTTCATCCCGTAAAACATACGTGTATCTTCTGCTCACTGAAAATAACAAAACTTTTATTAGGACTTAGTTTCCAACTTAGCCTAAGAAAATATACTGTAATTTATTCGCCACTACTTACTTATAGGCTCATACGGAACAAGGGGCTTTGTAGTCAAAGCTAAAAACTTGAGTAACGTTATTGAGATTAGGATGCTGAACCACGAGCACCCACTGCGTGTAGTTCATCCTATAGTTGAAGTTTGTTATCGCCACCTTTGCTCGCCAATAGTCTTTGTAGTTTTGCTTTACGTGCCAGCGAACCTTTATGGGACACATATGACGAGTGTATTGAAGCAACGGTGTTATTATCCTTTTTTGGTGTATTTATCCCCACAACACTTAAAAGCTTAGAGTCACTCCTATAATTATCATGAACACTTAAGTAAGGAAAAGAAAAATTAAGAAACCTCCTTATGAACAATAATATCTAGTTCATGGTTATAGTTAAGTTCCGTTCCATATAGAGGTTGCAAAATATAAATTATTTTTTTAATAGAGTAACTTTCAACCTGTTTGATATTTGAGATAAATGTGTTCACTTTTAAAATGTTTACTCTGTGCAGTCCTCTAAATGTGTGTTTGCGTGCAGCTATGTGGCCGTTCGATTTAAGACAAAAGAAGGTAGAGCAGCAGCCATAAAACGAGTGGACGACTTAAAACTTGGTTGGAAGATCCGGATTAAGAAAGGCAAGAAAGAGAAAGCTGAGGAAATGGAAGGGAAGTTATATTCTCACGGACTCTTTTGATGTGCACACAGAAGATTGATATTGTTTGACATTAATGCCCTCATTAATACTGAGTATTCCAACTTTTTTCCTTCACATTTGATCTGAAAAATATTTCACGTGCTACCGTGCGAGACTGTTACCCTTAATGTGGTTGGATTACCCCCGTCAATATGATGATGGGATGCTTGCTCGTTGCTTGCTAATTCTTACCATGATTCTAGTACAAATATTTGTGTCAATCATCACCAACACATCTATTTGAATGCTTAAACTTCAAAAATCCTAACAGTTAAAAGTTTTTAGAAAATGGCTTGTGTTCACTTGCTTGAGATGCCACATACTCTACATATATGTTTTTATCACCGACATATAATGGTATTTAAAGGCTTTGTTGTACAAAACTACAAATTGTTGATAAGGTTGTATTCTATGTTGTTGTAAAGATAACTTTCATCGGCAAATCTAAAAAAAGGAAGGCATTTGAGAAGTGGTCAAAAGACTGTCCATCGTCATTCATAATTTCATATCCTTTAAAGTATAAATTCATTAATCACCCTAATTGCAAAATCCATTTTCTAATATGAAAATATTCAACTGCAACAAGAAACAAGAGCTTGCATATAAGTCACATACATGTTAATGCGATTGCAGCGTCACCAATTATTGCAACAAGCCAGCAGAGGTGAAACAGATGGTGGAAGTATGGTGACAATGGTCGAATTCTATAAACAGATATGTGGAAAGTGCAAAAGTGTGTGTGGGGTGAAATAAAGAGAAGAAATGTGTAATAAGGGTATAAGTGCCAAATGACTTTAATATTCCGTGGATGAAGTAATTTTCTCCGTGAAAGAATCACCACCCTTTAACAAATAGCTATTAACTACTAGCACTCGGTGTGGTCACTCACAAGGTTAGTTAAAGCTTCACGCAGCAGCGTTAAACCCCACGTTACTATGATAACGCAGAGTTAAGATGCAACATGAATAAAAAATCAGTTTTTCTTTTTCTTTTTTTTTTATTTATTTTTCTTGCTTATTTAAAATGGAAGAAACAATCTTGTGTGTGTTTGTGTGTGTTTATATTGTGTGTTTGTGTGTGTCGAGAGGTAGAAGAAGGACACATTTTGTGTGTTTTTCCTTTAGTCCTTGTGGTTTATACAGTTTGGCCTTTCTTTTCTTTTTAAGTAAATAACATTTTTATTTTTAGTTATTTGTTTAAATTAAAATGTAATTTGTTTTAATTTGTATTTTGTTTAAATAATTGGAAAAGAAGAAAAAAGTGAGACCCAAAAGGTTGAGTTATGATAAGGCGTGTTTTTTTTAGTTAAGGTTAAAATGTTAAAGCTGATATGACGCTGACGTGTCACTGAGTGAAAGTTTAACCCAAGTTACCAAACCCCCTACTCTAACTATTTGATTCTTCCCATTTTAAACATGATTCTAATCTTTTTAATATAACCAACTCTAATTAAAAATATACATGCAATCTTCGTATATGTTTTTGTATGGACCAATCCCATGCGATCTTCTTCGTATTTATTTTACTTTGACACCAATCCATCCCAATTGCTCTTACTTATAGTTTTTTTTGGTTTTGCTAAACACTGCCCACCGAGCAATGTTTAAGTCACATTAAACAATTTGGTTTTTTACATATTTAAAGTAATTATACATTTAATGCACAATAAATGAACATAAAAATTAACTTAAATATATACCATTTTTTATTTAATAAAGTCCAAATTTTCTTTTATATTGATATTAAACATTGCCAGCATTGTTTAGCAAAACCCTATTTCTTTATATAATTAACAAGATGCATATTTCTTAAGAAATTAAGTGTCAATGATATTCAAAATCAATGTTGCTAATCTTTTAAAATTAAGTATGATATTTCCACCATAATTTCTCCAAAAAAGATGTTACATATTTTTTTGTTATCTCAAGATTAAGTATTTATATTCTTTTTTTAATGTGCACCAATGCAATATACTAAACGATTGATGTTTATATATTTTAAAATTTTCTGAGAACTAAGCCCTCCTATTTTTGTTTCATTTCACATCCTAAAACTCTTGAGATAGTCCTTTTTTTAATATTATTTGTTCAAACTAGGCGAGTACCCGTGCATAGCAACGGAAATTCCTAGCGGCAAACAATTAACAATATGCGGAATTCTATTCTAGTAAACATTTACTTTTGAGTTTTGACATGTGCATTGGGCCCCACACGCAAAAATTTAACACCAAAAATAACCGTTTTTTGACCATCTACTTTTCTGCTCACAGCACAAAAAGGGCATCGCGCCTAGAGTGGTGTAATAAGTCGCTTCTAGCTAAATGGGTTTGGAGATACCGCGATGATCGCAATGGTCTTTGGAAGAGTGTTATTGAGGCTATTCATGGGGGATGTAGACATTGGGAAGTGCTTCCCGTCTAATAACCGCTTAGCGTCTAATTGGAATTCTATAGCTAGAATGGAGAAAAAATGGAAGATAGGTGGACAGCGCTTGACGGAAAGGATTAGAGGAGTTATCGATGATGGTAAAGAAGTTTGTTTTTGGTTGGATGTGTGGTTGGGTAGGGACCCGTTAAAGAATAGCTTCCCTCTGCTGTTTTCGCTGGAGACCGAGAAAAACTGCACTGTTTCGGACAGATTAAAAGACAGAAGGACGAATGGGGCCGTGAACTGGAAGTGGAAAAGATATCCAGCTGCAGAAGGAGAGCTGCAGCAGCTTGTTGCCTGCTGTGAGCTTCTAGATCAGTTTAGTATAGGAGAGTCGACTGATTTGTGGCGTTGGATGGGGGATAAATATGAAGAATTCTCGGTTGCTGCTGTCAAGAAATTGGTTATGCGCGATGACCTAATGATAAGAGCAGAAAATTTCCGATGGTGTAAATGGATTCCTATCAAGTGTAACATATTTATGTGGAGAGCGGATTTGGATCGTTTGGCCACTAAAGTCGAGCTTAACAAGCGGAACATGCAGATGGATAACTTGAAGTGCGTTTTTTGTGAAGATGTCGACGAAACGGTGGAGCACTTGTTCACAGGATGCTGTTTTGCAGGTGGGGTTTGGCAAGCGATGTCGTCGTGGTGTAAAATTCCTCAGATTTTTGCTTTTTCGATCCGTGACCTGTTGGAAATTCATAAATATGCTGGCGTTTCGAAGCTAAAGGCTGAAGTTATTCAAGGTTTGGTGATCGTGGCTTGTTGGAAGATTTGGAAAGCTAGGAACGACCGGATCTTTTCGAGCCGAATCTGTAATGTTGCGGATATAGTTGCGGAGGTGAAATCCAATGGCTTTTTATGGTTTAAGTATAGGCATAAGAGTAATAGTGTGGATTGGGCGAATTGGTGTAATTTTAACTTGTCATAACATGATGTAATTGGCTTTTGGTTGCGGCCTTAGCTGTCCTGTTTCGCCTTGTAACAGGCTGTTTTGGTCGTTGTGTGAATGAAAATTACCTTTCAAAAAAAAAAAAAAAAAAGCACAAAAAGGGCAAATAAGAGTTACTGCATTTTCGAAACAAAATATATATTCATTACTCGTGTTTCATATTTATTGTTCACATTTCCTTTTTAGATTGTCTTAAATTAATTATTCACTTTCAAAAATAGATAGAGAATATAGATCAAGTTTACCATATTAACCTCACTTGATGTTATTATTACAAACTTTAAAGAAGTTATAAATTAATTGATTAAGGGTAAAACTGTCTTTTGTAAAAAAAAATAAGAAAGAGAAAACTATAATGATTGAAGTTTTTTTTAACTGTTTTTTGTATGTGGACTGTGGACAATTACTGTGAGACTGAGACTGAGGGAGTACTTAGCCAAAGAACATACATTGTGCATGTGTTATACTCTTTTTTTTTTTTTTTTTTTTTTTTTTCTAAGTTCACATTTAACCATATTTGATCGGAATTGTGTGTGAGAGAACCGAGGAACAATGACAGATATACGACCGCAAGGAAGTACGAAAATGCTTGCAGAAATGAATATTGATCAAGTTTCGGCATATATTCAAAATGGTGATATTAAAGATTTGGCGGTTTATAGTAAAGTTTGCATTGATTTAGGAAGGTTTTCAATTTTAACTCTGTGGCTGCATGATAATTGTTTTGCTTTTGTTCAAGTTTAAAGTTAAACATTGAATTGTTGGACAGAGTAACTTTACATATACTATAAGCTTTGTTTGCGCATAAGCTTATTGGAAGCTTAAGCTTATTCTTTCAAAAATAAGCTTTTTTGGTTGAGAAAGCTTCGAATAGCTTTTGGAAAAAGCTCTCATTAGCTCTTAGAATCAAAAACTACTTGTAGTAGCTTATACAAATAAGCGCAAGCTTACGGCTAGTTTTGACAAAAGTATCCATAATCGCAAATAAAATTTAGGCAAACAGGGTCTAAGAAGTTTATATGAGGTGGTCTAATACTATTTTGATCTAGTTTATCCGGCATGTTTTATGTGTTTCAATGCATTAGAGTTAATACAAGGTCACGCTCTATTTCGTTAATATACTTAAGATTCTGCTATATGGAAAATGTAGTGCTATCGATTCAGCAATCGGAATGGATGAAGTTCCATCATCATCTCATCTGCTCAAGTTACTTTCTGTTATGAAAGAGGTTAGTTTTAGATGTCATTGCTTTGATAATATAAGTTTTTGGTTATCAAAGGAAAACACGCTTCAAATGAATGAAGAAAGACTAATCGTAAATTGTCAATTATGTCAACGTTCTGCTAAAGATTTTAATTATCTGTGATTGTAGGTTTACATACATAGGACTGATTCACTCGAACCCTCGTTGATGTTGCTCATGCTACCTATCAAGGTATACATTTTCTTTAATTCTGAGACACGTTTGCCATGAAAACATTTTTCTTATCATATGGATTTTTTTATATTTGACTAATAATGTATATTACAAATTTCTGTTAACACGTTCGCAACAGGCTGCTTGTAAAGTTGGTTGGTTTCCAGACGGGGATATAAAAAAACGATCTTCTGTTGATGGCAAAGGAGGTTGGTTGAAGTTCTTTTTTGGCATGTTGAGATTATTGACCATATTTTTACTTGGTTGTTTCTTAATGATGGAGTAGTAATCCTTAGTTTTTATTACATAATGTTAGGTTAGCATTGAGTTCTCTCACACAAACAAAATGATCATTGAACCAAGCTATGCACATTCTCGTATCTCAGATATAATCTCAAGGTATTGGTTTCTCATATTCCTCCTCAATGAATCGTTATGAATTTATGATCAAGATCACAAAACCGAGTTTTGTTTTACATATAGATGACAAAAGTGTATTCACATTTGCAATTGATGTTAAAATTGTTTTTTACAAATTTGCAATACTTACCTACAAACTATCATTTTATTTTAGACTTCGTCATTGGGCTTACCTTGTTATGACCATTCAACTTTTAAATTTTCAGAGTCAAGTGACCAAATATATAATTTAGTGAAATGTTTATGTTGCTTTTTATAGCTCTATTTCATTTTCTAATCATCATTTCATGATACTGTGTATTTCACTTGCAGATTCTATCCAAGAATGAACGTAGAACACATACTTACTTCATTTGATGTTAAGGTAAAATTTATATATAAGGACCTTCCATAGTTTTTCCATACGTCGTTATAGTTTACACTGTCAAGTTTAATTGATTCACAGGCTGGATATGGGACTTTTATAGCCGATTTTCACATCTCTCAAAGTATGGCGCAGCCTCCCTTAGAGAACTTGGTAAGTGATTAATATACACTCAGGATAGATATTCCATTAGTTTTTGCTATGTTGATGTCATAATAATAAATTCTGCACATTTTTTCACACGACCTAAAAGTTGATGGTGTACTTCTACCATATACAGTGGCTCTTAGTAGCTCGAACGGACAATATGGATACAGCTGCCTGCATTGCTAGTCCATCAAACGTCGAGTAAGATTTTTGTCTAACTATTTTTTCTTAAAATTCTTTTTGTTAATTATATTATCTAACCTTCTACCTTTTCCCTTCATAAGTTTCTCCTAAATGGCAGTGGAGTACCCAAGAGGACAAAAAACGACATGGTTTGTCACTCTATATACTTTGCCCACTGTTGGAAAATTTAGTGCACTTGAGGGATAGGTTTACACCTGGTAATGGGCTTGGAGGTATGGAGTATACACCCATCAGGTCAATGAACACCCTGACTCAATTGTGGTTATAGTGTAAAAGAGTATTCTGCTGATGCAGATTACTCTGCTGATGGTGCTATCAACTCTGCTGATAGTGTTATTGTTCCTGCTGATGGTACAATAACTCTGCTGTTTAGGCATTAGACTCTGCTGATTAGCTTTGTCATTCCTGCTGATAGTATTATCGTTTCTGTTGATAGCTTTATTGCTGCTGATGCAAAACGATTCTGCTGATAGCATTAGTGATTCTGCTGATAGGCTAAAGTCTGATCCTGCTGATCAGCTATTCCTGCTGATTGTCTGATAACCACAGATTCCTACATTTATGGAAACTATTATGGTATAATTAATGGGTCGTTAATTATAACATAATTCCATGGGCTAGGGTTTTGAGTAAACTCTATAAATAGAGATCATACTTTTCTGCATGAGGGACACGACATAAAACCCTAAACACTAAATACGATCGGTTCTTGCTCTGTGCCTAGAATAAGAACTTCACTTGGTTTTATCCCATAGAGATATTCGTGCAACCCAGGCATAGGGTCGAATAGTTTCTATTGGAAAGTGATACCACGACTTCAAGTGAATATCCGGTACCCTTGATTGATTATCTTAACCCTGATCTGGGAACACCTTGACACAAATTAACCAACAGTTTTCCCACAATGAACACTTTAATTTGCATTATTACCTAACCTTAGAGGTGGCAAGATGGGGAGGGGTTGGTGGGTTGGATACAACAAAAAAACAAAGGGTCATGTTGAAAATGGTCCGGGTCAGGTCGACTTGGCCTACAAACACTTGTTTACACATTACTTTTAAAACATATAAATAAGAATAGACTTTGCGCGACTTTTAAACCCCATTGATCATTCCTTTTTAAGCTAACATTTTACTATTTGGCCCGTTTAAGATAAAACACTACCCGAGATCAATATGATAAGTAAATGGGTTGAAATTGCCACCTCTACCTAAGGTGATCACTCATGTCCATGTAATATGTTTATCAAGGGAAGGGACCACAACTCCCATCAAACGTGGCAAAAATGATTAAATACGGAGTTAACCTGCTAGAAGTTCTTGGGGACTTTGAAGGTATGCTTACATTTCTATTGCTTCAGTTTTGATAAAACATAAAAGTATATCTTTGTGTGCTTTATCTAAGACTTTACAGTTTGGCGGTTTCGGATTTTTTTGAAAAAATTCAGGACAATATATTATTGCCATAGCTATCATGAATTTGATATCATCTCCTAATCCTCCACAACTGCAAGATTACGTCCAACCCATATCTGAAAAAGTTGACTTAGGTAAGTCAAAGAAACTGCAATATCTTTCACACAAATGATTCGGTTTGTTATGTTGTTTAAGGGTATGGATCAATGTTTTTTCCAAAGTTTTGACATACTTGTTCTTTTTCCCTTCCCTTTTTCAGATGGTGACATTTGCCAAATTTCTTCATGGATTTCACTTAACTGCCCCATTAGGTAAGCTGCAATATGTGTATGAATACTCCACTTGCTTACTGATCGTGTAGAAATATACTGAGTAGGAATACAGATATTTTACTATTATTTTTCTAATTGACAGTCAATTTCGGATAAAAACTCCTGTCAAAGGGTATCTCTGCAAGCATCCTCAGGTGAAAAATTAGCCCGATAAAATGAGAAAATAGCCATTTTTGAGTTCAAAAGATATTTACTCCGATATCTTGCAAATTTTTATGTGAATAAGGACTAGATTTGCTCTTAATTTCTTACAAACTGTGCGTACTGCAGTGCTTTGATTATAACTACTTTATGGCAATCAACTCAATAAGGCCTACATGGAAATGCCCTATTTGTAGAAAGCCAATCTGCAATCTAGATATACGCATCGATCAAGATGTTGTCAAGGCAAGAAATACAAATTTTATAAGAGTGCCAATGGCGTCAACTTGCTTTTTAACTGATCTTCTGATTGATTTGTTCAGATATTGAATGAAGCAACGGAGAATATTAGTGATGTAATTATATCAACAGATGGTTCCTGGATGACTTCCGTGACAGAAAATAGCGAGATCAACGAAACAAACAAGGATACCTCGAGCCAAGATAAACATGTTACTGATGACACTGAAAATCATATGACTATAGAAGCCAATGACACAATTGATAATTCGTCTTCTGCCTTACGTAACTTAGGTGTTTCACCCGTTAGCGCGAGTGCAGAAGCTCCATGCACCTCGTGGCAATCAACTGTAACAACTCCTGCAGTTTTTTCTCCTCCAGTTTCCAGGGATCCTCGTTTGCCACCACTGGTATGTTAAATCAGTATTAGAATATGTGCAATATTTTCATCTTACTATAAGTACCTTGTCACTGTGGTTATTGAATACTTTCTCGTACATAACTCAAATTTTGACCAAAATTTAAGTAAATGTTTAACTTCTAATAAATAAAGGAGTGAAAGTTTCACAACTAAACGAATCTAAGGATCAAACATGGTATTTAATTAAAAATTTTCGAAAGCATATATGAGCTTTTCGTCAACAATCACTAAAAACCTTACATAAAGCTCATTCGCGTTATGTGTGTTATACAGGTCATGTGTGACCCGGTTGTTCCACCTTCCTCTACGCACCATATAAACTCTGTTAACTTAACCACAAGGTCCACAACTGTCTCTTACAGTTTGACCAATCCAAACCATCCATCTCCAGAAGCCCAACCACAGCAGGATCAAGTAGACCGAGCCACTCAAGCAGACTTTGGCACAAGTACAACTGAGCAATCTCATGGTGCAACCTTTTTCACACCATCTGCAACTAACTCCCAGCATTCCATTGCTCTTGTTTTCAACCAGCTCAGGAAAAGACATGAACAACAACACTACAATGCTCCTTTACAATCTCAAGCCAACGTAGATAAAACCGCACAAGCTCAAAGTACAACTTTTGTCAAGCAAGTTCAGGTCCCGCCATCTGCAACTAACTCCCCACCTTCTAATCAGCCCGAGAGAAGAGGTGAGCAGCTACACTACACCACCGATCCTGGTCAACCTCAAGTCAACAAAGGCACAACTGCCAAAGCTCAATGTAAAACCATGTTCACACCATCAGCAACTAGCTCCCCACATCCTATTGCTCTACCATATAAATACTACAGCAGAAGAGGCCAGCAAAAACACTACATGGATTCTGAACAGTCTCAAGTTAGCGTTGATAGAACCAAGCAAGCTCAAAATACAACCATGTTCAACCCAGATGCAACTACTTCTCCGCATAATATTGGTCTAGCTGTTGCTTTAGCTTTTGAGCACCTTAAGCGAGGAGATGGGCAACAGCACTACATTCCACCTGGTCAGTCTCAACCTGAAGTTGGTACAACCAAGCTCACACCATCCATTGCTCGACCTTTTAAGCTCAGGAGAGTAGACGAGCTACACTACGGTACTGGTCGGTCTCCAGCCAATAGTGGTGCAAACAAGCAAGCTCAAGATACAACTATGTTCACACCTGTACGTCTCCCACCATCTGGGCAAGTAGATGTGCAACTCAGGAAAAGAGCGCGCGCACCAACCAGCCCCACAACCAAAACCCCAAGTCTTGATTCCCACCTCATTACTGCTAGAACAATCATGCTGGGACAAGACGTGCAACAACATCACACCACTCCTCGTCTATCCAAAGTCAACGTTGGTAAGACCAAACAAGTTCAAAGTACAACCATGTTACCACCGGCTATAATTAGTTCCCTACAATCTGTTGCTCATGGTTATGAGCAACGACGCTACACTCCTGGTCACTCTCAAGCTCAGTCTTTAAATGAAAGGCCAATGTCACAAACCCGACTTCCAGAACCAAAGGGTGATGCACCACCACGACAACCAACTTAGGCCAACAAACCATCCATCGACGCTTTCTAAGAAATCAATTATCCAATAAACCCATCTTTTGAAAATTGTCTCAAATTTAGATATAAGGTTATAAGAATATAATTAGACACAACCTGCAAGTCTGCAACACCAAATTCTAGTGATCCAACTAGTATTAAAGTTTATATTAGTTGAAGTATGTAAGATGAATAGTAGAAGTAGAGTTATGGGCTTATGGTTATGCATTTAACTTAAAAATGGTGTTAGATTACTTGAAGTTGAAACTTCTTTTATTTTTCTTGTCTTAAATTTGTTCTACAGCTTACTGATATAATTACAGTTTTTAAACCAAGGTCACATATCAACAAAAATCGCATGCCTAACTAGGTGCAGTGGCCGGATAACTAGAATAACATTAGTTCATATAGCCAGTTTTTACGTGAGGATGTTACCATGTTGTACAAGAAAGTAAGAAGCTAATCAAGACATATGTTCACCTTGCACCAAAAAAAAAAAAAAAAAGCATCAAACAAAATTATTAGCAATATTCAGAAAGATATTTAATGATAAATGCACTTTTTACAATTACATAGAGTTACATCAGTGCCTTTTATGATGGGAACAAGATTCAAGAACAAAAAGACGTACCGTGGCCTCTACGGCCTATAGGGATAATACATTGTATGGTGTTGGAAAATTTAGTGCACTTGAGGGATTAATTCACACCTGGTAATGGGCTTGGAGGTACGGAGTGTACACCCATCAGGTCACTGTTTACCCTGACTCAATTAGTGGTTTTGGTTCTGCTGCTAGTATTAATGATACTACTGCTGATGCAGAACATTCTGCTGCTAGTGTTAAGACTACCAGTTTCTACTGCTAGTGTTAAGACTACCAGATCAAAGTTAGTACTGCTAGGCTAAGTTAGTACTGCTGGACATAACAGTTAGTACTGCTGGACATAACAGTTTGTACTGCTCGTTTAAACCACTGATCCCTGATATTATGGAAACTGTTATGGTATGATTAATGGGCCGTTAATCATTCATAATTCCATGGGCTAGGGTTTGAGTAATCTCTATTATGAATAGAGATCATAACTTTACTGCATGGATATAGAACATACAAACCCTAAACACTTGAATACGATTTGGTTCTTGATTTGTGCCTAAAACAAGAACATCACTTGGTCTTATCCCATAGAGATATTCATGTAACCCAGGCATAGGGTCGAATAGTTTCTATTGGAAAGTGATAACACGATTTCAAGTGAATATCCGGTACCTTGTTTATTGATTATCTTAACCCTGATCTGGGATTACACCGCACAACAAAACCAACATATGGCACTTCAATTCAGCATCCGATAGTTTTCAGCAGGCCCATGCTGCCGGAGAAGCGAGGGGTACTATCAAAGGGTTGTTGCGCTATCATGGAAAAAGTGACGTACTCACAAGAGAAGATGGCAAGTTGGGCAAATGGAGATCAGGGAGGTTCTTTGACCATGTTACTTTCGATCTCGCTTTGCCTACTTTCGCTATAGTTCAGGTATCATCATTTAATCAATAGTAGCTGAATAAATAGAAATATATAACATTACTAGCATTATATCGAATATGAGTTCTAATTAACTTTTTAAAAAGACAGGTGGCATTGGCATCTGGTGCAGAGCCTTTCATAGGCAGAGTAAGCAAGGCTCAGTTAGGAATGTGGCAAATGAATTTATCGACAGTGGATGGCACGGGGCTGGAGCTTGAACCAGATAGATTGCACCTAAAAATATTGTCTTACAAGGTTAGTTTTTGTTTTTCAGTCAAAGATAATCAAGTAGACAGGTATTGGCATCATATTCAAGTTTTAAGACATTTACTTATCGGTACTTATAACAGCATGCTTTAACACGAAAAGTAGTTGTTTAACATAACACCACATCATAGATAATAACACTAGCGTAGAAGTTTTGGTCAGGAGTGATGGTGGTGTTACGTATACCAATTAATTTGGTATTTGCTACTGTTATTTATTATTACTTTATACTTATAACTGTAAAGACTAATGCAGGCCACTTAAATGTTATAAGTTGTCTGTCCCACTCTTTAATTTTTGATGGGCGGAACTGGATTGACGAATAATTGTATTAATCATATATGCTGCAGACACTTATGTTTTAAACTTTTTAGCTAAAGATGTCTTAAGCGTATATTTCTAAGCATCGACACAATGATCCCGCGCGACAATGCATGGACTATGGGTGTTTGGCTACTGCTGCAGCCATACCCAAGCACCCCTTTTGTATTAGAAATGTGAACAGACAACCTATAACATATATTGTATATTATGGTAACATTTTCCTTTACATGTGTGATAATTGGTTTATCCAGTACACATGACATGGATTGCATTGTTTGGATTTCATAATATACTGTTTTGTTTGGATTTACATAAATACTACTTTAAATTATTTATTACATAAATTTTTATTGCATTTGCAGTCATGGAACCACATAAGAAATAACTAACATGTGTGTATCTTCAGTGACATTGGTTGCCAATCAAAGCTGCAGGAGCAAGTAGTAGAGTATTTCAGCTTCTGCACCGTGTTCCTTCGATGCCAGAGTCGATATTTATAGTTCTGAAATGATGGGCCTTGCGTTAGTAACTAAGTCTGCTTATGCCTTTGGACAGAATTTGGGAATAATTGCTTTCATTAGAGAACTGTTGGTTGTTCCAAGCAATTGAAAGCCTATGCAGGCATGTTTTACTTTCACTCCAAGTGTTTTTAGATGCTCTAATTCTTATGGTTGTTATGTTACACTCCATGTGTTTAGAATCTTGAAATGAAATAATTGAACTGTGGCAATGAATGAGAATTTTTTTCCTTGTCCAAAGGCGATGTGGTATGTGACGGTTTTATATCTCTAACATTATATGACAATGTAAAGTCATTTGCTTTAGTTAGATAATTTTGTAATCGAATAGAGACACATAAGATAGATTAACACCAACATAATAATAGTATTCATAACAATAGCTTCGACTTCGGACCTCTTTTTTTTTTGGCTGACTAAACTAACGTATACAAACACCCCGCGGCAACGCGCGGGCCTATATCCTCGTTCATTATGTAAAAGATTCATCTCTTTCAAATTTCACCCATATATACCACACACATTAAAAAATACCAAACACACCCTAGGTGAAATACACCACACTCTTCCTAGAGCAGCTATTCAACTACCCACTGAACACTTAATTTAAATATGTGACCTTGCATTCATGGCAACATACCCATATAAGTTTATAACTCTTCCAACTACCCACTCAACACTTAATTTAAATATGTGACCTTGCATTAATGGCAACATACCATTATAAGTTTATAACTCTTCCAACTACCCTGTTTATGATGTAAAATGTGTTCTGAAGGTAATCATTTTAAGCATGTCAAATAGTCCGTAGTTAGTATTTTATTTTTTTGATATCTCAAAACACTTTTTATATGTATGAAACTGAGATGATTTAAACACATATCTTATAGCATGCATAATAATAAATAATAATAAACATAGGTCGTCTTTAATTAATGGCTCAACAACAATTGTGACACATATCTTACACAATTGTGACATAATATAAGTAGACTGTTGTTAACGGCTTAATTACATATAATGTCCTCCTTTTGACAACAAAAGTCAAAAACATTTGTTATAATACGAAACCTACATAGTAAACGGTAGATACTAGACGGCTAAAAAGTGTAGAACACTCTCACTACACATGTTAATTTATGGGAATGTATTGGTAATTTTAATAGTTTTACTAATGCAAATAGTAACAAATGTATGGAGTAGTCATGCAAAGTCCTAAAAAGAAAACGTCATTTAAGACGGAGTCATCAACTACGTTGTGGTCTAGTGATGAGTGCTTAACTTGTTAAGTGAGCCACAGAGAGAGTAGTACCGGATGGGTGATCATCCGGGAAGTCCTCTTTGATCACAGGGTCCGTTGATATTAGGCAATGAAGATGAGAGTCTGTGAGCCATTAGTTGCGCAGATTCGATTCCGAGCCGGTCCCGGTTTTTATCCGGCTGTTACTCCAGCGAGTAATTTCGTGTGGAGGCAGTATGGTTTCCGGGCAGAAGCCGTTGAATCCCCACTACACCAGCGTGGGCCCGGTTCAGACAACATAGTCTGGGTATGTGGTGAATGAGGGTTTGCCTATGTGGCAGGAATAACTCTTTAAACCAAAAATTGAAAGTCACTTAAAAATAAAATTCAAGACTGAGTCAAATAAAAAGGAGCAAGGTTTTCATTTATTGCATGTGAATATACCGGTGTAAATGTCATTTATTTCTATTTCTTCAATATCATTTGAGTTGGTAGTTCCTTCAATGAATATATATCCACCCTAAAACACACATACATCCACACTAGCTCGATCTTCTTCCACCAGTAAACACACAAAGACCCATCTCCGTTACAAGCAAACACTACTCTCAATCGAGCTCATGGCTTTTGATTTCTTTCAGGCGATCGACTCTTTCTCTCTTGACATCCGTCTTGTCCGTGGACTAGACTAATTTCATAATACAGGTTAGACACTCGTTTTTGAAAAGGTAATAATTCAGGTCTCCCAAGTTTTTGTGTCAAATAAGCTGTTTTGTGTAAATTAGGGCTAATCAGTGTTAACTTTTCATTTTAAGTTGTTATAAGTGATTAAGAAATGATGACTTATTTTGATAAATTCGGATCATACATTGTAATGTAGTTTTTTATACTTGTTGGACCGGTTTTATTGAAATTTAGATGTTTTATCGAGAAATTGTTGTATCTGATATAACATGATAACTGTATGTTTAGCTTTTGGTTTCGGATCATAGTTTAGAAGTGATTTAAGTTTACCCCTTTATGATATTAAGATAATTTAAGTTTTGAATTGTGCTGGAAATAGGCACGTTCATAGTTTAGAAGTTGTAATTGATTGTTGTAAGGTTAGTTTAAAAGCGTAGATATGTTGATCCGCTGAGATATATGCCGATATTTAGTTATATCATGCTTTGAAATTTGTCTAACGAACTAGTTATGTTTATTGCATAAGTTACTAATTAGTACTACTAGTTTAATATGCCAACACTTAGAAATGTATATTGTTGTTCAGAATCTGTGATTGTTTGTGATAAGCGTAGAGCTAGTGAAATAATGAGATGTTTGATGTGTTTTGAAAACTTTACGATGTTAGTGATATTTGATGTGCTTTAGCAGTTGTTAAATGTGCGAATTGTAATCTAGTGAGATGTTTGATGTGGTTTAGAACGTGTGTAACGTATTCTGAGAAGACTATTGAATTCAAATACGTTACACTTCGTTTTCGCTTCATAATTTTTGTATATCAACGTGCTTTAAAAAGCTGTAACTGCAGGCGTATTGATCCGATGATTCATTTTATGTGCTTTGAAAATAAATAGTGTGAACAGATGTTATGTGATGACTATATTGATATGCGAAACAGTGAATTCAAGATTTGAGAATAAACCAAAGGTTTTCTTTTATGTGAGAGAAATGTGTTTCTGCAATTTAGTTACTATGGTGATGTAGATAATGCAGAAAGTTATATTTAGGATGTAAGACAGTAAGAGAGTAGCCTTATTTAACATGATTTCAATTTCTCAGGACTCCATTTGGTCATGTAGAAGAGATTTGGTCGGTGAAGTGTCGAACCAGAATACATTCCCTCATTGTGCCTATTTTGTCTACGCCGATGCTTTAACCATCATCCTTAGAATGAAGAATTTAATAGCCAAAGATGTTTATATGTCGGCACAATGCCCCGTCGACTGGCATGAAGAAAAAAGGAGTCCGAGCGTTATGAGAAGGTTTTGCGAGATCCCACTTGGCTTTGAGGCCACAGATGACCGCCCATATGTAGCAATTTCCAGGAAGGGTGGTTATTTACAATCTCCAGGGGTTTCTCGTTATGTAGCTATGGGCTTTCACGTTTTCGATTTGGAGGACATTGAGGATAAAATTATTGAAAATTTTGTGGATGGACCTGGTTTTCCTATCATTGCATCCGTAGATGGAACCTTACTAATGGATGAACCTCCAGCTGGTCCTCTTCATTCGAGCCATGCTGTCCTGGTCTATGGTGTAGACCTCAGCAACCCAGAGGACCATCGATGCTTGATAAAGAATTCATGGGGAAAGGATTGGGGCTATGGTGGGTTCAGTGATATTCCTTATAGTATGGTAAAGAAGGCCTGTGTCCCTACAGATGTTACTGAACATGAAGATTAACTTACCATGTCTACAGAAATTTGGATTTTGGATGATGGATGTTTTGTGGCAAATGTGATTTAGGAGAACATGTTCATATTCTAAGATTTGTTTTACTTTTCATCCCTTCAGGCGATCGACTCTTTTTGTCTTGACATCGGTCTTGTCCGTGGACTAGACTACTTTCATAATACAGGTTAGACACTCGTTACGTACATTAACCGGGGTAACTGCATGGCAAG
Source organism: Artemisia tridentata subsp. tridentata (assembly GCA_021014915.2). Lineage (NCBI taxonomy): Eukaryota > Viridiplantae > Streptophyta > Magnoliopsida > Asterales > Asteraceae > Artemisia > Artemisia tridentata. The sequence continues at coordinate 73,520,197 of CP139507.1, forward strand.
TTACACCGGTAGTTGTGTACTAAGAATGAGAAGCAAGAGGGACGCACAGGAGGTCTGGTTATATACGTAATGTTATTTTTTTCTATTTTCTCTTATTTCATCTTTTACTTATGTTTTTACTTTTACTGTAGCTTCTACGCAGAGATCACGGGATTTTTGGAGTTGAGGTTGTCGTTGAACCGTATAAAGGGTATAAAGCTTTCAAAATTTATGTCTTTTACTGATCATTAGACTTTGGCACTTTATTAGAGTTTGTTTTCAATATTTATTTATTCTGGTCATATTAGGTATGCTTATCATGAGAAGGAGCTAGCCAAAGGCATCTACAAGGTTCAAGTATCTGACATGATGGACAAGGGAGACGATGTGGTGGTAAGTTTGAAAGAACATTTGTTTCGAGTTACTTTATTTTCAATTTTTGCTAATACAATTATCTGTGATGCAGAATTACAGGGATGTTTAAAAAGTTTTTCTTCGGTTCGGATGTACAGGTATCCAACTCCGAAAAAGTGGTGGAAAATTAAGGTATGTATTATAAACTACTTGCTTCTTTCTTTTGCTTCAAAACTTGAACTACTAACAAATTGGTGTCGAGATTAAACAAGTAAGAACATAACCAAAGGAACCAATAACATTAATAAACCAACACGGGTTCATGAGCGGAGTTTGGTAGGAATGGATATGATTTCGATGGATAAAGCATGCATTTGTCACCATTAAAGTAGACTTTCCTAGGAAATGCTCACCCTTGCTTGAAAGTAAACGTGCTTTGGTCCTTTTGTAGTGGCACTTCTGACTGTACGTTTCCTTTAGGCCCTAAAGAACTTCATCCCGTAAAACATACGTGTATCTTCTGCTCACTGAAAATAACAAAACTTTTATTAGGTCTTAGTTTCCAACTTAGCCTAAGAAAATATACTGTAATTTATTCGCCACTACTTACTTATAGGCTCATACGGAACAAGGGGCTTTGTAGTCAAAGCTAAAAACTTGAGTAACGTTATTGAGATTAGGATGCTGAACCACGAGCACCCACTGCGTGTAGTTCATCCTATAGTTGAAGTTTGTTATCGCCACCTTTGCTCGCCAATAGTGTTTGTAGTTTTGCTTTACGTGCCAGCGAACCCTTATGGGACACATATGACGAGTGTATTGAAGCAACGGTGTTATTATCCTTTTTTGGGTGTATTTATCCCCACAACACTTAAAAGCTTAGAGTCACTCCTATAATTATCATGAACACTTGCTTAAGTAAGGAAAAGAAAAATTAAGAAACCCCCTTATATGAACAATAATATCTAGTTCATGGTTATAGTTAAGTTCCATATAGAGGTTGCAAAATATAAATTATTTTTTTAATACAGAACTTTCAACCTGTTTGATATTTGAGATAAATGTGTTCACTTTTAAAATGTTTACTCTGTGCAGTCCTCTAAATGTGTGTTTGCGTGCAGCTATGTGGCCGTTCGATTTAAGACAAAAGAAGGTAGAGCAGCAGCCATAAAACGAGTGGACGACTTAAAACTTGGTTGGAAGATCCGGATTAAGAAAGGCAAGAAAGAGAAAGCTGAGGAAATGGAAGGGAAGTTATATTCTCACGGACTCTTTTGATGTGCACACAGAAGATTTGATATTGTTTGACATTAATGCCCTCATTAATACTGAGTATTCAAACTTTTTTCCTTCACATTTGATCTGAAAAATATTTCACGTGCTACCGTGCGAGACTGTTACCCTTAATGTGGTTGGATTACCCCCGTCAATATGATGATGGGATGCTTGCTCGTTGCTTGCTAATTCTTACCATGATTCTAGTACAAATATTTGTGTCAATCATCACCAACACATCTATTTGAATGCTTAAACTTCAAAAATCCTAACAGTTAAAAGTTTTTAGAAAATGGCTTGTGTTCACTTGCTTGAGATGCCACATACTCTACATATATGTTTTTATCACCGACATATAATGGTATTTAAAGGCTTTGTTGTACAAAACTACAAATTGTTGATAAGGTTGTATTCTATGTTGTTGTAAAGATAACTTTCATCGGCAAATCTAAAAAAAGGAAGGCATTTGAGAAGTGGTCAAAAGACTGTCCATCGTCATTCATAATTTCATATCCTTTAAAGTATAAATTCATTAATCACCCTAATTGCAAAATCCATTTTCTAATATGAAAATATTCAACTGCAACAAGAAACAAGAGCTTGCATATAAGTCACATACATGTTAATGCGATTGCAGCGTCACCAATTATTGCAACAAGCCAGCAGAGGTGAAACAGATGGTGGAAGTATGGTGACAATGGTCGAATTCTATACACGGATATGTGGAAACTGCAAAAGTGTGTGTGGGGTTAAATAAAGAGAAGAAATGGGTAATAAGGGTATAAGTGCCAAATGACTTTAATATTCCGTGGATGAAGTAATTTTCTCCGTGAAAGAATCACCCCCCTTTAACAAATAGCTATTAACTACTAGCACTCGGTTTGGTCACTCACAAGGTGAGTTAAAGCTTCACGCAGCAGCGTTAAATCCCATGTTATCATGGTAACGCAGCGTTAAGATGCAACATGAATAAAAAATCGTTTTTTTTTTTTTTTTTTTTTTTTTGCTTATTTAAAATGGAAGAAACAATCGTTGTGTGTGTTTGTGTGTGTTTATACTTTATACGGTGTGTTTGTGTGTGTCGAGAGTAGGGGTGTCATTCGGGCCGACCCGACCCGAACCCGAGCCGACCCGAACCCGACCGAGTCAATTCGGGTCAACCCGAATTGACCCGAATTTATATTCGGGTCAATCGGGTCAACCCGAATTGACCCGAGTTCTAAACAAGGTCGGGTTCGGGTATGTTTTTAGGAGCCTTGACCCGACCCGAACCCGACCCGAACCCGATTGACCCGAGAAAACTGACAATTTACAAGGCAAAAACTCGGGTTGACCCCAAACCCGAGCTGACCCGACCCGAATTGACCCGACCCGAGTTGACCCGAGACCCGAATTGACCTGACCCGAATTGACCCGAGTTCAAACAGGGTCGGGTTCGGGTATTTTTTTAGGGGCCTTGACCCGAGTTGACCCGACCCGAGTTGACCCGAACCCGACCGGGTCAACCCGAATCACACCCCTAGTCGAGAGGTAGAAGAAGGACACATTTTGGGTGTTTTTCCTTTAGTCCTTGTGGTTTTCTGTATTTACGGTTTAGTCCTTGTGGTTTATACAGTTTGGCCTTTTTTTTTTTTTTTTTTTTAGTTTTTTGTTTAAATTAAAATGTAATTTGCTTTAATTTGTATTTTGTTTAAATAATTGGAAAAGAAGAAAAAAGTGAGACCCAAAAGGCCGAGTTATGATAAGGCGTGTTTTTTTTTTTTAGTTAAGGTTAAAATATTAAAGCTTATGTGACGCTGACGTGTCACTGAGTGAAAGTTTAACCCAAGTTACCACACCCTCTGCTCTAACTATTTGATTCTTCCCATTTTAAACATGATTCTAATCTTTTTAATATAACCAACTCTAATTAAAAATATACATGCAATCTTCGTATATGTTTTTGTATGAGACCAATCCCATGCGATCTTCTTCGTATTTATTTTTCTTTGACACCAATCCATCCCAATTGCTCTTACTTTTAGTTCTTTACGAGGCATGATACAACCCGTGCGTTGCACAGGCTTGTTTGCTGACTAATTAAATTGTTTTCCGTAACGTTGATGCATCTTTATCTTTGTCGGGTCGGGGTAGCACGTGATGGTATTTATAATAACTTTTTGCATTTGAATTAGTTTATTTTCAATAAAATTTTCAATGATAAATTATAATTATTTTCGTTAAGTTCATAATGTTAATGGTAATACATTGTGAATGGAGGGGTTGTTTTATATTGTAATTGCGTGTTGCAACTCAGAGTATGGTCTTTGCGCGTAATGTATTCTTCGGACGTTTTTTTTTTTATAATTATTAACTAAATTATTTCAAAAATGAGATTGCAAAAACCCCCTTGGTTAATTGAGTTACCATGTAAGGCTCATATGAACCCCTGTATCACTGGTCCAGTAGCAACTAATAACGTCACGTATGAGACCAGATATAGCATCACTTGCAGCAAGGAGGATGAAGAATAGTTGAGTCAAAAAAGAACAATCAAATGTAAATAAAACAAAAACGATAAATTAGTAGCAAAATGTAGATGAACTAAAATGAGATATAATCACTATTATGAGTGAAATGTACTACGCTCTTAGTTACAACTTCTCATGAACAGTTTTTGCATCATGAGATACTAATGAACTTGTAGCAAATATTCATGATGATACGTCTCTTTCCTCTACTGCATGTACCTTCAACGTTCAGGGCCTGAAATGAATTTACCTCAATCAGTAAGCTCAGTTCCACAACAAAACACTAAGAACTTGTAGGTGCTTCTACATTCTTGGCTTTTCTTTTGACCTATAGGTGTTCATTTTATCCTTGAAGAGTAATGTTGAATGAAACAACTTTATTTTTTACGAATTGAAAATTGCTACCTATTTTGGAGTTGAAATGGAGGAACCCAAAAATCATGTTATAGATACTAAAATATACACATCGTATACATCAAAAGAACACATTAAACCGCGACCAACATCAATTCTAAAACCTTGTTATATCTCTACTGTACTCGGCTATAATTTACACAACCTTGTTCTTAAATAATCAATATTGTTCAAAACAAAAAAAGCCATATTATTATGGGCAAACACCCATACAAAAATGAAAAACAAACCTAATACAAAACAAAAATTGTTACATGCATGTATATAGTGCTTAAAATAAAGAATGAAAAAAATAATATCAAGATGCTATGTAGTTCCAGATCAAGCATATTCTCTTCCTTCTCTTCTTCAGTGTCATAATCGTTGATTAATTAAGTGGTTTTTCGTAACGTTGATGCAGCTGCTTGTATATTTATTTAGAATCGAAGGCATTTTGTATTGCTACTTATATGACGATCACTTAGTACTACTATCAATAAATATTAGTACTGCTGAGTTCTCATATTTGTATTGCCCATGGTACTTAGTATTGTTGTTTGTATCTTCATACTGCCCAAGTTCCATTTGTAAGTTGATATTTTAAAATTTTTCCACACATGCATATTTAAGACCTCGTTAATTATTGTTAACTAATAAGTGCAACCGAAACAACCTTTTTCCAATTAATCTAACCACGAATCTAACCGAAACAACTTTTTTCATACAAATGTCATGCCATGTCAGATTCATGCATGAGAACAAAACTCACATCATAAATTATTCTTGCAACCCTTTCACTTCATCTAACCAACTTTTAATTCTATACTAAATACCATGTGATCAATTCCGGAAACCCTTGCACTTCATCTAGCCACCTTTTAATTCTATATTAAATACCATATAATCAATTTCGGCGACCCTTGCACTTCATCGCCTTTCATGATTGTATAATTTTTATGAGGTTGCATTGATAACACTTTATTTGCAACCCTTGCACTTCATATAACCAACTTTTAATCCAAGAACATTTCATATTCACCTCCATTTCATTACATTCAATTGAGTTATACATAATAATTCATATAGTCAACATGTTCTCACAACCAAGTGTTAAACCGAAGATGTGTCTGCGCGAGTCATTATAAGAACATACAATCATACGGTTAGAAAAATGTGTAATTATCCGTGTGGCCTCAACAACAACCAATGAAACCTTACTATTGCTCACGACAGCATATAAAAGCTTATTGTTGATCATAACAACCACTTATTCATACAATTTCACTTAATTCTTTACAAAAGAAATAACATTAAAAAGAAACCTTATATATTGTTGTTCGTAACAACAAATAAAATTTTTTCATACGATATATTCAACTTCGGTACAAAGGAGATCATATAAAGTTTTTAACAAAAAACTATAATAATCCAGATGTGAACAACATCTTATATATATAAAGAGGTGACTGAAATACTCGAACTTGACACTCCTCCATTCGCTGCCACTTTTATATGTTTGTTCTTCCTTGATAATATATATATATATTTTTTTTTAAGAGCAGCAGAAACAAAACGTACTACCAGCAGAAATGGTGTTACCAGCAGGAACTGAAACACTGCCAGCAGAAACCGAAGCACTACCAGCAGGAACAGTTCAAGCTTAGCAGCAGTATCAAAAGTAGCAGCAGAATGAAATTCCTATTGACTGACCCTCGATTGTTTAATAAAAAGAATTAACGACACCTCCTTGGTGATATTTCACATGATAAAATCAATAAGATCTTTCAGTATCATGAAAAGATAACAATGCAATGCATCTATGGCCAAATATATCACGACTTGTTACTTTGAATTCAAATCAGTGTTTGCCAAATCATATCGCCATCACTCGACAAACTGTCAATATACAAATCCAAAGTCTGACATTAACTTGTTTTCAAGGTAATAAGTAATAACTATATTTAACATTATCTTTGTATTAAAAAAGTACACGATAAGGAAGGTTCTCTACCCAATTAACATTAGAATATATAGATTCTCAATCAATGGATAACAAAGTTATTTCCGTTCACAATAGAAAACCATCATGTTTTTGCTATAATATGAGATTTTATATGCTTGATAGTTAATACTATATATACTCCATCAAAACGACCAAAGTAACGTTAAAATGATATAGATGAAGAAATTCTAAATTTGATTGATGAAAACATGATTAGGACCACGTACATTTAACACTCAAGATTCACAATGAAAACGAAATGATAAAAATGAAATTACAATGCTAAAAGAGAACATAAATTATCTACAATTGAGCACTTCCACACTCGTATATCCAACCATTTTAACGCCTCAACCTCGACTCTAGATGAAACCTTTGTCGCGCTGTTCGTTTATTATTTTTGCATGGACATACATATTCATCATCTTTCAATTTATGCATTGCTTCTGAAAGAACCAAGTGCTTTAATGGCTCCAGCTCTAAGTACAAATTGGTGGTAGAATGCTGCAGTTATAACTTGAAGCAATTGGTCACCATCTGGAATGAAACATATTGATTGAACAATGAATACCGGTCCCACAATTGACATCAATGAGCAGCGACAAAGTCCATGAATTGATAAACCACAAACGTATAATACTGGAGTAATAAATACTTATTTGGTCATGTGATAGTTTTAGATATTTCAATGATATTGACTGTAATAATGAAGTTTGAAAGAATATACATGAAATTCAACCAAGAGATGACAATGTGTACGTTAATAATAGACTTACATCATCGTCTCCTTCTTCCATTGCATTTACTGCTGCAGCAATTGCCCACATTGAGAATTCCCTACGTTCCTGTAATATAGAATCAGTGTCATCATGTGTTAATTCATTCATATACACAAAAAAAAAAAGATATTGTGTACATTAATAATATACTTACTTTGGGAGTTGATGTAGCAGGTATCCACTCCTGTATTACAAAACCAATGCCATTGCATGTGTAAATATAAACATATATGCATGTGTATGTATGATAAATTGGAAATTCACAACGATGACTCACAAATTCTTCTGGTATTGGTACTTTAGTTGGAGAAGACATGCAAGCAAATGAGATTTAATCCAACTACAATGAGAGCAAAACCAATCACAAACAATGGGCGCACCAAAAGCTTCATTGTTGTGCCTTTTTATAGTTGCATGATGAACACCAAACACTTCATCTTCACTTGCATTATTACACTATAATAAAGGCTCCTATACGTACATTCAATTACTCGAAGTTTGTAGTTATTTTGGTATGCATAAAATAAATAGAAATATCAAGGTGACATAAGTAAGTTCCTAATAATGGCTGCTTGAGGACTGTTGGTATCCATGGACTGCAAAAGCTCTGATAGCCTTTGGCTTAAGACTTCCACTTCTCTCTGTAACCTTCTTACATAACTGCATGTCTCCTCCAATACTTTTGCACCTGAATCCTACATATTATTTCAATAAAAGAAAAGTTAACAGAATATTAATAAGGTATGGTTATAGAAGCAAAAGAAAATTTGTAAAAAGGCATAAAATGAATGCTTGTTCGCTTCATCAGCAGATATTAATTCCCAAAACAACAGTGTTTGCAAAGTTTAAGCATACAGAAAAAAGACCACAAAATTTCCACACCTTTGCTTCCACCTCCACATGCATGGTATTTATAGAGCATTTCTTATTTATAGCATTGAGATCATTATGTGTTGTAATTGCAAAGATGGTTCATATACTCAAAACCGAAGCAATGATTCATATTCCACATCACTTGATATTCTGCATTTACATCCGATTTTACATTCAATTGAGAGCTTTTGTAGTTATTTTGGTATGCATAGTAATGTTTGTACCGTACTTATGTTTGTGCACAACCCCCCTTGAGCATTGAATTAAGGTACTCAACTTTTAAGTATAATAGATATAATTAACAAGATGCATATTTCTTAAGAAATTAAATGTCAATGATATTTACAATTAAGTATGATATTTCCACCATAATTTCTCCAAAAAAGATGTTACATATTTTTTTGTTATCTCAAGATCAAATATTTATATTCTTTTTTTAATGTGCACCAATGCAATATACTAAACGATTGACGTTTATATATTTTAAAATTTTCTGAGAACTAAGCCCTCCTATTTTTGTTTCATTTCACATCCTAAAACTCTTGAGATAGTCTTTTTTTTTTTAATATTTTTTGTTTAAACTAAGCGAGTACCCGTGCATATCAACGGAAATTCCTAGCGGCAAACAATTAATGGGATATTCTATTCTAGTAAACATTTACTTTTGACATGTGCTTTGGGCCCCACACGCAAAAATTTAACACCAAGAATAACCGATTTTTGACCATCAACTTTTCTGTTCACAGCACAAAAACGGCAAATAAGAGTTGCTACATTTTCCAAACAAAATATATATTCATTACTCGCGTTTCATATTTATTGTTCACGTTTCCTTTTTAGGTCGTCTTAAATTAATTATTCACTTTCAAAAATAAATAGAGAATATAGATCAAGTTTACCATATTAACCTCACTTGATGTTATTATTACAAACTTTAAAGAAGTTATAAATTAATTGATTAAGGGTAAAACTGTCTTTTGTAACAATAAATAAGAAAGAGAAAACTATAATGATTGAAGTTTTTTTTAACTGTTTTTTGTATGTGGACTGTGGACAATTACTGTGAGACAGAGTGAGGGAGTACTTAGCCAAAGAACATACATTGTGCATGTGTTATACTCTTTTTTTTTTTTCTAAGTTCACATTTAACCATATTTGATCGGAATTGTGTGTGAGAGAACCGAGGAACAATGACAGATATACGACCGCAAGGAAGTACGAAAATGCTTGCAGAAATGAATATTGATCAAGTTTCGGCATATATTCAAAATGGTGATATTAAAGATTTGGCGGTTTATAGTAAAGTTTGCATTGATTTAGGAAGGTTTTCAATTTTAACTCTGTGGCTGCATGATAATTGTTTTGCTTTTGTTCAAGTTTAAAGTTAAACATTGAATTGTTGGACAGAGTAACTTTACATATACTATAAGCTTTGTTTGCGCATAAGCTTATTGGAAGCTTAAGCTTATTCTTTCAAAAATAAGCTTTTTTGGTTGAGAAAGCTTCGAATAGCTTTTGGAAAAAGCTCTCATTAGCTCTTAGAATCAAAAACTACTTGTAGTAGCTTATACAAATAAGTGCAAGCTTACGGCTAGTTTTGACAGGGTCTAAGAAGTTTATATGAGGTGGTCTAATACTATTTTGATCTAGTTTATCCGGCATGTTTTATGTGTTTCAATGCATTAGAGTTAATACAAGGTCACGCTCTATTTCGTTAATATACTTAAGAGTCTGCTATATGGAAAATGTAGTGCTATCGATTCAGCAATCGGAATGGATGAAGTTCCATCATCATCTCATCTGCTCAAGTTACTTTCTGTTATGAAAGAGGTTAGTTTTAGATGTCATTGCTCTGATAATATAAGTTTTTGGTTGTCAAAGGAAAACACACTTCAAATGAATAAAGAAAGACTAATCGTAAATTGTCAATTTTGTCAACGTTCTGCTAAAGATTTTAATTATCTGTGATTGTAGGTTTACATACATAGGACTGATTCACTCGAACCCTCGTTGATGTTGCTCATGCTACCTATCAAGGTATACATTTTCTTTAATTCTGAGACACGTTTTCCATGAAAACATTTTTCTTATCTTATGGATTTTTTTTATTTGACTAATAATGTATATTACAAACTTCTGTTAACACGTTCGCAACAGACTGCTTTTAAAGTTGGTTGGTTTCCAGACGGAGATATAAAAAATGATCTTCTGTTGATGGCACAGGAGGTTGGTTGAAGTTCTTTTTTGGCATGTTGAGATTATTGACCATATTTTTACTTGGTTGTTTCTTAATGATGGAGTAGTAATCATTAGTTTTTATTACATATTGTTAGGTAAGCATTGGGTTCTCTCACACAAACAAAATGATCATTGAACCAAGCTATGCACATTCTCGTATCTCAAATATAATCTCAAGGTATTGGTTTCTCATATTCCTCCTCAATGAATCGTTATGAATTTATGATCAAGATCACAAAATCGAGTTTTGTTTTACATATAGATGACAAAAGTGTATTCACATTTGCAATTGATGTTTTTGGGTCCATCAGTACCCAAGAATACTTAAAACAAGATTTGGACACAAATTAACTAAGTGTTAACTTAAACCGAGAACAATTCAAGTCACTGAGAGAACAGTCTCTCAGTGAGTCATCTTCAGGATGCTTAAGGCGAATTCAAGAAAAAGGATTCACTACTCAGGAAGGCGGTACTCCCTGAGTAGGACTTAAGTCAAAGAAGAAGATGATGGTTCAGTGAGTGTTGGACAAGAACTCACTGAATCCCAGTCTCCTCAACGACAATAAGTGATTGAAGACTGAGGAACCAATGCCTGAAGAAAAGGCGGGAACAAGTGGGAAGGTTTTGAGAAGATAAGAACGTCAGCCCAAACGTTCTTATCTTGTCAGATACCAACCTTCCCTTAGGCGGCTAAAAGTCAAGGAGTGTCAGACCAACCACTCTAAAGACAACATAGACCGTTCTCATTGGTTCTTGGAAATGACAATTACTGTTGTAATTGTCAGACACGCTTCCTCTACAACTTGTAATATTTTAATCACTTTTTACTCAGATACTTGTGTATAAATAGATTCAGAAGGAGAGAAGTTGAGTGTGCTTTGTATATTGAAAGCTTAGAACTTTTGCAAAGTAACTTCTCTCCTACAAAGAGTATACAACTCACTGAGATAGCTCAGTGGGTATATTGTTACCACTCAAGCAAAGCTTGAGTTTCGATAGGAGACACAAACCCTTGTCTATTCAATCCCAAGTGTTTGTTCCGCAAAACACTTGGGTAATAGATTCTTGGAATTATTTCTAATAAGAATTTAAACGTTGAAAATTATCTTGTGTTTTTATATTCACGTTTTAGAACTGTTAGAAATAGCTTTGCATTGATCTCAGTCATAAGCACACTTAGATTAACTTACTTGTTATTTCTCGGTGTGCTAAGGGAACAACAAGTGGTATCAGAGCCTCTGGTTTATAAAACCTTTCAAAAACCCAGAGAGCTCCAGGTTTTTAAAACCAAGATCCTACTATGACTGATACCAATGTACCCCAGTTAGTCGACAAAAAGGGTGGCAGCTATTCTGCTGTTGCACCCAGACTTGAGGCTGGCAAATTTAGCAAATGGAAAAAACGTATGATTTGCTATTTAACTGGGATGGAACCTTACTACATCTCTTGTATCAAGGATGGCCCATTTGTCCCAAAGACTGCTGCAGGGCTAAATAAGCCTGAAGCTCAATGGACCATAGATGAGAGGAGGGTGGTCAATCAGGACCAACGCCTGAAAAGCATCCTTATATCATGTCTTCCTGACGATATAATGGAATCAGTCATCAACTGTTCTACAGCCAAGCAAACTTGGGATGACTTGGTTAATAGCTTTGAGGGTCCCTCAGATACCAAGGAAAATAGGGTCATGGACCTTAAACTTGAGTATAATACTTTCAGGGAAAAGGACTCTGAAAGTCTCTCTCAGACCTACACCAGATACAAGAATTTGATAAATGAGCTATCAAATGATGGTGTAAGTTTATCTAAGCATGAGACTAATGTTGGAACCACTTGTATGTTAAATCAGTATTAGAATATGTGCAATATTTTCATCTTACTATATTATATTGATCTATCTTAAGAGAAAATTGCTAGGAATGGTAACATTAAGTACCTTGTCACTGTGGTTATTGAATACTTTCTCGTACATAACTCAAATTTTGACCAAAATTTAAGTAAATGTTTAACTTCTAATAAATAAAGGAGTGAAAGTTTCACAACTAAACGAATCTAAGGATCAAACATGGTATTTAATTAAAAATTGTCCAAAGTATATATGAGCTTTTCGACAATCACTAAAAACCTTACATAAAGCTCATTCGCGTTATGTGCGTTATACAGGTCATGTGTGACCCGGTTGTTCCGCCTTCCTCTACGCACCATATAAACTCTGTTAACTTAACCACAAGGTCCACAACTGCCTCTTACAGTTTGACCAATCCAAACCATCCATCTCCAGAAGCCCAACCACAGCAGGATCAAGCAGACCGAGCCACTCAAGCAGACTTTGGCACAAGTACAACTGAGCAATCTCATGGTGCAACCTTTTTCACACCATCTGCAACTAACTCCCAGCATTCCATTGCTCTTGTTTTCAACCAGCTCAGGAAAAGACATGAACAACAACACTATAATGCTCCTTTACAATCTCAAGCCAACGTAGATAAAACCGCACAAGCTCAAAGTACAACTTTTGTCAAGCAAGTTCAGGTCCCGCCATCTGCAACTAACTCCCCACCTTTTAATCAGCCCGACAGAAGAGGTGAGCAGCTACACTACACCACCGATCCTGGTCAACCTCAAGTCAACAAAGGCACAACTGCCAAAGCTCAATGTAAAACCATGTTCACACCATCAGCAACTAGCTCCCCACATCCTATTGCTCTACCATATAAATACTACAGCAGAAGAGGCCACACTACACGGATTCTGAACAGTCTCAAGTTAGCGTTGATAGAACCAAGCAAGCTCAAAATACAACCATGTTCAACCCAGATGCAACTACTTCTCCACATAATATTGGTCTAGCTGTTGCTTTAGCTTTTGAGCACCTTAAGCGAGGAGATGGGCAACAACACTACATTCCACCTGGTTAGTCTCAACCTGAAGTTGGTACAACCAAGCTCACACCATCTATTGCTCGACCTTTTAAGCTCAGAAGAGTAGACGAGCTACACTACGGTACTGGTCGGTCTCCAGCCAATAGTGGTGCAAACAAGCAAGCTCAAGATACAACTATGTTCACACCTGTACGTCTCCCACCATCTGGGCAAGTAGATGTGCAACTCAGGAAAAGAGCGCGCGCACCAACCGGCCCCACAACCAAAACCCCAAGTCTTGATTCCCACCTCATTACTGCTAGAACAAGCATGCTGGGACAAGACGTGCAACAACATCACACCACTCCTCGTCTATCCAAAGTCAACGTCGGTAAGACCAAACAAGTTCAAAGTACAACCATGTTACCACCGGCTGTAATTAGTTCCCTACAATCTGTTGCTCATGGTTATGAACAACGACGCTACACTCCTGGTCACTCTCAAGCTCAGTCTTTAAATGAAAGGACAATGTCACAAACCCGACTTCCAGAACCAAAGGGTGATGGACCACCACAACAACCAACTTAGGCCAACAAACCATCCATCGACGCTTTCTAAGAAATCACTTATCCAATAAACCCATCTTTTGAAAATTGTCTCAAATTTAGATATAAGGTTATAAGAATATAGTTAGACACAACCTGCAAGTCTGCAACACCAAATTCTAGTGATCCAACTAGTATTAAAGTTTATATTAGTTGAAGTATGTAAGATGAATAGTAGAAGTAGAGTTATGGGCTTATGGTTATGCATTTAACTTAAAAATGGTGTTAGATTACTTGAAGTTGAAACTTCTTTTATTTTTCTTGTCTTAAATTTGTTCTACAGCTTACTGATATAATTACAGTTTTTAAACCAAAGGTCACATATCAACAAAAATCGCATGCCTAACTAGGTGCAGTGGCCGGATAACTAGAATAACATTAGTTCATATAGCCAGTTTTTACGTGAGGATGTTACCATGTTGTACAAGAAAGTAAGAAGCTAATCAAGACATATGTTCACCTTGCACCAAAAAAAAAAGCATCAAACAAAATTATTAGCAATATTCAGAAAGATATTTAATGATAAATGCACTTTTTACAATTACATAGAGTTACATCAGTGCCTTTTATGATGGGAACAAGATTCAAGAACAAAAAGACGTACCGTGGCCTCTACGGCCTATAGGGATAATACATTGTATGGTGTTGGAAAATTTAGTGCACTTGAGGGATTAATTCACACCTGGTAATGGGCTTGGAGGTACGGAGTGTACACCCATCAGGTCACTGTTTACCCTGACTCAATTAGTGGTTTTGGTTCTGCTGCTAGTATTAATGATACTACTGCTGATGCAGAACATTCTGCTGCTAGTGTTAAGACTACCAGTTTCTACTGCTAGTGTTAAGACTACCAGATCAAAGTTAGTACTGCTAGGCTAAGTTAGTACTGCTGGACATAACAGTTTGTACTGCTCGTTTAAACCACTGATCCCTGATATTATGGAAACTGTTATGGTATGATTAATAGGCCGTTAATCATTCATAATTCCATGGGCTAGGGTTTGAGTAATCTCTATTATGAATAGAGATCATAACTTTACTGCATGGATATAGAACATACAAACCCTAAACACTTGAATACGATTTGGTTCTTGATTTGTGCCTAAAACAAGAACATCACTTGGTCTTATCCCATAGAGATATTCGTGTAACCCAGGCATAGGGTCGAATAGTTTCTATTGGAAAGTGATTACACGATTTCAAGTGAATATCCGGTACCTTGATTATTGATTATCTTTACCCTGATCTGGGATTACACCACACAACAAAACCAACATATGGCACTTCAATTCAGCATCTGATAGTTTTCAGCAGGCCCATGCTGCCGGAGAAGCGAGGGGTACTATCAAAGGGTTGTTGTGGTATCATGGAAAAAGTGACGTACTCACAAGAGAAGATGGAAAGTTGGGCAAATGGAGATCAGGGAGGTTCTTTGACCATGTTACTTTCGATCTCGCTTTGCCTACTTTCGCTATAGTTCAGGTATCATCATTTAATCAATAGTAGCTGAATAAATAGAAATATATAACATTACTAGCATTATATCGAATATGAGTTCTAATTAACTTTTTAAAAAGACAGGTGGCATTGGCATCTGGTGCAGAGCCTTTCATAGGCAGAGTAAGCAAGGCTCAGTTAGGAATGTGGCAAATGAATTTATCGACAGTGGATGGCACGGGGCTGGAGCTTGAACCAGATAGATTGCACCTAAAAATATTGTCTTACAAGGTTAGTTTTTGTTTTTCAGTCAAAGATAATCAAGTAGACAGGTATTGGCATCATATTCAAGTTTTAAGACATTTACTTATCGGTACTTATAACAGCATGCTTTAACACGAAAAGTAGTTGTTTAACATAACACCACATCATAGATAATAACACTAGCGTAGAAGTTTTGGTCAGGAGTGATGGTGGTGTTACGTATACCAATTAATTTGGTATTTGCTACTGTTATTTATTATTACTATATACTTATAACTGTAAAGACTAATGCAGGCCACTTAAATGTTATAAGTTGTCTGTCCCACTCTTTAATTTTTGATGGGCGGAACTGGATTGGCGAATAACTGTATTAATCATATATGCTGCAGACACTTATGTTTTAAACTTTTTAGCTAAAGATGTCTTAAGCGTATATTTCTAAGCATCGACACAATGATCCCGTGCGACAATGCATGGACTATGGGTGTTTGGCTACTGCTGCAGCCATACCCAAGCACCCCTTTTGTATTAGAAATGTGAACAGACAACTTATAACATATATTGTATATTATGGTAACATTTTCCTTTACATGTGTGATAATTGGTTTATCCAGTACACATGACATGGATTGCATTGTTTGGATTTCATAATATACTGTTTTGTTTGGATTTACATAAATACTACTTTAAATTATTTATTACATAAATTTTTATTGCATTTGCAGTCATGGAACCACATAAGAAATAACTAACATGTGTGTATCTTCAGTGACATTGGTTGCCAATCAAAGCTGCAGGAGCAAGTAGTAGAGTATTTCAGCTTCTGCACCGTGTTCCTTCGATGCCAGAGTCGATATTTATAGTTCTGAAATGATGGGCCTTGCGTTAGTAACTAAGTCTGCTTATGCCTTTGGACAGAATTTGGGAATAATTGCTTTCATTAGAGAACTGTTGGTTGTTCCAAGCAATTGAAAGCCTATGCAGGAATGTTTTACTTTCACTCCAAGTGTTTTTAGATGCTCTAATTCTTATGGTTGATATGTTACACTCCATGTGTTTAGAATCTTGAAATGAAATAATTGAACTGTGGCAATGAATGAGAATTTTTTTCCTTGTCCAAAGGCGATGTGGTATGTGACGGTTTTATATCTCTAACATTATATGACAATGTAAAGTCATTTGCTTTAGTTAGATAATTTTGTAATCGAATAGAGACACATAAGATAGATTAACACCAACATAATAATAGTATTCATAACAATAGCTTCGACTTCGGACCTCTTTTTTTTTTGCTGACTAAACTAACGTATACAAACACCACGCGGCAACGCGCGGGCCTATATCCTCGTTCATTATGTAAAAGATTCATCTCTTTCAAATTTCACCTATATATACCACACACATTAAAAAATACCAAACACACCCTAGGTGAAATACACCACACTCTTCCTAGAGCAGCTATTCAACTACCCACTGAACACTTAATTTAAATATGTGACCTTGCATTCATGGCAACATACCCTTATAAGTTTATAACTCTTCCAACTACCCACTGAACACTTAATTTAAATATGTGACCTTGCATTAATGGCAACATACCATTATAAGTTTATAACTCTTCCAACTACCCTGTTTATGATGTAAAATGTGTTCTGAAGGTAATCATTTTAAGCATGTCAAATAGTCCGTAGTTAGTATTTTATTTTTTTGATATCTCAAAACACTTTTTATATGTATGAAACTGAGATGATTTAAACACATATCTTATAGCATGCATAATAATAAATAATAATAAACATCGGTCGTCTTTAATTAATGGCTCAACAACAATTGTGACACATATCTTACACAATTGTGACATAATATAAGTAGACTGTTGTTAACGGCTTAATTACATATAATGTCCTCCTTTTGACAACAAAAGTCAAAAACATTTGTTCTAATACGAAACCTACATAGTAAACGGTAGATACTAGACGGCTAAAAAGTGTAGAACACTCCCACTACACATGTTAATTTATGGGAATGTATTGGTAATTTTAATAGTTTTACTAATGCAAATAGTAACAAATATATGGAGTAGTCATGCAAAGTCCTAAAAAGAAAACGTCATTTAAGACGGAGTCATCAACTACCTTGTGGTCTAGTGATGAGTGTTTAACTTGTTAAGTGAGCCACAGAGAGAGTAGTACCGGATGGGTGATCATCCGGGAAGTCCTCTTTGATCATAGGGTCCGTTGATATTAGGCAATGAAGATGAGAGTCTGTGAGCCATTAGTTGCGCAGATTCGAATCCGAGCCGGTCCCGGTTTTTATCCGGCTGTTACTCCAGCGAGTAATCTCGTGTGGAGGCAGTATGGTTTCCGGACAGAAGCCGTTGAATCCCCACTACACCAGCATGGGCCCGGTTCAGACAACATAGTCTGGGTATGTGGTGGATGAGGGTTTGCCTATGTGGCAGGTATAACTCTTTAAACCAAAAATTGAAAGTCCCTTAAAAATAAAATTCAAGACTGAGTCAAATAAAAAGGAGCAAGGTTTTTATTTATTGCATGTCAATATACCGGTGTAAATGTCATTTATTTCTATTTCTTCAATATCATTTGAGTGGGTAGTTCCTTCAATCAATATAATAAGTAATGTGCATGAGCTATACGTTCGAATGAGAAATGATGCATGAACTGTGGTCATGTACTTGGTTGATCTCATGTGATTTTTAAGGTGAGTTGATTTATCATATCATCCTTTACTTTATTCTAACGACTACATGCTACGAAATAAATAAAGTATGTTTGAGTTTAACAAGTGCATGCAAGTGATGTGTGAGTGATATTCATGTGTAAAGAATGAAGAGAAAGGGTCATACCACACCTTAGAAAAGGTGGTGAAGAGTACTGGGGTTGATCGAATGATGCATAAGAAGAGGCAGTGAACTCGAAAAGGTTTTATGCGCTTTGACTCCAACTAGTTTTGCTTCCCAACACCACGACAAAAAGCTTCTTATTCTAGTTAAGGAATGTTTTGAGGGTGATAGAAAAGGATAGGTGGGTAGGGAAAAGGGGAATATCGAATGAGTGGTCTTATAGGCGAAATATCCCACATATTTCATTGACTCATTGACCCAATCATTGAAGATACTGTTACTAAGAGGACACTTGTATCTTTCTGTCCTAGATTGAGTGTGAATTGAGTATTGGTAGCTGAATTTTGTATTCTAGTTCTTGGAGAGTTTCTTCATATTCGATTTCTACAAACATTGGCACAAGATTGAGCTATCGAGCTATAGGTCGTGGTTATAGTTCATTTCTCATTTAAAGTATCAAATTTAGTTAGGAATATAGTTGGGAGGTTATAGGAAACAGTGGGGTATAATATAGTTATGTGTCGACGTTTTTAGTTATACGCTTGGGTCGAATATGGGACAAACAATATGGGTTTCATTATCGTGGTAATACTCGACCATCATATCTGTGAATTTGTACAAAAGGAGTTTGCTAGGTGGTGATTTTAATGGTGTAAAAATATTCCTATTTCGTGTTTAGTATATTAGAGTACAAAGGCAGTTTTGGAGGGTGTGGTATTTTCGAATTCATGAATTAACAAGAAGAGTGCATGGGCTTAGAAGTGGTCTTGGTGTCGTGTGGTGATGATGGGCTGTAGGGTTTTTGTTGGGCCGAAATATTAAGGCTTGGTTAGTAGTAATATGGGATTATTGAAGAGTTTATTTAGTTAAGTGTATTAGGTGTAAATGGTTTTGTGTTGAATGTATTATAGATATGTTAAATTTTATCGTGATTATCGTCTCGCGTCGTTGATCGTAAAAATGTGTTGTTGCAAAGGAAGTGTTATCTCGTGTTTGTGTATACAATATATATATATATATATATAGAATGCATCGTGCTAGTAATAACAATAATAGAAAAGTTTAAATTTCCCAGCAAAAATGGGCTTTATTAAATGACAATACAAGGTTATCACTAATCATTAAGATTAACTACAAGGGTTTTTCGTAGAATCCTACAGTACTCCTCCCTCATTCGAATTCCGTCCCGGAATTCAAGTCTAAGATAGCTAATAAGAGTGGTTTACGGGAATAGGTGGGGATATTTTTCACGAATTTGGTCTTCGCGTTCCCATGTGTACGTCGGTCCTCTCTTAGAGTTCCATTTTACTTTCACAATGGGAATACGGTTTTGCTTGAGTTGCTTTACTTCCCTATCCATTATCTCTACGGGTTCCTCTGTGAACACAAGTTTGTCGTCCAGTTTAATCTCTTTCAGCGGAATGACGAGAGTCTCGTCCGATAGGCATTTCTTAAGTTGGGATACGTGGAATGTAGGGTGTACCCTACTGAGTTCTTCAGGAAGTTCTAATTTATAGGCAACTGGGCCAATCCTCTCGAGGATTTTAAATGGTCCAATGTACCTTGGGTTGAGTTTTCCACGCTTTCCGAAGCGTATCATTCCCTTCCAGGGTGAAACTTTTAGCATAACTCTATCTCCGACTTCAAACTCCATGGGTTTCCTCCTCACATCTGCATAACTCTTCTGTCTGTCACGAGCGGCTTGGAGACGATGTTTGATTTTGAATATTTTCTCTGTTGTGTCGTGGATTAGTTCTGGTCCGGTAAGCTGCATGTCACTAACTTCCGTCCAGCAGATAGGTGACCTGCACTTTCTTCCGTAAAGTGCTTCAAAAGGTGCAGCCTTTAGGCTAGCGTGGTAACTATTGTTGTACGAGAATTCAACCAATGGTAAGTGTTTGTCCCAACCTTTTCCGAAGTCAAGTACACATGCTCTAAGCATATCTTCCAAGGTTTGGATTGTCCTTTCACTTTGTCCATCAGTTTGAGGATGATAGGCGGTGCTCATGTCCAATTGAGTACCGAGGGCTTTCTGTAGAGATTGCCAAAATCCTGAAGTGAATCGACTGTCTCTGTCTGAAATGATAGAGATTGGGACTCCATGTCGGATTATGATTTCTTTGAAGTACAACTGAGCGAGTGTGTCCAACTCGTCAGTTTCTTTGATAGGCAGAAAATGAGCTGATTTGGTCAAACGGTCGACGATAACCCAAATGGTGTCATATCCGGTCGACGTTCTTGGTAACTTGGTAATAAAATCCATAGTGATTCTTTCCCATTTCCAAACTGGTATCTCAGGTTGTACGAGTAGTCCAGATGGTTTTTGACTTTCGGCTTTGACCCTTGAACAAGTCAAACACTTCCCAACATATGTTGCAATGTCGGCTTTCATGTTTGGCCACCAGTAAAGTTGTTTGAGGTCTTGGTACATCTTGTTGGATCCGGGATGAATGGAATATTTAGACTTGTGAGATTCATGCATGATAAGATCTCGAATACCTCCGTAGAGAGGAATCCAACATCTTTTCTTGAAGCATAACATTCCATCGGCTCTTCGTATGAATCCGTTCTCACTTTCTGGCATGCCTTTAATTTTCTCGTGAGTTCGATTTTCTTCTTGAAGGGCTTCCGATTGGGCTATGAGAATTTGAGATGGAAGTGGTGAATAAATTGTCATTTCTAACGATCGAACTCTAAGAGGTTTGATCCTCTCTTTTCTGCTCAACGCGTCGGCCACGACATTCGCTTTACCGGGGTGGTAGCGAATTTCACAATCGTAGTCGTTGAGTAGTTCCAACCATCGGCGCTGTCTCATGTTCAGCTCCTTCTGATCTAGTATGTGTTGAAGACTTTTGTGATCGGTGAATACCGTGCACTTTGTACCATATAGATAATGTCTCCACATTTTAAGAGCGAATACTACTGCTCCTAATTCCAGATCATGAGTGGTATAATTTTCCTCATTTTTCTTGAGTTGTCGAGAAGCGTAAGTGATGACTTTGTTCCTTTGCATTAGTACCGCACCTAAACCATGATGCGATGCATCACAATATACTACAAAGTCGTCGCTCCCGTCTGGTAGTGCTAGAATTGGTGCTTCACAGAGTTTTTGTTTTAAGAGTTGAAATGCTGATTCTTGTTTCTCTCCCCAGATATATTTCTTGTTTTTCTGAGTGAGTTCTGTCAAAGGTTTTGCGATTTTGGAAAAACCTTCTATAAACCTTCGATAGTAACCAGCGAGTCCTAAAAATTGTCGAATTTCAGTTGGAGTGGTAGGCGAAGCCCAACCTTTGACTGCTTCGATCTTGGCGGGGTCAACGTGAATACCTTGACTGTTGATGATGTGACCTAAGAATTGAACGGTGGAGATCCAAAAATCACATTTGGAAAATTTTGCATACAGTTTTTCTTGCTTGAGTAACCCTAAAATGGTTCTCAAGTGTTCAGCATGCTCTTTTTCGTTACGTGAGTAGATCAGAATGTCGTCGATGAATACAATTACGAACTTGTCCAGATATGGCTTACATACGCGGTTCATTAGATCCATGAACACTGCCGGTGCGTTGGTAAGACCAAATGGCATTACGCGGAATTCGTAATGTCCGTATCGTGTTCGAAAGGCTGTTTTGGGAAGGTCTTCTTCTCTGACTCTTAATTGGTGGTATCCTGATCTTAGATCGATTTTTGAGTAAACACTCAATCCTTGCAGTTGGTCAAATAGATCGTCAATTCTTGGTAATGGGTATCGATTTTTCACTGTGAGTTTGTTCAACTCTCTATAATCGATGCACATTCGGAATGTTCCGTCTTTCTTTTTGACAAACAGGACTGGTGCTCCCCAAGGTGATGAGCTGGGTTGGATGAATCCTTTATCTGATAGTTCTTTCAACTGCTCAGATAATTCCTTCATTTCGGAAGGGGCTAATCGATATGGTGCTTTTGCAACGGGTGCTGCTCCAGGCACTAACTCGATTCGAAATTCTACTTGCCGGATTGGTGGAATACCTGGCAAGTCTTCAGGGAATACTTCTGCAAACTCATTTACAACTGGCACTTCTTCTAGTCGTTTTTCTTTTTCTTTCGATTTATCTTCCGTTACTTGGACCAAGAATGCGTGACATCCTTTGTTTATGTATTTCACCGTTTTGATGTACGAGATGATATTGAGTTGGGTTTTATAGTGGTCACAACGAACGGTGAGCGTTTCATTGTCTATGGGAATTTGGATAACTTTTTCGTCGCAGATGATTCGGGCGCGATGTTTGGATAACCAATCCATGCCCACAATTGCGTCAAAGCTTCCAAGTTGTATGGGCATGAGATCGATTGGAAATGATTTGTTTTGGAGGGTTAAGGTGCAGTTTTCGAGTACGGTGTTGGTGTTTAACAATTTTCCGTCGGCTATTTCAATTTCGTACGAGGTATCTAATTCTACAGGTGCGATATTAAGCAATAAAGCAAATGAAGTAGATACAAAGCTTCTATCGGCTCCAGAATCAAATAATATTTTAGCACTATGTTGATTCAGTAAGAAAGTACCCGTAGTGACGTTGGGATTCTGTGGGGCGTTTCCATCTCCAAGTATGTAGGCCCTCCCGCGGGTAACATTGTTGGAGTTCCTGGGGCAGTGACTCTTATAATGTCCCGTTTCACCACAACCGTGGCACTTCACTGCTATTGGGTGTGCGTTTGCCCCTGTGGCCCTGCAGTCTTTGGTCACATGACCTATTCTTTGGCAGTTTCCGCAACAGCGGTACAGGGTCCGACATGATGCATCTTACACTTGTTACACTGGGGTTTTGTCCCAGCATACATTTTTCCTTCAGTAGGTGCAGCCACATAAGCTCTGGCGGCTTCTTGTCGGCGGTTTTGTTGCTGGTGTCGATCATTACGGCTTTGCTGGTAGTCTCTGTTGCGGTTGCTTCGGTCATTGTTGCGGTAGCTCCTGTTGTGATTGTAATAGCTGTTGCTGTTCCGGTTGCTGCTGCCATGGTTATCATAGTTTCTCTTTTGTCCAATGACTGTAGAGTTAGAACCTTATTTAAGCACTCGACTCATCATTCGTTGAGCAAACACGAATGCGGCTTCTAGGGTTTTTGGGTTTGATGCGGTAACGTCTCCCTCAATACTTGAAGGTAGTCCTTCCACATATTTTTCCAACATCTTTTCCAAGTCAGGTACCATGTGTGGACACAGAAGAGATAATTCTTGAAACCTTCGGTTGTATGCACTGACGTCATTGTTTTTCACCACTAACTGGTGAAATTCATCTTCAAGCTTTCTGACCTCTGTACGAGGACAATACTTTTCAGCATTTTATTCTTCAGTTCGGTCCAGGAGATTTGAAATGCTGCTTCGGTACCCATTATTTTGACAGTAGCATTCCACCAAGATAGTGCATCTCCCCTTAAGGTTCCAGTAGCAAAAGTGACTTTGTTGTTTTCTGCGCAGTTGCTTCTCATGAATACTGTTTCCATGCATTCAAACCACTGTGCTAACTCTGTCACTCCTTCTACGCCTCTGTAGGTGGTTGGTTGGCAACTCACGAATTCCTTGTAAGTGCATTTACGTGGTGTAGATGCCTCAGTTTCAGTTGTTGCTCCCATGGTATTGCTTGAGCGGTTTGCTGCATCGGCCTCGCGTGCTGCGGCGATGCCGGCATCAATCATCCTTCGAACCTCCTCAAGCGTCAGTGCTACGGTATGGTTGGTAGTTTCGTGTTCGCTATGTTCCATTTTCTATTAATGTCACAAGAATACAGATTTAGAATTTGGATAGAATAGCTGAGTATATGCACAATGTAATCATGGTGTGAAATGGTGATTAAATTGAATATTTCCCACAGTTACGATGCCTCTGTAATTTATCAATTTACGGACGTGGGATTGTTTAAGGAACAAACGATTTAACTATACAAACTGAAGTTCATCAACTTCCTCTTCATATCACCATATTATTTTTGAGTTTCTATTTTATATGTGTTCAAGTTTTTACAATATTTACACGATTAGAGAATCATAATAATAACAGGTAACATCACGACATGTCTGGATACAATTACAATACATACGGACAACCATAATACATAAGTTAACAGATATATAGTACATTACTACCAACATTACAACATTAATAACTTGATCAGTTGAGTTATACAACAAAACGATACAAGAGTCTTTATTAATTGCCACATGCGGCAGACTACAATGTCTCAAACTATACAACATGCTAACTATGTCTACTGATCAGGTCTATCCGTACGCCTCGTGAGCTCTGAGATCTGGTCTCTGAGTCTCTGTATCTCAGCCTGATGCTCCATCTGTATATCTCCCATGACTCTCTCCAAAGTGTCAGCTCTACGCTGTGCCAGGTGAGCCTCCCAAGCTAAGTCTTGTCCCTCTCTACGTATGGATATCGCGTGGGAACGGGTATCTGCTAAGTCTGTCTGCATCTGTCTCAAGCACTGCTGTACCACTGCTCTGTTGGAAGCCAACCTATGCAGAGTGTCACTGATAGTCCCCGGGGAATCCAATGGTACATGGTCGATCACCCGAAGGAGCGAATCAATCTGCTCTCCGTGACTCTCTAATCGAGTCACCACTGTAGATGGTATAAGGGTGTGGGTGACTACTGGTCTAAATCCTTCCCAAGCATCATGGGTCTGAGCTGGGGGAGTGAAACCAGGAGGATAAGGCAGTGATGGTGAGGATGGGTGTATCTGGTCTGAGATGCGGGGTCGACTCGATGAGGGAATATCCTCCGCAGGAATAGGGTCCTGCTGACCAGGTGGCAGTGGGTATGTCTGAGTACATGTATCAAATAGATGGTCAGGGAATAGGGATGGTGCAGTCTGGTAGAACTCTACTGGTGTATCATCTGCAGGGAGCCATTGCTGACTCTCATAGTACAAGTCGTCAGGGGGTGGTATATAGAAAGGAGAATAGGTGTCATAAACAAAGTGTGGCGGTAACGTGGGTGCTGGCAAAGCTGGCACATGGGGGTCCTCCAATAAAGGTATGGCGGCGGCTCCACCCTCCACGAAGGGCTCGATCGCGTCAGGCACGACCTCTGGTGCTACAGTATCGGGAAGTATGGGGGACGTGACTGATGCTAGTGATCCCTCGGAATCCGGATCCGATGATACACTAAAGTGGGTGATGAATGACATGGTACTGTAATAATCCATATATGGTAAAAATAAGTAATTACTAACATCAAGTGGTGTAATGTAAGCATAAAATGATCTAGTTGTGCACAGTAACTATCAAGTATGTAGAGACTTATATAAGATAATCCTAATGTATAATATACCGAGTGCGGCAGCAAGCAGGCATGGAGGGCTTAAGGTAACATGGTGTATAATTAATTTATTTGAAAAAAAATGTAGTTATAGTCCAACGTTTAAAAACATTTGGTTCTCTATAACCGAAGCTCTGATGCCAATCTGTAACACCCCCAAATTTTAAATATAGCAGCGGAAGATTAATTTGGGTGTTACCGTGAGGATCGAAAACAAAATCACAGAAAAACAGCCCGAGAAGGCATTTTTTTATTTACATAGGTCCATAATACAAATTCAGTTACAAAGCGTTACATCAGAGTGCTAAGGTTTCTCCAAAGAAACATCATTTTAACTGAATTACAACTTTATTTTACACCATTATTTAGAATAGGGTACGCCTGCTCCATGCCTTGCCTTGCTCCTCTAGTTTCCTGAGATACATGCTTAAAAGTCAACATAATGTTGAGTGAAATCATGGAGTTTGTAATTTAAATATCAGTTCGATTCACAAGTAAGATTGTATTGGAGATACAATCAGTTTAAAAGTTGATATCGCAGTTCATATGTTGCCCTAAGTCTTATGACACGCAAACGTTAACAAAGTACCGCATAAACGGAGGTGTTCATCAAATTAATGATGAAGGTTTTGCCCTCGTGTAATAGGTGATTTGCCGATTCCTATTTCTCTCAAATATAATGCATCGCGACTAATACGACTAGCAAAAAGCATTCCGTCAAAGTATTAGTGGGATAGGTCGTCAGCCTCTAATAGATCTATTCATTATATTCGCGTTCACCGCAGTGATTAATGGCTCATGATAAAAGGGTCTTGTGGCAATAAGGTAACTTAGGCATATATCAAGTCAGGTAGCATACAGAAAAATACTTGTGATCTGTTTATAGCATGTATCCCCCTCACGGAGTTTAAAAAGTATAAAAAGTTTAAAAAGTGAGGCCATGACTCACCTTAAGCGTTACTGATGATAATGAATGTAAACTCAGGGGTAATTATGACAACTTCGATATGGAACCTGGTAAATATATAAATAACTGAGAATCTGACTAATTTCTAGTGGTGTGTGTGCATGAATGGTGGATGATGATTAACTAATGATATACAACGATCTGATCGTTGAAAGTGAAGGTGTTATTTTCAGAATGATGCTACATATATGATTATGGTGCTCGTGCTCTCGTAAGATCATATCTTCAAAGAGTAAATGAATTGTTATGAAATGTTAACATGAAATATCTCTAACGTTACTAAATATCGAAAATTAACTAATATGCAAACAGAATGCGTAAAAATGCATATGAGATATAAGTGTGGTGCAAAAATGAAAAATGAAATAAGAATGTCAAGTTATAACAGTTGGTCCTTGCCCTTTCCAGATTTTACATCTTTTACCCTAACTGTGGCTCGCGTTACGTCGTTAGTCCTTGTCAAGTCCATAAAAATAGTCCAATAATTGTCCATATGTCCATATAAAGCTTGAAGTTCAATGGTATGTCAAATTAAGTCCTCTATAAACTGTTTTCACAGCTTCAGTCCCTAAGTTTCACAGTTTGGCAGTTTTGGTCCTTCTAGGTCAAAGTGCGTTACATTTTTAGTCCTTTTTGCATAAAAATAACGGGAAAAGTATTCTGAAAATTTCTATAACTTTATTAAGTTCATTTTAACTTATTTCAATTTCTTATTTCAGAAAAGAGCTTATTTTCACATTATTGGGCCAAGTAGCGAATCAACTTAAGGCCCATTAAGAATTTTAGAGGCGAGGGCATGTAAACTGTTTTGGGCTTAAACTTGGGCTATTTTTCTGATTTTGAAAACATATTACATGGGCCTGTTGGGCCTTCCTATCGCAAATCTTGTTGGGCTTTAATTAGGCCCAACCGAATTTGTTATATTTAAGTTTCTGGAAATTGAAAGTTGTTGACACTAGCGAGTAGCATATGGATGGCCTTAATTCGAACGTGTAAAGGGACTTGTAAGGTCGAAGTGAAAATACGAAAAATGTAGTTTGCTAGGTGTGCTTTCGAGTCGTACAAAAAATATTCAAGGGTTGTGTTTAGAAATACGAAAACATATTTATAGTTTGTAGCCTTGTCGCATAGTTTTTAGGTCCGATATATGTTAAATATTTTCTAAGACTTTTTACACTAGTCGAGTAGCCTAAGAAACATGTCTTTTTAAGTATCGTTGAGAGTGTATGGTTAACGTTTCAAGTCACGAAAGTTTGAGTTAGTTAGGTCGTGATTCGAGTCATGTGATCGTATATAATTGTTACATGTAAGATTTCAAAATAAATCAGTGTGAAATGGGTAGTTTTGAACCGGTTTTTAACTAGTAAGGTCTATTATGTTTTTTGATGCGTGGTTTTGCGACCTTACAACAGGTTTTACCTCTCGAGGGTTCTCAAGAGGCTTACAACCCCACCAGGCAGTGTACCTGACCGATGTAGTATAGTGTAGTGGTAAGTACGGGGGATTGATCGTTCTCCACAGGGAATAGTGTCGTTAGGATTGAAAAACTACTCTAATAGGTCTAAGGGTGAGGGAAGATTCTTTTTGTATTTTTATGGTTTTATGAAAGCAAGTAAAATCTCGGGTTTGAAAGAGTGGGCGGAATTAGTTGCTAGTCAACTAACCCAAATAACTACGAATGCAAATAAAATAAAATAACTGAAAATGAAAAGAGTTGTGAAACTTATGTGGAGAGAAATGTGTTTACTTAGATTTCCTTACTCCCTAACTATCTTTTACCGGTTGATTAGTGTGTATTAATTGCGTGGATGACGGGTGTATTCCTTAATACCAATCGTGGGGTGGCGTACGTACTTCCCCAACTCTACAAGCTCCTACTTCACTCCTATGTCGAGCCGGCTAAGAAGCTCCTAACATGGGATCACTAGAATTCGCTCATGCATTAAATACAACCATAAAAACCTAGTACGCATTGGTTCATCTTTCTTAAGACGTTCAAGCAAGTTACCGTATAGGAAGTTAGCCAGTTTTCTTAAGCCTAACATCGATGAACAATCATCCAATACAATAAATAACACACTAATAACCAATAATCAATAGTTAGGTTTCATTAGATCTAAGCAAACACAAGATAAATCTAGTCTAACATGTTAATCAAAAGACAAGAACAAGATATAATCAAACAACACATAGACATATTGATTGATTAAATGATAACTTATCTTCAATTAAACATGGGAGATCCAAGGGTATGCAAACCCTTAAAAATGGCAGAAATTCGTCTTAGGGTTTCTCCTCACAAAGTTGCACACTAATGACAAAAAATTGCAAAACTATATATAGAGTTTAGGGGCTGACGGCGTCACGTTGTAGATCTTGACGCCGTCACCCCCGCCGTGTCTAGGGTTCCCGGATGGCCTTCTTGACGCCGTCCCTCTTTAATCGTCCAAAATCCTCCCTGGCTTATCAAGGCTTGACGCCGTCAGAAATGGGCTTGACGCCGTCTCTCTTTAAGTTAAACCGTGATGGCCTTGATCACCTTAAAGGGTGACGCCGTCAGATTTCCATTGTAAAATTCTCTGGCTTATCATGTGTATTTTTCATATCCACCTCTTTTGCCAAGCCATGACGCCGTCAGGAGCAATCCCTGACGCCGTCAAAGGTACTTTTCCAGCCGATTTTGAGACTTTGTCGTTTTCTTCACTTTTATGCTCCAAAAACGTCCAAAATGCTTCCTTTTCCAGATTTCTTCTCCAAAGTACCTAAAATGACAAAAGGAACGATTTAGGGCTTAAATGACCCCCTAAAAGCGGTACACTTTTCGCTTCATCAAATACCCTTACACTTGAGATTTGCTTGTCCTCAAGCAAATGCGCTTTTATTCTAATCAAAATACAAGTTAGGGGTCATTTAATGCTAATATAAAAGTAATTACAACAAATAGTCGTTCCACTTTAATCATAATAAGCACGGAGATTACAAACTAGCACCTCACAAGTAGTGTTTAGATACTCACATCTCTCAGGTGTCATAAAAATAAATCTCATAAATGAAAACGGATAATATCTCTCACTACCTGTCACTACAAGAAAAATGGCTTTTTAGGACCCCCATAAGCGTCATAAAATGGTACTTTTTAGGACCTTTCATTTAATAGGACCAAGGATGAAAGCGTTTCATCTCGAGCGGTTGTAATAGGTCCAAAGCGTCCTAACCCTTATGAAACCAATTTTATGGTCGTAATATATGTCTATGAACAACACAAATAGCGTCCTAATAAAACCATATTAGGACACTTTTACATTGTTTTAACATGTGATTACCTACTTTTAATCTTTTGAAACACATAAAAACGTCCTAAAAGTATTGTTAGGACGCTTACGATGTAACATCATAGCTATTTTAGCAACCAAGAAAAGGGTCCTAATAACTCAAATAAGATTATGATACCAATTTTATGGTCGCATTTTACGTCTATAAACAACACAAATAACGTCCTAATAAAAACATATTAGGACACTTTTCCAATGTTCTAACATGTGGTAACCTACTTTTAATCTTTTGATACACATACAAGCGTCCTTTAATGTTAATTCTTAGGACGGTTATCATATACCATTATAGTTACTTTAACACCAAGAAAAGGGTTCTAATATCTCAAAAAAGATTATGAAACCAATTTTTTGGTCGTATAAAATGTCTATTAACAACCTAAATAACGTCCTAATAACAACATATTAGGACACTTTTACAATGTTAAGCGTCCTTAAAAGTTTATTGTTAGGACGATTAATAAGTTTAATAGGACAATTTCAAAATCCTGACAAATCATATGATAGGACGCTATTTTCAGCATGCACACTCTATTATTACAATATGAATAAAAGATCAACTAATTATTAAATGAATAAAACGAAATTGTATTTCAAATAAGCAATTGTCATAACAAAAGCACTAAACATAAATAAGGTATAGACATTATCCAACATAAAGTCTTGTAACATTAAACTAGAATTAAAGCAACAAGAAGCTTAGTCCAGGGTCATCATGCATCCTTTCTCAATCGTCACGGACCACCTACAAATATACATCCATGTATAAGCATTAAGTTCCATGTTATTAAAACGAGGACGGCAGCGACCCGCCGCGTTGCGGCGGGGCAGCGACATTGTAGAAAATTTCCGAGCGCTAAACTAACACAATATTCATAAACCTATACACAAAAAATGCTACGTCATTCAATCAACACCAAAAACTTATAAACATTTCACATAAAGTTCACTAATAAGCACCACAGAATACCGCAGGCTGTCATGCAGAAATCCTTTGATTCAACACCAGTAACCACTTCATCCTTGAAAGATAAAACCACGATTATCAGGCACATTGTCATGATGACGACAGATTATGTCACACTCCCACCTGATCGCAACCCATATAAAAAGATGTTAGATCAATGAAATCATTTACAGAGTCGATCACTTTTCATATTATGGAGAATCATAAAAAAAAAACAACCAACTTAGTGCATCACTTGCGTCCTTTTTCTGTTGTGCAATAGGTATGTACAGAACCCATACGAATCCATTCATATATAGATGGCCCTAGATGACAGTGATACCTCACGCACAAAATCTGATCCAGAAATCGGTATGACTGACCCAAACTTGGCAATTTTCACAACTTGCTTCATCTCTGCTAACCTCTTTCTCCTTCAATACACCGACGGCGCCTGCAAAAACACCACAAAAAAATTTTGTCAGCGCGTATGAAATAAAACCGCTGCACAAACACATTGATCCTATGACAGACAAATGCAGTTAAAATTATGGCAAAGGGCCATTATTGTTGTCGGTATTTAAGCCCAATCTATATGGCAAATTTCAAAAACCCAATAATAATAAAAATTGAAAAAGTATGCTGCCTAAATTTAAAGTCTAGTAATCAACTTGAGCCCAAGTTCTATACCCTGCTGCCCTAACCCCTGCAACTCACAGCGACTCAGATTTCTTATTCCAGACGACTATAATCAGGTATATATAGTTTCTTTTATTTAAATTTGAATGATGTTATGTTTTGGTATGCTGGTAATACAAAAGTTAAAAAATAACACGTTGATCCTTAGTTTCTAAAAAATAATAATAATAATAAATAAATAAAAAATAAAAACAAACACAAACACAAAAAACCTGCATATATAAGACATTGCAATGAGAATGGCAGTTGCAACATGATGGCCCATAGACACACCAAAATCAGATCACCTAGTTTCTCAGAAAATCAGAGCAAAGATGTAGTACGTATAGAATGCACACGTATACTGTATACATATACAGACATTTCAACTTCAACCTGGAAAACCATTAAGGAAAATTAGTTATTTATTTAACATTAAATATGGATAATGTAAAATAAGAGGAGAGCTTACTTCATTTTCTGGTCAGGCCATCTCTGGTCACCGGGTCCTAACCAAAAATTGTTTGTGTTAGTAAACCACGGTTCATTGTAAGTAACAGCCAGGGCTAGGATTTCTGCTGAAAGGTAATAAACGCATTTCCAAGCTGATTCTTTAAATTTCCGTATCCTCTTATTCCTGTCATCTGTGTCAACGCTAATATTCTGCTGCCCCTTGTCAAATATTAACCACCTACCTACACGCTGCAACACGTGACTTTGATTATAAACACATCATTATGTTGATTAATCATTAGTACGGATATTCCTAGATATTCAAATGATATATAGTCAATTGTGTGTGACAATAAATTCTTGATTCCATATTTTTCAAAATCATTAAAGTAATAAAAGCACATTTTCTCCTTTAAATCTGGTAAAAAGCATGCCCAAGAGTCCAACACTGGATAGTACCCATGTTTTAACCCGTTAAACATTACTGAATTGCCTTTTAGGTCTCTAACAGATGCCTATTGTGACATTTACTCAAGAAAATCAATGTAAGTTCTTATAATTGATACATTTTCATACCTTAATGTTCTTCAAAGGGACGCACGAATTTTTCCAAAAAGTAAGCACTTTGTTTTTATCCTAATAGTCCTGTATCTGCTTAAAAATAAGCAGATAACGAAAAAACATAGCGACATTACGGCATTACGGTCGTGTAAACTTCATACTTACCTTAAAAGTAGAATGTATATATGATATGCTTAAACTTGATATTGGTCACCCTCTGTTGCTGCTTTAAAAGTAGCGTCATGTTACCACATTGGTCTTCTCTTCTCGGGGCTCTCCTGCTGAAGCTTCACCATGACTGCAAGGTGTATAAATTCAGTACGGAGGATAACAGATATAGTTTAAGAAAGATAAAAGAAAGACGGTAATTTACGACATGTTTTGTTTGGGGCAGTGTACGATTCAGCTTAGGAATAGTTAACCTGTTGTCAACCTCCGCTACTACACGACCTGCAAAGCAAATTTCGTAATTAGTTTCGCTACTAAAGAATACAAAACATTTAACGAAGTATCGGTTACGACTTACAAGAACATTTAACGAGAAAAGTTGTGCCACAATGATTCCAACATTTATTTTTATTTTTTGGCCTCATTCTTATATATTTCGGCATGTGAACTAAGGATCCTAACAGCATTATCATGTATAACATTAATTTAGCAAATATAATACAACAAACATCTCTTTAGAAGGCTCAAAAAAAAAGAAAAAAAAAAAAAAAAAAAACTAAAGGAAATAAAAAAACCATTAAACACCTATGTTTTCTTCTTTTCAGTGTGGTGGTGTCTCGGTGGTGGCGCGTGTCGGTGATGTGGAGGGAGCCAAGAGCTAAAACAATCCAGAAATGATGGGAGTGTGCCGATCTATCGAATCGGCGAACAAAATTATTCACCGGAAAATATTCCGGCAGGCGGTGCCGGAATCTGCTGGTGATCGTCGGAATTTACGAAGATCCAGCCAAAGGTATAGAGAGAGAAAGACTTTTGTGTGAGTGTGTGTTTTTATAAAATGAAACAAAATAAAATTATTTTAGTTTAAATATTAAATAAATGAGTAGGGGTTAAAATGAAAATACAAAATATGGGGGTGGGAAATGTAAAATAGAGGCGGAGGGGGTATTTCTGCCAATCTTGGCTAATCTTTTCACGAAATCACTCCGGGGCTAATTCGACATAGCAAACAGACTCGAACATTTACGAAACTTGCGCCATCGTTCACAAAATCATTTTTCCAACAAAAACGAGTATAAATATGCATAACTTTCAAAAATTCAATATATTTGACAAATGTGATACGTTTCGAGTTTTCTAGATTATATTGGTTTCTTCTAAACTTTATTATTGTTTACTAATTTTTTTTCCGAATACATGTTACTAATAACTTTTGTTAAAAATAGTTATTATCTTAATATCAGTATTGTTGTACTTTTTTTAGATTAATGTGTTTAGATTAATGTGTATTTTTTTTTAAAAAATAGTACATTTTTTTTCTTTTGAATTTAAAAAAAATAATGAAAAATAATTTCGAAAAAATAATGTTTTGAAAAAAAATATATTAAAAAAAAAAAAAAAAAAAAAAAAAAAAAAAAAAAGGTTAATTTTCAAAAAAAATATTTTCACGCTACTGTAGCTTTTTTTTTTTTTTTTTCCAGGGAAAATAATTTCGAAAAAAAAATTTTGAAAAAAAATATATATAAAAAAAAAAGTTTTTGAAAAAATATTTTCAAAAAAAAAATATAAAAACTTTAAAATTAATTTTTCTAAAAAAATTTATTTAAAAAAAAATTCTAAAAAAAATACAAGGCAGACAGAACCTTTCATAATTTCAAAAACCTTAGAGAAAGCATATGATGATACATACATGCAAACACTAGCGAATGTTATAAAATCACATGTTGTTTCAAACATTAGTTTCGGTGTCCGTACGTATGCTAGGAGTTCATTTTTCACCACAAGCAAAATAAGCATCGTATAAACTTCAATAAGCACATATTCTGTCTGGTAAACACTTCTATACTCAGTGGGTGTTTGGGATTGCTTATTTTGTCTGCCTTTCTGCTTAAAAATCAGTTGAGAAGCAGTTTTGATATCCAGACAGTTTCTGCTTATCTGCTTATTATTAAGCAGAAAAAACAGCTTATCATAAGCAGTTTTCGTAATCTGAAAGCACATAACCTGCCAGGAAAACAATCTATCCTCACTATAAACACAACAATCGCAACTACACTAACCACCTATGCACAAAATATCTCAAATGAAAGTCATCATTAAATCTCTTAAGCCCAACAAACAATCACACAAACAAAAAATACCTCAAAATACACACGTATAAAATCTGTCCAACACTTGATTCCATTGCATCATATAGCCATACAGTCTTTAACCGTATCAATATAAAAACATCAGAAAGACAACCTTAGCGCCGTACTGAGCCGAAAACCTCGACGCCCTCGTTCCGCCACTTCCGGCACCAATAACAAACAAACCAAAATAAAACTAATCATCATCATGATTATCAGTCTGTTCATTTCCATCAATGAGCATCTTCCTTAACATGCTAATCTAATTTGAACCGAGGCAACAAAAAGCAGATAAGCAAAGGTATATACAGTTCGGATCACCCAATCAGGTCGTGACTCATAATGAGTCATGACTCGACTCCATACGAGTCAAAATAATTAACAACAACAATAAACCCAATGCGAATCTAGTATATCACATCCACACAGAAATTTTCCATCGACGGTGGCTGCCAGAATTGTGGCCGGACGGAGGTGGGGGAGGGGTGAGAGAGATGTGTGTGAGAGTGTGTAAAAATGAATAAAATATAAAAAAAATTCGCCTTTTATACCCTGTGAGGGACTAAACCTGGCCAAATCATAGTATGGGGGCGGGGGGTAAATTTTGGGCGGGGGTATAAACTGCCAACTGGGTAAAACTTTTGGCATAAACAATGTGGGACCCATTCGACGTACCAAACAGACTCGAAATATTATGAAACTTGCTTCATTATTCCCGAAATAATTTTTCTGATAAGAACGAGTATAAATATGCATAACTTTATCGAAATTAATTTATTTGGCAAATTCGATTCGTTTCGCGTGTTTTAGGTTATGTTGGCTCGATAAATGAATAACTCTCAAGTTTCAACAAGATATCCATTGTTATTCAATCCAAAACAAGTTCAAAGAGTTTTAAAAGCTAAGGAATATCAAAATAGTTATTTTGGCTCGTAGAACAAATTTTGGAAACTTGTCGGTTGTTACACTAGCTTTCTTGGTACGTTCCAGCTTTGCGGACTTTTTCACCCTTTCAGACGCTTAGGAGATTAGATCATCCCTTTTGAGCCTAGTTATCTTCTTTGTTTTCTTGCTTGTTGAGACACTAGAGGTGATTCATGGACAATTGGTGGAGAATGTGGAGGAGTGGTTGGTGGTGTTTGAATATGACGGTCGTCTTCCTTTTCCTCAGCCAGCCTTTCTACTTCCTCCCTCTCCTTTTCCAATTCCAGCTCTACAGCAGCTTTATTGATCTCTTCCTCATCAATAAACATCTTTTTTTGTCTCATCATCCTTATCCATGTCAAAGTCCTTCGTCTGTTCATCCTCATTCTTTTCCTCGTCATTACCAGGTTGATTAACCGGATCAGGACGAGGTGGAGTAACCCCAGATCCACCAGGTTGATTAACCGGATCAGGACGACGTGGAGTTACTTCTTTTACTACCCCAGACCCACCGGATTGATTAACCGGATTGACATATGGTCTTAACCAAATTATTTCGTCCGTTTTTACACGTTTTCATACGTATTTACACGTTTTCGTCCGTTTTAACACGTTTTCGTCCGTATTTACACGTTTTCGTCCATATTTACAGGTTTTCGTCCGGATTTACACGTTTTCGTCAGTATTTACACGTTTTCGTACGTATTTACACGTTTTCGTCCGTTTTTACACGTTTTCATACGTATTTACACGTTTTCGTCCGTTTTTACACGTTTTTGTCAGTATTTACACGTTTTCGTCCGTATTTACACGTTTTCGTTCGTATTTACACGTTTTCGTCCGTTTTTACACATTTTCGTCCGTACTTACACGTTTTCGTCCGTTTTTACACGTTTTCGTCCGTTTTTACCATTTTTTGTCAGTATTTACACGTTTTCGTCCGTTTTTTTACACGTTTTTGTCAGTATTTACACGTTTTCGTCCGTATTTACACGTTTTCGTCCGTTTTTACACGTTTTCGTCCGTATTTACACGTTTTCGTCAGTTTTTACATGTTTTCGTCCGTATTTACACGTTTTCGTCCGTTTTTACACGTTTTCGTCCGTATTTACACGTTTTTGTCAGTATTTACACGTTTTCGTCCGTTTTTTACACGTTTTTCTCAGTATTTACACGTTTTCGTCCGTATTTACACGTTTTCGTCTGTATTTACACGTTTTCGTCCGTTTTTACACTTTTTCATCCGTATTTACACGTTATCGTCCGTATTTACATTTTTTCATCCGTTTTTACACTTTTTTCGTCCGTATTTACACGTTTTCGCCGGTATTTACACGTTTTCATCCGTTTTTACACGTTTTCATCCGTATTTACACATTATCGTCCGTATTTACACGTTTTCGTCCATTTTTACACGTTTTTCTCAGTATTTACACGTTTTCGTCCGTATTTACACGTTATCGTCCGTATTTACACGTTTTCATCCTGTTTTTACACGTTTTCGTATGTATTTACACGTTTTCGTCCGTATTTACACGTTTTCGTCCGTTTTTACATGTTTTCATCCGTATTTACACGTTATCGTCCGTATTTACACGTTTTCATCCGTTTTTACACGTTTTCGTATGTATTTACACGTTTTCGTCGGTTTTTACACGTTTTCATCCGTATTTACACGTTTTCGTCCGTTTTTACACGTTTTCATCCGTATTTACACGTTATCGTCCGTATTTACACGTTTTCATCCGTTTTTACACGTTTTCGTATGTATTTACACGTTTTCGTCGGTTTTTACACGTTTTCATCCGTATTTACACGTTTTCGTCCGTATTTACACGTTTTCATCCGTATTTACACGTTTTCGTCCATTTTTACACGTTTTTCTCAGTATTTACACGTTTTCGTCCGTATTTACACGTTATCGTCCGTATTTACACGTTTTCATCCGTTTTTACACGTTTTCGTATGTATTTACACGTTTTCGTCCATATTTACACGTTTTCGTCCGTATTTACACGTTTTCGTCCGTTTTTACAAGTTTTCATCCGTATTTACACGTTATCGTCCGTATTTACACGTTTTCATCCGTTTTTACACGTTTTCGTATGTATTTACACGTTTTCGTCGGTTTTTACACGTTTTCATCCGTATTTACACGTTTTCGTCCGTTTTTACACGTTATCATCCGTATTTACACGTTTTCATCCGTTTTTACACGTTTTTCTCAGTATTTACACGTTTTCGTCCGTATTTACACGTTATCGTCCGTATTTACACGTTTTCATCCGTTTTTACACGTTTTCGTCAGTATTTACACGTTTTCGTCCGTATTTACACGTTTTCATCCGTATTTACACGTTTTCGTCCGTATTTACATGTTTTCATCCGTTTTTACACGTTTTCATCTGTATTTACACATTTTCATCCGTATTTACACGTTTTCGTCCGTTTTTACACGTTTTTCTCAGTATTTACACGTTTTCGTCCGTATTTACACGTTTTCGTCCGTATTTACACGTTTTCGTCCGTTTTTACACATTTTCGTCCGTATTTACACGTTTTCGCCGGTATTTACACGTTTTCGTCCGTTTTTACACGTTTTCATCCGTATTTTTAGTACCCCCGTAAGAAAAGTGGCTTTTTTTGGTGCTATTTACACGTTTTCGTGTATGAGTTTATAGTACACACCTAAGTAAGTCATATGTATTGCACATCATACGTTCTTACACGAAAACGTGTAAATACCGGCGAAAATGTGTAAAATGTATGAAACCAATTTTTTAAGTGTATGAGTTTATAGTACACACCTAAGTAAGTCATATGTATTGCACATCATACGTTCTTGCACCAGATGCAATGTCGTATTACACTATCACATAATAAGGAGTGTTCTATTATGGCGTATGATAATAAAACCACAACAAATAAGCGTACTATAAAGGTTAATGTTAAAAGACACAGGTGTATCAATCTATGGTACCCAAGTATCAATCTATGGTACCCAAGTATCAACTGTCATATTAACTTATGTTTTAATAATACATTTGCGAATAAGCGTTCTAAATAATTAATGTTTTATGACTTATGTATCAAGTGTCCTATTATGGTGTATTGTAATAAAACCATAATGAATATGCATCCTTTAAGGGTCCTATTAAGTTTTGTTATAATAAAACTTTTGCAAATAATCGTTTAAAAAAAATGATGTTATATGACTCAAAAATGAAATGTCCTATTATGGTGTACAATAATAAAACCATTGTACATAAGCGTCCTATAAAGGTTAACGTTATAATACCCACGTGTCAAAGGTCCTATTAAATTTTGCTATAATAAAACTTTTTGTGAATAAGCGTTTTAACTAACTGATGTCTTATGACTCAAAACTCAAGTGTCCTATTATGTCTTATTAGGTTATGTCATAATAGGACATCTAGTGATCAAGTGTCGTATTACACTATCACATAATGGGACACCAACAACTAAATGTCTTATAAAGTAATTTATTAGGATGCATATTTTAAGCGTCCTATTAAGGTTATGTCATAATAGGACATCTAGTGATCAAGTGTCGTATTACACTATCACATAATGGGACACCAACAACTAAATGTCTTATAAAGTAATTTATTAGGATCCATATTTTAAGCGTCCTATTAAGGTTATGTCATAATAGGACATCTAGTGATCAAGTGTCGTATTACACTATCACATAATGGGACACCAACAACTAAATGTCTTATAAAGTAATTTATTAGGATCCATATTTTAAGCGTCCTATTAAGGTATATGATAATAGGACATCTAGTGATCAAGTGTCATATTACACTATCACATAATGGTACACCAACAACTAAATGTCTTATAAAGTAATTTATTAGGATCCATATTTTAAGCGTCCTATTAAGGTATATGATAATAGGACCCCAAATCATCGACCATCCTATTATATAACTTTTTAGGACATTGCCTAAGTAGCAAATATTTAAAAAGGACCCTAAATGCTCATATGTCCTATTAAACAGTTTTTTAGGACTCCATTATCATAGCGTCCCACACAAAGGGTCCTAAAAAGCCACTTTTGTTGTAGTGTGTCATAGCAAATAGATTACCATAGGCTTGGGAAAGGATCGAAAACCTTCTCCACTAGGCGTAAGCACCTAAGATAAACTATCAAAGAGGGCTTTTACATGGGTTATAACGTGAGGTGTAGGGATATGATAAACACGGTTTTGTTGGATAAGGGATATTTTACTGGTGGCGAGTTAAAGATCTTGATTAATTACATGTACAATATGGCGTTGCTAAGCCAAGACTAGACTCGACTTAAGCTAAAAACAAAATAACAAAAACATAAAATAAACATAAAATGAAACGGGATGGTAGTCCGTATGTTTTTTCTATTTTTCTTTTTCTTATTTTTTTGTATTTTTCTTGATTTTTTTTTTCTTCTTCATACACTCTTGCCCTACCATCCAAAATAATACATCATAAGGGCGTTGCATTCCCCTTACACTTGAATTTTTACATAACTTTACAAATAACTATACTAATGACTCGAATTAAGATAATCGAAACACTTGGAGTACTTTTAAAATATTTAGCACATATGGGGGTAATAATGTTCTTCCCCATTACTCCATTACACTAGTACTTTACCCATGAGTCCCAATCGTCCCAAAACAATATGTACAAGGATATGACTCGACTTAGCAACCATGTAATCAATTAGATAATTAACTTGGGGTTTAAACAAATGTTGTCACAATAATGCACTAAAAATGAGTGCATACAAGGTAGGCTAAGGCGATTTGGGTGTACATTTAAGTGAGGTGTAAACAAATTCTTCCTTTAAGTAAAATGCTTAAAGGTCGAAACGAAAAGATAGGCTCTGAGGGGTGTACTAGGGGTATCGTGTACTAAAAATGAGTACAACGCAAAGGGTGTGGGAGAATTACTTGACCAATGTAGCTAACGTAATTATAACAAAAACACAGGTGTAAAACAATGGGTTAATCCTAATGCCTCTTATCATGTAGTAAATCTAACTACACGAATGTAGTCTCACTTGTGGCCTCGGAATGGTCCTAACGCAAGTTCTAGAATCTAAGTGCTACCGGTACACACATCATAGCATAAATGCTTTTCCTACCAATTCTAGGGGCGAACCTCACATATTTGGGGGTGGAAAATTTTTTAGTGGTACGGTTTTGTGCTAGTCATATAACTCCTATCCATGAGACGCTCATTAAGATCAAAGTTTCACTCCTAAATGTTGTAAAAAGATTTAAATTTGGCACTAAAATTGCCCTAACATGTATTTCTCTCAGTTTTATTACACATCTACCATTAAACAAACAAAAATCAAGTGCACTTGTATTCTCTAAAGTATCGTATTTTACCCCCCCCCCCCTTACACTTAAGATGAACATTGTCCCCAATGTTCAAATAACAAGATGTAAAAGTAATAAGGTAAAAGAATGAAATCAAATACTCCCCTGATTCGTTCGGTGGATAAAGAGGTAACATGGTTAGATCTTCTTCCAAGGTAATGCAGAAGCTCCAAGACTAAAGCATCGCCAAAAGCTTGATTCCACATACATCTCCTTGTCCAAAATAACCTGTTAAACCTGAGAAAACAAACACGAAAACCTGCATAACATCGGCGGGATAAATTCTATATATAAGGATATAATGCTTGTGGAATGATTATTTTGCAGATTCCTGGAGATTATAAGTTAGAGATTTAATAAAAACTTTTTATGAAAACAAAACTTTCAAAAATTTTAGAAAATTAAAACCTGACGCCGTCAGGTTGTAAATCCTGACGCCGTCAGAAATAATCTGACAGAATTCTCATGTTAAGTTTCCGGAAAATTTCTGGAAAAACCTATACCTTACTTCCTGGAATTCCTGCAAAATATCATTATGACTCGATACAAGCATTTGACTCAAACAAATACTAATATGTATGTTAATTTATTATTGTTACGATTCATGTTCATTTGTTCTAATAAACCGATTTGGATTTCCCTTACACTTAACTTTTGCAAAATACCTTTATATGTAGTTAAGACGAAGTTAAAAACAAGATAAAGCATTTTCACAATTTACTTTTGAACATGAATCAATAATAATAAAAATTAAACATACATACGGAAACAAATAAAATCAAACAAACAAATAAACAAACAAACAAACAAATAAAGCTTGGGTTGCCTCCCAAGAAGCGCTTTTCTTTATTAACGAGTCTTGTAGCTAGACTCAAA
Source organism: Artemisia tridentata subsp. tridentata (assembly GCA_021014915.2). NCBI lineage: Eukaryota > Viridiplantae > Streptophyta > Magnoliopsida > Asterales > Asteraceae > Artemisia > Artemisia tridentata. Next base: position 73,562,356 of record CP139507.1, read on the forward strand.
GTCACGTACATTACGTGATTCCATCATTGGTCACGGTTCCTAGGCCATTCTCATTTGATTCTCTATCAGAATCACTCTCATAGTAAAGGTATTTCGGGTCCTCGAGATCAAAAGGATTGTTTTGGTATTTAGAACTAAGCTCCTTATCATGCTTAAAGAACCCACTTGACAGGTCAGAAGTGTCCTTACATCCCCTTCTCACATCATCATCACATAACACGAGTTGGGAACTTAACCTATCGAGCCCTCCATAATCAATCTCCTTGAATTCTCTCATCTTATAAGGCGTTTGGTATGAGATTTCCCTAATCCCATCGGTGAAAGTCATGATCCCATTGAGCTCGTCCACAACCAAGCTTGTGGCCTTGCAATAAGGTGCCCCAAAAATGACTTGTGATAACCTGGGATCGATGTACTTTTCGATATTATCGACGATTGCGAAGCTCATAGTGAATGTCATATTTCCTACAAACACCTGTACATCATCATCTATGCCAACGTCATCCTTCCCTTTATGAATCATTCCCCATCTGCAAATGTTGTTATAATGAAACAAGGACATCACATTTTTGGGTAAACATGTGTCAATGTAAACATTATAAAAATGCTTGTGACCAATCATGCAGGGTATTTTGAGATTATTCGGATCACATCGCTTAATTCGGCCAGGCCTTCTACCGTGTAGCCCCCATGTGTTGCCACTTGCTGATGGTTGATACTCATACACTTCTTCACAACCATCCCGAAAAATCACTTTCCTGACACCATCGGTAAATAATGCACTACTATCATCCTCATCGAGTATTACTCCCGTTGCTTTTATGAATGGTTTGCCTAGAACAAGGCTAGTTAAGGATGGGCTGATGATAGAGTTCATGTTATTAAATACAGTTAGCTCGATATGAAAGAGGAACTTTTCTATCACAATTGGTACCCTTCTTATTACCCCGATGGTATTAAACCCTTCATATTTGACCTGTTATGTGTAGGCTTCGTTATATAGAGAAAGGGATATTGCATTCATAGAAGAGTTGGGGTTTATGTAGGCATCTTTTATAAACTTTTTCCTAGTGGTGCAAGATATCTTAAAGACCCGGGGAGCGTCATCCTCTATTCTCTCTCCAAATCCCATAGGCAACTTTGCTGTGCCCCTCTCAAGTTCCTCCACCAGGGGGCGGTCTAGCAGTCCTGGGAGCCCAAGAGGCATTTCGGATTTCTCTTCCGAGCCTTCCTCATCACTCAACTCTCTTGTACTCGAGTTCTTTGGTGAGTCTAGGTAGTTGCCGGGCGCCTCGGGGTTCTTTTCGGGAACTTCACCCTTCATTTCATTGTCCACATTCTCGGTTGATTGTTGGTCCAGATTTGGTTTAGGAACAGGTATTGTTGTAATGGTGTTCACGAAGTGGAGTGGCTTAGAAGGGGTATGAGTATCTCCAGTTTCTTTTCCGTTTTGTGATATGTGTTTGAAGAGTTTACTAGGGTGCTTGATTTTTACAGGAGGGGGTGTTTGGTGAGTCACCGTGACAGATTTGATCTCATTAACTCGTGCCAACTCACAAGTTGACTTGCCAGCAATGCGATCATTGATAACCTTTAACAGGTTATCAACCTTGTTGTTCATATCAACTTGCTGTTGTCTGAATTGATTCTCAAGTTTGGAGAGCTGTGTTTCTTGAGAGAGAATGAATTTTTGCTGTGATTCCTCGCGATTTTGTTGTTTATGCATATGCTGATGAGGATAATGTTCAGACCAGGTGAGTGGGGGAGAGTCATTGAATGATACGCTTCGAGTTTGGTTCCAACTAAAATTTGGCTTACTCTTCCATGCCTCATACCTATCTTCGGAATTCTTGGGTCCATAATTAGTGGTGAGCCACTTATCTCCCGCCTTATCGATTCGCGAGGATGCGAATTCTTGGAAAGCCTATTTGGGGAGTTCCATGCAATCATGAGTGTCGTGGGGACCACTACATAATTTACATGAAGAAGTTTTTTTGTTCACTTGGCCTGAAGGTTTAGGAGCCTCGTAGGATTTCATAAGAAACTTGACTTGGTCTTCAAGTTCTATGATCCTACGGTCGGAAGTGCTTGAATTGTTCGAAGGCAAAGATATTGCCTTGACCGTTTTATTCAAATCACGGGGATCACTCCAACTTTCGTTGTCATAGAGAGCAAGATCTTCTAGGAGAGCCCATGATTGTTCCGCACTTAGATCACGTAGCTTACCACCGGCCGATTGGTCAATGGTTTGCCTCGTGGAGAGATTGGTATGGTCATAGAAGATTTGGACTTGGAGCCAAAGTTCTATGCCATGGTGAGGGACTTTTTGGAGTAAGTCCTTGAATCGAGTCCATGCCTCGTAGAGGGTTTCGCCTTGACGTTGTTGGAACATCAAGATATCATTCCTTAGCTTGGTAGTTCTTCCTGGTGGGAAAAACTGAGCAAGGAAACGAGTGGTGAGATCATCCCAAGAGGTGATGGATCCTGCGGGTAGACGCTCTAGCCACTGACTAGCTTGGTCCCGCAGAGAGAATTGAAAGAGACGCAGTCGGGTCGTCTCTCGAGTGGAAACATCAAGGTCTATGGAATCAACAATTTTGAGAAAGTCCTTGAGATGTTGATTAGGATCTTCGGAACGAAGTCCATGGAATGCGCATCCGCTTTGCACCAACCGGATGGTGTCGGATCGCAAGGGTGTGACATTGGCTCCTTGAGTGAGCTCAATGGTGTTTCGATAGCCATGGTGGCTAGGACGGGAGTAGTCTCCCAAGGTACGGGCTCTAGGAGGTGGGTGTTGTTGTGGTGGTGGGTTGTGTGGATCGAGGATATTACCACCTTCCATGATGTCGGATGGTAATGGTTACGAACAAAGAAACGAAGAAAAAAGATAGACTAAAGAAAACCTTGAAAAATAAAATAAAAATCTCACTAGAAAGGAATCTAGTGAGTAGACCTAATAAAATAAAAATTCAACCTAAACAATAACTATTCCCCGGCAGCGGCGCCAAAAACTTGATGCGTGGTTTTGCGACCTTACAACAGGTTTTACCTCTCGAGGGATCTCAAGAGGCTTACAACCCCACCAGGCAGTGTACCTGACCGATGTAGTATAGTGTAGTGGTAAGTACGGGGGATTGATCGTTCTCCACAGGGAATAGTGTCGTTAGGATTGAAAAACTACTCTAATAGGTCTAAGGGTGAGGGAAGATTCTTTTTGTATTTTTATGGTTTTATGAAAGCAAGTAAAATCTCGGGTTTGAAAGAGTGGGCGGAATTAGTTGCTAGTCAACTAACCCAAATAACTACGAATGCAAATAAAATAAAATAACTGAAAATGAAAAGAGTTGTGAAACTTATGTGGAGAGAAATGTGTTTACTTAGATTTCCTTACTCCCTAACTATCTTTTATCGGTTGATTAGTGTGTATTAATTGCGTGGATGACGGGTGTATTCCTTAATACCAATCGTGGGGTGGCGTACGTACTTCCCCAACTCTACAAGCTCCTACTTCACTCCTATGTCGAGCCGGCTAAGAAGCTCCTAACATGGGATCACTAGAATTCACTCATGCATTAAATACAACCATAAAAACCTAGTACGCATTGGTTCATGTTTCTTAAGACGTTCAAGCAAGTTACCGTATAGGAAGTTAGCCAGTTTTCTTAAGCCTAACATCGATGAACAATCATCCAATACAATAAATAACACACATAATAACCAATAATCAATAGTTAGGTTTCATTAGATCTAAGCAAACACATGATAAATCTAGCCTAACATGTTAATCAAAAGACAAGAACAAGATATAATCAAACAACACATAGACATATTGATTGATTAAACGATAACTTATCTTCAATTAAACATGGGAGATCCAAGGGTATGAAAACCCTTAAAAATGGCAGAAATTCGTCTTAGGGTTTCTCCTCACAAAGTTGCACACTAATGACAAAAAATTGCAAAACTATATATAGAGTTTAGGGGCTGACGGCGTCACGTTGTAGATCTTGACGCCGTCACCTCGCCGTGTCTAGGGTTCCCGGATGGCCTTCTTGACGCCGTCCCTCTTTAATCCTCCAAAATCCTCCCTGGTTTATCAAGGCTTGACGCCGTCAGAAATGGGCTTGACGCCGTCTCTCTTTAACTTAAACCGTGATGGCCTTGATCACCTTAAAGGGTGACGCCGTCAGATTTCCATTGTAAAACTCTCTGGCTTATCATGTGTATTTTTCATATCCACCTCTTTTGCCAAGCCATGACGCCGTCAGGAGCAATCCCTGACGCCGTCAAAGGTACTTTTCCAGCCGATTTTGAGACTTTGTCGTTTTCTTCACTTTTATGCTCCAAAAACGTCCAAAATGCTTCCTTTTCCAGATTTCTTCTCCAAAGTACCTAAAATGACAAAAGGAACGATTTAGGGCTTAAATGACCCCCTAAAAGCGGTACACTTTTCGCTTCATCAAATACCCTTACACTTGAGATTTGCTTGTCCTCAAGCAAATGCGCTTTTATTCTAATCAAAATACAAGTTAGGGGTCATTTAATGCTAATATAAAAGTAATTACAACAAATAGTCGTTCCACTTTAATCATAATAAGCACGGAGATTACAAACTAGCACCTCACAAGTAGTGTTTAGATACTCACATCTCTCAGGTGTCATCAAAATAAATCTCATAAATGAAAACGGATAATATCTCTCACTACCTGTCATAGCAAATAGATTACCATAGGCTTGGGAAAGGATCGAAAACCTTCTCCACTAGGCGTAAGCACCTAAGATAAACTATCAAAGAGGGCTTTTACATGGGTTATAACGTGAGGTGTAGGGATATGATAAACACGGTTTTGTTGGATAAGGGATATTTTACTGGTGGCGAGTTAAAGATCTTGATTAATTACATGTACAATATGGCGTTGCTAAGCCAAGACTAGACTCGACTTAAGCTAAAAACAAAATAACAAAAACATAAAATAAACATAAAATGAAACGGGATGGTAGTCCGTATGTTTTTTCTACTTTTCTTTTTCTCATTTTTTTTGTATTTTTCTTGATTTTTTTTTTCTTCTTCATACACTCTTGCCCTACCATCCAAAATAATACATCATAGGGGCGTTGCATTCCCCTTACACTTGAACTTTTACATAACTTTACAAATAACTATTCTAATGACTCGAATTAAGATAATTGAAAAACTTGGAGTACTTTTAAAATATTTAGCACATATGGGGGTAATAATGTTCTTCCCCATTACTCCATTACACTAGTACTTTACCCATGAGTCCCAATCGTCCCAAAACAATATGTACAAGGATATGACTCGACTTAGCAACCATGTAATCAATTAGATAATTAACTTGGGGTTTAAACAAATGTTGTCACAATAATGCACTAAAAATGAGTGCATACAAGGTAGGCTAAGGCGATTTGGGTGTACATTTAAGTGGGGTGTAAACAAATTCTTCCTTTAAGTAAAATGCTTAAAGGTCGAAACGAAAAGATAGGCTCTGAGGGGTGTACTAGGGGTATCGTGTACTAAAAATGAGTACAACGCAAAGGGTGTGGGAGAATTACTTGACCAATGTAGCCAATGTAATTATAACAAAAACACAGGTGTAAAACAATGGGTTAATCCTAATGCCTATTATCATGTAGTAAATCTAACTACACGAATGTAGTCTCACTTGTGGCCTCGGAATGGTCCTAACGCAAGTTCTAGAATCTAAGTGCTACCGGTACACACATCATAGCATAAATGCTTTTCCTACCAATTCTAGGGGCGAACCTCACATATTTGGGGGTGGAAAATTTTTTAGTGGTACGGTTTTGTGCTAGTCATATAACTCCTATCCATGAGACGCTCATTAAGATCAAAGTTTCACTCCTAAATGTTGTAAAAAAATTTAAATTTGGCACTAAAATTGCCCTAACAGGTATTTCTCTCAGTTTTATTACACTTCTACCATTAAACAAACAAAAATCAAGTGCACTTGTATTCTCTAAAGTATCGTATTTACCCCCCCCCCCCTTACACTTAAGATGAACATTGTCCCCAATGTTCAAATAACAAGATGTAAAAGTAATAAGGTAAAAGAATGAAATCAAATACTCCCCTGATTCGTTCGGTGGATAAAGAGGTAACATGGTTAGATCTTCTTCCAAGGTAATGTAGAAGCTCCAAGACTAAAGCATCGCCAAAAGCTTGATTCCACATACATCTCCTTGTCCAAAATAACCTGTTAAACCTGAGAAAACAAACACGAAAACCTGCATAACATCAGCGGGATAAATTCTATATATAAGGATATAATGCTTGTGGAATGATTATTTTGCAGATTCCTGGAGATTATAAGTTAGAGATTTAATAAAAACTTTTTATGAAAACAAAACTTTCAAAAATTTTAGAAAATTAAAACCTGACGCCGTCAGGTTGTAAATCCTGACGCCGTCAGAAATAATCTGACAGAATTCTCATGTTAAGTTTCCGGAAAATTTCTGGAAAAACCTATACCTTACTTCCTGGAATTCCTGCAAAATATCATTATGACTCGATACAAGCATTTGACTCAAACAAATACTAATATGTATGTTAATTTATTATTGTTACGATTCATGTTCATTTGTTCTAATAAACCGATTTGGATTTCCCTTACACTTAACTTTTGCAAAATACCTTTATATGTAGTTAAGACGAAGTTAAAAACAAGATAAAGCATTTTCACAATTTACTTTTGAACATGAATCAATAATAACAAAAATTAAACATACATACGGAAACAAATAAAATCAAACAAACAAATAAATAAACAAACAAACAAATAAAGCTTGGGTTGCCTCCCAAGAAGCGCTTTTCTTTATTAACGAGTCTTGTAGCTAGACTCAAAGTCACGTACATTACGTGATTCCATCATTGGTCACGGTTCCTAGGCCATTCTCATTTGATTCTCTATTAGAATCACTCTCATAGTAAAGGTATTTCGGGTCCTCGAGATCAAAAGGATTGTTTTGGTATTTAGAACTAAGCTCCTTATCATGCTTAAAGAACCCACTTGACAGGTCAGAAGTGTCCTTACATCCCCTTCTCACATCATCATCACATAACACGAGTTGGGAACTTAACCTATCGAGCCCTCCATAATCAATCTCCTTGAATTCTCTCATCTTGTAAGGCGTTTGGTATGAGATTTCCCTAATCCCATCGGTGAAAGTCATGATCCCATTGAGCTCGTCCACAACCAAGCTTGTGGCCTTGCAAAAAGGTGCCCCAAAAACGACTTGTGATAACCTGGGATCGATGTACTTTTCGATATTATCGACGATTGCGAAGCTCATAGTGAATGTCATATTTCCTACAAACACCTGTACATCATCATCTATGCCAACGTCATCCTTCCCTTTATGAATCATTCCCCATCTGCAAATGTTGTTATAATGAAACAAGGACATCACATTTTTGGGTAAACATGTGTCAATGTAAACATTATAAAAATGCTTGTGACCAATCGTGCAGGGTATTTTGAGATTATTCGGATCACATCGCTTAATTCGGCCAGGCCTTCTACCGTGTAGCCCCCATGTGTTGCCACTTGCTGATGGTTGATACTCATACACTTCTTCACAACCATCCTGAAAAATCACTTTCCTGACACCATCGGTAAATAATGCACTACTATCATCCTCATCGAGTATTACTCCCGTTGCTTTTATGAATGGTTTGCCTAGAACAAGGCTAGTTAAGGATGGGCTGATGATAGAGTTCATGTTATTAAATACAGTTAGCTCGATATGAAAGAGGAACTTTTCTATCACAATTGGTACCCTTCTTATTACCCCGATGGTATTAAACCCTTCATATTTGACCTGTTTGGTGTAGGCTTCGTTATATAGAGAAAGGGATATTGCATTCATAGAAGAGTTGGGGTTTATGTAGGCATCTTTTATAAACTTTTTCCTAGTGGTGCAAGATATCTTAAAGACCCGGGGAGCGTCATCCTCTATTCTCTCTCCAAATCCCATAGGCAACTTTGCTGTGCCCCTCTCAAGTTCCTCCACCAGGGGGCGGTCTAGCAGTCCTGGGAGCCCAAGAGGCATTTCGGATTTCTCTTCCGAGCCTTCCTCATCACTCAACTCTCTTGTACTCGAGTTCTTTGGTGAGTCTAGATAGTCGCCGGGCGCCTCGGGGTTCTTTTCGGGAACTTCACCCTTCATTTCATTGTCCACGTTCTCGGTTGATTGTTGGTCCAGATTTGGTTTAGGAACAGGTATTGTTGTAATGGTGTTCACGAAGTGGAGTGGCTTAGAAGGGGTATGAGTATCTCCAGTTTCTTTTCTGTTTTGTGATATGTGTTTGAAGAGTTTACTTAGGGTGCTTGATTTTTACAGGAGGGGGTGTTTGGTGAGTCACCGTGACAGATTTGATCTCATTAACTCGTGCCAACTCACAAGTTGACTTGCCAGCAATGCGATCATTGATAACCTTTAACAGGTTATCAACCTTGTTGTTCATATCAACTTGCTGTTGTCTGAATTGATTCTCAAGTTTGGAGAGCTGTGTTTCTTGAGAGAGAATGAAGTTTTGCAGTGATTCCTCGCGATTTTGTTGTTTATGCATATGCTGATGAGGATAATGTTCAGACCAGGTGAGTGGGGGAGAGTCATTGAATGATACGTTTCGAGTTTGGTTCCAACTAAAATTTGGCTTACTCTTCCATGCCTCACACCTATCTTCGGAATTCTTGGGTCCATAATTAGTGGTGAGCCACTTATCTCCCGCCTTATCGATTCGCGAGGATGCGAATTCTTGGAAAGCCTGTTTGGGGAGTTCCATGCAATCATGAGTGTCGTGGGGACCACTACATAATTTACATGAAGAAGTGATTTTGTTCACTTGGCCTGAAGGTTTAGGAGCCTCGTAGGATTTCATAAGAAACTTGACTTGGTCTTCAAGTTCTATGATCCTACGGTCGGAAGTGCTTGAATTGTTCGAAGGCAAAGATATTGCCTTGACCGTTTTATTCAAATCACGGGGATCACTCCAACTTTCGTTGTCATAGAGAGCAAGATCTTCTAGGAGAGCCCATGATTGTTCTGCACTTAGATCACGTAGCTTACCACCGGCCGATTGGTCAATGGTTTGCCTCGTGGAGAGATTGATATGGTCATAGAAGATTTGGACTTGGAGCCAAAGTTCTATGCCATGGTGAGGGACTTTTTGGAGTAAGTCCTTGAATCGAGTCCATGCCTCGTAGAGGGTTTCGCCTTGACGTTGTTGGAACATCAAGATATCATTCCTCAGCTTGGTAGTTCTTCCTGGTGGGAAAAACTGAGCAAGGAAACGAGTGGTGAGATCATCCCAAGAGGTGATGGATCCTGCGGGTAGACGCTCTAGCCACTGACTAGCTTGGTCCCGCAGAGAGAATTGAAAGAGACGCAGTCGGGTCGTCTCTCGAGTGGAAACATCAAGGTCTATGGAATCAACAATTTTGAGAAAGTCCTTGAGATGTTGATTAGGATCTTCGGAACGAAGTCCATGGAATGCGCATCCGCTTTGCACCAACCGGATGGTGTCGGATCGCAAGGGTGTGACATTTGCTCCTTGAGTGAGCTCAATGGTGTTTCGATAGCCATGGTGGCTAGGACGGGAGTAGTCTCCCAAGGTACGGGCTCTAGGAGGTGGGTGTTGTTGTGGTGGTGGGTTGTGTGGATCAAGGATATTACCACCTTCCATGATGTCGGATGGTAATGGTTACGAACAAAGAAACGAAGAAAAAAGATAGACTAAAGAAAACCTTGAAAAATAAAATAAAAATCTCACTAGAAAGGAATCTAGTGAGTAGACCTAATAAAATAAAAATTCAACCTAAACAATAACTATTCCCCGGCAGCGGCGCCAAAAACTTGATGCGTGGTTTTGCGACCTTACAACAGGTTTTACCTCTCGAGGGATCTCAAGAGGCTTACAACCCCACCAGGCAGTGTACCTGACCGATGTAGTATAGTGTAGTGGTAAGTACGGGGGATTGATCGTTCTCCACAGGGAATAGTGTCGTTAGGATTGAAAAACTACTCTAATAGGTCTAAGGGTGAGGGAAGATTCTTTTTGTATTTTTATGGTTTTATGAAAGCAAGTAAAATCTCGGGTTTGAAAGAGTGGGCGAAATTAGTTGCTAGTCAACTAACCCAAATAACTACGAATGCAAATAAAATAAAATAACTGAAAATGAAAAGAGTTGTGAAACTTATGTGGAGAGAAATGTGTTTACTTAGATTTCCTTACTCCCTAACTATCTTTTACCGGTTGATTAGTGTGTATTAATTGCGTGGATGACGGGTGTATTCCTTACTACCAATCGTGGGGTGGCGTACGTACTTCCCCAACTCTACAAGCTCCTACTTCACTCCTATGTCGAGCCGGCTAAGAAGCTCCTAACATGGGATCACTAGAATTCGCTCATGCATTAAATACAACCATAAAAACCTAGTACGCTTTGGTTCATGTTTCTTAAGACGTTCAAGCAAGTTACCGTATAGGAAGTTAGCCAGTTTTCTTAAGCCTAACATCGATGAACAATCATCCAATACAATAAATAACACACTAATAACCAATAATCAATAGTTAGGTTTCATTAGATCTAAGCAAACACAAGATAAATCTAGCCTAACATGTTAATCAAAAGACAAGAACAAGATATAATCAAACAACACATAGACATATTGATTGATTAAATGATAACTTATCTTCAATTAAACATGGGAGATCCAAGGGTATGAAAACCCTTAAAAATGGCAGAAATTCGTCTTAGGGTTTCTCCTCACAAAGTTGCACACTAATGACAAAAAATTGCAAAACTATATATAGAGTTTAGGGGCTGACGGCGTCACGTTGTAGATCTTGACGCCGTCACCTCGCCGTGTCTAGGGTTCCCGGATGGCCTTCTTGACGCCGTCCCTCTTTAATCGTCCAAAATCCTCCCTGGCTTATCAAGGCTTGACGATGTCAGAATAAAGCTTGACGCCGTCTCTCTTTAGCTTAAACCGTGATGGCCTTGATCACCTTAAAGGGTGACGCCGTCAGAATTCCTTTGTAAAATTCTCTGGCTTATCATGTGTATTTTTCATATCCAATTCTTTTGCCAAGCCATGACGCCGTCAAGAGCAATACTTGACGCCGTCAAAGGTACTTTTCCAGCCGATTTTGAGACTTTGTCGTTTTCTTCACTTTTATGCTCCAAAAACGTCCAAAATGCTTCCTTTTCCAGATTTCTTCTCCAAAGTACCTAAAATGACAAAAGGAACGATTTAGGGCAATATTTGATCAAATAAATACGATTTAGGGCTTAAATGACCCCCTAAAAGCGGTACACTTTTCGCTTCATCATTTTTCTATTTCTTTTTACCCGGTTTGACGTGAGTGTTTAAAATTTGAGTTCGAGTTTAACATAGCGTATGTTTTTAGAGTTTCCATATTTTTTTTTGTTATTGAGGCATGAAGTGAGATTAGACGTGAGAGTTAAGACAATAGCATGTCGTGCAAGTTTCTAAAAGTGAGGGTGGTGTGTGTTGTGTTTTCTCAAGCCTTCACAGTGAGGCCATATTACGTCTCATGCATGTGATACGAACTCTAAATGAACAAAGATATTACATGGTTGTGTATGGTAGCTATATAATGCATGTGTAATAAGTAATGTGCACGAGCTATACGTTCGAATGAAAAATGATGCATGAACTGTGGTCGTGTACTTGGTTGATCTCATGTGATTTTTAAGGTGAGTTGATTTATCATATCATCGACTACATGCTACGAAATAAATAAAGTATGTTTGAGTTTAACAAGTGCATGCAAGTGATGTGTGAGTGATATTCATGTGTAAAGAATGAAAAGAAAGGGTCATACCACACCTTAGAAAAGGTGGTGAAGAGTACTGGGGTTGATCGAATGATGCACAAGAAGAGGCAGTGAACTCGAAAAGGTTTTATGCGCTTTGACTCCAACTAGTTTTGCTTCCCAACACCACGACAGAAAGCTTCTTATTCTAGTTAGGGAATGTTTTGAGGGTGATAGAAAAGGATAGGTGGGTAGGGAAAAGGGGAAGATCGAATGAGTGGTCTTATAGGCGAAATATCCCACATATTTCATTGACTCATTGACCCAATCATTGAAGATACTGTTACTAAGAGGACACTTGTATCTTTCTGTCTTAGATTGAGTGTGAATTGAGTATTGGTAGCTGAATTTTGTATTCTAGTTCTTGGAGAGTTTCTTCATATTCGATTTTTACAAACATTGGCACAAGATTGAGCTATCGAGCTATAGGTCGTGGTTATAGTTCATTTCTCATTTAAAGTATCAAATTTAGTTAGGAATATAGTTGGGAGGTTATAGGAAACAGTGGGGTATGATATAGTTATGTGTCGACGTTTTTAGTTATACGCTTAGGTCGAATATGGGACAAACAATATGGGTTTCATTATCGTGCTAGTACTCGACCATCATATCTGTGAATTTGTACAAAAGGAGTTTGCTAGGTGGTGATTTTAATGGTGTAAAAATATTCCTATTTCGTGTTTAGTATATTAGAGTACAAAGGCTGTTTTGGAGGGTGTGGTATTTTCGAATTCATGAATTAACAAGAAGAGTGCATGGGCTTAGAAGTGGTCTTGGTGTCGTGTGGTGATGATGGGCTGTAGGGTTTTTGTTGGGCCGAAATATTAAGGCCTGATTAGTAGTAATATGGGATTATTGAAGTGTTTATTTAGTTAAGTGTATTAGGTGTAAATGGTTTTGTGTTGAATGTATTATAGATATGTTAAATTTTATCGTGATTATCGTCTCGTGTCGTTGATCGTAAAAATGTGTTGTTGCAAAGGAAGTGTTATCTCGTGTTTGTGTATACAATATATATATATAGAATGCATCGTGCTATTAATAACAATAATAGAAAAGTTTAAATTTCCCAGCAAAAATGGGCTTTATTAAATGACAATACAAGGTTATCACTAATCATTAAGATTAACTACAAGGATTTGTCGTAGAATCCTACATTTTGACAACAAAAGTCAAAAACATTTGTTATAATACGAAACCTACATAGTAAACGGTAGATACTAGACGGCTAAAAAGTGTAGAACACTCTCACTACACATGTTAATTTATGGGAATGTATTGGTAATTTTAATAGTTTTACTAATGCAAATAGTAACAAATATATGGAGTAGTCATGCAAAGTCCTAAAAAGAAAACGTCATTTAAGACGGAGTCATCAACTACCTTGTGGTCTAGTGATGAGTGCTTAACTTGTTAAGTGAGCCACAGAGAGAGTACCGGATGGGTGATCATCCGGGAAGTCCTCTTTGATCACAGGGTCTCTTGATATTAGGCAATGAAGAGGAGAGTCTGTGAGCCATTAGTTGCGCAGATTCGAATCCGAGCCGGCCCCGGTTTTCATCCGGCTGTTACTCCAACGAGTAATCTCGTGTGGAGGCAGTACGGTTTCCTGGCGGAAGCCGTTGAATCCCCACTACACCAGCGTGGGCCCGGTTCAGACAACATAATCTGGGTATGTGGTGGATAAGGGCTTGCCTATGTGGCAAGTATAACTCTCTAAACCAAAAATTGAAAGTAGGCCTGAGTCAAATGAAAAGGAGCAAGGTTTTCATTTATTGCATGTCAATATACCGGTGGAAATGTCATTTATTTCTATTTCTTCAATATCATTTGAGTGGGTAGTTCCATCAATCAATATATATCCACCCTAAAACACACACATACATCCACACTAGCTCGATCTTCTTCCACCAGTAAACACACAAAGACCCATCTCCGTTACAAGCAAACACTACTCTCAATCGAGCTCATGGCTTTTGATTTCTTTCAGGCGATCGACTCTTTCTGTCTTGACATCGGTCTTGTCCGTGGACTAGACTACTTTCATAATACAGGTTAGACACTCGTTTTTGAAAAGGTAATAATTCAGGTCTCCCAAGTTTTTGTGTCAAATAAGCTGTTATGTGTAAATTAGGGCTAATCAGTGTTAACTTTTCATTTTAAGTTGTTATAAGTGATTAAGAAATGATGACTTATTTTGATAAATTCGGATCATACATTGTAATGTAGTGTTTTATACTTGTTGGACCGGTTTTATTGAAATTTAGATGTTTTATCGAGAAATTGTTGTATCTGATATAACATGATAACTGTATGTTTAGCTTTTGGTTTCGGATCATAGTTTAGAAGTGATTTAAGTTTTGAATTGTGCTGGAAATAGGCACGTTCATAGTTTAGAAGTTGTAATTGATTGTTGTAAGGTTAGTTTAATCTCTAGTAGTATTAGGTAACTGTAAAAGCGTAGATATGTTGATCCGCTGAGATATATGCCGATATTTAGTTATATCATGCTTTGAAATTTGTCTAACGAACTAGTTATGTTTATTGCATAAGTTACTAATTAGTACTACTAGTTTAATATGCCAACACTTAGAAATGTATATTGTTGTTCAGAATCTGTGATTGTTTGTGATAAGCGTAGAGCTAGTGAAATAATGAGATGTTTGATGTGTTTTGAAAACTTTACGATGTTAGTGATATTTGATGTGCTTTAGTAGTTGTTAAATGTGCGAATTGTAATCTAGTGAGATGTTTGATGTGGTTTAGAACGTGTGTAACGTATTCTGAGAAGACTATTGAATTCAAATACGTTACACTTCGTTTTCGCTTCATAATTTATGTATATCAACGTGCTTTAAAAAGCTGTAACTGCAGGCGTATTGATCCGATGATTCATTTTATGTGCTTTGAAAATAAATAGTGTGAACAGATGTTATGTGATGACTATATTGATATGCGAAACAGTGAATTCAAGATTTGAGAATAAACCAAAGGTTTTCTTTTATGTGAGAGAAATGTGTTTCTGCAATTTAGTTACTATGGTGATGTAGATAATGCAGAAAGTTATATTTAGGATGTAAGACAGTAAGAGAGTAGCCTTATTTAACATGATTTCAATTTCTCAGGACTCCATTTGGTCATGTAGAAGAGATTTGGTCGGTGAAGTGTTGAACCAGAATACATTCCCTCATTGTGCCTATTTTGTCTACGCCGATGCTTTAACCATCATCCTTAGAATGAAGAATTTAATAGCCAAAGATGTTTATATGTCGGCACAATGCCCCGTCGACTGGCATGAAGAAAAAAGGAGTCCGAGCGTTATGAGAAGGTTTTGCGAGATCCCACTTGGCTTTGAGGCCACAGATGACCGCCCATATGTAGCAATTTCCAGGAAGGGTGGTTATTTACAATCTCCAGGGGTTTCTCGTTATGTAGCTATGGGCTTTCACGTTTTCGATTTGGAGGACATTGAGGATAAAATTATTGAAAATTTTGTGGATGGACCTGGTTTTCCTATCATTGCATCCGTAGATGGAACCTTACTAATGGATGAACCTCCAGCTGGTCCTCTTCATTCGAGCCATGCTGTCCTGGTCTATGGTGTAGACCTCAGCAACCCAGAGGACCATCGATGCTTGATAAAGAATTCATGGGGAAAGGATTGGGGCTATGGTGGGTTCAGTGATATTCCTTATAGTATGGTAAAGAAGGCCTGTGTCCCTACAGATGTTACTGAACATGAAGATTAACTTACCATGTCTACAGAAATTTGGATTTTGGATGATGGATGTTTTGTGGCAAATGTGATTTAGGAGAACATGTTCATATTCTAAGATTTGTTTTACTTTTCATCCCTTCAGGCGATCGACTCTTTTTGTCTTGACATCGGTCTTGTCCGTGGACTAGACTACTTTCATAATACAGGTTAGACACTCGTTACGTACATTAACCAGGGTAACTGCATGGCAAGTTACACCGGTAGTTGTGTACTAAGAATGAGAAGCAAGAGGGACGCACAGGAGGTCCGGTTATATACGTAATGTTATTTTTTTCTATTTTCTCTTATTTCATCTTTTACTTATGTTTTTACTTTTACTGTAGCTTCTACGCAGAGATCACGGGATTTTTGGAGTTGAGGTTGTCGTTGAACCGTATAAAGGGTATAAAGCTTTCAAAATTTCTGTCTTTTACTGATCATTAGATTTTGGCACTTTATTAGAGTTTGTTTTCAATATTTATTTATTCTGGTCATATTAGGTATGCTTATCATGAGAAGGAGCTAGCCAAAGGCATCTACAAGGTTCAAGTATCTGACATGATGGACAAGGGAGACGATGTGGTGGTAAGTTTGAAAGAACATTTGTTTCGAGTTACTTTATTTTCAATTTTTGCTAATACAATTATCTGTGATGCAGAATTACAGGGATGTTTAAAAAGTTTTTCATCGGTTCGGATGTACAGGTATCCAACTCCTAAAAAGTGGTGGAAAATTAAGGTATGTATTATAAACTACTTGCTTCTTTCTTTTGCTTCAAAACTTGAACTACTAACAAATTGGTGTCGAGATTAAACAAGTAAGAACATAACCAAAGGAACCAATAACATTAATAAACCAACACGGGTTCATGAGCGGAGTTTGGTAGGAATGGATATGATTTCGATGGATAAAGCATGCATTTGTCACCATTAAAGTAGACTTTCCTAGGAAATGCTCACCCTTGCTTGAAAGTAAACGTGCTTTGGTCCTTTTGTAGTGGCACTTCTGACTGTACGTTTCCTTTAGGCCCTAAAGAACTTCATCCCGTAAAACATACGTGTATCTTCTGCTCACTGAAAATAACAAAACTTTTATTAGGACTTAGTTTCCAACTTAGCCTAAGAAAATATACTGTAATTTATTCGCCACTACTTACTTATAGGCTCATACGGAACAAGGGGCTTTGTAGTCAAAGCTAAAAACTTGAGTAACGTTATTGAGATTAGGATGCTGAACCACGAGCACCCACTGCGTGTAGTTCATCCTATAGTTGAAGTTTGTTATCGCCACCTTTGCTCGCCAATAGTCTTTGTAGTTTTGCTTTACGTGCCAGCGAACCTTTATGGGACACATATGACGAGTGTATTGAAGCAACGGTGTTATTATCCTTTTTTGGTGTATTTATCCCCACAACACTTAAAAGCTTAGAGTCACTCCTATAATTATCATGAACACTTACTTAAGTAAGGAAAAGAAAAATTAAGAAACCCCTTATGAACAATAATATCTAGTTCATGGTTATAGTTAAGTTAAGTTCCATATAGAGGTTGCAAAATATAAATTATTTTTTTAATACAGTAACTTTCAACCTGTTTGATATTTGAGATAAATGTGTTCACTTTTAAAATGTTTACTCTGTGCAGTCCTCTAAATGTGTGTTTGCGTGCAGCTATGTGGCCGTTCGATTTAAGACAAAAGAAGGTAGAGCAGCAGCCATAAAACGAGTGGACGACTTAAAACTTGGTTGGAAGATCCGGATTAAGAAAGGCAAGAAAGAGAAAGCTGAGGAAATGGAAGGGAAGTTATATTCTCACGGACTCTTTTGATGTGCACACAGAAGATTTGATATTGTTTGACATTAATGCCCTCATTAATACTGAGTATTCAAACTTTTTTCCTTCACATTTGATCTGAAAAATATTTCACGTGCTACCGTGCGAGACTGTTACCCTTAATGTGGTTGGATTACCCCCGTCAATATGATGATGGGATGCTTGCTCGTTGCTTGCTAATTCTTACCATGATTCTAGTACAAATATTTGTGTCAATCATCACCAACACATCTATTTGAATGCTTAAACTTCAAAAATCCTAACAGTTAAAAGTTTTTAGAAAATGGCTTGTGTTCACTTGCTTGAGATGCCACATACTCATATATGTTTTTATCACCGACATATAATGGTATTTAAAGGCTTTGTTGTACAAAACTACAAATTGTTGGTAAGGTTGTATTCTATGTTGTTGTAAAGATAACTTTAATCGGCAAATCTAAAAATAGGAAGGCATTTGAGAAGTGGTCAAAAGACTGTCCATCGTCATTCATAATTTCATATCCTTTAAAGTATAAATTCATTAATCACCCTAATTGCAAAATCCATTTTCTAATATGAAAATATTCAACTGCAACAAGAAACAAGAGCTTGCATATAAGTCACATACAATTAAGTATGATATTTCCACCATAATTTCTCCAAAAAAGATGTTACATATTTTTTTGTTATCTCAAGATCAAATATTTATATTCTTTTTTTAATGTGCACCAATGCAATATACTAAACGATTGATGTTTATATATTTTAAAATTTTCTGAGAACTAAGCCCTCCTATTTTTGTTTCATTTCACATCCTAAAACTCTTGAGATAGTCTTTTTTTTTTTAAATATTTTTTGTTTAAACTAGGCGAGTACCCGTGCATATCAACGGAAATTCCTAGCGGCAAACAATTAATGGGATATTCTATTCTAGTAAACATTTACTTTTGACATGTGCATTGGGCCCCACACGCAAAAATTTAACATCAAGAATAACCGATTTTTGACCATCTACTTTTCTGTTCACAGCACAAAAACGACAAATAAGAGTTACTACATTTTCCAAACAAAATATATATTCATTACTCGCGTTTCATATTTATTGTTCACGTTTCCTTTTTAGGTCGTCTTAAATTAATTATTCACTTTCAACAATAAATAAAGAATATAGATCAAGTTTACCATATTAACCTCACTTGATATTATTATTACAAACTTTAGAGAAGTTATAAATTAATTGATTAAGGGTAAAACTGTCTTTTGTACAATAAATAAGAAAGAGAAAACTATAATGATTGATGTTTTTTTTTTAACTGTTTTTTGTATGTGGACTGTGGACAATTACTTTGAGACAGACGGAGTACTTAGCCAAAGAACATACATTGTGCATTTGTTATACTCTTATTTTTTTTCTAAGTTCACATTTAACCATATTTGATCGGAATTGTGTGTGAGAGAACTGCGGAACAATGACAGATATACGACCGCAAGGAAGTACGAAAATGCTTGCAGAAATGAATATTGATCAAGTTTCGTCATATATTCAAAATGGTGATATTAAAGATTTGGCGGTTTATAGTAAAGCTTGCGTTGATTTAGGAAGGTTTTCACTTTTATTTTTTTCTAAGTTCACATTTAACCATATTTGATCGGAATTGTGTGTGAGAGAACTGCGGAACAATGACAGATATACGACCGCAAGGAAGTACGAAAATGCTTGCAGAAATGAATATTGATCAAGTTTCGGCATATATTCAAAATGGTGATATTAAAGATTTGGCGGTTTATAGTAAAGCTTGCGTTGATTTAGGAAGGTTTTCACTTTTAACTCTGTGGCTGCATGATTATTGTTTTGCTTTTGTTCAAGTTTAAAGTTAAACATTGAATTGTTGGACGGAGTAACTTTACATATACTATAAGCTTTGTTTGCGCATAAGCTTATTGGAAGCTTAAGCTTATTCTTTCAAAAATAAGCTTTTTTGGTTGAGAAAGCTTCGAATAGCTTTTGGAAAAAGCTCTCATCAGCTCTTAGAATCAAAAGCTACTTGTAGTAGCTTATACAAATAAGTGCAAGCTTACGGCTAGTTTTGACAGGGTCTAAGAAGTTTATATGAGGTGGTCTAATACTATTTTGATCTAGTTTATCCGGCATGTTTTATGTGTTTCAATGCATTAGAGTTAATACAAGGTCACGCTCTATTTCGTTAATATACTTAAGAGTTTGCTATATGGAAAATGTAGTGCTATCGATTCAGCAATCGGAATGGATGAAGTTCCATCATCATCTCATCTGCTCAAGTTACTTTCTGTTATGAAAGAGGTTAGTTTTAGATGTCATTGCTTTGATAATATAAGTTTTTGGTTGTCAAAGGAAAACACACTTCAAATGAATAAAGAAAGACTAATCGTAAATTGTCAATTATGTCAACGTTCTGCTAAAGATTTTAATTATCTGTGATTGTAGGTTTACATACATAGGACTGATTCACTCGAACCCTCGTTGATGTTGCTCATGCTACCTATCAAGGTATACATTTTCTTTAATTCTGAGACACGTTTTCCATGAAAACATTTTTCTTATCTTATGGATTTTTTTTATTTGACTAATAATGTATATTACAAACTTTTGTTAACACGTTCGCGACAGGCTGCTTTTAAAGTTGGTTGGTTTCCAGACGGGGATATAAAAAATGATCTTCTGTTGATGGCACAGGAGGTTGGTTGAAGTTCTTTTTTGGCATGTTGAGATTATTGACCATATTTTTACTTGGTTGTTTCTTAATGATGGAGTAGTAATCATTAGTTTTTATTACATATTGTTAGGTAAGCATTGGGTTCTCTCACACAAACAAAATGATCATTGAACCAAGCTATGCACATTCTCGTATCTCAAATATAATCTCAAGGTATTGGTTTCTCATATTCCTCCTCAATGAATCATTATGAATTTATGATCAAGATCACAAAATCGAGTTTTGTTTTACATATAGATGACAAAAGTGTATTCACATTTGCAATTGATGTTGTTGGGTCCATCAGTACCCAAGAATACTTAAAACAAGATTTGGACACAAATTAACTAAGTGTTAACTTAAACCGAGAACAATTCAAGTCACTGAGAGAACAATCTCTCAGTGAGTCATCTTCAGGATGCTTAAGGCGAATTCAAGAAGAAGGATTCACTACTCAGGAAGGCGCTACTCCCTGAGTAGGACTTAAGCCAAAGAAGAAGATGATGGTTCAGTGAGTGTTGGACAAGAACTCACTGAACCCCAGTCTCCTCAACGACAATAAGTGATTGAAGACTGAGGAACCAATGCCTGAAGAAAAGGCGGGAACAAGTGGGAAGGTTTTGAGAAGATAAGAACGTCAGACCAAACATTCTTATCTTGTCAGATACCAACCTTCCCTTAGGCGGCTAAAAGTCAAGGAGTGTCAGACCAACCACTCTAAAGACAACATAGACCGTTCTCATTGGTTCTTAGAAATGACAAATTACTGTTGTAATTGTCAGAAACGCTTCCTCTACAACTTGTAATATTTTAATAACTTTTTACTCAGATACTTGTGTATAAATAGATTCAGAAGGAGAGAAGTTATGTGTGCTTTGTATATTGAAAGCTTAGAACTTTTGCAAAGTAACTTCTCTCCTACAAAGAGTATACAACTCACTGAGATAGCTCAGTGGGTATATTGTTACCACTCAAGCAAAGCTTGAGTTTCGATAGGAGACACAAAACCTTGTCTATTCAATCCCAAGTGTTTGTTCCGCAAAACACTTGGGTAATAGATTCTTGGAATTATTTCTAATAAGAATTTAAACGTTGAAAATTATCTTGTGTTTTTATATTCACGTTTTATAACTGTTAGAAATAGCTTTGCATTGATCTCAGTCATAAGCACACTTAGATTAACTTACTTGTTATTTCTCGGTGTGCTTAGGGAACAACAAGTGGTATCAGAGCCTCTGGTTTATAAAACCTTTCAAAAACCCAGAGAGCTCCAGGTTTTTAAAACCAAGATCCTACTATGACTGATACCAATGTACCCCAGTTAGTCGACAAAAAGGGTGTCAGCTATTCTGCTGTTGCACCCAGGTTTGAGGCTGGCAAATTTAGCAAATGGAAAAAACGTATGATTTGCTATTTATCTGGGATGGAACCTTACTACATCTCTTGTATCAAGGATGGCCCATTTGTCCTAAAGACTGCTGCAGGGCTAAATAAGCCTGAAGCTCAATGGACCATAGATGAGAGGAGGGTGGTCAATCAGGACCAACGCCTGAAAAGCATCCTTATATCATGTCTTCCTGACGATATAATGGAATCAGTCATCAACTGTTCTACAGCCAAGCAAACTTGGGATGACTTGGTTAATAGCTTTGAGGGTCCCTCAGATACCAAGGAAAATAGGGTCATGGACCTTAAACTTGAGTATAATACTTTCAGGGAAAAGGACTCTGAAAGTCTCTCTCAGACCTACACCAGATACAAGACTTTGATAAATGAGCTATCAAATGATGGTGTAACTTTATCTAAGCATGAGACTAATGTTGGCTTTGTCAACAGTCTCCCTGAGAAGTGGCTCAACTTCTCACAAGGCCTTAGGAATGCTAACCACATTCAGACCCTTGAGCTCCCTGAAATTTATGGGAAGTTTGTCTATGAAGACAACTTGATCTCAAGGAGATATCCTGACTCAAAAGCTCTTGAGTCCAAAAAGGCCTTAACCTCCACACCCATATCAACTGCTTTCTATACTAATGGTGTTGTGCAGGATTTTCAAGAGGATTCTGAGGATGAAATTGATGAAAGGACTAGTGATGAGTACCTGAACGACTTGAACTTAGAATTCCAAGAAAGGGCACTCCTTGCTAGTTCAAGACGTTTCATCAAAGAAATCAGTCCAACTTTACAAAATCAAAAGCAAATGAGACCACTGAATGCTTTAAATGTGGTAAAAAGGGTCATTTTGCTAGGGACTGTTATTCTAAAACCATCTCAGAACCCTCTTACAAATTTTCAGGAAACAGTTCCTCAGGAACTAGCAAGTTTCAACCTAAAATGTTTCAGTCCACCCAACAATTTCAAAACAAGGGTCAAAAGGACTTTGAAGCAAAATATAGGAAAATCAAAGCTAAACTTGCACTTCTTGAAACTAACCCCATATTGTCTCAGGCTGCTCAAACATCCAAACCTGTTCAGACAAAGAACAAGGTATTAGTAGCTGAAGCATATGATTGGGATGAAGAAGAGGTCTCCTCAGATTAGGAAATAAGAGTTAGAGCACTGATGGCACTTTCTGAAGAGGATCAGGTGGCTGTTGGAAAAAGCCATGCAAGGAATGGAGAATGGGTAAACATCACCATGAAGAAGGTAAACACTTTACTTTCTATGGATGATGATTCTGATTGGCAATCTTACATGAATTATATTTGTGTAGATCTTAAGTTTGTTGAGGAACAAAGGGTTAATCTGTTTTCAAAATACAATAACTTAGTGTCAGAATTGAATAAGTGTAGAGATGAATTACTTGCCTTAAAACAAACCAAACTAGAATCAATCTCTCTACAAATTCAGAACACTGAAATTTTGAAACAAAACCAAGCCTTACAAACTGAACTTGACAAAGAAAAGGTTGTCATTCAAAGCTGGACCAAAAAGAACCCCAAAGTCTTTGATACTGTGGGTCTAGTTCCTAGAAAAACTATTGGACTTAACCATCACCATGACCTTCCTGATTTTAGTATTGGTGAAAAGTCCTTTGTTCCAGCTGGCATATCTTTTGAGCAAGAAATGCTACCCAAGTCAAATGACTGGATAGTCAGGGAAAACCCAGTCAGTAAGTTACCAAACTTTGAGACTGGAAAAATCTTGCTTCCTGAAAGTCAGGCTTTGATAAACATGCTTGGACTCTCTGACCAACTCAGTAGTACTGAGATTGTCAGTGAGCCTGAATCAGAATCAACTCCTCCACTCCCTCCACTAAATACCCTTCAGGGTGCAGCACCAAGCTCAGACCTCCCACCAATGGTCTATTCCCCACACTCTCCAAAGGAGAGATCAGGAAGAGGAAGAACCATCCTGAAAAGACCAATCCCTGAAGTCTCAGTAAATACTGATGACTCAACTACTTCAGTCCCTTCTGAAGCAAAAGTCTCAGTAAATACTGATGACTCATCTACTTCAGTCCCTTCTGAAGTAGCAACCCAAAGTCCTGATCCAAGAATTGATCAGTTGACTGAAATGGTCAGGAAGCTTGGTGAGAAGATTGCATCTTCTGAGAAACCTTCTCAATCCAAGAAGGAACAAAAACCAGCTTCCTCAAAGACCAAAACCAAACCATCCAAACCCCTGAAAAGATGTGAACTGTGCAACTATACCAATCATCTCACTGATGATTGCTATAGAGTCCTTTATTGCATGATTTGCAAAAAGGAAGATCACAGGACCTCTGATCACAAAACACACTCAGTCACATCTAACATGCCAAGCTTTAAAGCTCAGTCTTTAAACTACCCTTTTGATTCTAAACAGAAACAGAAACTAAGGGCTAAGCCTTTTGCTCCTTGCCTTAAGTGTGGGTTCAATGACCACCTTCCTGAGAATTGTCAAATTGACAACAGTTGTGAAGCCAGTGGAAGCTCCACTAAAAAATCCTCAGGAAAAGAAAGGGTCATTCAGTCAAGAAGAGGCTCAAACAAGCCATCCTCTCAGACTACTGAGGCTACCCCTGCAACTAAATGCAAAATCTGTGGTAGCTCAGTCCACTCCACCACTGACCATGAATCTATTGATACTTTCATAAAGACCTACAAAACCAAACCCTCCATGAAGTGGAGTCCTAGAAAGAACTGACCCAGTTTACCATTTGTGCAGAGACATGCCAGGGATCCTGTTTGGCATCTAGACAGTGGATGTTCAAGGAGCATGACTGGTGTTAAGGAGTATCTGCACAAATATGTGGAAGAACCTGGACCCAAAGTGATATTTGCTGATAACTCATCATGTCTCACTGAAGGTTATGGTTCAGTAAACTGCAATGGTATAGTCTTTACTAGGATAGCTTATGTTAATGGTCTAAAGTACAATCTGATCAGTGTCAGTCAACTATGTGATGCCAAATACATAGTTCAGTTTGATGATAAGCAAGGAACCATCTTCAATGCTAATAAGGAAATTGTTCTTATTGCACCAAGAAGACAGGATGTTTATGTTCTAGACATGTCCAGTCTAACTCAGGATGGAACATGTCTCTTTGCTAAGGCCACTGAAACACTCAACTGGCTTTGGCATAAGAGACTCACCCACCTGAACTTCAAAAACATAAACAATCTTGTAAAACAAAACAAGGTTCTTGGCTTACCATCACTTGTGTTTTCAAAGGATAAACCATGCTCAGCTTGTGAAAAAGGTAAACATCACAGAGCATCCTTTAAAACCAAAACCAACTTTTCCATCAGGAACTGCCTACATCTTCTCCATATGGATCTATTTGGACCAGTGAGTCCAAGGTCTATTAACCATGAGAAGTATACTCTGGTCATTGTGGATGAGTACTCAAGATACACTTGGGTATACTTCCTGATCAAAAAGAGTCAGGCAGCTGAAACAATCATGTCCTTTGTCAGGAACATTGAAAATCAAAATGACATTAAGGTCAAACAGATTAGAACTGACAATGGGACTGAGTTCAAAAACTATGAACTTGAATGTTTCTGTGATGAGAAAGGAATCTCTCAAAACTTTTCCTCTCCATACACACCTGAACAAAATGGTGTTGCTGAAAGGAAAAATAGAACACTCATTGAAGCTGCAAGAACAATGCTAAGTGGATCAGTCCTTTCCAAACATTTTTGGACTGATGCAGTCAAAACTGCCTGTTATACACAAAATAGATCCATCATTGTCAAGAGACATGGGAAAACCCCATATGAGTTATTCAAGGGAAGAATCCCTGACATCAGCTACTTTCATGTCTTTGGGTGTCCTGTGTTTATTCATAATCACAAGGATCACTTAGGCAAATTTGATTCAAAAGCTGATGATGGATACTTCCTGGGATACTCACTTGTCTCAAAAGCCTTCAGAGTGTTCAACACAAGGAGACAACAGACTGAGGAAACATTTCATGTTACCTTTGATGAGAGCAATGATGCAATCAGGTTCTCAACTGCCTCAGTGGAAGAAATAGGAATTGATAACTCATCAAGATATCCTCCTGATGAATATCTTCCTGAAAACAATCCTTCCACTCAGTATCAAGATGATGCTAACATCTCCTATTACATAGTCCC
This sequence comes from Artemisia tridentata subsp. tridentata, assembly GCA_021014915.2. Lineage (NCBI taxonomy): Eukaryota > Viridiplantae > Streptophyta > Magnoliopsida > Asterales > Asteraceae > Artemisia > Artemisia tridentata. Next base: position 73,588,104 of record CP139507.1, read on the forward strand.
TCACAACCTACCTAACCCAACCATTACTGAGTTTGTTGAGGCACATACAAACACTGATGAAATTAATCAGTCTGTTCAAAATGCTCAAGAACCAAACAATCTCAGTGATCAGTTAGACACTCAAGATCCAATCAATAATCAGGTGTCTACTCCAGAACCAACCCCTCCAACCAATCAGGCCTCCACAAGTTCAAATCAGTATCCAAGACCTCAAGACAGTTGGACTAGGTCTCAGGACATTGAACTTGTCAATATTATTGGAGAACCTACTGAAGGCATGCTCACCAGAAGCATGGCTGCAAGTCTAAAAGCAGCCTCAGCCAATGAATGCCTATTTGTGGACTTCATTTCCATAATTGAACCCAAAAGTGTCAAAGAAGCACTTGAACATCCTAGTTGGGTTCAGGCCATGCATGATAAACTAGAACAATTTGACAGAAACAAGGTAATGACCTTGGTCAAATGTCCTGAGAATGTTTTAGTCATTGGCATGAAATGGGTATTCAAAAACAAATCTGATGAAAATGGCATAGTCATCAAAAACAAAGCCAGACTTGTAGCCAAAGGCTATAATCAACAAGAAGGCATTGACTATGAAGAAACATTTGCACCAGTAGCAAGGATGGAAGCCATCAGGATCTTCCTTGCTTTTGCTACATACATAAACTTCAAGGTGTACCAAATGGATGTTAAAAGTGCATTCTTAAATGGTTCACTGAAAGAAGAAGTTTATGTTCAGCAACCTCCTGGATTTGAAAGCCATGAGTTTCCTGACCATGTCTGTAAGCTTAATAAAGCCCTTTATGGACTTAAACAAGCTCCCAGGGCATGGTATGAAACTCTTTCAGCCTTCCTGATCCAAAAAAAATTTGTCAGAGGCAAGATAGACAACACATTGTTTATCTATAAGAAAAATACTGATGTCATACTAGTACAAGTGTATGTTGATGACATCATCTTTGGCTCAACAAGTTATAAGCTTTGCAAACAATTTGAAAAACTAATGGCAAAGCAATTTGAAATGAGCATGATGGGAGAACTAACCTACTTCCTTGGTCTACAGATCAAGCAGACTGATAAAGGAACCACTATCAGTCAAGAGAAGTATGTTAAGAACCATACTGAAAAAGTATGAACTCAGTGACTGTGCCTCAGTCAAGACTCCCATGGTTCCCCCAAACAACCTTGGTCCTGATCTCACTGGTAAACCAGTAAATCAAACTCTCTTTAGAGGAATGATAGGATCACTGATGTATCTACTTGCATCAAGGCCTGATATCCAATTCTCAGTATGTCTATGTGCCAGATATCAATCTGACCCAAGAGAATCTCACATCACAGCTGTGAAAAGGATATTCAGGTACCTGAAAGGTACTCCAAACCTTGGATTATACTATCCAAAATGTTCAGGCCTTGATCTTAAAGGATACTCATACTCTGACTATGCTGGATGCAACATGGACAGAAAAAGCACCTCAGGCTCCTGCCAAATACTTGGTGGAAAACTAGTCTGTTGGAGTGCTAAGAAGCAACAATCAGTTGCCTTGTCCTCAGTTGAAGCTGAATATGTTGCAGCAGCAAGTTGTTGTGCAAATGTACTCTGGATGAAAAGTCAACTCAGTGACTATGGAATTCAGTATAAGATGGTACCCATCTTTTGTGATAACACAAGTGCAATTGCAATCTCAAACAACCCTGTTCTTCATCAGAGAACAAAACACATTGATATTAGATATCATTTCATCAGGGACCATGTCATGAATGGTGACATTGAATTACACTTCATTCCTACTGAATATCAGTTAGCTGATATATTCACCAAACCATTGGATGAACCAACTTTCACCAGACTGAAAGCTGAATTAGGAATGTTGGATATAGAGAATCAGTCCACTGATTGATTTCTACCAACTAAGTGTAAATTCTAAAAACCCCAGGTCCCTGACTCAATGTGTACATCAGTGAAGAAGATCACTGAATCAATAACCTCAGGAACTAAACCCAAGTTCCTGAATCCTTGGTACTCAGGAATCATTCCATATTCCTGAACCATCAGTGACTAAAACCCAAGTCCCTGAAACCCTCACTGAATGAAAAGTCATTCAGGGCCCTGAAAAGGACATTCAATACTAACTTAAATGCTCTAAGTATCTAGTTAGTAAATGTCCGAGGTTGGTAACTGGATTCTTATTAAATATAAGAATATTTGTCCCTTTGCCTTTCTGGCATCCACCTCTGGGCCCCCACTTCCCAACTTGGCATTCAATGCCCACACTCACACAAAACACTGTGTGATGATGAAAACTCTGCAACTTCTCTTTTACAGAAACTGCTCAACTGTTCATCTTGACAGTTGCGCAAAAAGAGGGTTTGTGGGATAGGTGGCATTAAATGCGGATTTCAAATATTTATTCAATTTCATAAATGATGTTGATTAAATAAAACCGCTTAATATCCAAAATGCCCCCATCTCCACAACCCTATATATACCCCAACCAAAATAAACACACTCACGCGTTTTAATAGTCCTAGCAAAACTCTGCCATTTTTAACTCTCAAAACTGTGTGTGTGTTCATAAGCTTTAGAAACCCAGAAACCTTAGTATCACCAGACCCACCATCACTAATGGCTTCATCTAAAGCTTTAACATACGCCCCCAATGTGGAATTCCTCACTAGGGACGTTGATCTTACCAAGAACAATGTGGTTGGAAACTTTTCCTATCCACAAAGATTCCCAGCCTACAAGAACGTAATGAAATATCTTCAAAACTATTTTCTTGCAAAGGCTTTCACCTACACTCCCTCAGTCATCTACCATGACTACTTGAGGGAATTCTGGTGTACCACAACGGCAACTAGCCCTAAGGACACCAAGGAGTCCATCATCACATTCACCGTGATGAATGGGAGTAGAACCCTCTCCCTGGACTACAAAACCTTCATCAAAGCCACAAGCCTTGACTTTGCTGAAGCGTTTGAACCCAACCCTACTGATCAGGAATTAAAGAACGAACTAATCTTTCTAGGACCCCATGACTCCAGACGCCCTGAAAAGTCTGCTGGAGAAATATTGAAGAAGGCTCCAATAGTGAAAACATGGTTCCATCCTATCTGGAGGATCCTGATGACATTTGTCATTCAGGTCCTTGGAGGAAATAAATCCTCCACGGAGCAATTGAACTCATCACAACAATTGATGTTGTTCAGTCTCCTGGAGGGTACAAAAATTGACATTGGAGGAATAATCCTTCGAGACCTTGTTGCCAAGCTCTCAGGAAAATATAGGCAAAGACATATGTCTTACCCTAGGTTTATTTCCTGTGTTCTTCAGGACCTACTTGGTCCTGACTATGTGAGGCCTGATGCAGAAGGTACGAAGCCTGACGTCCTGCACAACTCAAACTTCACTAGTGTCATCCCTGAGGTTACACCTATTGCCATGACCACCTACATGATGGTGGTGATTCAGGGGAGAACTCTGTTTCTCCAGTACCGTCACCGAACAAAAAGGTGACGAAGAAGAAACAAGGGGATAAGTCCAGGAAGGTGGTTAAACCCAAATCACTCGACACTGAGACTGACTCCCAAAACCAACTCAACCTTAAAAAGAGGTTGAAAGTGACCAAGACTACTGAGACACCCGTCACTGAGACCACTTTGACCCCAAAACAACCGCCAACGGAGGACACTGAGAAATCATCCTCAGTGTCCTCGGGAAAACCCTTTCCTCATGTTTCCTTTGACATAAACAAGTCAGAGGGATCAGGAACCTCAACCCACTCACATCCCGATGAAGGCACTTATAAATCACAATCAGAGCCTGAGGGAGAAAGGGGTCCTGAATCCTCGGTAGGGCAGCACTACTCTACTGAGACGGGGACCCACCAACATTGACATCCTGCTAAAGTCCCTGAGAAATCACACTCAGGGTCTCAGGGAGTTAAGGACCCTAAATCCCCAAAAGGACAGTTCAATCCTGATGGGAAGGGGGTCCATCAATCTTCACAAGGAGTGCCTCATGATTCTACTGGAAAGCACCCGTCAGTAGATGAAGGCGCTCAGGGGGACAAAGACTCAGGGGGATATAAACGACCCACTGATACGGAACCCATCACCCCCTTAGGCGGTCCAAGTCACTCGGGAACTGACCCTAACAGTCAGGCTGGGAAAACCCCCCAGTTATTATGACTAGTCAGGCTGGTCAAACCCCACCAGTTATTATGACAACAGGGTCAGGACCCGGCCACAACAAAGGTGAGCCCTCTTCTGAGGGGGAGCCGAATCTCCTGAAGGCTCCTTCTCTGGCTGACTACGAAAAATTGTTGGCTGATGAGTCAGAGGAGGAGATTGATTTTGGTGATGATGATATCGCTGATGCTGAGGAGGAAATGGAGGGTCAAATAAACTCTCCTCAGTACTCTGAGCAACAACATTCTTCTCCTCACCCTGAGGATCAACAACCCATCTCCCCAACAACCTCATCATCATCATCAGGTGCTTCAGTCACTCCTGAGTGGTTGTAAAAATATGACAATGCTCGTCCGGCATCTGAGAGGCTACTGGCCAAAGTCCTTCGCAAAGCCAACGAAGGTCTCTACAATGAACTCACTGATGAACAATGGGATCAGCACACTGAAGTGGCAGCCTCCTATGCCAACTTCAGGGCTTCTGTTGAAGAATCTCAAGGAAAGATTCTTCAGGCCGCCAAGCTTACTGATAAACAACTTGGTGACCTGACCAAATCCATTGATGAAATAGCCAGTGGCCAGCATAAGGAACTCTCCAACATCCTCAAGGCTATTGAATCAGTACAAGAACAGCTCGCAGAAGATCCCACATTGCTCACCAAACTGAATGACTACCTAGCCACTCAGACGACCACCTCCACCAACATTACTGAGCTTCTCAAGCTCTTTCAGGGGGTAGATCTTAAAGGTCTAAGGACGCAGCAGGATTCAATTCATCAGGCTGTTATTGAATCCAAGGAGCACCTGATCAAAATTTCATCAGCCTATGATCAGCTCTCAACAACACATAATGAGCTAATCAACCACTACACCACCCATGTCACTGAACTCTCTACCAACCAAAAGGCAATGGCTGCCGAATTAAGTGCCGTAAAGAATGAGACTTCTGAAACTAAGTCTATGATCTCCAACATCCTATCCATTCTTCAGGCCTCTCATGTTACTCCAACTCCTCAGTCAGCAGGTGTCTCCACTTAAGCTCCAACACCTGCTGAGGGGGAGAAAAATGATGATCCAATCCCTGATCCTTCTTCTGCCTTGGTAACTGTCTCTGAATCCTCAACCAGTCAACCCCCTCCCATTGACAAAGGGAAGAAAATCATGGTGACTGAAACAAGCTCTCCTCCTGAAACACGCTTAGTTAAGGCTTCAACTGAAAGACGTGCAGATCCTGATGCACCGTTCTATGTTGATTTAGAAGATGGGAGAAGAGTCTATGGGACTCATGAAGAACTAGCTGAAATCTTACACCAAGAAGATCTCAGGAAGACCCATGAACTCAACAGGTCTGTAATTTGTGAGGTCGCCAAGGAGGAAATCAAGGAGTCTGACAAAGAAATTCAGGGAGATGAATTCATCAGGCTACAAGCCCAAATCCTTTAGGAACACAACAAACAAGCCAAACTTAAGGAAGAAAAGAGGCAGAGAATATATGAGAGGTACGTATGGCACATGACCAAAACCAAGGATGAAGGCATAATCACTGACATCACCATTCACAACACCAAGCCCCTAAGCATAACAATTCATAGGGGGCCAAGAAAGTCTGAACACCTTCCAACAATCAAATTTTCAGACTATGGGTTAAGAGAATGGGATATGATGATGCCCATCCTAAGGAAGAAAACCTCAAGCAAGAATGCCCCAACCCTTATCAAGTCACTGAGTGCTAAGTATGAGGAACTCTCGAAAGTGGTTAAGAGTCTTGGAATTGACCATGATAGGGCACTTGCTTCTCAGGGACTGACTATCCCTGAACTTACTCAGAAGACCGGGAAGAAAAGAAAAGCTGTGACTCAAGAACCTGAACAATACATAGTTGCACTTCACTGCAACAGGATTCCTCCTCAGGGAGTCAAATTCTGTCCCAACCTGGTCATCAAGGAACCTGAGTATGGTATCTTCTTTGTGGATGAATTTGGTCAGGAAGCATTTCAGAGAGTCTCTGACATTGACAAAGTGGAAACGACAACACTCCTTGACTACAAACTAATGGCGCTTAATATCAGGAGTCCTGATAATGAGGAGTTTGTCAGGCTGATGGATCAAATGATGAAGGAACGATCTGACAAAGATGTGTTAGTGTCGAAGAAGGCGAAACTTGAACTCATGGGTCTCTTTCAGGAACCCTGAGTATTTTGTACTTAGAATAATAGGACTTGTAATGATATGAATAAATTTGATGAATGTTTTGTTATATCAGTGTCCTTATTTATTTTCTAGTACATTCAGTATGAGTAGAAGTCATTAGCTCACTCATTACTGATCAAAACACTTAGATTAACTTACTTGTTATTTCTCAGTGTGCTAAGGGAACAACAGATGTTAAAATTGTTTTTTACAAATTTGCAATACTTACCTACAAACTATCATTTTATTTTAGACTTCGTCATTGGGCTTACCTTGTTATGACCATTCAACTTTTAAATTTTCAGAGTCAAGTGACCAAATATATAATTTAGTGAAATGTTTATGTTGCTTTTTATAGCTCTATTTCATTTTCTAATCATTATTTCATGATACTGTGTATTTCACTTGCAGATTCTATCCAAGAATGAACGTAGAACACATACTTACTTCATTTGATGTCAAGGTAAAATGTGTATATAAGGACCTTCCATAGTTTTTCCATACGTCGTTACAGTTTACACTGTCAAGTTTAATTGATTCACAGGCTGGATATGGGACATTTATAGCCGATTTTCACATCTCTCAAAGTATGGCGCCGCCTCCCTTAGAGAACTTGGTAAGTGATTAATATACAATCAGGATATATGCAGAGGAAAAAAAGTCATCATGGTCAAAGTTACTGCCACATCACCATAGATATTCCATTAGTTTTTGCTATGTTGATGTCATAATGGTAAATTCTACACATTTTTTCACACGACCTAAAAGTTGATGGCGTACTTCTACCATATACAGTGGCTCTTAGTAGCTCGAACGGACAATATGGATACAGCTGCCTGCATTGCTAGTCCATCAAACGTGGAGTAAGATTTTTGTCTAACTATTTTTTCTTAAAATTCTTTTTGTTAATTATATTATCTAACCTTCTACCTTTTCCCTTCATAGGTTTCTCCTAAATGGCAGTGGAGTACCCAAGAGGACAAAAAACGACATGGTTTGTCACTCTATATACTTTGCCCACAATGAACACTTTAATTTGCATTATTACCTAACCTTAGAGGTGGCAAGATGGGGAGGGGTTGGTGGGTTGGATACAACTAAAAAACAAAGGGTCAGGTTGAAAATGGTCATTTTTTAGTATGGGTCAAAATGGTCCGGGTCAGGTCGACTTGGCCTACAAACACTTGTTTACACATTACTTTTAAAACATATAAATAAGAATAGACTTTGCGCGACTTTTAACCCCATTGATCATTCCTTTTTAAGCTAACATTTTACTATTTGACCCGTTTAAGATAAAACACTACCAGAGATCAATATGATAAGTAAATGGGTTGAAATTGCCACCTCTACCTAAGGTGATCACTCATGTCCATGTAATATGTTTATCAGGGGAAGGGACCACAACTCCCATCAAACGTGGCAAAAATGATTAAATACGGAGTTAACCTGCTAGAAGTTCTTGGGGACTTTGAAGGTATGCTTACATTTCTATTGCTTCAGTTCTGATAAAACATAAAAGTATATCTTTGTGTGCTTTATCTAAGACTTTACAGTTTGGCGGTTTCGGTTTCTTTTTGAAAAAATTCAGGACAATATATTATTGCCATAGCTATCATGAATTTGATATCATCTCCTAATCCTCCACAACTGCAAGATTACGTCCAACCCATATCTGAAAAAGTTGACTTAGGTAAGTCAAAGAAACTGCAATATCTTTCACACAAATGATTCGGTTTGTTATGTTGTTTAAGGGTATGGATCAATGTTTTTTCCAAAGTTTTGACATACTTGTTCTTTTTCCCTTCCCTCTTTCAGATGGTGACATTTGCCAAATTTCTTCATGGATTTCACTTAACTGCCCCATTAGGTAAGCTGCAATATGTGTATGAATACTCCACTTGCTTACTGATCGTGTAGAAATATACTTAGTAGGAATACATATATTTTTCAATTATTTTTCTAATTGACAGTCAATTTCGGATAAAAACTCCTGTCAAAGGGTATCTCTGCAATCATCCTCAGGTCAAAAATTAGCCCGAAAAAATGAGAAAATAGCCATTTTTGAGTTCAAAAGATATTTACTCCGATATCTTGCAAATTTTTATGTGAATAAGGACTACATTTGCTCTTAATTTCTTACAAACTGTGCGTACTGCAGTGCTTTGATTATAACTACTTTATGGCAATCAACTCAATAAGGCCTACATGGAAATGCCCTATTTGTAGAAAGCCAATATGCAATCTAGATATACGCATCGATCAAGATGTTGTCAAGGCAAGAAATACAAATTTTATAAGAGTGCCAATGGCGTCAACTTGCTTTTTAACTGATCTTCTGATTGATTTGTTCAGATATTGAATGAAGCAACGGAGAATATTAGTGATGTAATTATATCAACAGATGGTTCCTGGATGACTTCCGTGACAGAAAAGAGCGAGATCAACGAAACAAACAGGGATACCACAAGCCAAAATAATCATGTTACTGATGACACTGAAAATCACATGACTATAGAAGCCAATGACACAATTGATAATTTGTCTTCTGCCTTACATAACTTAGGTGTTTCACCCGTTAGCGCGAGTGCAGAAGCTCCATGCACCTCGTGGCAATCAACTGTAACAACTCCTTCAGTTTTTTCTCCTCCAGTTTTCAGGGATCCTCGTTTGCCACCACTGGTATGTTAAATCAGTATTAGAATATGTGCAATATTTTCATCTTACTATATTATATTGATCTATCTTAAGAGAAAATTGATAGGAATGGTAACATTAAGTACCTTGTCACTGTGGTTATTGAATACTTTCTCGTACATAACTCAAATTTTGACCAAAATTTAAGTAAATGTTTAACTTCTAATAAATAAAGGAGTGAAAGTTTCACAACTAAACGAATCTAAGGATCAAACATGGTATTTAATTAAAAATTGTCCAAAGTATATATGAGCTTTTGGACAATCACTAAAAACCTTACATAAAGCTCATTCGCGTTATGTGTGTTATACAGGTCATGTGTGACCCGGTTGTTCCGCCTTCCTCTACGCACCATATAAACTCTGTTAACTTAACCACAAGGTCCACAACTGTCTCTTACAGTTTGACCAATCCAAACCATCCATCTCCAGAAGCCCAACCACAGCAGGATCAAGCAGACCGAGCCACTCAAGCAGACTTTGGCACAAGTACAACTGAGCAATCTCAAGGTGTAACCTTTTTCACACCATCTGCAACTAACTCCCAGCATTCCATTGCTCTTGTTTTCAACCAGCTCAGGAAAAGACATGAACAACAACACTACAATGCTCCTTTACAATCTCAAGCCAACGTAGATAAAACCACACAAGCTCAAAGTAAAACTTTTGTCAAGCAAGTTCACCAAGCCAACTGTAATGCTTAAATACCCAGAAAGCATCCACTTCTCCACAACATGCATGATCAAAGGAACTGATAATGCAAATTGGGATGATATTTGGTATGTAAGCAATCAATTAGATAGGCATGTATGTTATAAGTTGGATTTTTTCTGTAATATCAAGGAAGATTTTCTAGTCAAGAAATTGGAGAACCAAATGTATTTTGTGGAAAACTAGAAGGGGGGTTGAATAGTTTTTACCGTTTTTCAAGTTTTATTTGCTTTGTTACTATATGTTAATTCAAAGGAAACAATCACAAATAAATAATCACACAATGTAAACAAAAGATAAAGAGAGGAAAGATCAAACCACACAACACTGTTGTTTATAGTGGTTCGGCTACAAGGACTCTCTTCCTTGCCCTACTCCACTCCCCGAGCTTCCAACTCGAGAGTTTATCTTTCACTAAGAAACAAACTCCTTTTCTAGGCGGAGAAAACCTTTACACGTCGCTTACTTCCTTTTCCGGTACTAAGCTAAACACCGGGTTCTTTCACAAGGTAGAACCAACCTGACGTCGCCTATTTACTTTACCGACACTAAGCTAGATGTCGAGTTCTTTACAAGGGTACAACCACTCCCTACACTCTTTGTGCTTTGAGGACTAAAGCACTAACCACACTTACTGATTACAAATGATAGATATGATGTGTGAAACAAACTACAATATCACACAGTAATGCAACTAAAGGATTACGGTTCTGTAGATCCTTGAAAGCTTGATCTCTCTTCTACAAAATGAAAGATCAAAATGAAATGCAACTATGAATGATGTTAGTAAGATATGTACTGAATGAATATATGTATTTTAGCTATATGAGTGATGATAAAGCCAAATGATCAGCTTGCTATTTATAGGCAAGCTGATATCCAGCTCACGGATCCCACGGATCCCACAATAGGGATCCGTACTTCATTGGACTTGGATCCGTGGGAGATGACAGCTAAGTGATTTGGTGTATCTTCCAAATCTTCCATATCTTACCAAATCATCAAATGTCAACTATGTAACTTGTAAATCTAAACAAGATATATCAAGATCTAACAAAGATATTATATGTGATGTATGCAATGATGTCATAGAATGATTTTAGAATTAAAGTTTCCTTTTAAGGAAACAAGTTACTAAATAAGCAAACTTGTAATTCTTGGTTATTATGTGAAGTGTAAAATGAAGTGTAAAATGTGCACTTAAGAGACTTAAGCTAGTATTTATTATTTGCTAAAAGATATTCCTTTTATTTGTCATTAACAAAACCAAGAAAAGATCGAAGAATATAAATAACGTTTTTGAGACGATATTTGTATTAACAATCTCCCCCTTTTTGTTGATGACAAAACATAAGGTATATTTTTGAGCAAGAAAATAAATATAGTATGAGTTCTTAAAAATATATATTAAGTTTGTTTATTAAAGAAAAGTTTTGTAAAAATGTATGTACTGTGATGAATCACAGTTAATGCAAACTTAGTCCTTTCTCCCCCTTTTTGTCAAAACAAAAAGAGTAGCGTAGCGGAATGTGATTTTGAGAACTTTAAAGCTCCCCCTTGTTTTATACTCCCCCTAGATGGAGTAATCAAGGAAATGATGCATGAATCTACAAAACCAACGGTTAGTATATGAAATGCTTATGAAATGCTCCCCCTCGATGTATACTCCTCACTTCTCGAGCACCAACGTATACTTTGAAGGGTATGATATGCTGCAAATGAAGTGTTAGTAATGAATGACTTCAATGAAGAAGTAGAATGCTTGTGAAGTGTTCTTCCAAACAAGCCTTTCAATATGTTTTGACTTTAAAAAGTCAAAGTAAGTGTCTGATCATTATTTGTACCTAAAGCAATCATAATCAAGGTATAATATAGGCTATATAAGGATGTTAGTTCACAATGATAATGATAATATGCAATATGTTGATCACTCATAAGCATAAAACATCACATTTATAGATATTGAAAATTTTGTGACAAAAGTCACAATGATGAAATGATGTTACAAGTACAATAAAAAGACATCCTAGAAAGAAATAAAAAGTCCTAAAGCAACAATCCAAAAGGTCCTAACAACTAGTCTAGAAAGCTCCTATTGAGGAGGATGAGAGATGGCGTTTAAACGTTCAAGAACATGGTTCAAGATGAACCTCATCTCATTTTGAAGCTCATGGACCAAGATGTTGGTCCTTTGGGCCAAGTGAGCCGTTCTCTCACAATGTGCGTAATCATGACTTGAAAAGCCGGGAGGAAGACTAGGCTCCAAGTTTTGTGGTGGTGGTGGTGGTGGTGGTGGTTGGTTGTTGTTGTTGTTTGATGGTTGTTGTGGTGTTTGGAGGGAGTTCATAAGGATGTTTTGAATGTCCATGGTTTCATGAAGGCGATGATCAACCATACCCGAGAGAGTATAGAGTTGTGTTAACTCCGTACTTATCTCCTCTTGTGTTTGAGGAATGTTGCTCCACATCGCCTCATCTATGGCGATGAGTGTTGAAGTTGGTGATAGTGGTGGTATTTGGGGATGAGGTTGTGGTGCTTCACGGTATAGAGGACCATGAATCTCCGGATGGAGAGGATGAAATAGCATAGGTTCTAAGTTTTCAAGACTTATTGGTGGAGGATTGGTTGATGTAGGTGGAAGATCTTCTAACTCTTCAAGATATGGTTGTGGAGATGTTGGTGGTGTCCTAAAGAGTTCCATGGGTTGGAGTTTTGGTGAGGATGGTGATGATGCAAACTTCTCAGACTGTGATGGAGCGGGAGCGGGTGGTGGTGTGGTTGCTACAGGAGTAATGGTAGGAGGTGGTGTTTTTATGACTACATGTGAGGGAGTTGGAGTGGATAAAGTAAGGAAGTTTTCACTAGCAATGGGTGAGGATATGTTTAGTGGTGATGATTCTTCAGAGGATGAATTGTGGATGTTGATGAAACAACAAGGTTTCACACTAATACGGGCTGTTCTTTTTTAGTGGCTTAGATGTGGAGGAGTTGTTTGATTTTGTCATTGAGACTTTTTGGTAAAGTATGATAGCTAAAATGTACAGGAGAAGAAATGGTTGTGATGTGAATTGAAGATCCTAAAGTACTAATTTATAGACAGAAGGTTTGTGAGTCTGTGTGTTTGGATTTGATGTGAATCCAATAGAGAATGTAGGTTTCTAATGATTTGGAACAAAATTTGTGCAGGTCATATCAAGGAAGTCAATCCATTGAGCTTGGGTTGAGTAATGTGTTGTGGATTTGCAGTAAATACAAGGAGACAGTGGAAAATCTTATGATTTGATATTTCCACGGATTTGACGGATCCCTAAAAAGGGTTCCTTCTTTGTATCAGTTTGGTAACTCACACCTAAAATTCAAAAATTTAAATTTTGGTGGGAAATTTTGTTCGTAAGTTTCTAAGAATTCCTAAATGATTCTAAGATGAATTATGATCAGTGAATGAATCCTAAATGATGCTAAAAACTAAGATTTAAGAATCGAGATGAGTCGAAAAAGTTTTAGAATTTTACTGGGGAACCTGCGGATCCAAGTTGTATCAAATGCGGAACCAAAGTGATGGATCCGCCGAATCCGTAGGTTGGCGGATGGCGGAACCAACGATAAGCCTTGGCGGAGCCAAGGTTTGGGATCCGCCGGATCCGTGTCCTAATTGCTAAAACTAAACAGAAGACTTGTCATATTTCGCGTTTTTCGATGAAAACCCGAAAATTCACCTAGACCTTACTTAACATCTAATATGTATAGCAAAACAACTAAATATGATAATATTAACACACGATTGAACATAGTTTAATCCGTTCTTAGAAACTTACCTTTTTAGGTGTTATGCCAAACATAGTCTATAACCCGAAAAATTGATAACCATGAGGGTTATCTACCTGCAAATGTTAGTTATTACACATACATAACAAGTATTATCAGATAAAGTCGAGACACATAGAAGTTTAACATCACATAGTCTAACATTGTTCAAATCTAAACACTCCTTCAACTAAGCTTCTTCTTCAACTTCTTCATACCTTTGTGCAATTTCATCATCCAACGACCAAGATTCTTCACCATTCCTTTGATGTTTCGATACTCAGCGGATTCATTTTGAATTGGAGGAAGATGGCTCAAGTATTCGGGTGGAGGAATTCTAGAATTTGGCAAACCATCATCTTCACTCATTGAAGATGATGAGGATGATGTTGGTACACGAGGACATTTACCTTTATTAACACTAACCCTAAAGTCACTCAAAGGAACAAAGGTATGTTCAATTTCATTGTATTCTGGAACATAACCTAACGGGTTTGGATGGGCGGGTGCAAAGGCTCTATAGAGTCGGGTTAAGAGCATTCCATAAGGCATTGCAATCTTGCTTTGAACCGGAATGTCACACATTCTTTTTGCAACATAATAAGCAAGATTGAAGGGTTGACGAGTAGAGATGTTGTACATCATATGACACAAACAAGCATTGATGTGATCATGGTTTCCTATGGTGCACATCACATTAGCCCTTAAGACCTCTTCCATTTTCTTGAATTCAGGTTTGAGTTCATTTAGCTCCATTGCAAATGGATCTCTAGCAACTTCGCGGCCACGATACATCCTTGTGGGGTTGTTCTTAGGAATGAAGAGATGTTCCCTAATCACTTCTTTTGATGCGAGAGGAGTGACATATGGTGCCGTCCTGTCGAGATTGTATTCTAAGATTGTTAAGGACCATTTGTCCGAGTAAATACATGTCCTTGACTTGGAATGCCCATGACCTCACCAAATTGATCAAGAGGGATGTTGACACAATTTCCATTTAAAGTAAACTGAAGACTTAAGAAACCTTGGTCACATGAACTAAGACCTATACTAGCATAGAACTCAAGAATGAACCTAGGGACGATTGGTTCATCTATATCCAAAAGAGTATCAAATCGTATTGCGGCTAATTGTTCCCTAAGTTGTGTTCCTTCATAGAACGAAGAATCTACGACTCTACCCTCATGGACATACTTTTTCTCTAAAGCTTTGAAAATTTTGATTTGGGCATTGGTTAGACCTTTGGTTTTGTGGACTTCGGGTAAGTAGTTAACGGGTTCTTTTGTGATCGTAGTTGGTTGCGGGAGGCATGATTTTCCTAAGTACAAAAGTTACATAGTTTTAGTTGAAATGATCAAATTAAGTGTAAAATTCCTAGTGTGTGCCTACATGGGGACAATGTGGAGGTGCGGTTATCTCGACCCTTTTTGATGCATGAAAATTTAGTTTATGCAAGTTTTATGTAAAAAACAAGAGATAACCCAAACGCTCCTATTTCAATGTAGCTACGGTTGAATGTACCCGAAAATACATATTAATTATGTATTCCCTTTAGCATTCAAGAGACATTATGCAAGTGATGTCTAAAAGATAACGTTTTTGCATTTGTATGAACAATGTTCAAAAAGATCATTTTACCTAGTCGTTAGAAGGTTTTAGTAAGAAAATTTTCAAGGGGTTTTTGTTAAATTAAGAAAATGTGCTATGAGATGTAATTCCTAACTAAGAAAAACATGTTTTTAAGTGTAATGCAGTAAATATGCTTCATGATTTTTCAAAAATTATGCATATACCCTAAGTTTTGGTTTTGTGCATGAAATAGAAATCCTAGACGCAGATCAGGAGTATAAATATGATAAGAATACTTACAGTGGTGTTAGAAGCACAAATTTGTGGAAGAAAATGGTCTAAATTGTGATGGAGATTGAGTGTGTGTTGAATACAGTAGGGTGATATGTTTTGGAGTGAGGAATGAATAGTAATTGTTCTTGTTTATTTAATAATAAACTTGACTGTGCATGCGACGGATCCGGCGGATCTAAAACAAAGGATCCATCCTTGTTATCGATTGGATCCGCGGAACAGAACGTAATTTTTGGTTTAGTGTCGAGTGTGGTTAAACTAATATTTACACTAATGTTTTACCTAATCACTAGGTTCCATTAATCCTAATCCAAGTCTAAGATAGTTGAAAGGTTCTCGTTTAAGTGGTTTTGTGAGAATATTGGCAATGTTGTCCTCTGAGGAAACTTTCTCAATCAAGATGATTCCCTTCTATACATTGTCGCGAAGGAAGTGATGACGTATTTCAATATGTTTGGTTCTAGCGTGTTGGACTGGATTTTTGCTTAGATCGATAGCACCTTTGTTGTCGCAAAGAATGGGAATGTTGTTGAGTTCAATTCCATAGTCGACGAGAGCTTGTTTCATCCATAGTGCTTGTTGACACGCCTTTCCTGCAGATACATACTCTGCCTCTGTTGTTGAGATTGCGAGGGCAGTTTGTTTCTTAGCAAACTGTTGGGAATTAAATATTCTGAAGTTAGAGTATTAGAATTTACTCTAAGTCAAAGGTACTGCTAATTCATGATCAAGGTACTGCTAGTACATAAAGGTACTGCTAGAACAAGAAGGTACTGCTAGTTCAAGTAGAAGGTACTGCTAGTAGAGAATGGTACTGCTGATCAGTGAGTCATAAAGCTACTACAAGGATAAGATCGAAAAGATATTTATTGTATTTTGGTCAAACATATACGGTAGATAATATCTTACTCCATGTGCTTAGTTAACAAGTTGTATACATAGATACATGTTGTATCTAATGTACTGACACACAATAAGCATAAGTTAACCAAGTAAGTCGGCCAAGACTTTAAGCAATTTGTAAAGATCTCTTGCAACTATAAAAGAGATCTTAGACTTGGATATTGTGGACACACATAACATACACATGCATAATTATAAACTCATAACTGTTAAGACATAGAACAAACACAAATCACAAGTTGTAAACTCATCACAAGTTGTAACATAAGATTCAAGGTTTTGTAACCCTAGTGATAAACACAAGATCACTCGTATTATTTTGAATAATATTGAATCATTTAGTGATAAACTTTCTTTGTTCATTGTTAAGTAACAAACATAATTCTTCCATTTCCATAACATACATAACCTTCTAAGTGTGGTTAAGTAAATTACGCGTGCTTAATCATATAAACTCAATATATCTTACACACAAAGTATACAAGGTTTAACCACCTTAACCGTGTGTCATAGGTCCTCTCAGTTGGTATCAGAGCCAGGTTGATATAATTGAATTAGAAGAAACAGAAATGGATGCACATGATGCTCAAACAAATGTTGCTGCAAAGTTGCCCATGATCAAACCTAATGAGTTTGAGTTATGGAGGATGAGAATTGAGCAATATTTCATGGTCCAAGATTATACTCTTTGGGATATCATTATATATGGTGATTCTTTTTCACCAAGCTATTCAGAGGTTGTCCTAGAAGGTAAATCAATTAGGAAAAGAAATACTGGACCAGTGTCAAATGAAGAGAAGATACTAAAGAGAAATGATCAGAAAGCAAGAAATTTGCTGCTTATGACCATTCCTGGTGAGCAGATGCTATCATTTAACAAGTATCTTGATGTAAAAACTCTTTTTGAAGAGATTTGTGGATATTTTGGTGGTAATGAAACTACCAAAAAGACACAGAAGACACTACTAAAGCTACAATTTGAAAACTTTACTGCTTTTAGTAATGAGTCTCTTGATAAGCTATTCTCAAGATTACACAAGCTTGTCAGTCAGTTAGCTGTGTTGGGTGTTGAGACAGAGAAGGAAGATCTCAACATGAAGTTTTTGAGAAGTCTACCTGATGAGTTCCATACTCATGTTATTGTCTGGATGAACAAACCAGACATTGAAACAATGAAGCTCAATGATTT
Source organism: Artemisia tridentata subsp. tridentata (assembly GCA_021014915.2). Taxonomy (NCBI): domain Eukaryota; kingdom Viridiplantae; phylum Streptophyta; class Magnoliopsida; order Asterales; family Asteraceae; genus Artemisia; species Artemisia tridentata. Next base: position 73,605,650 of record CP139507.1, read on the forward strand.
GTACAACAACTTCAAAATTGTTGAACAAAGTCTTAGAAAGTCTGGAATTTATGGTACTAGTTCTGGGAACGTGCCACTTTTGTCATCTCCTAGTATTGGTAAGTCTGAAGAGGTAGAAGAAGTTAAAGGTGTTTCTAATGCTACACATGGTGGTCCTTCTACTAGTTCACAAAAGACTGTTGTAGGACTTGGTGATCCAGCATTCTATGTATTCATATCTAGTCAGTCTAGTGGTTCTCCTCTAAATCATGAAGACCTTGAGCAGGTTGATGGTGATGATTTGGAAGAGATGGACATCAAATGGCAGGTTGCTTTGCTCAGTATGAGGGCCAAGAAGCATTGGCAGCGAACTGGGAAGCAAATTACCATAAATGGTAATGATACTGTTGGGTTTGATAAAAAGAAAGTGGAGTGTTTCAACTGTCATAGGTTAGGACACTTTGCTAAGGAGTGTAGAAGCCCAAGAAAGCAGGAGAATAGAAACACATGGTATAAGCAAGATAGGAGAAAGGAAGTTACTGTTGAAGAGCCAAAGGCTATGTTGGCTATTGATGGTATTGGTTATGATTGGATCTCTATGGCTATTGAAGAGGAAGCACCACCAAATGCTGCTCTTGTGGCCAATGATTTTGCTCTAATGGCCCATTCTGATTCAGAGGTAAATTCTATTCAAAATTGTACTGAATCATGTCCTAATCTTAAAGCTTATGAAGACCTTAATAAGAGATTTGAGGCTCATAAACAAGAGCTAATTGATTCTCTTTTTAATTTGGCTAATCACAAAAGAGGTCTAGGTGTTTTAGAAAAACAAGTCTTACATTTTAAAGATAATGAATCTCATTTTACTAATGACATCAATATACTAAAAAATGACATTAAGATCAGAGATGAGTGTATTGTTGAGTTGAATGATTCATTAGCTAAACACAAAAATGAAAGAGAAAATGTAAAGGTATCTGTGGATGTTTTAGCTCATTCCTCAGAAGGATTCAATAAACTTTGGGAAGCCCAAGTTATTGATAAGGTTAATTCTGGTGTTGGATTTAAGTCTGTACCCCCACCATACAGAGGTGTTCATTCACCTCCAGGTATTGATTTAGCACACACAGGATTAGCTGAGTTTCAAGAACCAATCATGGAATATGGTTCTAAGGTCACTAAGAGTCCAAAGATAGAAAAGGTAAGTAAAAGTTTAGATAAAACTTTATCTTATCAGGACAAGGTGTCCTTTGTCAAGAAAGGAGATGCTATAGTTGTTGAAGATTGTACAACTGATAGTGATAGTGATGAAGAAGAACAGGTTATGTCTAAACCTGTATTGGTTAAGAAAGTAGGAACAAGTATTCCTAAGATAGTCAATCACAACACTAACAGGCCTAAGTCAAATGTTAAGACTGTTAGGAAACCAGTTAGATATTGTGAACAATATAGAACTACAAACAAGCCCAGAGGTAACCAAAGGAATTGGAACAACCTCAAGTCTAACCAATTAGGTGATGACTTTGCATTTTACAACAAAGCTTGTTACACGTGTGGTAGTTTTGACTATCTTGCAGCTTTGTATAACCAAAGGGTAACTGGGTATGAAAACAATAGGGTGAACTACAAAAGGCAATCTCCTCAAACTCATTTTCACTCTAACACTTATAGAACAAAACCCAGAACAGTCTCAAACAAGTCTGGACCAAAAGGTCCTGATAGACAAAAAGGTCCTGCTAATACATACAAAAAGGTACTGCAAGTACAAATTAAAGGTACGGGTAGAACAAAAGGTACTGTTAGACCTTTGATGACTGTTAACCCAAAATTAACAGCTAAGGATGCAAAAACAACTTTCATACATGCATCTAAAACTGTTCTAAGGCCCATTCAAACAAAAGCAGTGGTCCATAAACAAATTTGGAGACCAAAGAGTTCAACTACAAAGCTAGCAGACTCTGCTAAGCATGTTATTCACTCTGCTGCTAAGGGTAATAGGGCAAATGTTGTTAAGGCCTCAGCATGTTGGATTCAAAAATCCAATGTTGCATCAACTGTCCTTAAAAGATTAAATTACATTGATGCAAGAGGCAGATCCAAGTCAGTAATGGCTTGGATCCCCAAAGAAAACTAACACTCTTATTTGTGTGCAGGAACATTCTATTGATCATCAAGATCAAGGATACTCAGATAGTGGATGTTCCAATCACATGACAGGCAACATGTCTTATCTTTCAGATTTTCAAGAATTCAATGGAGGATATGTTACCTTTGGAGGTGGTTTTCGTGGCAAAATTTCTGGTAAAGGTACTATTAAAACCGGAAATTTAGATTTTGAAGATGTGTACTATGTACAAGAGCTAAAGTATAATCTTTTTAGTGTTTCACAAATGTGTGACAAAAAGAACAATGTCCTTTTTATTGACACTGAATGCCTTGTTCTATCTAAGGATTTTAAGATGCCTGATGAAAGTCAAGTGCTTCTTATAATTCCTAGAAAGGCCAATATGTATAGTGTTGATATGAAGAACATTATTCCTAAAAAGGATTTAACTTGTCTTGTATCAAAGGCCACATTGGATGAATCAATGTTATGGCATAGAAGACTTGGTCATATTAACTTCAAAACCATAAATAAAATTGTTAAGAATGGTTTGGTAAGAGGTTTACCTCACAAAAGATTTGAAAATGATCAAACATGCATTGCTTGTCTAAAAGGCAAACAACACAAAGCCACTTGTAAGCCCAAGATTTTTAACTCTATCAATCAGTCATTGTTTATGCTTCATATGGACTTATTTGGACCTGTTTCAATAAGGAGTATGCAACATAAAAAATATTGTCTTGTTATAACTGATGACTATAGCAGATTTACATGGGTTTTCTTTTTAGCCACTAAGGATGAAACATCAAGCATCCTTAAGGACTTCATTACACTGATAGAAAACCAAGTAAACAAGAAAGTAAAAGTCATTAGGAGTGATAATGGGACAGAGTTTAAAAATAGAGTTATGGATGATTTCTGCAAAGAAAAAGGTATTAGGAGAGAATATAGTGTTGCTAGAACACCACAACAGAATGGTGTGGCTGAAAGAAAGAATAGAACACTAATTGAAGCTGCTAGAACAATGTTAGCTGATTCTAAGCTACCTATAATCTTTTGGGCAGAGGCAATCAACACTGCTTGCTATGTTCAAAATAGAGTTTTAGTTGTGCAGCCTCACAATAAGACATCATATGAACTCTTTAATGGTAGAACTCCTGCAATAGGATTTCTTAGACCTTTTGGATGTCATGTGACAATTCTCAATACCTTAGACCATTTAGGAAAATTTGATGGTAAAGCAGATGAAGGTTTCTTAGTTGGATATTCTCTTGTTAGCAAAGCTTTTAGAGTTTACAACCTAAGAACTGAGAAAGTACAAGAAGAACTACATGTGGAGTTTCTGGAAAACAAGTCCAATGTAGTAGGTCAAGGACCAAAATGGATATTTGATCTTCATTATCTAACAAATTCTATGAATTATATACCTGTTGTTGTAGAAACTAATAACTTTTCAGGTTCACAGGCAACAAATGAGGTGGAGTTAGATAAAGATCAATCTGATGTAATTATGCCATTGTGGTCAAGTACAAGTGTGGATTTAGCTTCAAACAATGATGAATCTTCTTTTGGTAAAGCAAAAGAAGATGTTGAGGCTCAAAGAAGAGATGTTGGAACAGAGGAACAACACAATATGTTAAATATTGATGGTACTGCCGAGACAGAGCAAGGTACTGCTAGTTCTTCTAAAGGTACTGGTAGTTCATTTGAAGGAACTGTTAGTTCAGTTGAAGGTACTGCTGGTCCTTCACACTCTAAAGATGCAGAGTTCCAAGAAGATGAAGTGGATTTGAGTAATCTTCCACAATCTTATCATGTTCCTACTACCCCACACACAAGGATTCACAAAGTTCACTCCCTGGATAATGTGATTGGAGATATACAATCTGGTGTGAAGACAAGAAGACAACTGGTCTCTTCAGACCAAAAAGGGATTCTTGATGCCCTTTATGCTTCAAAACAACATGAGCTTTCAAACTCTTGTTTATTTGTATGTTTTCTCTCTCAAAAGGAACCAAAGAATATTCTTACAGCCCTAGATGATTCAAGCTGGTTAGAGGCTATGCAAGAAGAGCTTCTTCAGTTCAAGATTCAAAAGGTTTGGGTGCTAGTTGATTTACCTAGGAATGAAAAGGTAATTGGCACTAGATGGGTTTTTAAGAACAAAAGGGATGAAAGAGGAATTGTGATCAAGAATAAGGCTAGATTAGTAGCACAAGGGTACACACAAGAAGAAGGGATAGATTATGATGAAGTTTATGCTCCATTAGTAAGGATTGAGGCAATTAGGCTGTTTCTAGCTTATGCTTCATTTTTAGGCTTCACAGTCTACCAAATGGATGTCAAAAGTGCATTTTTATATGGTGAAATTGGACGAGAGGTATATGTTTCACAACCTCCTGGTTTCATTGATCCATTACATCCAAACAAAGTGTACAGAGTAGTGAAAGCTCTCTATGGCCTTCATCAGGCACCAAGAGCTTGGTATTCAACACTAGCTTCCTACTTATTAGACAATGGATTTCAAAGAGGAAAGATTGATCAAACACTTTTCATAAAACAGCACAAGAAGGATCTTCTGTTAGTGTAGGTGTATGTGGATGACATTATCTTTGGATCTACAAGGAAGGAAATGTGTTTAGAATTTGAGAAGCTAATGAAAGATAAGTTTCAGATGAGTTCTATGGGAGAACTTACATTCTTTTTGGGTTTGCAAGTTAAGCAATCATCTGAAGGCATATTTATTAGTCAAGACAAATATGTTGCAGAGATACTTAGAAAATTTTAATTTGCTGATTCAAAAATAGCAAGCACACCAATGGACTCTGAGAAGCACCTTCTGAAAGATGAAGATGGAGAAAATGTAGATGTACACAGTTACAGATCTATGATAGGCTCTTTGATGTACCTTACATCATCTAGACCTGATATCATGTTTCCTGTTTGTGTTTGTGCAAGATTTCAAGTTACTCCAAAGGTTTCTCATTTAACTGCAGTCAAGAGAATTTTTAGATATCTCAAAGGTCAACCAAGGCTGGGTATATGGTATTCTAGAGAATCTCCTTTTGACTTGGTAGCATATTCGGATAGTGATTATGCAGGTGCTAGCTTGGACAGAAAGTCAACAACTGGAGGATGTCAATTCCTTGGGTGTAGACTTGTCTCATAGCAGTGTAAGAAGCAAACAAGTGTGGCAAATTCAACAACTGAAGCTGAATATATAGCTGCTGCAAGTTGCTCTAGTCAAGTTCTATGGCTTCAAAACCAGCTCCTTGATTATGGGTACAATTTCTTAAACACTGTTATTTATATTGATAATAGTAGTACAATTTGTATTATTAAAAATCCAGTTCAACACTCTAAAACAAAACACATTGAAATTAGACATCACTTTATAAGAGACTGCAATGAGAAAAGATTAATTCAAGTTCTTAAAATTGCTTCAGAGCATAATTTTGCAGATCTGCTAACAAAAGCTTTTGATGTTTCAAGGTTTCAGTACTTGGTAGCAAGTATTGGAATGCTTAATCTTTAAAATTTTCAAATGATGTGTTTATGTACATAAATTTTTGTTGGTACTGCTGGATTTTACTGCTAATATATCATAATTTAAATTGTGTTATTCATATAGTTGGTTCTATGATTATTCTAATGCAAGACAAGTACTTTGTACTTTGTACATTGTTCTTTTGGTTTTAGACTAACTATTTCAGGTATGAATATGTGAACACAAAGGATATTTCAAGTGAAATGGGAACAGCAGAATGCTTATCAAATTGCTGACCATAATAGGTTTATGATGGACTGAGTTTAGGAATTTAACCTCCTTAAAACTTCTTTCTTGAAATCTAGTTATGATATTTCACATTGAATTGATGACTTAGTTGATCAGATAGTAACTGATACAACTCACTTTCTATCATTTTATACTTTTAAGTATAATGTGCAAGTCTGAGGACATCTGATAAAAAGAACAGCTAGTAAAAGTGAATCTAACACTTGTGTTGGAGGCAACAATTGCTATGAGCTGGAAACCCTGTCAAGAAAATATTTTGAATAGATTTATCTTTTCACAGGCAGTTATTTATAAATGAAAAACATTGGTTCTCACACAACCAGAGGTTGCTTTAAACCGAAATGCTAATTAAGTGTCTGTTATACACTTGATTCTTTCAAAATGGTTGGAAGTAGTATGATTTTTCAATTCTAAAATCATGAACATACTACTAAGTCAAATGATTTCTTAAAAGGATTTTCAAGAGTTTCACAAAAACCATCCATTGATGGATTATGAATCAAAATGTCCACTGATTCACCTCTCATAGGAGTTAACACACCTAGAAGTGATGAGGACAGCAACTTAAACTTTTAAAGAATTGATGGCTTCATGTACAATATTGTCTGACAACAAAAGTTACACATTGATAGATCAGTCAAAGGTACATAGTGAGATCTTCCAAACAAGGGGAGGAAACAAAAGTTATTTGCTTCATGGGAGGTAACAATCTCAGGGAAGAAAATAATTACCCAGAAAAGGAAGAATAAACCAATATATGGAAGGAGAAGATAAGAGCATACAAGATGATGATGTAGAGGTTGAAAATGACAAGAATAGATCAAATATCTAGAAGGGATGAAGCATTCCTAAAGGAGAAAGTTCTATCTAGATCAAACGAAGGAAAGTTTCAATTTCAGTTCATTATGTTTGTTTATCACTTGCAAAGGCATGCTGATAGATGATTTCACTTGTTGAAATCATTGCCTCTTACAATTCCTCCATCCAAGGAAATTGCACCATCTTTTGGTACAATGTTTTGATATTGCTGAAGTCAAAGAAGAACAAAGCAGAACAGTTCAGAATAAGAAGAATAGTTCAGATTCATGAAGTGTTTGAAAGATCTTCTCAAGTCCTCATTTAATTCAGAAAAACATGTTTGAAATGATTCACATGTTTAGGGGAGGATTGTTGGGAATTAAATATTCTGAAGTTAGAGTATTAGAATTTACTCTAAGTCAAAGGTACTGCTAGTTCATGATCAAGGTACTGCTAGTACATAAAGGTACTGCTAGAACAAGAAGGTACTGCTAGTTCAAGTAGAAGGTACTGCTAGTAGAGAATGGTACTGCTGATCAGTGAGTCATAAAGCTACTACAAGGATAAGATCAAAAAGATATTTATTGTATTTTGGTCAAACATATACGGTAGATAATATCTTACTCCATGTGCTTAGTTAACAAGTTGTATACATAGATACATGTTGTATCTAATGTACTGACACACAATAAGCATAAGTTAACCAAGTAAGTCGGCCAAGACTTTAAGCAATTTGTGAAGATCTCTTACAACTATAAAAGAGATCTTAGACTTGGATATTGTGGACACACATAACATACACATGCATAATTATAAACTCATAACTGTTAAGACATAGAACAAACACAAATCACAAGTTGTAACATAAGATTCAAGGTTTTGTAACCCTAGTGATAAACACAAGATCACTCGTATTATTTTGAATAATATTGAATCGTTTAGTGATAAACTTTCTTTGTTCATTGTTAAGTAACAAACATAATTCTTCCATTTCCATAACATACATAACCTTCTAAGTGTGGTTAAGTAAATTCCGCGTGCTTAATCATATAAACTCAATATATCTTACACACAAAGTATACAAGGTTTAACCACCTTAACCGTGTGTCATAGGTCCTCTTACGAACCATGATGTGAGACAATATCCTACAAAAGTACAAATACCGCTAGTACTTTTCCTATCAACACACCGGCATGATCTGAGTCGGTATACACTATGGTTTCTACACCCGTTCCTTTGGGATACCATAATCCTAAGTGTGTAGTACCTTTGATGTACCTAAATATCCGTTTAACGGCTTCAAGATGGGGCATTTTTGGATCTTCTTGAAAACGTGCACATAGACAAACACTAAACATAATGTCAGGCCTACTAGCCATAAGATAGAGTAAACTACCAATCATTCCTCTATATTTAGTGCAATCTACGGATTCATTTTCTTCATCCTTTGTGAGTTTGGTTTCGGAGGACATGGGTGTTCTCATGGGTTTTGAGTCTTCAAGACCAAACTTCTTAAGCATATCTTTGATATACTTTGATTGGTTGAAGAATATCCCATCTTCTAATTGTTTTATTTGGAGACCTAAGAAAAAGTTTAGTTCCCCCATCATACTCATTTCAAACTTGTCATGCATGATTTTTGAGAAATCGTCGCATAACTCTTGACAAGTTGAACCGAATATAATGTCATCCACATATATCTGGACTATGATAATATGTGATCCCTTTTTCTTGGTGAAGAGAGTATTGTCTACTAGGCCCATGGTATACTTATGGTCAACTAGGAAGGTCTTAAGTCGATCATACCAAGCCTTTGGTGCTTGCTTAAGTCCGTATAAAGCTTTCTTAAGTTTGAAAACATAATTTGGTTTTTCGAAGTCGGCAAAGCCGGGAGGTTGTGCAACATATACTTCTTCATTTATAAAACCGTTTAAGAAAGCACTTTTGACATCCATTTGAAATAACTTAAAATCATGTGCACATGCATATGCAAGTAATATCCTAATAGACTCAAGTCTAGCTACGGGTGCAAAGGTTTCATCGTAATCTATACCTTCTTGTTGATTGTAGCCTTGAGCTACTAGCCTAGCTTTATTTCTAGATACAATACCATTTTCATCTATTTTATTTCTAAAGGCCCATTTGGTGCCGATTATGGTTTGGTTTTTAGGTGGAGGGACCAATGTCCAAACATCATTTCTAATAAATTAATTTAGTTCTTCTTGCATAGCAATTACCCAAGATTCATCTTTTATTTCCTCATTTATATTTTTAGGCTCAACCGTTGAAATAAAACAAAAATAATTGCTTTCATTTTGAGCTTTGGATCTTAATGTTCTTTCATTAAGTTTTCCTATGACGTTTTCTAATGGATGACTTTTAGTTTCTTTAATATTGTCTATTTCTCCTTTTACGGGTTCATTGTCATTTTCAATATTTTCTATATCATTAGCCATTTGACTTTCAACTAAGTCATCATCTACCAAAGGTGATGTCTTAGAGGGAGGTGGACTTTCGTTGAATGTTACGTTCAACGATTCCTCGACTCTTGATGTTTCCTTGTTTAATACTATGTATGCTTTACTGTTTTGTGAGTACCCAAGAAATACACCTTCATACGACTTTGGGTCGAACTTGGTGAGATAATCCTTTGTGTTCAAAATGAAGCACTTGCTTCCAAAAACTCTAAAATATCCTAATGTAGGCTTTTTGCCTCGATAAATTGCATAGGGAGTTTTATTTAAAAATTGTTTAATTAAAACTCTATTTAGGATATATGTGGAAGTATCTACAGCGTGACACCAAAACTTTTGAGGTATGTTTTGTTCATTTAACATAGTTCTACTCATTTCTTGAATTGTTCTATTTTTACGTTCTACTACACCATTAGATTGAGGTGTACGAGGAGCCGAGAAATTATGAGTTATTCCATTATTATCACAAAAATTTCCAAATTGGATTTCATTGTCAAATTCTCGACCATGGTCAGTTCTAATAGATACTATGTTACTTCCTATTTGATTTTGAATTTTCTTGCTTAGAATTTTAAATTTATCGAATGCCTCATTTTTAGTTTTCAAAAATTTTGTCCATGTATATCTAGAGTAATCATCTACTATGACTAAAGTGTAAAAATTTCCTCCATAACTTTGTATAGCCGATGGGCCAAACAAATTCATATGTAATAATTCTAGGCATCTAGATGTAGATACCATGTTTTTAGGCTTATGGCTATTATGTACTTGTTTCCCAATTTTGCAAGCATCACAAAAGTGTTGGTCATATTTCAACTTGGGTAGGTTCCTAACGAGTTCTTTGGATGACAAAGATTGAATAAGCCTCATATTAGCATGACCTAAGCGTCGATGCCATAGAGTTGAGTTTTCGTCCAAGGAGGTAAGACATAACTTATCTTTAGGTGTTTTATCTAATTTCATAACATAGACATTATTCTTTAAAACACCTTTTCCTACGGTTATGCCATCTTTAAGTATTTTACTTCCATTTTCACTGAAAAGGACGTTATACTTTTTGCGGCATAATTGACTTATACTAAGTAAATTAAATCCTAAATTATCTACATGAGCAACATCATCAATAGATAGAGAGTCATGAGAGATTGTACCTTTTCCAATGATTTTACTTTTAAGCTTGCTACCGAATGTGACATTACCTCCGTCATACACTTGGTAGGTTGAGAAAAGATTTTTGTTTCCCGTCATGTGTCTTGAGCACCCACTATCTTTGATCCACTCATCAGGTTCAAGATCAACTTTCAAGCATACCTAAGTTCATAAAAGACTCAAGCATTTGGTCCCCAATATCTCATGGGTCCGTTTGGGTTAAACATGACATTATCATGGTTTATGTACTGAAATGGTGGACAATTGTTCCACGGCATATAATTAGGACCATGAAAGTTTCTAGGCATGTTTTGGTTCCAATTATTTTGATAAGTGTGTTGTGGATTAACTATACTCTTTGGAAAGGGGTGTTTGGGAAAACTCATTTGAGGTCTCTGTTGATCCGTTTTAACTCTATATTCATTTCTAGCTTGACCTCTTCCTAAAGATACTGCTGGTTTGTGTTTATTATTGGTTATATTACTGTTAGGTTTCTTAGTCACTTTAACAAACTCGAAACGGTCGACTTTGTGAACCTTCTGTTCAGCCTCAGTACCCGCGGATCCCTTGGATACAACTGGCGGATCCAAATTATTGGATCCGTCGGATCCGTGACTGTCTAACTTGGTTGAAACAGTTTTATTCACAGTCTGTTCCTTATGGTCACTTAAGGTTCCTAGTTTCATAAAGCCTAGTCCTGTTTTATCATGAGGTAGTTTTTGCATTTTCATTATTTCATCTACACAACTTATGTTTTTATCAAACTTTTTAAACTTTGAATTTTGTTTGATTAATTCTTCCGGTGTGGTTTTTAAGGCTTCTAGTTCAAGTTTTAGTTCTTGACAAGACACATACGTTTCTTTACTATCTTTACCTTTTTCAATTCGTATTGCTTTTTCTTTAAGCCAAAATACTTCTTTTTCTAAAAGTGTTGTCTTTGTTTTCAAAAATTTGTTTTTGTTTATGATTTTTAAAGTGACGTCACACAGTTTGTTATATTCTACTTCTAAAGTTTCATCATCTATAGAGGAGTATGAATCAGAATGTACCTCTTCTGTGTCATTAGCCATAAGGGCAATTTCATTGTTCTTAGGCTCATCATCATCATCTCCTTCACTATCGCTCCAAGCTCCACTAACGAAGGCTCTTTGAGACTTGGTCTTTGGAGGCTTTGGACATTCTCCTATTAAGTGACTGGAGTCACCACACCTATAGCATTTCCTATCAACCTTACCTTTCTTATCGTCATGATCTTTTCGAGAGGATTTCTTTTCATCACGAGGTGGTTTTACAAACTTTCCTCGTATCCTGAAGAATTTCTTGAAATCCCTCACGGCCATTGTGTAACACCCCCATTTTCGTGATACGCAGCGGAATATAAGTTTGGGGTGCTACTTCACAGTTCACAGTCATGATGATAGGAAACGACTCGAAAAGAGACGTTTTAAATAAATTGTTATCATTCATTTATCAAAATCAGAGTTTACATATAGAGGTCCCAGTGGAAGGTTTCAAAATATGTTACATTATTCGTTTGAATGATAACAAAACGAACACTCTTTTTAAAAGAAAGTCCACCGCCACTCCGTGCCAAATCGTACTTCTAGTTACCTGAGATAAACATGCTAAAAAGTCAACACAAAGGTTGAGTGAATCCATAGCGTTTAACGTTAAATAAGTTTGAACATAAGCTAAATAGAAAGTAATTCGGAAATATACATATTGCCCTAAGTCTCATAAAGTCAAACGATAACGGGGGGTGTGTGTGTGTGATATCATAAAATGATATAAATAATGGTGTATTTGGTTATCAATCTGGCTAGCACAAAGTCTATCCATCCGGCTAACACAAATAGGGTGCATTTGGCTATCAATCCGGCTAGCACAAAGTCTATCCATCCGGCTAACTCAAATGGGGTGTCTTAGGCAATATTAATCAGGAAAGCATACAGAAAAATACTTATGTTCAGTTTAGTAGCATGTATCTCCCCACATATTTGGAAAAACGTATAAAGAAAAGTGGGACTATGAACTCACCTGAGCAGTCTGGATGGAAAACAAAATGACAGAAAGTTGATAAACGTCTCCGGACACGCTACCTGATTCGTTATGCCAAATTTCAGTAATCATTTTCTGATGATTATAGTTTATTTGTTCATTTCGTTTTGTTCTCATGTTTTCTGTTTATTCGTTTGTTCGTTGATTCGTTAAATATAGCTTTCGTTGGTTTAATATTTCGCTTGTTCATTCGTTCGTCAATAAACGTATTACGTTATTATTAGATCGGAAAATAAAAATAAAAAGGATGAAAATAATGGTTAGGAAAAGTTATGCTTTACTCCCTAAGGTTTGATCAAATGACAGTTCATACCCTGAACTTTTGGAAAATGACAGTTTCTACCCTTAAGTTTCAAATATAACACTTTCACCCCTTTTTATTTGTTATTGTCAAAAATAGCCCTTGATATCAAGTGTTTACAAAATCAGCACCTAAAAACCTTTAGTAATTAAAATAACATGTATGAAATTTGTGACTTGGCTAGAGTTTTGGAATCAAATAACTTAACGAATACTGGATGATTTTTCGTGTTCTTAGTTTCTATAAAAAAATAGATAGGTCGTCTTTAAAATAAGCCAAAGTTCATATTTTATGAAATCAATTTGATGTTCGAAATACTTTTCAAAACTCGGGCGAGCCAACTAGAAATAAGACAATGTTTTTATAAAATCTGAAAATTAAGGTTTATGACTAGCGACAGGGCAATCTTTGAGGGTTAATAACTTTCAACTCTCTTGATCATTTTAAGAGTTTCTTTCTTCTAAAATAACTTCACTAGGTAAACTTTGACAGGCCAAAAATACTGAATTTTTAAAGGTCTTTTGAGGTTCGAAAACAAGGTTCAAAGTTAGGTAGTTGGTCGACATAGCTGTAAAAAGAAATAACTAAAAATCAAATGTTTTATTTCCAGCGACATGAGACAAACTTTGGATCTCAATATCTCTTGACTCGTTTAACCTTTTTTGGTGATTCCTTCTCCTAATTAAAGTTTACTGGGTGAACTTTAAATATACTCAAAACCAGAATTTATAAAAGTCGTTTGATGGTTGATTTTTAGTTCGAAAGTTAGGTCGATGGAATGAGTAGAACTAGAAATAAATAACTGGAACTAAATTTCTATTTTTAGCGATTTAAGGAAATCTTTAGGACCCGATATCTTAATGAAAACCAAATCATTTTTAATGATTCTTTTTCCTATATTTTGTTTGCTGGGTGATCTTTATCTATGACAAAACTCAGAACTTATAATAAACGTTTGGGTGTTGGTTTCTGGGTCAAAAGTTGGGTGTGTGGGTGAGTTTTTAGTTCGACTGAAACACAGATAAACCACCCGATTGGGTTTTTGATTTCTAAAACATTTGTAACTAGGTTTTTATGTATGTTACTGTTATATTTGATATGTTTCAACATATTTTACATGTTAGTGATTTGTTTAGACAAAATTTCGAATACTATGGGTGTGTTAGGGTTACTGATCAAATAGAAGCAAAAAGAGAAAATAAATACTTTAAGTTTTTGTTCTAGGTATATTTTAGATATTATGTGTTATGGTTTTTAGATGTTTTTAAGAATAAATAACATAAGTAAACTGAAATTAAAAAGGTTATTAGAACTTACTTATAGTTTGGTTCGAATAGGGTTTTGAGTGGCTTGGGTTCGATCAGAGTATCTCCTCCTCTTCTGGTCTTCCTAAGCTTGTGTTGAGAGTGATTTAGGGCTGTGATCAGGATGAAAATGGAATAGGTGTTGTTTGTTTGTTTGGTCGAATTTATTGTGAAATGAAAGGAGAGTTCAAGCTGTTATTTTATAGGGGAAAATTAGGGTTTTCTAGTGATTGTGATAAGGAGACAAGGTATGGAGACCATGGATGACAGAAACTAAACAAAGTGCCACTTGGATAGGAGGAGGGAAATGGGGTGATGTGGCCGGTTCTTAGCCTAAGCATGCAACTACTAATAGGAAGAGTTCTTGCTTATGAAGTATGACATGTGGAGGGTTTTATTGAAGAGGATGGAGAGGAGAGGGGAGGACATGTTTAGGCTAGATTCAATGTATGTTAGATTGGTTATATTTAGTTGTAATTCGGTTAGGTTTCTGAAATTTGTATTCGACTAAGGATTTAAAGGAGAACCGAATAGGCTTGAGAATGTTGTATATTAGGTTTAGAGAATGGTAAATAAGGTTTAAAGAATGTAACTTGTTTAGTTGTAAAATGTCTTGGTCATTTAGAAAAATATCTATTGTTGTTATATATATATGGTTCGAAATATTTAATGAAATAGTAAAGAAAATAATTTAGGCTTATGAGATTTGTACTTTATGCTTAGTATGGTTGTACTATAATTTAGAATGTAAGAAAAATATAACTTTAACAATTTAGTAATTTATAAAAATTATTTGTTAAAGTTATTAAGTTTAAAAGTAAGTAAATGTGATTTTTAGTTTTTGTGCATTAGGCACCTGTACATTGTGTTAAAAGACTGGTAAAAATAATTAATGAGTTTAGGAAAAATAATTTATAAGAATTATGCATGATGGTTTGTAAATTGTGCTTTAAAAATAATATAAATAGAATTTTAATAAAGATTTTGTAAATAAATGATTTTATGCATAAATGACTTGTACTCTAGCTTAAATAACTTGTAAACTTAATATTTTATAAAAATATTGTATAAATAAATTAGGGTTTGTGAAATGAATACATAAAATCTTGATTTCATGAATTTAGGGTTTTACCGGGAGCTGAAATAAAATTAGGGTTTTTGGTGTTTTAGTAACTTGTACCTTAACTCAGATATGTTGTACTTTTATGTTCTGAGGTTTAGTTGTTCATATTTGGTGTTGTGATAAATTTTAGGGTTTCATAGAAACTCTATTTAGATAATGAATGTTTTGTTTTGTATGTTCGTTAAGGATTTATCGTAAAATGGTAAATGGTATTTTGTAATGTTCTCATATAAATATGTTTATGAAATAAACATTTGATTCATTAGGTTGGTTTGTGTGGGAGCACATTTATCAGGGATGTGAGTTACGTCACATAAGATAGGAGATATAATCAATTAAAAAAAAAATTATACGTGGAAAAGGGTAAATATTCTGAGTGCAAGCTTATCTTAAAGTGGGATTTTCACAGTGGTTACACATTGCATACTCTTCATCATCACTGTTTGAACAAGATTCATCATCGTCACTTGACTCGGCTTTGGCTTTCAAGGCAATAGACTTAATCTTCTCCTTTTTGCCTTTGACAATTTCCGAGTCTTTTTCCATAATCATTTCGTGAACTTTTAGGTTTCCTATGAGCTCATCCAGTGTCATGCTTGAGAGATCCTTAGATTCTTCAATAGCTGCCACCTTTGCTCTCCATTTCGGATGGAGTGCTCTTAGAAATTTTCTGACAAAATTCTTACTAGAAAAAGATTCGTCAAGTGCTTTAAGTGATGTAATAATAGTATTGAACTTAGCAAACGCACTATCAATGGTCTCATCTTCAGAGATAACAAATTGTTCGTATTGTTGGACAAGAAGATCAATTTTGTTATCTTTTACTTGTGAGTTCCCTTGATGTGTGATAATAAGAGATTGCCAAATATCCTTAGCCGTTTTACACATAAAAACTCTTTCATATTCTTTCTTAGGTAAGGCATTATAAAGCATCATTTTGGCTTCATTATTTTTGGCAATTAGTTTCTTTTGCTCATCACTGTGACGAGTAAGAGAAGCTCCTTCATCCCGACCACCCGAAATATTATTACTAATAGGTTTGTAATCACCATCAACTATTATATACCATAGATCTATATCCTTTGACTTTACATAAGTCTCAAAGCGATTTTTCCAATAAATAAAACAATTTGGTTCAAATAGAGGTGGTCTCTGCATAGATTGCCCTTCTTTAAAGTTTTCAAAATCCATGGATCGTTTTAAGTTTTAAAATACAATATATTTTAAAAATCTTAAGTAACGTAGCTCCTGATGCCAATTGTGGAAAACTAGAAGGGGGGTTGAATAGTTTTTACCCTTTTTCAAGTTTTATTTGCTTTGTTACTATATGTTAATTCAAAGGAAACAATCAAAAATAAATAATCACACAATGTAAACAAAAGATAAAGAGAAGAAAGATCAAACCACACAACACTGTTGTTTATAGTGGTTCAGCTACAAGGACTCTCTTCCTTGCCCTACTCCACTCCCCGAGCTTCCAACTCGAGAGTTTATCTTTCACTAAGAAACAAACTCCTTTTCTAGGCGGAGAAAACCTTTACACGTCGCTTACTTCCTTTTCCGGCACTAAGCTAAACACCGGGTTCTTTCACAAGGTAGAACCAACCTGACGTCGCCTATTTACTTTACCGACACTAAGCTAGATGTCGAGTTCTTTACAAGGGTACAACCACTCCCTACACTCTTTGTGCTATGAGGACTAAAGCACTAACCACACTTACTGATTACAAATGATAGATATGATGTGTGAAACAAACTACAATATCACACAGTAATGCAACTAAAGGATTACGGTTCTGTAGATCCTTGAAAGCTTGATCTCTCTTCTACAAAATGAAAAATCAAAATGAAATGCAATTATGAATGATGTTAGTAAGATATTTACTGAATGAATATTGGTATTTTAGCTATATGAGTGATTATAAAGCCAAATGATCAGCTTGCTATTTATAGGCAAGCTGATATCCAGTTCACGGATCCCACAGATCCCTCAATAGGGATCCGTCCTTCATTGGACTTGGATCCGTGGGAGATGACAGCTAATGGATTTGGTGTATCTTTCCAAATCTTCCATATCTTACCAAATCATCAAATGTCAACTATGTAACTTGTAAATCTAAACAAGATATATCAAGATCTAACAAAGATATTATATGTGATGTATGCAATGATGTCATGGAATGATTTTAGAATTAAAGTTTCCTTTTAAGGAAACAAGTTACTAAATAAGCAAACTTGTAATTCTTGGTTATTATGTGAAGTGTAAAATGAAGTGTAAAATGTGTACTTAAGAGACTTAAGCTAGTATTTATTATTTGCTAAAAGATATTCCTTTTATTTGTCATTAACAAAACCAAGAAAAGATCGAAGAATATAAATAACGTTTTTGAGACGATATTTGTATTAACACCAAAGACAATTTCTTTTCACCTATGGAATTGGTGAAGTTTTGATAGAAAATGGTGGCAAGGGGAGTTTAGTACCTGGTGTGCACTATGCACCAGAGGTTACCCTAAACATACTTTCAATTGATTTACTTGAAAAACAAGGTTTTGAGGTTAAGTATGATGGCAACAGATGTATCTTGTCCTCTATGTTCAATAACAAAGAAATTCAGGTTTTTGATGAAGACAAGATGAGAACACAGCAGAATGAGTATCTTGAAGATTACTTTGAATCACTGTCGAAGAAGGATGATGGCATAGGAGAAGACTTGATCAAGATCAAAGGAAACCTTTATTCAACAAAGGTTCAAACCTTTAATGACTATGTAACTTTTCTTAATTTGATCAAGCAGGATGAAATTGTAAGCCAAGAATGGGACTTCTTCAGAAATAGGTTCAACAAGGCAGTGGAATGGTTCTACAATCACTACCTTAAGAAATTCCTTCCTGGACCAATTCCTCCAAATATAAATGGAGTACAGGTTCACTTGTTTGATCTATACAAACTAGTAGAAGGGTTAGGAGGTTATTTGAGTGTGAATTTTTGTCAAGAATTTGACATGATTGGCGAAATTATGGGACTGTCAAAAGGAAATGGAGAAAAGATTAAAGAATGCTACATGAGATATTTGAATGTCTTTACTTCTTATTTTAAAACTGCAAGAGCACCACATGAAGAATCTGCATGGAAGGCAGAAGGAAAAGACAGAGATTGTCTTGGACCTCATCAATGGGATTTTGGTAGGATTGGTGCACTTAAGACAAGGCCAGCAGTCCTAAAAGGAAAGGAGACATTGGAGCATTTTGGTGTCAAACTAGAAGACACAGGAGACAGTCAAGAACAACCAAAGTTACTACACTCAATGAAGGAACAGAACCTACAAGGAATGTATGCAGAAACCGCAGAGAGTGCAGAAACCGCAGAGAGTGCAGAAATTGCAGAGAATGCAGAGACAACAGGGAGTGCAGAAAATTCCAAAATCCGATCAATGTTACAGTGAATGTTAAAGGAAGCAAAATGGAGTTATGTGAGACGACTACAAAAGACTTAAAGATCTACGACAAAGCGATTGTGATTAAGGGGGAGAATATTGGGTTAATCCCAATCTAATAAAGTCAACCCTAAAGTTAAACGCTAAAGTCAAACCGGAGCAAAGTCAAACGCGAGCAACATTTTGGCAGTTACAAAACAGTTAGATAGTTAGTTATTTACAGTTACAAAAACAGTTACACATTAAAGGGACACACATGTTGATTCTAACGAACCAACACACCCTTTCTTTGCACCTTTTCAGTTTGTATATATAGTTTAGAATATGTAACAAATATGATGATGACAGATTTATAGAAATTGAGATTATTTCATTGTTTTGGTATATCGTCGATTAAAGATCCGTGAGAATTGGGCCAACAGAATATAATTAGACACAACCTGCAAGTCTGCAACACCAAATTCTAGTGATCCAACTAGTATTAAAGTTTATATTAGTTGAAGTATGTAAGATGAATAGTAGAAGTAGAGTTATGGACATATGGTTATGCATTTAACTTAAAAATGGTGTTAGATTACTTGAAGTTGAAACTTCTTTTATTTTTCTTGTCTTTAATTTGTTCTACAGCTTAATGATATAATTACAGTTTTTAAACCAAGGTCACATAACAACAAAAATCGCATGCCTAACTAGGTGCAGTGGCCGGATAACTAGAATAACATTAGTTCATATAGCCAGTTTTTACCTGAGGATGTTACCATGTTGTACAAGAAACTAAGAAGTGTAGGAATTATAATATCATGACATTCATATAAATATAATAAGCATCAAAGAACACATGCGGAAGCGTAGGAAACATAAAATATAAATAATTAACCGAATTTAAAAGTAATCGTACCTTGATGATTCTAGCAAAACAAGAATCAAACCGAACAATATAAGTGATGATCCCTAATTAGGGTTTAAACGGATTACACGAATTGCCCCTTACCTTTTTTTGCAATTCAATCCAAGATACTAACAATAATGTGTTAGTACCACGTTCTTGTACACACGTACTATAATGAATTAAAGTAATGCTAGTTAAATAATACACAAAACAATTTTGTTTTAATAAAACAAAACCAATTGACCAAATAAAGCAAGCCACCAAAACTCCTTTTGTGTTTGCTGTTGTCGATCACATGCAAGAAAAAAACACTTTTAATCTATCCATACACATGCATGATATACGCATGCATGTATATTATGTTACTCTGATTATTGTGGATAAGTACTAAAGAGGAAAAGCAAGTGTTGTTTTGGTTTTTGGATTTAACGTGTGTACAAGATACATCAAAAAAATAAACTTGATAACAAAACTTAGGGAACAAGATATGGTTTGGGCTTGGGTTTTCACCTTGGCCGATCGGATCACACAACCCACAAGGGTTCTAGATCCTTCTTGTTCTCTATTTTTCATCCATAGTCCTTATCTTTGTCCGTTAGTCAATTTTCATTAATTACTAACGGTCGTTAGTCGTTTTGTGTAATTAATAATTAAATATAACATTTTATATAAAATTATTAATCTTTAATTCTCATACGTAAAGTGTGCAATCCCGTGGTCTCGACTTCGATCCTAACATACGTCTATTAATTTATATCCATAAACTAACAGCTCCTACTTGGACATATCTTAATAGTGTAATCACATCGGTTAGCGTCTAACAATACGCCGATGCCTCTAGTACAACTAGAGTAGGTCTCCTGAAAAAAAAACCTTTAATGATTCATCATTATTATTATCCTTTTGTTACTAATACTACATTAAATAAAGATATGGATATTATCTTTATTCAAATATTTTGTTTCTCGTTGTTTGTGATTGAGCAAGATTACCAAATCTTCTAAACATATTCAGGGGAGATCTTGGGCGTGCGCACGCAAACATCTTGTCAACCCTACGAGGGGCCCATCAGTATTAAACTTCAAAATAAATTTGAAGGAACAAATTCTATCTTGACTACAAGCATAACCTATGAACTTTGCAACAATTCCGAAAATAATCCTTATGACTACCAGTTACGTATAGCGTTAAATTGTTCCGCAGAATGCACTACATTCATAACAGGTATCTGGTATCTCAAGTCTGAGGATAACTATTCATGATTTACTTAATAACTTCATCCATAAAGTAACATCATGTAGTTTGGGATAAGTCCTATATTCAATTCATTGAATATCATGTGAATTTGGCATGTCAACGCATCAATATACTTTCAAGTATATTATACCAAAAATCAGATTTGTCTTAATTCAATGATATTCCCATATCATTAATTGACAATGGACGATTTAGAATAACTAAATTATTCAAGGATTAAACATGCAAATATATGACAAAATTTATTATTAATGAAAATAAACGTACCAAGTACTTAAATTCATTACAAATAATAAATGTTTAACATCCTTTATCCAAATACTAAATAGATCAATGCATGAAAAAACTAGTTGATGAATTATGTCTCAAGCTATGACAATCATACTTGTTGACAAGACATAAATCAACCAACTTTGATCTATCAAAATTTTGAGAATACTTATTTCAAGAATTCAACTAGTGAAGTTCTTGTATGTGTGCATTCAAATAATTTGATAATACCACATAATATTTCATAAAGTGTGTGACATCCTCAATCACCAATATATGATTATCAAACTTTCAAACAATTTTAAAGTTTAAAGTATTCTTATTTTTTTTAATGTATAATGCAACTATGCTCTTAGTAAAGCATAACTAGTACACATGGTCACTAACAAGGATGAAATCCTACCATGACTAGTATTGAGTGTCATCTCAATTTCATTAGCATCATTGTATGCAAACAACAATATGCTCTTTAAAATTCCGTAAACTTTAATATCTACTGTGTAATGTTTGATGTCTTTCAAACTTTCAAGTTTGTTGGCTATGACAATTTGCACAACGATTGACAAATTGTTCATCTATAGAATCTGGAAGCTGTTCCAGGCCGAGGATGTAATTCTATATCCAAACATATTCCAATTTAGAATATTAATTACACTAGTTATCTAATAACTTTCAATTAGATATCAACATTGTCATAACATCTTAAAATAATTCGTTTATGTAACATGATGTTCATGAAAAATCTTCGAGTCATACTTAGATTTCATTCATGTTCTATCTTATTTAAAAGATATGTATCCATTTAGACATTCTAAATGATATATCATGTTCTATTTGATTTATTTACCGCATATGTTTATAATAATAAACACACATTCCAAGGTTATATGTTTTTCTTCCTAAATCTTTTATATGAAGTTTCATTCCAAATTAAGTCTTAACATTTAACTTATATGGAATGTTACTTCCTATATGTTATCCAACATATATGATTTAAGAAAGTAAACATAATACTCCTATTAGCTTTCAGGAAAACTTAGGAGTTACCTTATTTAAAATTATAAATCAAAACTTGGATTTAATATTTAAACATAAGACTCATCTCCTAGATGCATGCATTTATCCATACTTGAATTCCTGCATTTTATACACTTTCAAAGATTATATGAATTCATAAAACTCTTAATTACTTACCGTCATCGCTTAAGTAATTATACAAGAAAGAGTTTAATAATCCATTGTCAAATTTCATATTCATGAAAATAAATATAGCAATTACCATCTTTTTATATTTAATGTGCTTAGAAAAAAAAATTCAATCATAGTTAATTGTTTAAGTATGATTAATAATCTTGTCATAAGATATGCATTAAAATATGTACAATATTGCCCATATGATTTCTACACAAAGATTTAAACCACTAGGGTTACCTTATCTTTGAAGAAACTCATCTTCATTCCAAGCAATTGAAAGCCTATGCAGGTGATGCGTGGTTTTGCGACCTTACAACAGGTTTTACCTCTCGAGGGATCTCAAGAGGCTTGCAATCCCCACCAGGCAGTGTACCTGACCGATGTAGTATAGTGAAGTGGCAAGTACCGGGGATTGATCGTTCTCTAGGGGAATAGTGTCGTTAGGATTGAAAAACTACTCTAATAGGTCTAAGGGTGAGGGAAGATTCTTTTTGTATTTTTTATATTTTAAGGAAAGCAAGTAAAATCTCGGGTTTGAAAGAGTGGGCGGAATTAGTTGCTAGTCAACTAACCCAAATAACTACAAATGCAAATAAAATAAAGTAACTGAAAATGAAAAGGTTGTGAAACTTATGTGGAGAGAAATGTGTTTACATAGATTTCCTTACTACCTAATTATCTTTTACCGGTTGATTAGTGTGTATTAATTGCGTGGATGACTGGTGTATTCCTTAATACCAATCGTGGGGTAGCGTACGTACTTCCCCAACTCTATAAGCTCCTACTTCACTCCTATGTCGAGCCGGCTAAGAAGCTCCTAACATGGGATCACTAGAATTCGCTCATGCATTAAATACAACCATAATAACCTTAGTACGCATTGGTTCATGTTTCTTAAGACGTTCAAGCAAGTTACCGTATAGGAGGTTAGCCAGTTTTCTTAAGCCTAACATCGATAAACAATCATCCAATACAATTAATAACACACTAATAACCAATAATCAATAATTAGGTTTCATTAGATCTAAGCAAACACAAGATAAATCTAGCCTAGCATGTTAATTAAAAGACAAGAACAAGATATAATCAAACAACACATAGACATATTGATTGATTAAGTGATTACTTATCTTCAATTAAACATGGGAGATCCAAGGGTATAAAACCCTTAAAAATGGCAGAAAATTCGTCTTAGGGTTTCTCCTCACAAAGTTGCACACCAATGAATAAAAATTGCAAAACTATATATAGAGTTTAGGGGCTGACGGCGTCACGTTGTAGGAGGTGACGCCGTCACCTCGCCGTGGCTAGGGTTCCCGGATGGTCTTCCTGACGCCGTCCCTTTTTAATCCTCCAAAATCCGCTCTGGCCTATCAAGGGTTGACGCCGTCAGAAATGTGCTTGACGCCGTCTCTCTTTAACTTAAACCGTGATGGCCTTGATCACCTTAAAGGGTGACGCCGTCAGACTTTCCATTGTAAAACTCTCTGGCGCGTCACGTGTATTTGTCATATCCACCTCTTTTGCCAAGCCGTGACGCCGTCAGGAGCAATCCTTGATGCCGTCACGTGTACTTTTCCAGCAGTTTTGGAGACTTTGTCGTTTTCTTCACTTTTATGCTCCAAAAACGTCCAAAATGCTTCCTTTTCCAGATTTCTTCTCCAAAGTACCTAAAATGACAAAAGGAACGATTTAGGGCAATATTTGATCAAATAAATACGATTTAGGGCTTAAATGACCCCCTAAAAGCGGTACACTTTTCGCTTCATCAAATACCCTTACACTTGAGATTTGCTTGTCCTCAAGCAAATGCGCTTTTATTCAAATCAAAATACAAGTTAGGGTTCATTTAATGCTAATATAAAAGTAATTACGACAAATAGTCGTTCCACTTTAATCATAATAAGCAACTTTTAGTGAAATGAATAAATAAATCAACTTTTAAATTTTCAGAGTCAAGTGACCAAATATATAATTTAGTGAAATGTTTATGTTGCTTTTTATAGCTCTATTTCATTTTCTAATCATCATTTCATGATACTGTGTATTTCACTTGCAGATTCTATCCAAGAATGAACGTAGAACACATACTTACTTCATTTGATGTCAAGGTAAAATGTGTATATAAGGACCTTCCATAGTTTTTCCATACGTCGTTACTGTTTACACTGTCAAGTTTAATTGATTCACAGGCTGGATATGGGACTTTTATAGCCGATTTTCACATCACTCAAAGTATGGCGCCGCCTCCCTTAGAGAACTTGGTAAGTGATTAATATACACTCAGGATATATGCAGAGGACAAAAAGTCATCATGGTCAAAGTTACTGCCACATCACCATAGATATTCCATTAGTTTTTGCTATGTTGATGTCATAATGGTAAATTCTGCACATTTTTTCACACGACCTAAAATTTGATGGTGTACTTCTACCATATACAGTGGCTCTTAGTAGCTCGAACGGACAATATGGATACAGCTGCCTGCATTGCTAGTCCATCAAACGTGGAGTAAGATTTTTGTCTAACTATTTTTTCTTAAAATTCTTTTTGTTAATTATACTGTATTATCTAACCTTCTACCTTTCCCTTCGTAGGTTTCTCCTAAATGGCAGTGGAGTACCCAAGAGGACAAAAAACGACATGGTTTGTCACTCTATATACTTTTCCCACAATGAACACTTTAATTTGCATTATTACCTAACCTTAGAGGTGGCAAGATGGGGAGGGGTTGGTGGGTTGGATACAACTAAAAAACAAAGGGTCAGGTTGAAAATGGTCATTTTTTAGTATGGGTCAAAATGGTCCGGGTCAGGTCGACTTGGCCTACAAACACTTGTTTACACATTACTTTTAAAACATATAAATAAGAATAGACTTTGCGCGACTTTTAACCCCATTGATCATTCCTTTTTAAGCTAACATTTTACTATTTGACCCGTTTAAGATAAAACACTACCCGAGATCAATATGATAAGTAAATGGGTTGAAATTGCCACCTCTACCTAAGGTGATCACTCATGTCCATGTAATATGTTTATCAGGGGAAGGGACCACAACTCCCATCAAACGTGGCAAAAATGATTAAATACGGAGTTAACCTGCTAGAAGTTCTTGGGGACTTTGAAGGTATGCTTACATTTCTATTGCTTCAGTTCTGATAAAACATAAAAGTATATCTTTGTGTGCTTTATCTAAGACTTTACAGTTTGGCGGTTTCGGTTTCTTTTTGAAAAAATTCAGGACAATATATTATTGCCATAGCTATCATGAATTTGATATCATCTCCTAATCCTCCACAACTGCAAGATTACGTCCAACCCATATCTGAAAAATTCGACTTAGGTAAGTCAAAGAAACTGCAATATCTTTCACACAAATGATTCTGTTTGTTATGTTGTTTAAGGGTATGGATCAATGTTTTTTCCAGAGTTTTGACATACTTGTTCTTTTTCCCTTCCCTTTTTCAGATGGTGACATTTGCCAAATTTCTTCATGGATTTCACTTAACTGCCCCATTAGGTAAGCTGCAATATGTGTATGAATACTCCACTTGCTTACTGATCATGTAGAAATATACTGAGTGGGAATACATATATTTTACTATTATTTTTCTAATTAACAGTCAATTTCGGATAGAAACTCCTTTCAAAGGGTATCTCTGCAAGCATCCTCAGGTGAAAAATTAGCCCGATAAAAAGAGAAAATAGCCATTTTTTAGTTCAAAAGATATTTTCTCCGATATCTTGCAAATTTTTATGTGAATAAGGACTACATTTGCTCTTAATTTCTTACAAACTGTGCGTACTGCAGTGCTTTGATTATAACTACTTTATGGCAATCAACTCAATAAGGCCTACATGGAAATGCCCTATTTGTAGAAAGCCAATCTGCAATCTAGATATACGCATCGATCAAGATGTTGTCAAGGCAAGAAATACAAATTTTATAAGAGTGCCAATGGCGTCAACTTGCTTTTTAACTGATCTTCTGATTGATTTGTTCAGATATTGAATGAATCAACGGAGAATATTAGCGATGTAATTATATCAACAGATGGTTCCTGGATGACTTCAGTGACAAAAAAGAGCGAGATCAACGAAACAAACAGGGATACCACGAGCCAAAATAATCATGTTACTGATGACACTGAAAATCACATGACTATAGAAGCCAATGACACAATTGATAATTCATCGTCTGCCTTACATAACTTAGGTGTTTCACCCGTTAGCGCGAGTGCAGAAGCTCCATGCACCTCGTGGCAATCAACTGTAACAACTCCTGCAGTTTTTTCTCCTCCAGTTTTCGGGGATCCTCGTTTCCAACCACTGGTATGTTAAATCAGTATTAGAATATGTACAATATTTTCATCTTACTATATTATATTGAGATATCTTAAGAGAAAATTGCTAGGAATGGTAACATTAAGTACCTTGTCACTGTGGTTATTGAATACTTTCTCGTACATAACTCAATTTTTGACCAAAATTTAAGTAAAATGTTTAACTTCTAATAAATAAAGGAGTGAAAGTTCACAACTAAACGAATCTAAGGATCAAACATGGTATTTAATTAAAAAATTTCGAAAGTATATATGAGCTTTTCGACAATCACTAAAAACCTTACATAAAGCTCATTCGCGTTATGTGTGTTATGCAGGTCATGTGTGACCCGGTTGTTCCGCCTTCCTCTACGCACCATATAAACTCTGTTAACTGAACCACAAGGTCCACAACTGTCTCTTACAGTTTGACCAATCCAAACCATCCATTTCCAGAAGCCCAACCACAGCAGGATCAAGCAGACCGAGCCACTCAAGCAGACTTTGGCACAAGTACAACTGAGCAATCTCAAGGTGCAACCTTTTTTGTTGGAAAATTTAGTGCACTTGAGGGATTAATTCATACCTAGTAATGGGTTTAGAGGTACGGAGTGTACACCCATCAGGTCAATGTTTACACTGACTCAATTTAAGTGGTTATAGTGTAAATGATAATGTTGCTGATGCAGATCATTCCTGCTGCTAGCATTATCATTCCTGTTGCTAGCTTTAATGATGCTGCTGCTAGCTTCATTGTTGCTGCTAGTATTGATATTGCTGCTTGTGTATCAATCCTGCTGCTAGTGTATCAATTATGCTGCTAGCTTTATTGTTTCTGCTGCTAGAAAAATAATGCTGCTGCTGAACTGATGGGCAATGGAATCTGCTGCTAGCACAATTTATTATGCTGCTAGGCATAAGATTTTGTTGCTGGTTATAACCACTGACTCCTACTATTATGGAAACTATTATGGATAATTAATGGGCCGTTAATTATACATAATTTCATGGGCTAGGGTTTGAGTAATTTCTATTATAAATAGATGTCGAATCATAACTGCATCAGATATACAGAACACAAAACCCTAACACTTGAATACATTCAGTTCTTGATCTGTGCCTAGAACAAAAACATCACTTGGTCTTATCCCATAGAGATATTCGTGCAACCCAGGCATAGGGTCGAATAGTTTCTATTGGAAAGTGATTACACGATTTCAAGTGAATATCCGGTACCTTGTTCATTGATTATCTTAACCCTGTTCTGGGAACACAACGACACAAATCAACCAACAATCAATAGAAACTATTTAGTGATAATCAATGGCTGCTGCTATGAGACATATAGTTGCTAACTTTTCTAAGCTGGAAAAGTTTGAAGGTGTGGATTTTAGAAGGTGGCAAAAGAAGATGAAGTTCCTGCTGACTAGCATGAATGTGGTGTCTGTTCTGACAACCACTATTCCTGAAGATTATGGGGATGATGCTACTATGGAGCAGATGAGGAGCAGAAGTAAATGTGAGAATGATGATTATATCTGCAGAGGATTAATCCTCAATGATATGTCTGATTCTCTATTTGATCTTTATCAAAATGTTGAATCTTCTAAAGAACTGTGGGATTCCCTGGAAGCCAAATACATGGCTGATGATGCATCAAGTAAGAAGTTCCTTGTAAGTAATTTTAACAATTACAAAATAGTCGATTCTACACCCGTCATGGAACAATACAATGAACTTCTTAGTATACTTGGTCGTTTCACACAACACAAGATGAACATGGATGAGGCTATTTCAGTCTCTTTTATCATTGATAAACTACCTCCTTCTTGGAAAGATTTCAAGCATATGCTAAAGCATAAGAAGGAGGAGTTAACTCTGGTTGAGTTAGGCAGTCATTTGCGCATTGAGGATTCACTCAAGGCACATGAAAGTGACAAGCCAAAGAGCAGCAATGCTGCTGGTCCATCAGTTGTCAATATGGTGGAGCATCACAACTCCACCAGGTTCAATGACAACAAGGGCAAACGTAAGCATTAGGATAACACCAAGACTGATCCTAATAAGAAGTCAAAAGCTACTTGTTGGAAGTGTGGTAAAACTGGACACTTCAGGAAGGATTGAAAAGGTGTTAAGATTGGCAATAAAACCAATGGATCAGGCACGAGTGGATCTGGGAATGGTAACACCAATTCCCTAAAAGGTCAGAATATATTTAATAAGTCTTTTGAGATTTATTATGTTACATATATATCTGAATTGTACTTTGTGCAGGATGATGATGTTGCGTGGTGGGTTGACTCTAGAGCAACAATTCATGTGTGTAAAGATAGAAGTTGGTTCAAGACTTACGAGTCAGTGAATGATGGTTCTATTCTTCATATGGGAAATGAGTCAACAGCCCTGGTGCATGGAAAAGGATGTGTTGATTTGAAGTTTAGTTCTGGAAAGATTGTTTCTTTGTTTAATGCTTTACATGTTCCTGATATTAGAAAAAACTTGGTTTCTAGTAGTATTTTGAATAATTGTGGTTACAAACAAGTTATTGAATCTAATAAGTTTGTTTTATCTAAAAATGGTGTTTTTATTGGATTTGGCTATTTATGTAATCAGATGTTTAGACTTAATATTGTTCATGATATGGTTGATTCTGCTTTTATGTCGACTTCTAAATCATTTGATTCAACCCTTTGGCATGCTAGACTTGGCCATGTACACTTTAAAAGAATACAAGATATGTCTAAGGATGGGTTAATCCCAGCATTTGACATGGACATTGGAAAGTGTAAAACTTGTATGATGAACAAGATAACTAAGAAACCATTTAAAAGTGTAAAACGTGAAACTAATGTGTTGGATTTAATACATAGTGACTTATGTGATTTACATGCTACTCCCTCTTTGGGGAATAAGAAATACTTTGTGACTTTTATTGATGATGCTTCTAGGTATTGTTATGTTTATTTATTGCATACTAAGGATGAAGCATTAGATAAATTTAAAGTATTTAAAACTGAAGTTGAATTGCAACAAGAGTCCCTGGTCAAGAGATTAAGGACTGATAGGGGAGGTGAGTACATGGATACTCTGTATTTTCAGTCTGTTGGTATAATCCATGAAACGACTGCCCCTACACTCCTCAGCAAAATGTAATTTCTGAAAGGAAAAACCGAGTGCTAAAAGAGATGGTTAATTCCATGTTGTCCTATTCAATACTGAGTCAAGGGTTCTGGGGTGAAGCTATGTTAACAGCTTGCTATTTAATAAATAGGCTTCCCAACAAAAGGAACAAAACAACCCCTTATGAACTCTGGACTAAAAGGAAACCCAACCTGAATTATCTCAAGGTTTGGGGTTGTAGGGCTGTTGTAAGACTCCCTGATCCAAAGCTAAAGATTTGGGTGAAAGAGGCATTGAGTGCATCTTTATTGGATATGCTGAGCATTCCAAGGCTTATAGGTTCTATGTTATTGAACCTAATGAATCTGTCTCTATTAACTCAATAATAGAATCAAGGGATGCAATTTTTGATGAGAATAGATTCTCTTCTGTCCCTAGACCAAGTCAGAGGATTACTAATGGAACCAATGATGTTGGTGTATCAGAAATCTCTGATGAGGTTCCTGATGAGGTTGTGGTTCAACAACCTGAACCTGAGCTCAGAAGGAGCAATAGGGTCAGGACTCCAAAATCATTTGGACCTGAGTTTCAATTGTACTTAATTGGAGGAACAAGGGATGAGGTCTCTGACCAACACTCCTATTGCTTTAATGTTGAGGATGATCCCAAAACATTTGATGAAGCAATGGAGTCCCAAGATGTTGCTTTCTGGAAAGAAGCAATAAATGATGAGATGGACTCCATCATGGGCAACAACACTTGGGTGTTGGCTAATCTACCACCTGGTTGCAAGCCTCTAGGCTGTAAATGGATTTTCAAGAAGAAAATGAAGGTAGATGGAACTATTGAAAAGTTCAAGGCTAGACTAGTCATTCAAGGCTTTAAACAAAAGTCAGGGATAGAGTATTTTGATACTTATGCCCCTGTGGCTCGTATCAGTACCATAAGATTGCTGATTGCCTTGGCATCTATTCACAATCTGATAATACATCAGATGGATGTGAAGACAGCATTCTTGAATGGTGAATTGGATGAGGAGGTTTACATGAACCAACCTCAAGGCTTCATCATGCCTGGCAATGAAAACAAGGTGTGTAAACTGATTAAGTCCTTGTATGGACTAAAACAGGCACCTAAGCAATGGCATCAAAAATTTGATGAAGTGGTCTTGTCTAGTGGTTATTCACTTAATCAGTCTGACAAATGTGTATATAGCAAATTTGATGAATCTAGTAAAGGAGTCATCATTTGTTTATATGTTGATGACATGTTGATCTTTGGCACTGACCAAAGTCAAGTGGACCTAACAAAGGAATTTTTGTCATCAAGGTTCTCCATGAAGGATATGGGGGAGGCTGATGTTATCCTTGGTATAAGGATTAAACATGAAAGTAACAAGATTTCTATCTCACAGTCTCATTACATTGAGAAGGTGTTGAAGAAGTTTAATTACATTGATTGTACTCCAGTGAGTAATCCTATGGATACAAGTGAGAAGCTCATGCCTAATAAAGGCAAGGTTGTATCTCAAATTGAGTATTCTAGGGTAATTGGCTGCTTGATGTATGCCATGACTTGTAAAAGGCCTGATATTGCATTTGTTGTAGGAAAATTGAGCAGGTATACTAGTAATCCTAGTGCTCATCATTGGCAAGCAATTCAGAGGGTACTGAATTATTTAAAGAGAACTATGGATTATAGTCTCTCATATACTGGTTATCCTTCAGTATTAGAAGGATACACTGATGCAAGTTGGATCAGTAACACTGAAGACAATTCGTCTACTAGTGGCTGGGTATTTCTACTTGGTGGAGGTGCAATTTCTTGGGCATCCAAGAAGCAAACATGCATCACCAGTTCAACCATGGAATATGAATTTGTGGCCTTAGCTACTGCTGGTAAAGAAGCTGAATGGTTGAAAAACTTGCTTCTTGAGATTCGATTATGGCCTAAACCTATAACACCTATTTTTATCCGTTGTGATAGTGTTGCTACATTGGCAAAGGCTTATAGCTAAATGTATAATGGGAAGTCTAGATACTTAGGTGTCAGGCATAGCATGATTCGTGAGCTTATCATGAATGGGGTGGTGTCTATAGAGTTTGTTAGATCTCAACAGAACTTAGCTGATCACTTGACGAAGGGTTTGGCTAGAGACTTGGTTTTAAAGTCTGCTAAAGGGATGGGTTTAAGTCCTACTTAGTCACTGAATGCTAAGACACCCAACTCCCTCCTGAGGAAACTTTGGAGCTGAGTTCAATGTGGCAAGCTGATCATTTAGTGGACTGGAGCACATGCTTTATATTACATCCCAAGGTTGTGCTCAGAACCTGCTGAAAAGGAGGATGAAGTCTTCACTTCTTAATGGTTATTTTTCTTTGAAAAAGTGCTGAGCAGGAGCATGATTAAAGATGAACCACCTATGTAAATGTTGAAGTTTTTCCGCTTCAGGAAGCTTTTGGACTTTTAGCTTTTACAACATTTATAAATTGGATATGGACACATGGCTTGTATAGTGTCAGGAGTATTTAGTGTTTGAAAATGTATGTGTATTTTATCTTCAGGTATTCAAATGGGTTGAAGGGTTCAATTCTTAGAACACCCTGATTCTCGAATATTTGAACGTATATTGTACTAAGATGAGAATTCAATCTTCAAGATATTTTCATTTATGCATATGTTTTGTTTTGTGTTTAATTTTCATGCAAAGGAAGTGAACTAAATTTGGGGAGGATTGTTGGAAAATTTAGTGCACTTGAGGGATTAATTCATACCTGGTAATGGGTTTGGAGGTACGGAGTGTACACCCATCAGGTCAATGTTTACCCTGACTCAATTTAAGTGGTTAGAGTGTAAATGATAATGCTGCTGATGCAGATCATTCCTGCTGCTAGCATTATCATTCCTGCTGCTAGCTTTAATGATGCTGCTGCTAGCTTCATTGCTGCTGCTAGTATTGATACTGCTGCTTGTGTATCAATCCTGCTGCTAGTGTATCAATTATGCTGCTAGCTTTATTGTTTCTGCTGCTAGAACAATAATGCTGCTGCTGAACTAATGGGCAATGGATTCTGCTGCTAGCACAATTTATTGTGCTGCTAGGCATAAGATTCTGCTGCTGGTTATAACCACTGACTCCTACTATTATGGAAACTATTATGGATAAATAATGGGCCATTAATTATACATAATTCCATGGGCTAGGGTTTGAGTAACTTCTATTATAAATAGATGTCGAATCATAACTGCATCAGATATACAGAACACAAAATCCTAACACTTGAATACATTCGGTTCTTGATCTGTGCCTAGAACAAGAACATCACTTGGTCTTATCCCATAGAGATATTCGTGCAACCCAGGCATATGGTCGAATAGTTTCTATTGGAAAGTGATTACACGATTTCAAGTGAATATCCGGTACCTTGTTCATTGATTATCTTAACCCTGTTCTGGGAACACAACGACACAAATCAACCAACATTTTTCACACCATGTGCAACTAACTCCCAGCATTCCAATGCTCTTATTTTCAACCAGCTCAGGAAAAGACATGAATAACAACACTACAATGCTCCTTTACAATCTCAAGCCAACGTAGATAAAACCGCACAAGCTCAAAGTACAACTCTTGTCAAGCAAGTTCAGGTCCCGCCATCTGCAACTAACTCCCCACCTTCTAATCAGCCCGAGAGAAGAGGTGAGCAGCTACACTACACCACCGATCCTGGTCAACCTCAAGTCAATAAAGGCACAACTGCCAAAGCTCAATGTAAAACCATGTTCACACCATCAGCAACTAGCTCCCCACATCCTATTGCTCTACCATATAAATACTACAGCAGAAGAGGCCAGCAAAAACACTACACGGATTCTGAACAGTCTCAAGTTAGCATTAATAGAACCAAGCAAGCTCAAAATACAACCATGTTTAACCCAGATGCAACTACTTCTCCGCATAATATTGGTCTAGTTGTTGCTTTAGCTTTTGAGCACCTTAAGCGAGGAGATGGGCAACAACACTACATTCCACCTGGTCAGTCTCAACCTGAAGTTGGTACAACCAAGCTCACACCATCTATTGCTCGACCTTTTAAGCTCAGGAGAGTAGACGAGCTACACTACGGTACTGGTTGGTCTCCAGCCAATAGTGGTGCAAACAAGCAAGCTCAAGATACAACTATGTTCACACCTGTACGTCTCCCACCATCTGGGCAAGTAGATGTGCAACTCAGGAAAAGAGCGCGCGCACCAACCGGCCCCACAACCAAAACCCCAAGTCTTGATTCCCACCTCATTACTGCTAGAACAAGCATGCTGGGACAAGACGTGCAACAACATCACACCACTCCTCGTCTATCCAAAGTCAACGTTGGTAAGACCAAACAAGTTCAAAGTACAACCATGTTACCACCGGCTGTAATTAGTTCCCTACAATCTGTTGCTCGTGGTTATGAGCAACGACGCTACACTCCTGGTCACTCTCAAGCTCAGTCTTTAAATGAAAGGCCAATGTCACAAACTCAACTTCCAGAACCAAAGGGTGATGCACCACCACGACAACCAACTTAGGCCAACAAACCATCCATCGACGCTTTCTAAGAAATCACTTATCCAATAACCCCATCTTTTGAAAATTGTCTCAACTTTAGATATAAGGTTATAAGAATATAATTAGACACAACCTGCAAGTCTGCAACACCAAATTCTAGTGATCCAACTAGTATTGAAGTTTATATTAGTTGAAGTATGTAAGATGAATAGTAGAAGTAGAGTTATGGACTTATGGTTATGCATTTAACTTAAAAATGGTGTTAGATTACTTGAAGTTGAAACTTCTTTTATTTTTCTGTCTTTAATTTGTTCTACAGCTTAATGATATAATTACAGTTTTTAAACCAAGGTCACATAACAACAAAAATCGCATGCCTAACTAGGTGCAGTGGCTGGATAACTAGAATAACATTAGTTCATATATCCAGTTTTTACTTGAGGATGTTACCATGTTGTACAAGAAACTAAGAAGTGTAGGAATTATAATATCATGACATTCATATAAATATAATAAGCATCAAAGAACACATGCGGAATCGTAGGAAACATAACACATAAATAATTAACCGAATTTAAAAGTAATCGTACCTTGATGATTCTAGCAAAACAAGAATCAAACCGAACAATATAAGTGATGATCCCTAATTAAGGTTTAAACGGATTACACGAATTGCCCCTTACCTTTTTTGCAATTCAATCGAAGATACTAACAATAATGTGTTAGTACCACGTTCTTGTCCACACGTACTATAATAAATTAAAGTAATGATAGTTAAATAATACACAAAACAATTTTGTTTTAATAAAACAACACCAATTGACCAAATAAAGCAAGCCACCCAAACTCCTTTTGTGTTTTGCTGTTGTCGATCACATGCAAGAAAAAAACACTTTTAATCTATCCATACACATGCATGATATACGCATGCATGTATATTATGTTACTCTGATTATTGTGGATAAGTACTAAAGAGGAAAAGCAAGTGTTGTTTTGGTTTTTGGATTTAACGTGTGTACAAGATACATCAAAAAAATAAACTTGATAACAAAACTTAGGGAACAAGATATGGTTTGGGCTTGGGTTTTCACCTTGGCCGATCGGATCACACAACCCACAAATGGGTCTAGATTCTTCTTGTTCTCTATTTTTCGTCCATAGTCCTTATCTTTTTCCGTTAGTCAATTTTCATTAATTACTAACGGTCGTTAGTCGTTTTGTGTAATTAATAATTGAATATAACATTTTATATAAAATTATTAATCTTTAATTATCATACGTAAAGTGTGCAATCCCGTGGTCTCGACTTTGATCTTAACATACGTCTATTAATTTATGTCCATAAACTAACAGCTCCCACTTGGACATATCTTAATAGTGTAATCACATCGGTTAGCGTCTAGCAATACGCCGATGCCTCTAGTACAACTTGAGTAGGTCTCCTGAAAAAACCTTTAATGATTCATCATTATTATTATCCTTTTGTTACTAATACTACATTAAATAATGATATGGATATTATCTTTATTAAATATTTTGTTTCTCGTTGTTTGTGATTGAGCAAGATTACCAAATCTTCTGAACATATTCAGGGAGATCTTAGGCATGCGAACGCAAACATCTTGTCAACCCTACGAGGGGCCCAGCAGTATTAAACTTCAAAATAAATTTGAAGGAACAAATTCTATCTTGACTACAAGCATAACCTATGAATTTTGTAACAATTCCGAAAACAATCCTTATGACTACCAGTTACGTATAGCGTTAAATTGTTCCACAGAATGCACTACATTCATAACAGTTATCTGGTATCTCAAGTCTGAGGATAACTATTCATGATTTACTTAATAACATCATGTAGTTTGGGATAAGTCCTATATTCAATTCATTGAATATCATGTGAATTTGGCATGTCAACGCATCAATATACTTTCAAGTATATTATACCAAAACTCAGATTTGTCTTAATTCAATGATATTCCCATATCATTAATTGACAATGGACGATTTAGAATAACTAAATTATTCATGGATTAAACATGCAAATATAGGACACAATTTATTATTAATGAAAATAAACGTACCAAGTACTTAAATTCATTACAAATAATAAATGCTTAACATCCTTTATCCAAATACTAAATAGATCAATGCATGAAAATACTAGTTGATGAATTATGTCTCAAGCTATGACAATCATACTTGTTGACAAGACATAAATCAACCAACTTTGATCTATCAAAATTTTGAGAATACTTATTTCAAGAATTCAACTAGTGAAGTTCTTGTATGTGTGCATTCAAATAATTTGATAATACCACATAATATTTCATAAAGTGTGTGACATCCTCAATCACCAGTTTATGTTTATCAAACTTTCAAACAATTTTAAAGTTTAAAGTATTCTTATTCTTTTAATGTATAATGCAACTATGCTCTTAGTAAAGCATAACTAGTACACATGGTCATTAACAAGGATGAAATCATACCATGACTAGTATTGAGTGTCATCTCAATTTCATTAGCATCATTGTATGCAAACAACAATATGCTCTTTAAAATTCCGTAAACTTTAATATCTACTGTGTAATGTTTGATGCCTTTCAAACTTTCAAGTTTGTTGGTTATGACAATTTGCACAACGATTGACAAATTGTTCATCTATAGAATCTGGAAGCTGTTCCAGGACGAGGATGTAATTCTATATCCAAACATATTCCAATTTAGAATATTCATTACACTAGTTATCTAATAACTTTCAATTAGATATCAACATTGTCATAACATCTTATAATAATTCGTTTATGTAACATGATGTTCATGAAAAATCTTCGAGTCATACTTAGATTTCATTCATGTTCTATCTTATTTAAAAGATATGTATCCATTTAGACATTCTAAATGATATATCATGTTCTATTAGATTTATTTACCGCATATGTTTATAATAATAAACACACATTTCAAGGTTATATGTTTTTCTTCTTAAATCTTTTATATGAAGTTTCATTCCAAATTAAGTCTTAACGTTTAACTTATATGGAATGTTACTTCCTATATGTTTTCCAACATATATGATTTAAGAAAGTAAACATAATACTCCTACTAGCTTTCAGGAAAACTTAGGAGTTACCTTATTTAAAATTATAAATCAAAACTTGGATTTAATATTTAAACATAAGACTCATCTCCTAGATGCATGCATTTATCCATACTTGAATGCCTGCATTTTATACACTTTCAAAGATTATATGAATTCATAAAACTCTTAATTACTTGCCGTCATCGCTTAAGTAATTATACAAGAAAGAGTTTAATAATCCATTGTCAAATTTCATATTCATGAAAATAAATATAACAATTGCCATCTTTTTATATTTAATGTGCTTAGAAAAAAAAATTCAATCATAGTTAATTGCTTAAGTATGATTAATAATCTTGTCATAAGACATGCATTAAAATATGTACAATATTGCCCATATGATTTCTACACAAAGATTTAAACCACTAGGGTTACCTTATCTTTGAAGAAACTCATCTTCATTCCACGCAATTGAAAGCCTATGCAGGCATGTTTTACTTTCACTCCAAGTGTTTTTAGATGCTCTAATTCTTATGGTTGTAATGTTACACTCCATGTGTTTAGAATCTTGAAATGAATTGAACTGTGGCAATGAATGAGAATTTTTTTTCCCTGTCCAAAGGCGATGTGGTATGTGACGGTTTTATATCTCTAACATTATATGACAATGTAAAGTCATTTGCTTTAGTTAGATAATTTTGTAATCGAATAGAGACACATAAGATAGATTAACACCAACATAATAATAGTATTCATAACAATAGCTTCGACTTCGGACCTCTTTTTTTTTGCTGACTAAACTAACGTATACAAACACCACGCGGCAACGCGCGGGCCTATATCCTCGTTCATTATGTAAAAGATTCATCTCTTTCAAATTTCACCTATATATACCACACACATTAAAAAAACACCAAACACACCCTAGGTGAAATACACCACACGCTTCCTAGAGCACCTATTCCAACTACCCACTGAACACTTAATTTAAATATGTGACCTTGCATTAATGGCAACATACCATTATAAGTTTATAACTCTTCCAACTACCCTGTTTATGATGTAAAATGTGCTCTGAAGGTAATCATTTTAAGCATGTCAAATAGTCCGTAGTTAGTATTTTATTTTTTTGATATCTCAAAACACTTTTTATATGTATGAAACTGAGATGATTTAAACACATATCTTATAGCATGCATAATAATAAATAATAATAAACATCGGTCGTCTTTAATTAATGGCTCAATAACAATTGTGACACATATCTCAGGCTGGCCCCAACCCATCATAATTGTTCGGTCGATCGGTTGGTATAACCCAAAGCGACCGGTTGTCACTTGGGTCGCTTGGGTTGCAACACATAGGTCGGTCGCTTCTTAAATCATATATCGATCGTCCAATCGACCGATTATTAAACTTAGTTTGTATGTGTTTGTGTAAAAAAAAAAGAAAAGAAAAAAACTTATTGGATCGTGTCACTTTGGTCGCTTCTAGTCGCTGGAGAGAGAAAGCTGACGTGGCAGCCAGTGACCTAGGTCGCTTTGGGTCAAGACTGTGCCTAGCCTTATACAATTGTGACATAATATAAGTAGACCGTTGTTAACGGCTTAATTACATATAATGTCCTCCTTTTGACAACAAAAGTCAAAAACATTTGTTCTAATACGAAACCTACATTGTAAACGGTAGATACTAGACGGCTAAAAGTGTAGAACATGTTGGAAAATTTAGTGCACTTGAGAGATTAATTCACACCTGGTAATGGGCTTGGAGGTACGGAGTGTACACCCATCAGGTCAATGTTTACCCTGACTCAATTTAAGTGGTTTGTTGTTCTGCTGCTAGTGAAAATGATAATACTGCTGATGCAGGTGATTCTGCTGCTAGTATTATCATTGTGCTGCTGATGCAGAACATTCTGCTGCTAGCTTTATTGATACTGCTGCTAGTTCATTGATACTGCTGCTAGTACATTGTTGTTGATGCTAGTACAATGTTCCTGGTGCTAGTACATTGTTGCTGCTGCTAGTACAATGTTCCTGCTGCTGAACTATTAGGCAATAGATTATGCTGCTAGCATAATTTATTGTGCTGCTAGGCATAAGATTCTGCTGCTGGTTATAACCACTGACTCCTACTATTATGGAAACTATTATGGTATAATTAATGGGCCATTAATTATACATAATTCCATGGGCTAGGGTTTGAGTAAACTCTATTATAAATAGAGGTCATATAATAACTGCATGGACAGAGAACATACAAACCCTAAACACTTAAATACAATTTGGTTCATGATTTGTGCCTAAAAAAGAACATCACTTGGTCTTATCTCATAGAGATATTCGTGTAACCCAGGCATAGGGTCGAATAGTTTCTATTGGAAAGTGATACCACGATTTCAAGTGAATATCCGGTACCTTGATTGATTATCTTAACCCTATTCTGGGAACATCACAACACAAAACCAACCAACAATCAATAGAAACTATTTTAGTAATAATCAATGGCGGCTGCTATGAGGCATATGGCTGCTAACTTTTCCAAACTGGAAAAGTTTGAAGGTGTTAATTTCAGAAGGTGGCAAAAGAAGATGCACTTCTTGTTGTCAAGCATGAATGTGGTGTATGTTCTAACCACTACCATTCCTCCGGATTATGGGGATGATGCAACTATGGAGCAGATGAGGAATAGGAGCAAATGAGAGAATGATGATTATGTCTGCAGGGGATTAATCCTAAATGGTATGTCTGATTCTCTATTTGATCTTTATCAGAATGTTGAATCTTCTCAAGAACTATGAAATTCCTTGGAAGCCAAATATATGGCTGAGGATGCATCAAGTAAGAAGTTCCTTGTAAGTAATTTTAACAATTACAAAATGGTCGATTCTAGACCTGTCATGGAACAATACAATGAACTTCTTAGTATACTTGGTCGATTCACACAACACAAGATGAACATGGATGAGGCTATTTCAGTCTCTTGTATCATCGATAAACTATCTCCTTCTTGGAAAGATTTCAAGCATATGTTAAAGCATACGAAGGAGGAGTTAACTCTTGTTAAGTTGGGCAGTCATTTGCGCATTGAGGAATCACTCAAAGCACATGAAAGTGACAAGCCAAAGAGCAGCACTGCTGCTGGTCCATCAGTTGTCAATATGGTGGAGCATAACAACTCCACCAGGTTCAATGATAACAAGGGCAAACGTAAGCATCAGGATAACACCAAACCTGATCCTAACAAGAAGTCTAAAGCTACTTGTTGGAAGTGTGGTAAAACTGGACACTTCAGGATGAATTGTAAAGGTGTTAAGATTGGCAATAAAACCAATGGATCAGGCACAAGTGGATCTGGGAATGGTAATACCAACTCCCTGAAAGGTCAGAATATATTTAATAAGTCATTTGAGATTTATTATGTTACATATAAATCTGATGTGTACTTTTTGCAGGATGATGATGTTGCATGGTGGGTTGACTCTGGAGCAACAATCCATGTGTGTAAAGATAGAAGCTGGTTCAAGACCTACAAGTCAATGAATGATGGTTCTATTCTTCATATGGGAAATGAGTCAACAGCCCTGGTGCATAGAAGAGGATGTGTTGATTTGAAGTTTAGTTCTGGAAAGATTGTTTCTTTGTTTAATGTTTTACATGTTCCTGATATTAGGAAGAATTTGGTTTCTAGTAGTGTTTTGAATAATTGTGGCTACAAACAAGTTATTGAATCTGATAAATTAGTTTTGTCTAAACATGGTATGTTTATTGGTTTTGGTTATTTATGTAATCAAATGTTTAGACTTAATATTGTTCATGATATGGTTTATTCTGCTTTTATGTCGACATCTAAGTTTATTGATTCAACCCTTTGGCATGCTAGACTTGGCCATGTACACTTTAAAAGGATGCAAGATATGTCTAAGGATGGGTTAATCAAACATCCTTACCCTCACTCAATCACTTTCATTCCAAACACTCTACCATCAACCATCTAAGCATACTATATGCTTATGTTTCATGTTTTTCAAATAAAATAATTCAAGCTTTTATGTTGCAAGCAAGTCCGATGGCTCTCTTTGGCAAATTAGGATCTTTTTACTTGTTGTATGTTTTAAACATAATAAATGTTTCACATAATCACTTTGAATTAATGAATGTCTTGCTATATGTTCTTAATATTTGTTTGCCATGATTGATGATTGCCATGATTGTTGTTTTTATATTCCATATTTTGCTATGTATGCTTGTACTCCTAATATTTTTGCAGCCAAGATTTCCATAGCTCGACTCCTTGGTGCCCTCGAACGAGGGGGAGCACACATCAAGGGGGAGTTCTCGTTCCGACAAATTTTGTATCTAAAACTTGTCGGCATAACCTTTTTGATTCTATAAAAAAGGGGAGAAGTGAATATAAACTCACTAAATACTTGTCCAAAAATAATGTTTTGGATTTAATGAGTTTAAGTTTTGTAATCATCAAAAAGGGGGAGATTGTTGATATAAATAATGCCTAAAAACATTATTAATACTTCTTGATATCTCTATGTTTTGATAATCACAAAATGTAAACTCATTAAACATAAACTTATTAAATAAACAAGTATTTAGTTGTAAATATTCATTTCTACAACTTAATCACTCAAGGTATGAATAAACAAATGCCTAATGCATTATATGATCAAAGGAACATTTTCTTAATCACTTGATTTTTTATAAAATGACACAAACATTTTATATCTTTTAGAAAATCATTTTTGGTATTAAATAAAAAATGTTTAATCCATTATAACTTTATGAATTCAAATTTTCAACCAAAAATGGCAAAAATGTTCCAGAAAAACCTTTCCCACAAAAAGATAAAACTGAGCAACATTCGGATTGGGCGGTCCCCTTAATTATTAAGGGGACCGGCCACCTATTTAAGGGGACCGCCCCGCTCCTCCAGCTGTCAGTTTTTGCCTATAAATAGTGAACTAATCCTAGACTTTTTCCTCATCTTTTGCACCCCAAACTTTCTGTTCTAAATCTCTTCTTATACCTTTCTAAATCCTCTGATCATATATTCTTAAGCATTGGTTTCTAAGTGATCCAAGCTTCTATCATCCAAGTGCAAAAGAAGAATACTTCTATCAATCAAGACTAGAAGTATTACAACTTAGTATCATCTTGTTACCTAAGTTGTTGTAAATCATTCATTCATTTGTATAAGTTGTGTATATTTGTTAGATAGGTGTGAGCATAATTGTTTAGGCTAGATTAGTGTGTAAGTAGTGAAGTTGTGAAGAAGTTAAGGTGTCACTGGTACAGATTTCACCTTTCGTCACACCCAAAATGCGTGACTATATGCATATAGTCACACACGTTTTTTTGGGTGTGTGTGACAAAAAGTCGCGCCACTGTAGGTATCATATGGTCACATTGTTTAGTTTGTGGCCGTTTTCATCGAAAAAGAGTGACCAAAACACGAATATGTGTGACTAATTAGGCACAAATTTTGTTGGATTCATCAGTATGTGTGACTATTTCCCATCCTATGGCCACACAAAAATATAATAAATGTGACGTTTGTGATGATTTAGTCACACATCGTGTGTTGTTTTTTTCGAGTTAGTCACATACAATTTAAAAAGCAGTGGCCAAAAGTGTTAATAAGTGTGACCATATGCTGTTTAAAGTGAAGAAATGTGTACTATTGATCATCCAATGGTCACATGAATTCTTAGTTTGTGTGGCCTTTTGTAATATTTAGTCACACAAAGCATGTTTTCTTTGGGTATTTAGTCACATACAATTAAGCATAAAGTGGCCAAAAGTGTTAATAAGTGTGACCATATGCTGTTTTAAGTGAAGAAATGTGTATTTTGTGTGACTATTGATCATCCAATGGTCACATGAATTCTTAGTTTGTGTGGCCTTTTGTAATATTTAGTCACACAAAGCATGTTTGTTTTGGGTATTTAGTCACATACAATTAAGCATAAAGTGGCCAAAAGTGTTAATAAGTGTGACCATATGCTGTTTTAAGTGAAGAAATGTGTATTTTGTGTGACTATTGATCATCCAATGGTCACATGAATTCTTAGTTTGTGTGGCCTTTTGTAATATTTAGTCACACAAAGCATCTTTGTTTTGGGTATTTAGTCACATACAATTAAGCATAAAGTGGCCAAAAGTGTTAATAAGTGTGACCATATGTTGTTTTAAGTGAAGAAATGTGTATTTTGTGTGACTATTGATCATCCAATGGCCACATGAATTTTATGTTTGTGTGGCCTTTTGTAATATTTAGTCACACAAAGCATGTTTGTTTTGGTTATTTAGTCACATACAATTAAGCATTAAGTGGCTAAAAGTGTTGATAAGTGTGACCATATGCTGTTTAAAGTGAAGAAATTTGTATTTTGTGTGACTATTGATCATCCAATGGCCACTTGAATTTTATGTTTGTGTGGCATTTTATAATATTTAGTCACACAAAGCATGCTTGTTTTGGGTATTTAGTCACATACAATTAAGCATAAAGTGGCCAAAGTTGTTAATAAGTGTGACCATATGCTGTGTAAAGTGAAGAATTGTGTATTTTGCGTGACTATTGTTCATCCAATGGTCACATGAATTTTTATTTTGTGTGGCCTTTGGTACTATTTAGTCACACATCGAATTAAACAAAGAGTGACCAATAATGTTGGAGCAGAGTTGCTACTGCTAGCAGTACTAAGGTAGTCCTGCTGAAGCAGAGTTACTGCTGCTAGTACTATGCTAGTGCTGCTGGAATGAGTATATATATTATATATAAAACAATATTAAAAAACACAAGAAATTTCAAATTGAATTAAACTCGAATGTATATAACTAGACAGAATATACAATTGTAATGTCGTACTTAATTAATCAAATATCTAAAGACTTTTGAACCTTCACCCCCTTAGCAGTTTGCCTTAAGTCGTTAGCAGATATATATTGTTTCTTCGGTGGTGCCTGTGGTACACATTTAGTCACATGGTTTGTTGGTGTAACCTGTAGTAAACAAAAGACGCTTCTATCAAACATTGAATTACATATGAATAATTATATATGTAGGTTGAAAAAACACATGTACGTACCACCTCTTCAAAAATAACTTGATCCTTTGGCCATGCAATGAAACTACCTTCAACATTCTTAACTACTTTTAACCCATTATTTGCTACGTCCGGTACGCATGCTGCATCAACTAACGATTCATCAATCGACACTTTGTAGCAATCACTTGGGAGTGGTCGGTTATGCAGCACTTGCTTTCCATGAGACTGGTATACGGTACCCAAAGCAACAATATTTGTTTGCTTTATAATCCACAGTTTGCACTTAAGTGTCTACAAAAAAAGAATTTTTATGTATATATCAGAAATTATTTAAACAAAAGAATAACAAGAAACATGTTGAAATACATACTGTTGGCAGTGCTTGTGTTAGAGACACATCTTGTTGCGATTGGGAATCTGGAGACCCGTTTCGTCGCTTCTTTTGCTTTGGCTTATTGGGTCCGACAGTTTTAGCAAGTTCCTATATGTATATATAAAACACGTTACATTATTTAAACAAAAGAGTAACAAGAAACATGTTGAAATACATACTGTTGGCAGTGGTTGTGTTGGAGACGACA
The DNA here is from genome assembly GCA_021014915.2 of Artemisia tridentata subsp. tridentata. Classification (NCBI taxonomy): domain Eukaryota; kingdom Viridiplantae; phylum Streptophyta; class Magnoliopsida; order Asterales; family Asteraceae; genus Artemisia; species Artemisia tridentata. The sequence goes on from CP139507.1 coordinate 73,650,511, forward strand.
CATTTTGTAGCGATTGGGAATCTGGAGACCCGTTTCGTCGTGACTTAAGGTTATGCTTAGGCCTGACAGTTTTAGCAGCAGGTTCCTATACGTATATATAAAACACGGTACATTAGTCGATCATGTATGTAAAATTCAAAAATCAAAGGGCGATCTTTTATTACTATACTTACCATTGTTTCCGTTACCTTTTTAGAAGTTTCAAGGCCATTGGATTTCTCCTCAATTCCCGCATCTTTAGGACTTACAACACCACTTGTCTGAGTGCCATTGGAGTCACCTGCAATATTGTCAATGGCCATTGGAGTCACCTGCAATATAAATTAAGAAATACAGTCACTCATCAGTTTATGTTCAATGCCTAGTATCATTAGCATCAGTGGTGTTAGCATTAGAAAATGAAATTGTTAACAACATAAAAAATGGCTTACAACTGAGGCTATTGGCGATGGTTCAGTTGGCAGAGTTATATTCATCCCTTTATTATTCAACTGTTGCAGAATTTGAGAAAGCATTATATTTGTGTTTTCCACCTCACCGGATAATTTATTGACCTGCACATCTTTTTCGGTCATCTCGGCGGACAATTTCTTGATCAATTTATCTTTTTCTTCACGCTCGCGTCTCTCATTATCCAGTTGAGTTTGAAGTAAGGAAATTTTTTCATTGGCTTCTTGTTTTCTTCGAGGAAGGCCAAAATACTCTTTGTATGTTACTGCACCTCCCACTCCTCTGGCATAACCGCCCTTTTCCTTACTAAATACAAATGTCATGGCATCAGTGCCATCATCAAAACCCGATGTTTCTTCCTTGATCTTGTCATCAGCTTCTTTCTGCACAAAAAATATAGGAAATGTTGGGATTAAAAGTCTTCTTGATGATGTTAGAGTAACTGCTGGTATACAAGCTACTATTGCTAGTACACAGTTAAATGTTGCTGCTATATAAGCATAATAATAGAATTAGCAGTCAAACTTACAAGTTCATCTCCCTTTGATTTAATATCATCATTTGGGTATTCGCCGTCTTTGTTTACCCTTCCTTTCACCCACATTACATCACGGGGGGGTTCTTCATCCGCTTCAATCTCTTTATTTTGGATCTAATAAGCATCAAATGCATACCCATGTAAAGTTAGACCAAGATAAACGAAAATATGAGGATGCTTACACATGTACAGTTAAACCAAGATAATCAAAAATATGAGGGTATTAATGCAAATGTGCAAATTGGGCAATGTAAACAGATTCATTTCTCATACTGATCGTCTCTTAATTGGTAAAACAAACATTGTGTAATCTTACCATTTTCTCTTTGACATAAGCATATCCACCTCGTCCCATTTTATGCTGATAAATATTTTAGGAACGCGCCATTTTACCTTTCTCATATTTCTCCTAAAAACACAAAATCATAAGGCGTTTAGATGCGGTAATGCTGCAAACTGAAAATAATAAAATGACATATACACTTAATTAAAGATGACTAATTAAAACCTTGTATGCTTCGGTGGTCGTGTATTTAACATACTCGACCCAGTCTTCTGATTTCATTATTGTATTATACAAGTTCGGGACTTCATTCAGTTTGGAAGGTGTATTTAGGTTGGGCAAAATGTAGTTGAATTTGAGCTTCCTTCTGTAATTCCTTAGCATTTTACCAAGACGAATCATTATCAATTTTCTGTATTTGACGTCAACAACAAAAAATTTCTGAAAAGATTAACACAATGTTGTTAATTAGTTGCACATAATGTAACTGCATACATAAACTTATGTAGTACTGGGTTACAAAATAGTATATATGTACCAAGATTTCATCCCATAGTTTATCTCTTGCTTCTTTATTCACCTTCTTCCAGTGTAGAATCTTCACACCTATCTGCTCACGAGCCACATCTCCTAAAAAACTCACAAACACTGCTCTGTTTTCCCCTGTTACCCTACCGAATGCATCGAAGGTTACCTTGAGCTTTATTGCACCAGGTTTGTCATGCTTCGCGCGAAACTTTACTAGCCTGGTTGAGCCCCTCTTAGCTACTATCTTAGGTGTTTGGTTGGTTACAGGCTCATCTATATCTTCTTCATCAGAAGACTTTTCGGATTCATATTCTAAGGCGTTATCATCATGTACAATATGATCAAGAGGAAGCAAAGTATGGTTATCAACAATGGGTTCAGTTTCCATGACTCTTGAGCAACAAAGGGTAAAAGAAAATGATTATTGCTTAGCTTGGAGAGTAATGGTGAGAGAAGATTTGATTTTTGTTTTTTATTTGCAGTCTTTTTTTTAAGGAGAGAAAAGAGGCTATACACCAAGAATATGAATCGTTTGTGATTCAAAAAATTTCGATCCAAAAATTTGCCTCCAAGTTGTAATTTGAAATTAACAATTGAATTATTTGAAAATTTTCCCTTTGAACCTGTTAATTAAAGCATAAACTTGAATAAATCAAATTTTTGGCTCCAAATTTTATAGAGTACTATCTTAATAATCGCAAATAATGTATCATACTGTGCAACCATCACATCAACAGTACAAACTACTACCCATTTAACAAACCAAAATACTTACATAATTACTAGTTATTGTACCCTTACCAATTACATTTACAAAACACAAATTACTAATTACCTTTTTGTTATTTGGTTTCATTGTTTGCGTGCTTGTGTTTGCCATAAGAATGTGTGTGTTGATTAGGGTTTATTGATTTTTGTGTGTGTTTACAAATGACCGGGTAAAGGGATTAATTGCTGGTTGAATATTGAATTTGTGGTTTGGTTTAACTATAGCTGACGTGGCAAGATTTGTTTAAAAAAAAAAAAAAAAACTAATGGTGATGAGGTGGCGGTGAAATCCGGCTATAGCCGGTAAATAGGGATGGCAACGGTTCGGGTTCGGGGCTTTAACACGCTAAAATCCACCGAAAAAACAAAAGAAAATACTCTAACCACTCCCAACAATAACTCAGCTTTAAACTTTAACACAATGCCACGTCAGCTTTAACACACTCACCCTTAATTAACTGAGCTTTAGTTATACACAAGATGTTTAACGAATGAGCCGAGATGATATGGTTGTATACGAGATGTTTAACGAATGAGCCGAGATGATATGGTTGTATATATACGAGATGTTTAACGAATGAGCCGAGATGATATGGTTGTATACGAGATGTTTAACGAATGAGCCGAGATGATATGGTTGTATACGAGATGTTTAACGAATGAGCCGAGATGATATGGTTATACACGAGATGTTTAACGAATTGAATGAGCCGAGATGATATGGTTGTATACGAGATGTTTAACGAATGAGCCGAGATTATATGTTTGTACATGAGCAACACACCCAACAATAACTCACGCAACCTTTCGACCCTGTTTCATCATTTCTTAAAAGAGTTTAATTTCTAGACCAACCCTGATAGCTGGATGGTCTTGAGGCAACTCACGCAACCTTTCGACCTCTGGATCAGCACGATTATGCATCTGTAGCATAATACGAGTTATCTCACCTTGCAAATTGTTAATCAATTTAAGTTCTTTTTCTTGTTCATTGTGTAATCGGGTGAGGATAGCCTTTTGCACCTCTGCTAGTTAATTTGTTAGCCACAGTGTTTGTGTTAAAATTAGTGATACTTGCAAGAGAGTTTTATAAGAAGTTGTGTGAGAAAACGAAGTGTTGTGAAAGTGGCTTTGATAGTGGAAAGCCGTTAAACTAGCCGTTGGAGGCTATTTTAAAAATCAGATTGAAAGTAAAAGTAACCGTACGAGTATTATTCAAATTCAAACGTAAAGTAACAGTACAACATATTAATAACGAGCGGGATATTTAAAATTTAAAATTTCAAATTCAAATTAAACAAAAGGGCGGGATATATTTAAAATTTATCAATTCAATTCAAATTCAATTCAATTTATAAATTGAAAATAAAGTATCAAATACAAATACATTAAACATGAAATAGAAATACATTAAACATGAAATAGAAATACATTAAATGTCAAATAAAAACTACGTTAACATAAACAACGATTGATTAACATAAACAACATACGATTAACATAAACAACGGACGATTAATAAAAACTATCATCTGAATCTGGGTAACCATCTTCAGAGGATTCGGAAGGTGTGAAAAAACCAGACTCCCACCTTTCCCTACGTTCTTCATCCTCCCTGGCTTGCCGCTCCAAACGATCAGCTTCCTCTTCTCTTTCAAGTGCTTCCATTTCCAGGAGGACTTGCATATCTGCTTCCTCTTGCCTAAGTTGTTCCTCAGTTAACCCAAACGGATTTGGGTCTTGGTTGGGAACCGGTTCATTTTCAGGTTGATTATTCACCGAAAAATTTTCCGGTTGGAAAACCGGAAAGATATGCTCGGGTGGAGTATGGAATTTTTCATTTTCGCTAGGTGGGCTTGGAAACTGTTGGCCAAAATCCTTTTGGCGAGGTGGGCTTGGAAATTGTTGGCCAAAATCCTTTTGGCGAGGTGGGCTTGGAAATTGTTGCCCGAAATCTTTTCTGGAAGACATCTTGAATTTGAGATGCTTGGATCTTGAGTATTTGAGAAGTTTGGAATGTGTTTCTGTGTGACTTGTGCTTCAGAAGCATTGGTATTTATAGGGTACAAATGCACACGTTTTATTAACGTGACTTTGAATTTTAATTGTTGGGGCTAACCTGCGTTAACGCAGCGTTAATATGTTGTACTTTATCTTACGTTTGAATTTGAATTTGAATTTGAATTTGAATTTGTTAAGGCTGAGTTATTGTTGGAAGTGGCCTAAATATACCCATACTTCTCAAACACATTCAGACTGCGATAGATATTAAAGCATGTATTTACATTAAACATGTACTAGAAAATATCAATTACCCTAATGAAAAAGTCAATTAGTCATTAAAGTTAGCACACAAATTACATTAAACATCATTAATATAGAAAATATCAATTACCCTAATGAAAAAGTCAATTAGTCAATCCAACACCAAACACACTTCTAGATCAACTACACTAGTCAAATCCAAACCAAACACAAACCAAATCCGATCAATATTATCCATCTGTTTACTTTTGGCGCCTCTCGATGGTCCCTCTTCCCGCCTAAAGTATTGGGAACCGTTCGTATACCTCTCTAGCCTATTTGTACAACTCGACATGGAAAACCGTTCATAATCAACCGTACCATATACAACTCCTTTGATATTTTCATTAGAAAATAAATTTCAAATTTCAATGGCTGACTCCTCTTCAACTCCTTCTTCCAACAAAAACAAACACCCAAGGGATGATTCTCCTCCACCAATGCCTGAAAAATATAAAAAATTTGGCATATCCCAAAATATTTGGGAGAAATGTAGTGAAGGCCAGTATGGTGTTGAAAACGCATTGTTAGAAATTCACAACAAGCGTATAAAGATGTATGAAGAAAGGAACAAGAAAGATTTAGAGGTCATTGAGGAGCATCAGAAGAAAATTGAGGAGAGGAACAAAAAAATAGAAGAAGAAAGAGAGAAAATAGTTGATGTTTACAGAAGTATTGAAGCTAGTAAATATGTGTCTTAATGTATCTTTTCTTTATATATTTTGCCTATGTAAATGTAAACTTATTTTGACTTGGTTTAATATATGAATGCAGTTATTATTACAAGTTTATGATATTTGAATGTAGTTATTATTATTGTACTGCTAGGTAAACAATTGTACTGCTAGCGAAACGTTGTACTGCTGGGTATCCTTTTAGCAGTGGTTGGGAGTGCAGGGTAGTTTGTATCACTTTTTACTTAAAGGGTATAAACCCCCAATTGCTGCACACAATCACATTCACGCACACATTACTCTCTCTCTCTTCCACTCCCTAATCGAATTTTAATCGTCAAATTGCAAAACCCCCAAATCAAATCATAATGTCGAACCTAACTTTTACCGAACCTCATAATAATGTTGCCTTTTTAGAAAAATCCAATGAGTCTGTAGATTTTACTGAGATCATTGATTTCCTTAATGCAAGCTATATTAAGTTTGCATTAACAGTAAAACCTACTATATATACTTCCAACATTATCCAGTTTTGGTCGTCTGCTAAGGTCAATACTATTAATGGGGAAGCACAAATCCATGCCCTTGTAGATGGGCAGATGATTATCATTACAGAGGCGTCTATTCGAAGAGATCTTCTCCTAGATGATGCTAACGGAGTTGAGAATCTTCCAAATACTACAATCTTTGAAAAACTTGCACTGATGGGCTATGAGAGATATACGGATGCTTTAAAGTTCCAAAAAGGTCATTTTTCTCCTCAGTGGAAATTCTTAATTCATACTGTCTTAGTGTGTCTAAGTCCAAAGACCACTGCATGGAATGAATTTAGCAGTAATTTAGCTTCTGCTATAATTTGTTTGGCTGAAAATACTCAAAGATTTAATTTCTCAAAATTAATTTTTGATAATATGGTTAGGAACTTGGATAGTTCTTTGGCTAAATATTTTCTATATCCAAGGTTTTTGCAACTCTTTTTGGACAACCAATTTAAAAAAAAAAAAAGTCAAAAAAAAAAAAAAAAAAAAAAAAAAAAGTCACAAAAATGTTTCTCCCACTCCCTGCCTTACCAAAAAGGTTTTTGCTAATATGAGGAGGGTTGGAAAAGATTTTTCAGGGAGAGTGACACCTTTGTTTCCAACAATGTTGGCACTAGCCCAAACCCAAATGGGTGAAGGTTCAGCAATCCCAGCTGGTACCCATCACACACCCACAGAACAACAACAACAGACCTATAAACGTAGGACTAACACCAAGAACACTGAGCTACCTCAGGCTAGTGGTTCTATACCAACTGTTGCAGATGAGGATGTCACTGGGGGGAGAGTGACATGTTGGCAAGGGTTGCCACTACTGTGTCTAGCTTAGCAGCAACACAGGACAGTGGTAACATCATTAAGACCCGAACCAAGACAACTTCTAATGAAGAAAGTTCCTCTGGAACTGATTCAGGTGAAGGTCCCAGTCACATGGAAACAATGGGGGGTTCGGATGTTCATCCTAGGGGTGAGGCTGAACTTAACTTTTCCAGTGATCCACCTCTCGGGCTAGGTAACACAAGCCGAAGTGGTGAGGATAGTCTGCAACTTTTGAATGAATTGAATGATACCTGTGCCAAGCTGTCTGCACAAATTGGTGATCTGCGAGCAATAGCTTCTTCCCAAGATGGAGTCATCAAAGCTCAAGGTGGGGAGATAAAGGCTTTGAAGAGAAGGGTTAGGTATTTAGAAGGAGTCAAAGGATCAAGAATTCCCAAACAAAAGGTTAAATCTTCTGAAGCTTCTAAGGATGCTCCCAAACAGGGGGGGGGGATGAAGGCAAAGTTTCAGGGGAGGATAAAGAGGGTGAAAGTATTTGTGAAGAGAGTGATCCAATGGAATTTCTAGTTGCTGATAACCAAGGGAATGAAGCGGTGATGGATAGGCGTTTGGGCAAGGTTACAACTGTTGATAGTGAGCCACCTATTCCTGCTAGTGACCCAGTTATTCCTGCTAGTGGTCCAGTTATTCCTGATAGTGAGCCAGTTATTCCTGCTATTCCTGCTATTGATAAGGTTAGTTCTCTATACTGAGACTGAAGTTAGTATTGCTGCTATTGATGTTAGTGCTACTGAGACTAAATTTATTCCTGCTATTGATAAGGTTACTGTTACTCAAGGTGATGATGATATGACTATGGCTCAAATATTAACAAAGATTAGGAGTGCAAAACCTAAGAAGAAATTTAAGTTTCAGTCACCTAGTCAACAACAACAACAACCAATGATTACAGATGAAGAATTGAAAAGACAAGTGGTTGATCTTGATGCTCAAGAAGCTGCTCAAAAAGCTGCTCAGATTCTTTCAGACAAGGAGTATGCAGAGAAATTACAAGCGCAAAAAAATGCAGAGTTAATAGCTTCATGGTTGGAGGAAAGGGCTCAGGTTGAAGCTGATTGTGAGTTTGCTAAAATAGTACATAAAGAAGAGCAAGATAAGTACTCAGTAGATGAAAAAGCCAGGATGCTGAAAGAAATTTTTGATGCAAAAAAGAAGAAGTTTGCAGCACAAAGATATGCAGCTAAGAAGAACAAGCCACCCACTCAAAAACAAAGAAGAGATCTCATGTGCAGGTATTTATTTATTTATTTATTTATTTATTTATTTATTTATTTTTTTGTTGCAAAGGTAAATTTATATTAATATCAACAACACCCAATATGTACATCATAAATATCTACTCATGTGCAGATATTTGAAGAATGTGGCCAGTTGGAAACTAAAGGATTTGAAATTCTTGGATGATAAAAGCATTGAAGAATTGTATGCAATTGCCAAGAGAAACAATGAACTCTTGTTGAATGACAGTTCAAAGAGAGCAGGTGAACAGTTGGAAATAGAAAGCAGTAAAAAGAGAAAACAAGAACAAACTGAGCAAGCTGTTGCTAAAGAACAAATGCAAGCTCACACTGAACTTGCAGTTGACTCTGTAGGAGAAGCCATGGATGCACAACCTTTAACTGTCAAACATCCCATTGTTGATTATAAGTCTGGATCTCATGGGGAAACAATTTATTACGATATTAAGAGGCATGATGGTTCTTCTAGAAGGTTTGTAAGCTTTCTTCACATGGTTCATGATTTTGATAGACGAGATATGATAGCTCTATGGAAATTACTCAAACAAAGATTTGGTAATAAGACACCAGAACAAGCTTATGATAGAGAAGTCTGGAATTATTTGAAGGTAATGTTTGAACCAAATCATGAAGATGAATGTTGGAGAAGACTAACGCACAATACTGTTAAAGAATGACTTAAACAAGAAATAGAATGTATAGTTATTACTACTAGAATGTATAGTTTGACTTAAACATGTATAGTTATTACTGCTTATGAGATAAACATGTGTAGTTATTACTGCTAGAATGTATAGTTATTACTGCTAGAATGTATAGTCTGACAAAATATGCTTACATAAATGCTTACAATGGAGCCAAAACATTGATATTTTTAAATTTTTGACTATTGCATAAGTTATCAGAAATGTGTGACCATATGTATCGAATTGTGACTACACTTAAATAATGTGTGACAAAATTTGACTATTGCCTATAGTCACATGATTGTGCTACAATTAAATGTGTGACCATACACATTAGGAATTGGCAGGCAAACACACACTTAACTTTAGACACACATATTAACTTACGTGACTATTTGTATCAAATTTTGGTCACACTTAATCATGTATTCCTATGGTTTAGTGTGACCATATATGACATTTGGTCACACATCTCAAGTGTGTGATATATATTTGTCACTTTTAAATGCATATCGTGACTATGCTTCAAACTTACTTTTCAGTTGTCACACATTTCAAATTCATATGTGGCTAAATTTTCAACAAAAACTAGCAGTCACGCTTAAATAATGTGTGACAAACTTGAGCATATGATTTAGCCACATACACAATTACTTCGTGTGACCATATATGGATTTTGGTCACACTTTTCAATTGCGTGACATATATTTGTCACATATGTATATATATAGTGTGACTAACATTTCAACCTTATTTGTATCCGTCACACGTCCCAAATTATAAGTGACTAAAAAATCAAAATTTTTTTTACCAGATACGTATAGTCACGAAAATATTCAAATGTGTGGCTGTAGCCTCGGATGTAATTCCGAAATGGTCACACAAGTCGGATCAAGTGTGGCTGTTTATTTTATTCTGGTACATTTAGTCACATAAAAAGGCGACTGTGTGGCTGTTCAAAAAAAAGCATGTGTGACTAAATCCCATTTTTGTACTAGTGTGTGTAAGAAATATAGCAAAGGTATGAAGAAGTAGAGGCTTGAAGAAGTAGTATTAGGAAGTGAAGAAGTAGTGTATAGTTATGAACTAGATTGTAGTTGTGAAGAAATAGTAGTGTTGTGAAGAAGAAGTAGAGTAGAAGTTGTGAAGTAGTTGTGGTGTGAAGTAGTCTTGAGAAGTCGTGAAGAAGTTATGAAGCCGTAGTGAAGAAGTTGTGAAGAAGTCGTGAAGCCGTTGTGAAGAAGTCGTGAAGAAGTTGTGATTGTAGTTGTGAGATTGGTTCTAGCTACGATTAGAACTCGACATTTAGCTTTGTGTCGTAAAATTGGTGTAAGCGAAAGTTGTGTAAGGTTTTCTCCGCCATAAGGGAGCTTGTTGACATAGTGAAGAAAACTCTCGAGTTAGGTGCTCGAGGAGTGGAGTAGGGCAAGGAAGGTGTCCTTGTAGCCGAACCACTATAAATCATTTGTCTCGCGGTTCAATCTTTCCATCTCTATCTTTCATTTCATTTCATTACTTTACTTGCATTGTTAATTTAGATTTACTTATATTTGTTCATATTGTTCAAGAGTTGAGTTCACATAAATTCGAATATAAGTTTTTAAAAGTAAACAAAGTTTTCATAATAAAATAAAAAGACGTAAAACTATTCAACCCCCCCCCCCCCCTTCTAGTTTTCCACAATCTTTAAATGCTCCGCATGTTCTTCTTCGTTTCGAGAATAGATAAGAATATCATCAATGAACACGATCACGAATTTATCCAAATAAGGTTTACATACACGATTCATGAGATCTATGAATACTGTCGGTGCATTAGTTAACCCAAATGGCATTACTTGAAATTCGTAGTGACCGTATCTCGTTCGAAATACTATTTTAGGAATATCCTCTTCCCTAACACGCAGCTGATGATATCCAGATCTTAGGTCGATTTTCGAGTAAACGCTTGATCCTTGCAATTGGTCGAACAAATCATCGATCCTTGGTAATGGATATCGATTCTTCACCGTAAGTTTATTCAACTCTCGGTAATCAATACACATCCTAAGAGATCTGTCCTTCTTCTTGACGAATAGGACAGGTGCTCCCCAAGGTGATGAACTTGGTCGAATAAATCCTTTATCCAACAACTCCTGCAGTTGATTGGATAATTCCTGCATTTCCGATGGCGCTAAACGGTAGGGTGCTCGCGCTACTGGCGCTGCTCCTGGCACCAAGTTGATTTGGAACTCTACCTGACGAACAGGTGGTAGTCTAGGTAACTCTTCAGGAAATACTTCCGGAAAGTCCCGTACAACAGGCACATCTTCCAGTCGCTTCTCATTTGTTTCCTTTTCCGTTACATGGGCTAAGAATGCTTGATAACCTCGGTTGATATATTTCATGGTTTTAATGCAGGATATTATGCTTAGTCTGGTTTTACTTTGATCACCACGGATAATCAAAGTCTCACCCTCAAAAGGGATGTGAACCACCTTCTCGTCGCACAAAATCCTTGCACGATATTTAGATAACCAATCCATACCAACGATTACGTCAAAGCTTCCGAGTTCAATAGGCATAAAGTCGATGTCGAATGGTTGATTTAATAGAGTCACGGTACAACCTTGGATTATAGAGTTAGTGCCTACTAATTTCCCATTAGCTAGCTCAATTTCACACGTATCATTTAAGGCAATGGGAGAGAGTTTAAGTAAGGAAGCGAAAGTAAGAGATATAAAGCTTTTATCGGATCCGGTATAAAATAATACTCTAGCTAAACGTTGATTGAGAGGAAACGTACCCGTGACTACTTCTGGGTTCTGCTGCATATTACCATCTCCTAGCACATACGCTGTAATACCTGAAATTTAGAAAGTGTGTAAAATGACCAAATTACCCCTGAAACCTTAAAAGTTAATTAAAACACTTATAAAGCACAAAATAAATTCCGAATCTCTGGTAACGAACTACATATGAAGTAAAATAATTTTGAGACAACATTTTAACATTTTTGCATGTCCTAAAATTTATTGTAAACTCAAAATATTAATTTATGTATTTATTTTAGATTTAAAACTAATTAAAATCAAGATAATGACCAAATAAAATAGGAAATAAATCACAAATAAAATTCTTTTGATATTTATCTGAGTTGGGCCAATTCCTAAGTGATTTTTCCCCCTCCTAAGTCGGCCATAACATTATTTAACCAAATTCTATTTATTTTCTCCTAAAAATAAAATCCGAAACCCTAAAAAACCCTAAAGTCGACACATAAAAATCGACCCCTCCTCCATTTGAATTCTGGGCAAGATCAAGTATTTTTTGGTGTTCATCAAGGTTTAATCTAGCTAATAAAAATAAGTTTTGGGTCGTGGAGGGCTTGGTTCGATCATAAAGCCTTTTTCTTTGTCGATAAATTCATCCGAGAGGTAAATAAATCCTACCCTTAATCTATACGTTCTAATATTGATTTAGCATTTTTCTAATATTCTTTGGATCACATATGACTTATAAAAATTAGTTGGAACAAATCATGCAAGCTAGAACAATCGTACTAATTTTAGATAGCTAAAACACACTTAAATTCCAAATATAACCATACAAATTTTCTGAGGTTTGTTCATAATTTTCCTGTGTTCTATGATGATCATATAAGTCTTAAAAAATAGCTATTTGATTTGTGGAAGCTTAAATCATGTGTTCTTGAATTGTCTTTGTAATCGGATAAAAAGAAAAAGAAAGAAAAAATATGAAAACCCTATGTAACGATTTAGGGTTAGGTTTTATATGATGAAATCTGAGTAATAAATGCGGTACAATGTTGGTGTAATGAGTGTTCAATGATTGGAAGAATTAGGGTTTAGGTTTGGTAATTTAAAAGTATATACGATTAGGTTTTTAAATTAGAAGGGTGTGTTTTGCCAACTTTGAAACTTGTGGGATATTTTTGTAATGTTATTTAGGTCTGTGGTGATGTATAAAAATTATAAGATGAGGGTCCTAGGTGTAAAATATGCAAGAAAATATTTAATTTGAAATTATATGTGTCGAATTGTAATTTAATTAAATGGAGGGACTAAAAGTGTAAATTCTGGAAACTTAGAGTTATTCTATGTAAATAATGTTATTAAGGGTGTAATATGTAATTTTGGATATTTATGGGTTTAATATGTAATTATTGATAATTTGTGAATTGAATTATAAGTTTTGTAAATTAAAGGGACTAAATATGTAATTACGTGAAACTGGAGGGTGAATTCGTACCACATATAAATTTAAGGGTATATTCTGTAAATGAGTAAATGTAAGGGCTTGTTATGTAAATATGAATATAGTAAGGGTTAAGATGTAGTTTATGTAATTATAAGGTTTATTTTGTAAATTAAATAACTTAAGGGTATAGATTGTAAATTGTGAAACTTAAAGGACTAAAGGTGTGATTCTGAATAATTTATGTATTTAAAATTAGTAACTTGCAATATTTTGTTTTTAAAACCCTTAACTTTGGAATATTTACATTTAAAACCCTAAATTATGGAATGTTGTTATATTTAACCCTAAACTATCATAACTTGTTAAAATATACCCTATGTCCATAATATGCTTAAATAATGACTTGACTTAAGTTAAAATACTTAAATCTTCTAATTATGGAAACTTACTAAATAAGGAAACTTTCTAATAATGGAAACTTACTAATTCTGGAAACCTGCTAAAAATAGAAAGTTACTTAAAATGGAAGGATGAACTAAAATAGTAATCTGAACTTGAACCCCTTTATAATTCCGTCTTCTACTCCTTTAGGTGTGAAGAAGGAGAGGTCTTGAATCCATTCTATGCTTTCTGTTTCTTATTTTGCTTGCATTCGCAATAAGGTACAGATACTCTGCCCTTTTTCAGTAAGGGTGTCTTATTCCCTTGATATGATTTTGATTTCTGATTCGTTTAAGATTCCCTAAGCCATTGCTATGTTCCCTTTTGTTGTGAACCTTTGCCATGATCCTTTGCTTTGTAAACCTTTATCTGATAAACTCTGATTTGGACCTTTGATATTACTTCTGAAATATTTGATTATGAACCATCTGTTATGAACCATCTGTTATGGACCTTTGGATATGACATTCTGATTTGATTTGATATCTGACTCTTAGTTTGATACCCGAGCCAAAATTTGTGACCCTAGCCATGAAGGTAACATGGCCATGTCATTGATGCACCAATGGCATGACTCTAGTGTGGTTGAGTGATGTTCCACACCGTCCCTTATCTGTTATCTGTTATGAGCTCAAGTATATATATGGCCACGATTTGTCTGCAGGGGCGTATGGATGCATCCTAGATCTGTTTTGTTTAGTGGATTATCTATATATGATTTGTTATTGTCTGGTGATTGGTACTATGTGCGATACATGCCCTTCACATATCTGAGAGGTCGTTCCTCTATGGTTACTATATCTGATTTGTCTGGGCTCGTGGTGGATTACTATCCTATCCTATTCCTTATACTTTCTCATTGTTATACCTTATGATATTTCCCCATTGCACCATATCTTATTTCTGTTTCGTTATCATTACTTTGTTTATGTATCTGTTCACTGAGCTCTCGTAGCTTAGCCGCATTTCTTTTCCTGCGGCAGGTTTTAGTAGGAAGCTGGGAATGAGTGGAGAATACCTTGGACTTAGAAGACCTTGATAGTCATCTGGATCAGAGTTGATTAGAAGTTATTATGTTTTAGAATTAGTATTTATCGGAAGTTTCATTTGTAACCCTGTAATTTCAGTATTTCATTCGTAACCTTTTATATTTCTTGTATTACTATAGATGTATGCTTTGTTTTGATCTGATATGAAACCATTACTGTGACATCTTTACCCTTGTCGGGTCGGGGTGTTACACTTGTACGCTCTTCCGCGGGCACCATTGTTCGGGTTAACGTTCAGTTTCGGACATTGATTCCTATAATGCCCTTTCTCACCACATCCATGGCATGTCACGTTCACCGGCTGCAAATTCGCTCCTGTTGCTCTACAGTCTTTGGTCTGATGTCCGATTCTCTGACACTTCGTGCATTGGCAATGCATGGACCAAAGTAGTGCAACAAGCATCGATTGCAATACGGCTTCGTTCCGACATAACCACCCTTCTCAGTAGAAGTGGCAGTATAGGATTTAGCAGTTTCCTGTCGACGGTTCGGTTGATGATGATATTGGTTACGGTTTTGATGGTAATTGTTTTGAATATGACGGTTGTGGTTGGGACGATTGTCGAAATGACGGGAATTTCTGCTATCATCAAACTTTCGTTTGTGATCGCTGTTTCCCTGAATAGAATTTCGCTTGATTTCCCGATCCATCATTTTCTGAGCTGTGGTCATCGCTTCTTCCAACGACTGAGGTTTCGAAACAGTAACATTCCCTTCGATGCTTCGAGGTAATCCTTCAGTATATTTCTCTAACAACTTCTCCTGATCAGGCACAATAGTTGGACATAGGAGAGCAAGCTCCTGAAACCTTCTATTGTAAGCCTTGATATCTGTTCCTTTCACAGCTAACTGGTGGAATTCATCCTCCAGTTTCTTGATTTCGGTACGGGGACAATACTTATTCAGCATTTTCTTTTTGAGATCATCCCAAGTGAGTTGATGAGCCTCTTCTATTCCCATGGTTCGGGAAGTAGCAGACCACCAAGACAAGGCATCATCTAACAAAGTCCTTGTAGCGAAAGTAACTTTGCAGTCATCAGAACACCCGCTCCTTACAAAGACCACTTCCATACGTTCAAATCAACGAGCTAATTCTGTAGCTCCTTCAGTTCCTTTGAAGAAAGTTGGTTTGCAATTCATGAAATCTTTGTAAGAGCACTTGCGAGCATTAGCTGACTCACTTTCTCCATTAGGTCGGCTTGAGCTTCCAGTACGAGCCATTTCCGCTGCTTGAGTCTCAAGTGCTGCAGCAACACTGTCTGCAACAAGCTTTCGGATAGCAGCTTGGGACATGGTTGGTTCTGGGGATTTGCGAGACATATTTCTATTAATGCCACAGAGAGAATACATGTTTAGAATTTGCATAGTGACCAATATCAATAGGAATTCCATGAAAATCACAAGGTCACGATATGTTCAAATGTCACACATGTATGCAGATTACCACTAGTTCACATGAATCTATATCGTAAACAGCAAATCATCATAACCACATATAGCCATAAACAACTTGCTAATTCGTTATACATAACAAAATTAGTACAAGTGTCCTATTTATGCCACATGTCCCGTGGCTACGTACAAAAGCTGCATGATATAAACCATATGCTAGTGCTACGTCCATATCATAGTTCCAAAACTTGGACGTAGTTCAAAAGACAATATATATATATATATATATATATATATATATATATATATATATATATAATATATATATATATATATATATATATATATTATATATATATATATGACCTACTAACTTCCGGGAGTTCGCTTAAGTCGACTGTCGAGTTCAGCGATCATGCTGACAAGAACCTGCATGGACTCCTGGTATTGCGTCTGCATCTCGGTCACAGTCGTCTCTAAAGCTGCGATTCGATTCTGGGCTGTTGCTAATTCTTCATTCCTCTTAAGCATTTCTTCTATTAACTTCAATTCATTATCATATATGAAAGGTATTTCTCGTCTAACCTGTTCATAATTCTTCTCGGACTCTTTACGGTTCTCATTCACCTTCTGCTGCATCACCTCCTGATCCGTCATTAAATCTTCCACCCTATACTCGATGCCTTCAATACGTTCTAATGGAAGTTTGTCGAGATGTCCCAATGCGGTCTCAATCTGCTCCTCTTGGCGCTCTAGCCGTGACAGAAGAGTAGAGACGGACGGTTGACGTTCCTGTGCTGCCTGGGAACTTTCTCCTATTTCGAAGACTCGCGGCGGAGTGGGAATATCGGGGGTAGGTGATCGAGGCAGAGCATTATACCTGGCTATAATAGCTCGAACTTCGTCACTTGGCTCGTATGGGACAGAGTGAGGAGTGAAGCTAGTGAGCGATGTAGGATCGGATGATATGTAGGTAGGTAGCATATAAGAATAAGGCAACGGCGAGGATGACGTAGGTACCGGAATAGTTCTGATTCTGGCCGTTCTTCTGATTCTCTCAGAGGGTATCTCTATAACCGAAGGAGAATCTGGATCAGACGGTTCGGCGTCGGCGAACGTACGAGCTCTCTCTCGAGCCTGAATATATAGATCATCAGGAAAAGGCACAACATCAGGCATCAAAGTGTCTTCGGATGGCTCTTCAGAGGGATCCGACTCTGCATCATGCCCGAATGCCGGAGAAATCTCAGGTACCATAGTAACATCTTCAGATGGATCCAAATCCGTTACTCGTCTAGGTACTGCCATGACGTCAGGTACAATCGCGACGTTTTCCGAATCCGACGTAAGAGTAATAGAATGAGGAGGAGAAGTCATGACTCTGTAACCACCCAGTAATTATAAATATCCCACTATATAACTAAATAGTTAAAAGTAAATCATGTATAAATAATATTTCGGTAACGTCGTGGCACGGAGGACTCAGGTTAAGTTTTTACGAAAATTGGTTATAGTTCAATGTTTGAAAACATTTGGTTCTCTATAACCATGAGCTCTGATACAAATCTGTAACACCCCCGTTTTCGATATACGCAGCAGAATACAGGTTTGGGGTGCTACTTCATGGTTCACAGTCATGAAAATAGAAAACGACTCGAAAAGAGACGTTTTAGATAAAATTGTTATCATTCATTTATTTAAATCAGAGTACATAGGATAGGTCCGAGAGGGAGGTTTGGAAAATACGTTATAAAAGTTACATTATTCGTTTGAATGATAACAACGTGGACACCCTTTTTAGAAGAAAGTCCACAGCCACTCCGTGCCGATAATCATACTCCTAATTACCTGAGATAACATGCTTAAAAAGTCAACAAAAATGTTGAGTGAATCCATAGCGTTTAAAGTTATAAGCAGTTTTGAACACAAGTCATAATAAGAGAAATCAGTTATATCACAGTTCGGAAATATTGCACTAAACCTCATGACATCAAGCGTTAACACGTTTTAGTCTCACCAACATAATTAAATGTATAGTGGTTTGCCCCCAGGTTTTAATCTCAAATATAGTGCATTTGTCTAACCAGCTACCACACAGATATCCATCTGGCTATAACAAATGGGGCGTCAGGCCAATAGATCTATCCATAATATTCGCGCTCACCCGTGGGTGACTAATGATGCATGATAAAGGGTCTTTCAATAAATAATAATATAAATTCAGATCGGTAAACGTTAGCTTAGTGCAATAACAATCAAGGAAATACTTGTGTTCGGTTTAATAGCATGTATCTCCCCACGAGTTTAGAAAACGTATAAAAGTAAAAAGTGGGACTACGAACTCACCTGGACAGTCTGGATGGAAAACAAAGTTAAACAAAGTTGATAAACGTCTCCGGCACGCAACCTGGGTTGGTATGTCAAGTTTTCAGTAACCGTTTCTAATTATATAAGTTTTTATTATCCGTTTCGTAACGTTTTCGGTAAATGTTAAATTTGAGACAACATGAAGTCTCTCCAAAAGTTATAAGATTTTATCTTATTTCTTATCTATAGGTTTTCGTTCTGTTCGTTCGTTATTAAAGAAAACGTATTTTAGTTTAATAATAATAATAATAATAATAATAATAATAATAATAATAATAATAATAATAATAATAATAATAATAATAATAATAATAATTTTTTTGGAAGGCGACTTTCAATTTTTGGTTTAGAGAGTCGTACCTGCCATAAAGGCAGGCCCTCATCCACCACATACCCAGACTATGTTGTCTGAACCGGGCCCACGCTGGTGTAGTGGGGATTCAACGGCTTCCGCCCGAAAACCGTACTGCCTCCACACGAGATAACTCGTTGGAGTAACAGCCGGATGAAAACCGGGGCCGGCTCGGATTCGAATCTGCGCAACTAATGGCTCACAGACTCTCCTCTTCATTGCCTAATATCAACAGACCCTGTGATCAAAGAGGACTTCCCGGATGGTCACCCATCCGGTACTACTCTCTCTGTGGCTCACTTAACAAGTTAAGCACTCACTTAACAAGTTAAAGCACCCTTTCAAAGCTGCTCCTTCTTTGCCTCTTTTACCTATTGATCATCATCCCCTCATTACATCTTCTACTGTGGTTCTTGATATGATTAAGAGTTTCCCTCGTGGTACTTCTTGTGGTCGGGATGGTTTACGTGCCCAACACCTTTTGGATTGTATTAGTAGTGCTGCTGTGGCTATTTCTGATGAGTTGATCGCTTCTATCACCCAAGTGGTGAACCTTTTTCTTGATGGTAAATGCCCCAGGGCGTTGGGTGAGTATATTGCTAGTGATCCTCTTACGCCGCTGGTCAAGCCGGGTGGTGGTATTCGCCCTATTGCTGTGGGGACCATTTGGAGGCGCTTAGTTTCCAAAGTTAGTGCCGCTTTGATTGGACATTCTTTGGATGGTTATCTTAATGATCTGCAGTTTGGTGTTGGGGTATCTGGAGGAGGAGAGGCTATTCTTCATGCCGTGAATCGGGTGATTGAAGAGCGTGGAGATGATGCGGGTCTTTCGATGTTGTTGGTTGATTTCAAAAAACGCCTTCAACTTGGTAG
This sequence comes from Artemisia tridentata subsp. tridentata, assembly GCA_021014915.2. Classification (NCBI taxonomy): domain Eukaryota; kingdom Viridiplantae; phylum Streptophyta; class Magnoliopsida; order Asterales; family Asteraceae; genus Artemisia; species Artemisia tridentata. The sequence goes on from CP139507.1 coordinate 73,670,032, forward strand.
ATCGTGAGGTTATGCTTCATGAGGTTCGCCTTCGTTGTCCTGCTATTTCACGTTGGGTGGAATTTTGTTACTCCAGCCCAGCTAGATTATATTATGGGGAACACACATTATGGTCGCATCAAGGCGTACAACAAGGTGATCCACTTGGGCCTTTGCTTTTTTCTTTAGTGTTACATCCTTTGGTATGTAAGATTAGAGATACTTTTAGCCTTTCCCTTCATACTTGGTACCTGGATGATGGCACTATTATTGGAGATACTTTGGTAGTGGTGGAGGTTTTAGAGCTTATCATGGTGGATTGTCCTCGTTGTGGTTTGCACCTTAATGTTGATAAAACTGAGGTTTTTTGGCCTAAAAAAGATCCCAGAAGCAGGCTTGTGGGTGTTTTCACACCTAATATTGCCCGACCTTTGCATGGTGTTAAATTACTGGGTGGGCCCGCTAGTATGGACTTTGATTTTAGTAGTGAGCTTGTTATGAAAAGAGTTGCAAAAACCATTGAGCTTATGGATGCTACTGCTAAGATTAATGATCCCCAGTGTGAGTTATTACTCCTTCGTGCTTGTGCTGGTATTTCCAAATTATATTTTGCTATGCGCACTTGCTCTCCCCGGGTCTTTGAACGTGCTCAGATTTCTTTTGATGGGGCTCTTTGCTCTACTCTAGAGCGTATTGTTACTGCTTCTGGGCCTGGTTTTGGTGATTGGCAATGGAGACTTGCTACATTACCCTTTGCGTTTGGGGGGCTTGGAGTATATTCTGCAGGTGATGTCTTAAACTATGCATTTCTTGCGTCTAGACTTCAATCTGCTGGCCTGCAGACTATGTTGCTTCGACATTCTGGTATCGTAACCCCTGGGCCTTCCTTTGATGACGCCTTGTGTGCTTTTAATGTGAAAATGGAGATTGACCTTTTGAGTAATCCGTGTGAGATCGCTGCCCCCAAACTCATGAAGAAACTGGCAGATATATATTTCACACGTGTTACCCGAACTGCCGAATCTACATTTTCTTTATCTACTCGACAGATGGCGTTATGGAAATCGCAAATGGAGGACTACACTTCAGATTGGCTTAGGGTAGTTCCGATATCTGGGTTGGGATAGACTATGAACGCCGGGACCTATCGTTGCGTGTTATGTTATCGGCTTAGTGTCCCCCTATTTTTCTGTTCAGATGTTGTGCTCAGCCTGTTCCAGGGTCTTTGTTCGTGATATTTATGGGGACCATGTTGTATCTTGTGCTGGTATTATTGGTATTAAACATCGGCATAACATGGTACATGATGTTCTTGTTGACATATGTTCTCGATCTGGGGTTTCGGCTCGTAAAGAGGTCGACATTGGACTTTGTGGTGAAAGGGACAAATCTTTACATCCTGCTGATGTGTTGCTCTACTCGTGGGATAGAGGACTTGATGTATGTGTTGATTTGACTGGATCATCGCCCTTGACGCAAACTGGTATGGTTGATTTCGTGCCGGGTCGTGTGGTGATTGAGGCTGCACAACGTAAACGCGTCAAGTATGAGGCTAAGTGCGCAGGTATGGGATATGGGTTCCTCCCCTTCTCTTTCTCTTCTTTTGGGGAACTTGAAAAGGACGCTGTGACTTTATTGAAGCGTATTCGAAAGTTTTCGATGACTCAAGACATTGGAGCACGTGCTGCTGCTCATATTTTTAGTAGGATTAGCTTTTCTATAGCTAGATGAGTGGGAGCCCAATTAGTATCTCGGCTCCCTACTAACTTCTTGTAAATCCTATATGTTTCTAATAATAAAAATTAAAAATTAAAAAAAAAATATAATAAATAATAATAATAATAATAATAATAATAATAATAATAATAATAATAATAATAATAATAATAATAATAATAATAATAATAATAATAATAATAATAATAATAATAATAATTTATTAATAATTATTATTATTATAGAAAAAGTTACACTTTAAACCTTCTAGTTTCGTATGTTGACAACTTTTACCCTTGAACTTTTGTAAAATGACAAGTTTTACCCCCAACTTACACAAAATTACAATTTTTACCCTTTAACTTTGGTTAAATGATAATTTTTACCCTTATAGTTTCAAAAATGACACTTTTTACCCCTGATGTTCATGTCAACTGCATATTAAGTCCCTTTTACAATTTTAGTTAGAGTTTTGACATAAAATACCCCTGAGACTCCCGTTGCGTTACACAAGACGTCCTTATTTCTTTAAAACGCTTTATATCTTTAGAAAAAGAGCAAAACTTCTTACGACTCTTTCGTGTACTTATTATTAGATTATAAACTAGATTTTTACAAAATCCCAGCTCGTGATTGGAGCTCACGAGCTCGAAATAATTTAATTAAGGTGTGTTTGGTTCGTTTGGTCGAGGCAGAAAACACCCGACAAAGAAAGGGTCGTATCTCATTGAATTCTCAACTAAATGACTCTGTTCTTTTTCCTACATTTAGACAGCTAAGAAACCTTCGTTATCCCAAAAATCTAGAATTTTTAAGACTCGTTTGCTAGGCGAATTTTGCGTCACAAACTCCATGTCTGCTGTAGTACTCGACAGCGACAAAAGGAAAAAAAATATTTCGTTTTCGATTTTTATCTTTTGAAACTAGGACACTTAGGTTATATTTAACATCTTTAGCATGTTTAAGGTATTTCCACTTATTTTTAGGTATTTTAGACTTATAAATTCAATTAAGAGGGTGTTTGTTTGTTCGACTAGGATGAAAAAGAAAAGAAATATTAGGGTTTTGGTTATTTAAGGTTTCTATCTTTGATCTTAGGGTATGTTAAGAGTATTTAGGCATGTTCTAGCTATCCTTACTATATTTTAACATCTAGGAACTAAAAAAAATAAAAATATCTAAGGGTGTGTTTGGGTTTGTTCGACCAAAAACAAAAAGAAAGAAAAGAATATGTAAATTTTTGTTTTAGGGTTTTTATTATTACTAAGGTGTGTTTATTAATGTATTTAGTGATATTTAGAGTATAGAAAATAAAAAGAAAAGAGTTGGAGACTTACCTAGATTAGTATGGATCGAATAGGGCAAAATGGGACTTAGGGTTTTGGAATGATCACTAGAGCTATCTACCTTCCTTCTTGGCTTACTAGAGATGTTCTTGGATCTTTATAGAGGTTATAGAACAGAATTTTTGGGTGTGAGGGGCTGTGGTATTTGATCGAATGGTTTGAGGGTTATGCAGTGGAAATGAGACTTTGTATTTATAGAGAGGATGATCTAGGGTTCTCAAGGGTTCTAGGGTTTCTTATTGGGGAAGGTGAAGAGGTCTTGGGTGATGTGGGGTGCCAAATGTGGCGCCACATGGTTAGGAGGAGGGAAAGAAGATGTGGCATACTACTATCCACCCAAGTAGCCTATTTCTAGAAGGGGGATGTGGAAACTTAGTGTTAATCCATTTGGAGTCTTAGGGTTTAAGTAAGTTAGCGTTTTGGTTTGGTTTTGGTTAGATTCGAACTAAGTAGGGTAGAAATGGAATGGGTGGTTCGAACTATGCTTAAGGGAGTTGTACATCATGCTTAAGGTTATGGTACTTTAGGGTTAGGGTTTAGTTAGGGTTCCTAGGGTTTAGGGATTTCTTAGAAATGAATTTTAGGGTTATATATATATATATATATATATATATATATATATATATATATATATATATATATATGTCGAACTACATATATTTAAAGAAAAATAATTTTGTGCATTGGGAAGTTGTATTCTAGGCTTAGGGATGTTGTACTAAGGTTTACAAAATAAGAAAAATATAATTTTAATAATTACTTAATTTATATAATTTTTATATAAATTTTTATTAGGGTTTTAATGTAATTAAATAGGTGTTTAAGTTTTTGTGCATTAAAGGGTTGTATTATAGGTTTGAGGGTTTGTACATTTATTTTATAAATTAATAAACTTATTTTAAAAATTAATATGTGTAATTACTACAAAATATACCTTTAAAAATAATTATTATTAAGATTTTTATAAGGTTTTTATTAATACTTAGTTTTTATGCATTAGAGACTTGTACCTTAGCTTAGAAGACTTGTACTTATATATTTTATAAAAATATTAATTAGGGTTTGTGATTTAATAATAGTTTTGTGAAATTAGGGTTTTATCGGGAGTTATAGTGGAATTAGGGTTTCTGTGCTTTAGTGACTTGTACATTAGTTAAATAAATTATATTTTAATATTTCTAGGGTTTCGTTATTCTCATATGTTGTTTTGGTAGTTTAGGGTTTCATAAAAACTCTTATCAGATAGAAAACGCTTAGTTTTAAAACGTACGTTAACGAAATAACGCAAAGTGGTAAATGGGACTTCATAAAGTTTTAGGTCAAAGATGTTTATATACTAAATCAGTTAAGGTTGGGTTGCGTGCACGTTTATCGAGGATGTGATCCACGTCACATAAGATAATAGTTATAATCAGGTATTAAATAAATAAATAAATAAATTCTACGCAGAAAAAGGATAAGTACTAGATAATTATATAGGGAAATCTTACAGTGGTTACACTTCTCAATTGTGACGCTTTGATAGCTTCCCCCCAAACAGACAATATTCTTTTTGAGCAGATTCAAAGCTCTCTTTCAAGCTTATATAAGGCAAGTGTAAAACAGAATTCGTACCAAACCACATCAAATATTGCTGCTCCTTTTAAGAATAATCATTGTGGTTCTCCGTTCGGGGATCATCAAATAGATCAGCAATGTATCATCTCACACATGAATAATTCTTCTCACATTTCTTCCCGCTGAAGTCTGAAGTAATGCATACCAAAAGTATCCAGAGACCACTTCCCCCAAGTAGTTGAAGTGATGCAATCAGTCTCATTGTATGAAGCCCAAAAGCCCGAAGTACACACTCAATCCCATTAATGAAGTCGAAAATGTAACATCAAAATCAATTAAGACTCGGAAATGCACTTTTCTCTCTTCAGGAAATTGCAGATGAGAATTGTGTTACCAAAGTCAACTAAGTCCCGAGTGTAAGCAATTTATCCCGTATGTAGTCGAAATGATAATACCAAGACAGTACCACAAAAGCAACTGAGTATCGGACGAACACATTTCCTTCTGTAGGATACCGACTAACCAGAGGAATCATCATACAATTGTGTACCTCTTTAATCATCAGAAACTATTTCTTACATCTCTTCCCCCACGTAGTTGGAATAATACACCAGAAGCCACGAGTTAAACACTGATTTTCTCTGCAGTTATGACATTTGTCTTCCCGGAATAACTTCAAATAAGAAGAAGTGTAAAGTTCATCACGTGTACTCGTTGTGCATTCAGATATATGTCTCCTTCCCCCTTGCTGGTTTTGATACCTCAGAATCAGCAACACATTTTACGCACATATACTTGAAATCTTGTGAGAAGAACACAATTGGCTCAAATGTATCCTGTGAGAATCAACTGCTACAGAAACCCTCTCTGACCATCTTTACCAACCCTTATGTTCTGTCGGCTATTGCTGTGACCACTTGGTGAAGTAAACCCCATATACCAAACTTGAAAATGAAGTCGAATTCCCTAAATTTGTTACTTAAGCTTGCACTGTTGTTGATTGAAGAACGATGCAGAAGAAAACCCCTATGTACCCTTATACACTCAACTAAGAGCCAAAGCAAGTACAACACCTCTTGAGACTATCTACATCTGCATCTGCGTGTGACACTGAGCACTACAATGTAACTCCTTGAAGTGATAGCTATAACCCATGAGAACTACAATGTAACTCCTTACATCAGGTATAACTAGATAATCCAAGTCCCAATCATAAATTTTATAACTTCAAGCAAGTCATCAATCGATAGATTAAATCTCGATGATGAAATAAGTAGAAGCCTTCGTGAAACCCACTTCACTCTCAACTAAGGGATGCCAACTAAACTTCGTGATCACTTAACATTCCATGTCTAAATTCTTATCCATTTTGACGTTTTAGCCGACATTTTCCTTTATGTTCTTGTGATTGCTTTACAGAGTGCACATTGGAAGGAACAACCATCCGTGATGAAGAGGATTCTTCAGAACCTGGTTCTGGGAAAGGAATGCCAAAGAACGGATCATTATTCATGTGTGCAACTTCAATATCTAGATAGTCATTATCAACACCTTGAGGAATAAGTGGAACATTAGGTGTTAAAGGAGAGTCGTATGACCATTTTTCAAATCTCACTCAACATGTAGTTTATTCACTCTTCTCCCCCTCAAAAATTGCATATGACTGCCAACTGCCATTTTTGATTGAACGAGTGAATAAGAATACAATCAACGGTAAGTAGATCCACTTGATAACTGGCAATTTGTTTATTCACCCTTTTCCCCCTCAAAAATTGCATATGACTGCCATTTTTGATTGAACGAGTGAATAAGAATACCATCAACGATAAGTGACTTCACTTGATGACTGACATGTAGTTTATTCACACTAAAATTGCATTGGAGGTTGCCATTTTTGATAGAACAAGTGAATAAGAATATACTCCAATGAACGTTGATCCACTTGATGACTGAATGAGCATGGGAAGAGCATGAAGCTTGTTGATGAGAATGGTCATAAACAAGAAGATTTCTCTTCTTCCGAAGATAAAGCGCACTTAAGCGTACGCCTTTCTTTTCTTTGAGGAACGGGGCCTGAAGTGTTATCAGCAGACGCCATTATGTTGACATTGAGGCCCGAGGCTTGAACTGCAGTGTTCAAACGTCATTGTCGATGAAGAACGAGGCTTGAACTGATGTGAACAGACGTCATCTTTTCATTTCCCCTCATATGTAGTGAGCAGCCTGAGTCCAAATGTCAAAGGACGATCTGTATGACCTGCATTTGAAAACAGACAAAAATAGAGAGTTTGGAGTGTCGGATCCCCAATTTAAGTTGGGGTCCAGTTGGTTAGTGGGAACAGGAGCATCATTTGCCTGAGTCTCAGTAGAAGTTGGAATGCTAGTGGAAGTAGCCTTTTTCTGTTTGTTTCTACGGTGGTACATAGTTAACGATGTATGAGGATTATTACAAAATCTCTCAGTGATGACACTTTCACTAGTAGTAACGTGTTTGGGTTGTATTAAAGGCACCGTTTCGGATTTAGGAGACCTAATTAGAGGGCATTGTTCTCCTATAGGGAATTTCCTTCCAGTTGGCTTCCATTGACGTACAGGCAGTACTTTAGACTTAGTTATCCTAGTTAAAGGGCACTGTTTTCCTAAAGTGAATTCCCTTCTAGTGGGCTTCCATTGATAACCAACATTAGCAAACATGTTTCATGTTGCTTTCCATGTTTGCTTGACATGCATGGCTCTCCAAACTTGCTTGACAGGGGTTTTTTTGGATGACTTTAAAAATTTCTCAACACATTTATAATGATTACCCGAAATTAAACAATCATTACATGTTTTTCAAAGTGAATCAGGATTTGAATTATGATTTCGTTTGTTCAAGTCTGACTTATTGTTCCTCATCTGGTCTTCTACTTTCTTCTTAGGAACACTTTTAGTTGGTGAAGTCCTATAATTCTTTATATTTCTCCTAGGTTTTGACTCGCTAGCTTTAGTGTCTCTGGTAACTCCTGTAGAAGGACTGATGGGAATCTTATACTTTTTTACTTCCAGTTGCTGAACATGTTTTGATGTGTTGGGATCTGAAGTTTCCAAGGGTGCCTCAAAGGTTACATGCTTGTTCTTAGTCATTGAGGATGATGCAATAAACCTATCTCGCTTTTTATCAATCTTAGGACATGTGCCAATGACGTATTCTAAGAGTTCCTGAGATCGTTTAGTGAGGAAGCAGGCATCTACAACTACACTATCAAGTGGTTTATCTATCATATCCTCTTCTACGATCTCACGAAGGGTGTCAAGACTATCCTTAAGGTGAGTGAGATATACTTGATGAACAGACCAATTGTTCCTAAAGGGAAGCGGAATAGGCACAACATCAATTGCATACTTCTTACAAGCATAAACCTTTTGAACAACATATTAACTAGCAATGATTGGCATTTTCCCTTTAACCTGAGTCTTTAGATTCTCAATTTCTTTAAGCAAAGAAGTTATCTTTTCATTATGACTGTTTCGTGTGACTTTAATTGAGTCATATAACTCTTTGTAATGATGTTTCACTTTTGAATTTTCAGTTCAAAAACACTCATTTTCATAGTGTAGGTTATTGATGGTGTCTTGATAGTGAAAATTCTGAGAATCTAAAGATGATGGTTTATTGGTGCCAATTGCTTCACTCTTGTTAGATTTTAATTGGGCAATTTGGGCCCTCAATTGTCGAATCGTGCTAGTGTGAGCTTGAATTTTTTCATCGCGTTTGCTTAACTCAAAATATGTATCAAATTCAGGAGCATCCAAAGATGTCTTGGCATTTGATATTTTACATCTTTCTTCTAAGTATTGATATTTTAATTGCAAATTAAGATGATCAACCACTAGTTTTGAAAAACGCTTGACTATGTTATCATGGTCATCATTTTGAATTTTCTCATGCAATTTCAAATTCTCCCCCTCAAGCTCAACAACACGATTCTGGGTAACATTCAATGCAATAGAATACTCATAAAATTGACAGGCAGTTAATGCAGCATCAGTAGCAGTATAAAATATATCCTGTGCAATACATCTAGCAATCAAATTCTCATTGGTGATGAGAATATTCTTTCTCTCAATCTCACGACTCTTAAGTTCTATCGCATTTTGAGCTACCTCATTTTCTATATCTTTAAACACTACTTTCATCTCATTTACTTCAGTTTTAAGGGTTTTTTGCATCCCTTCAAAATGTTCTTTAAGTAGTTTAAAGAATGGAATGACCTCAGCTAAGTAACACCTTTTTGTTTGTTCAAAACCCCTTTCCCCCTCAGTAATTCCCGTTGGCGTAATTCTCTTCTTACATGTTTTATCAAAATCAGCAAATAGTTGACAAAGAACATATATGCTAATTAGAGTTTTACATTCTGTGGGAAGAGTTAAAGGAACTAAGTGCCTGGGTGTATTGGGAGGATACACCGTTGCAGCCGCAATTTTCCTAAGGGGTGGATTTTTGGCTTTAAGTTCTTCTGCCTTTCTTTTTTCTATGTCCAAAGACCAAAATATTTGTTCAGGCGTGAACTTAGTCTGAGGTGCAAAGACAGTCAATAAATTCGCCTCATAGTAATTATGGGGTTTGATTATGACTTCATTTGCTATACATTTGGGATCCTTCATTTTTTCATTCAGCTTTTCTCTATTGATCACTTCTATCTCATTACTCTCTTCTAATGAGTACACATCGGGAGGGGTATGGCCCGGCACAATCATTACGTTTGCATCATACAATGCGGGTTGGGCTATTTTAGCACTTCTAAGGTAAGCAGACTTTGGTTCACCTATGGCTTTCTCACTATGTTCATCACACAACTTTTTATGTTTTCTAATCATTTGAGCAGTTTGTCTGGTCTGGTCTTGTATGTACAACTTGTTTTCAAGTTTATTCTTTAACGTTTTAAGTCTGGAAAAATCATTTAAGAGTTTAGATTCTTTTTCTTTGAAATCTTGCTTTAGTGTATTTACACTTTCTTGAATCTCCTGTTTTTGTTTAACAGTCTGATTCAGTTGTTTTGTAAAGAATATAACTCCTTTTTTAGGGCAAATGACACAAAAAGGCATCAAAGTTAGGGTCCATTTCCAATCAAGGTATCAAACTTTTTTTCTTGCATAAAAAGGTTCCCAACTTTTTTTTTTTTTTTTGCGGATTTGGGTTTTTTCTTAACACCCGTTAACTACAACCGTTAACTACAAACTAAAATTTTTTTAAAACTTTTATAAATCTTTTATAAAAACTAAAGGGTCATTTTTGAAACTTTAAAACTTTTATATACACCTTTAAATGTTCATCCCCAAATTCCAAATTAGGGCAAAATCCAAATTAGGGCAAAATAATTTCTTCCCCAAAATTAAAACATGACAAACTCATGTAATTCATCAAACACTTCAAACTGGGCGTACTGGAATCAAAGAAATGCAGGTTGGGAAAAAGATAATTTGATGAATCGTGTTTGTGTCTTGTGTGAATGTGGTGATGAAAGTGGTAAGTGGATTTCTTGGACTGAAAAGAACCCAGGCAGGAGGTTTTTGGGATGTCCTAACTATAAGGTAAACACATTTGTTGGTTTAAATGGTTTGTGAAAAACATGTTTTAACTTTATTTTCGTTAAATAGGCAAGAAAGCATTGTGAATTCTTTCACTGGTGGGATCCAGATTTACCAGCTGAGCATTACAAAGGTAAATTGGCAGAAGTGGAAAAAAAATGAAGAAGGATGCTGTGGAATTTGAGCTGACAAAAAAGAGATTGGAAGAAGAAGTGGCAGTGTTGAAGACTACAATGAATATGCAATCTAGGGTTATCTTTGTACTGTTAGGGTTGCTTTTCATTCTAATTATGAAAGCTTTTTAGTTTAGTTTGATCAATGAATGTATTGAAAAGGTTTCCTTTTGATGAACTATAATGTATTTGTTTAACTTTGATCAATGAATATAATGTGTGTTTTATGTTTTAATTTGAAGTGCAGTAACATGTGTATACTTGAAAAGGTGTTTAGTTTGCTGATATCTGTAAAAAGCAAACACATTGATAGGTTGCAGTCATGACATGTTTAAACAACTTTTGCAGTCATGAAAATAGGCAGTGACTGCCAAAGTAAACACATTTGCAGATTTACACTATTATAGGCAGTAACATGTGTATTGACTGCCACATGAGTCCACACATTATATAAAGGCATAATATAGGCTTCATTAGCAACTCACATTTTGAAGAAAACAAACAAGTGAGAAAATAAGCAAAAACAAGAAACCAGGTTTAACATTTAACTGCACAATGTCAGTAATATTTGATAGATTGATATTTAATATGTTCTTACAAGTACTTAGGTAATAAGTTGTTACAAATAAAACTGACATTACAAACTTTTGACTACTTATTCTACATCAAATGCATCATCTGGTGTGAGTCCTTGACCTTCATAATCCTGGATGATCTTCCTATTATAATTTTTTATTAATAATCTTTGAGAAGTCCTTCTAGGGGGTCTGTATCCTGCATTATATTGAGATTAGCAGAAGTCATCATACCTCCTTTTTAGACTTGCTTCATCCTCATTTGCAGGAACATCATTTGCATTTGTATCCTCATTGACTTGTGCTGTTGTTTCCTCATTGACTGGAACAGTTGTATCCTCATTGACTTGTGCTGTTGTTTCCTCATTGACTGGAGCAGTTGTATCCTCATTGACTTGTGCAGTTGTTTCCTCATTGGCATGTGCAGCTGTGTCTTTAATGGCATCATTTTGTTTAACTGCATCAACAATCATATCTGATGTATTTGCTTGCTCAAGTTGTATATCAACCAAGTCATCATCATCAAATAGCATGTGTAGAACATTATGTAAAATGGGTGTGTTAATTAGAATATACATCACAAAAAAAAAAAAAAAAAAAAAAAAAAAAAAAAAAAAAAAAAAAAAAAAAAAAAACCATAGAAACAAAAAAATTTTAAATTAACATTAAACTTACCCTGTTTGAAACACTAGCACTTTCTCTTCCCCTGTTTGATCCACTAGCACTTCCTCTTCCCCTTCCCCTGTTTGATCCACTACCACTTCCTCTTCCCCTATTTGATCCAGTACCACTTCCACTTCCCCTACCCCTTCCACTATTTGATCCACTAGAACTTCCCCTTCCACTGCTACCCCTTGCACTTGTTCCTCCCATCCATATACCACCTCTAGCAGTCACAACTTTTTTCTTTCTACTATAACTTGGGGTTCTAGAATTGACTGGGTCATTAACCCTAGGTCTGCCCTTCTTTTTGGGTGGATTAGGTGTCTGTGTTGATGGTTGCCCTTGTGGATTAGGTGTTTGTGGAATAGGTGTTTGTGTTGATGGTTCACCTTGTGGAGCAGGTGTTTGTGTTGATGGTTCACCTGTTTCCATTGGTTTAGTACACCCTTTTTTGTTATGACCCATTTCACCACGGTTTTGACAAGTCATTGTTCTAGGAGGCCTAGTTACATGTTTGTTATTTTTCATTTCTGACTTATCTTTTGTCCTATTCAATGTGGGTCTACCTGGCATCTTTCTTTCTAAAGGGGGTTTCATGGGCACATGTTTTCTTTTTTTCCACATATCTATACCACCAACTGGAAAAAAATTAAACTCATAGATACTTCTGTATGTGCTTACCTTGAATGAGTTGCTCACATACTCCTCTGGCTGCTTGCCAATGAAGTAAATGGCTGTGATTGCATGAGGGCAAGGTATGCCAGTTAACTGCCATTGCCTACAAGTGCACTCCCTCTTTTGTAAGTCCACACCATAGGCTTCAAGATTTCCTTGCCTTACTTCAAACTGATGCCATCCACTTGGATTCAAACTCCATTTCCTGTTAGTATAATACAAGTCAGCCTAAAGGTTTTCATATATCAGGCTACAAATTCATAAGTATTTACCTTTGAATATTCTTATGCAACTCCAAAACCTTTATGATATTAGGGCAAATATCACTTGTCCAGTCTTGACATTCCTTCATAAGAGTGTAATTCCTAGTCATCACATAGGATCTGATGTCTTCAAGCATTCCAATTATTGGTTTTCTCCTTGCATTCTTTATATGAGAATTGAAAGATTCACTCAGACCATTTTCAACAGCATCACAATCCATTCCTATCAAACACATTAAAAAAATTAAGTTAGTTCAGGTAAGTTAATTATTGAAATAAGATACAACAAATATAAAGAATATACCTTCTTTGAAGTATGATCTTGACCATGTCCATGGATCTTTATCCATGAAATACTGATAAGCTGGTTCACTTGCATTCTTGATTTCGTCCATTGTATTTAAATATCTTTGATGATTAGCACACTTTGATGCTTGCCAAAAGAGTTGTCTAAATAGAACACCAGGGTAGACCTTTGCAAAATTGGCATAAATGTGCCTAGCACATAACCTATGTTCTACTAATGGGACTACTCTCTTAACAGCATGGTAAAGTCCTTTGTGTCCATCAGATATAAATGTGACCCCTTTCCCATCTCCTAATTCAAGGTCTTTTGATAACAACTTAATAAACCATTCCCAAGTGTCTGTATTCTCAACTTGTACAACAGCCCATGCAATAAGGTATATTTGATTGTTTTCATCCCTCCCAATAGCTGCCAACAGTTGACCTTGGCACACCCCTTTCAAAAAACACCCATCCATACCTATAACCTTTCTACATCCTGCTTTCCAACCCTGTTTCAAATTATGAAAACAAATATAGAAACTGTTGAACATGTGTGTACCATCCATTAAAGGATCAATGCGTAACTGCACTGTGGTACCAGGGTTGGTTTCTCTAAGTTGGCCAGCATAATCAATCAATCTGTCATACTGATCTCCAACATTCTGCTTAAGACTATATATTGCAATCCTTCTTGCTCTACTACACTGATTGTGTGATGTTTTAACCCTATATTTTTTCATCACCATTTCTTGCAAGTCAACCACTTTCATATCAGGATACATTCTGATTTTGTCTACAAATTGTCTTGCAATCTATTTTGAAGTTACTAAACAACCAAGATTACACAGTCTACTGCAAGTGTGCTCATTAACTAGAGTTCTTATATGCCAAGAATTGCCATCATGCATCTTTACAGCTCTTAACCTAAAAGGACAACAAGGCTTATTGGGATCTCTAGGAAGTTTTTTCTTTCTTCTTTTTTTTTCATCAAACCCACACCTAACCAACAACTTTTGACTATCACTTTTTTCATACCAAAGTTGGTATCCATTGGCAACAGAATAAAAAGTAAGACAGTCTTTAACTTGATCTAAGTCTGCATACAATTCACCTAATCTAGGTTTTTTTAACTTCCAGTGTGTGTTTGGGTCATGGATAGGGTAATCTCTTTTATTAGGGTCAAACACAATCTCATCCTCATCACTCATGGCCATATCCTCATCTAAGTTAACTTCTGGTTCAACATGAGGTTTCTCTTTTTGAGATTCATCACCTAGGTCTGAAAATAAAGGATCTACTTCATCCTCATTCTCATCACTTTCATTTTCCAACACTAACTGACTTTCATCAAATACAACAACTTCATTTGTTTTTTTCTTTTCATCTAAGATTTGCCTTTCCTTTATCCTAACCTGCCTCAACTCTTCTTCACCCTCAGATAAATGATCAAGTGATGCAACATCACTTTCATCATCTGAGTCTTTGTAATAAGTAGCAGGGTTTAAAATTACAAGAAAATAATCACCACTGTATTCTACTAAAGATTCATTCTTATGAGTAACATATAATGCTATGATACCTTCATCTATACTATGCCAATTTTCGACAAACAACCTAAGATCATCATCAGACTTAATACATTTTAACCCATTACTAAAGTAATACAAGCCACACACTACTGAACCTATGTTGTTTTGAACAAAATTTTTCAACTCACTATACGTTAAAGGGGTCACATCAAGAGTGGTTGAGAGCATATCAGCATTATGATAGGTTAAAGGTTTCAGACTGAAATACCCATTATAATAAAGATCCAAGGCTAATGTACCTCCTTTGGATGAAGAAGCCATCCTGCTAAACAAAAAAAATTAACAAAAAAGGTCAACGTGTGCTTAACTTAGCCGTTATTAACATAATTAAAAAAAACAATAAGTATTAATTACCTTTAAGAACACAAAAAAGGGTTCAATTTTGTGAATCGCACTCTTAACCTTTTTTAGGGTTTATGTGTGGAAACCAATTTGGGGGGAAATATGGGGAAAAATGAAGTATCAGTGGTTATATAAAAGAAATTAAAATTGTTCATTTTTGGTCCTTCAAAATTTACAAATGTATCAAATTTTATTTAACAAAAACTTGGGGTTAGTAGTTAACGGGTGTTAAGAAAAAACCCAAATCCGCCAAAAAAAAGTTGGGAACCTTTTTATGCAAGAAAAAAAGTTTGATACCTTGATTGGAAATGGACCCTAACTTTGATGCCTTTTTGTGCCATTTGCCCCCTTTTTTAATGTTTCTTCCCTTAAATTACGTTCAGTTATGAATGTACGCATTTGACTATCCATTTTCTGCTCACGTTCAGTTAGCTCAAATTTGGCACGTTGTTCATATATGGCCACCGAATCTTTATAGATGTTAAGTCTAGTGGTCAAGGTGTCATCAGGGATAAACACGGTGTTCTCATGCAACTCACAAGCATTATCTACAACAGAAGATGCACCACTTGGTACAACAGACACTTCGTTGTGTTTCACATGCTGTTCATATGGGATAACATTGCTATTTCCCAGATTAGCAGCATCTGACTCAACAACGTTTGTCTGTTATACTTTGTTGGGAATCTTCCGTTCATGCAACACATCATCATTATGAATAACAGAAGATACCCCACTAGGTTCAGCAGATGCTTCGTTGTTTTTCACATGTTGCACGTTGTTCCTAGCAGCATCATACTCAACAACGTTTGTTTGTGGCTGATGAAGCTCTTTCTCTTGAGAATTCGGGCACACAAAGTCCCTCTTGGCACTAATGTACTCAAACACGTTTATTTGTTGTACTTCTTTGGGAATCTTCTGTTTGTCAATCATGTCATACAATTTGAGTACCTCAGAAATGACTGAATCCGTAGTGTTTGACATGATATGAACGTGCACGGGATTTTACAATTCTATGATTTAAACCGAGAAATAGAATCTTTCGCGGGATTTTACAAAAATCAAGAATAAACCGTGATTTGATTACTTGAATGTGTTATGATTAAAGTTTGGATCGATAATGATAAGTGATTGTGTGTTAGGAGTGGTGATTTGGTGTGGTTGATGCAAGTTATTATGGTGAAATTTTGGTCAAAAACATAAAAACGTCGATAATGTAAGATCTAACCTTTTGATTGTGTGGATCTATTCGGGTGGTCTTGGATCTTGAAAGATCAAGAAACCCAGGGAGTTAGTTTGTAGAGAGAAGTTTAGAGAGAGAGGGAAACTCTTGAAAGCAAAATCTGGAAAATTAGATTAAGAGAATGAAGAGTTTCACCCTTCCCTTGTGTGGGAAGGGTTATATATATAGTCCTAATATTGTGCCCCTAGTGGGCTGTGGAGTGAGCTGACAGTGGGGAAAGCCCCGACCCACTCCACAAATATAAATACGACTAGACTAATAAAACTAATATTACTAATATTACTAATAATACTAAACTAATATAAATAAGCCTACGAGCTATGTAAATGCTAAGTAGATACTCGGGGTGACCGAACCTTCATAAGAATATTTATATTCCTAACAATCTCCCCCTAAGGGAGGTCACCCCGGAAATAATAATTTGAATTATAGCATTTTGTCTTCAGAACTTGATGTCATAGCTCGTAGTCTTTGATTCTTCAATGTCTTGAAACTTTGTGCATTCAGCAGTGTTCGTTTGATGACCGTTTGATAGTCTTGGACGACCTTTGTGTATTCTTCGACTTTGTCATCCAACATTTGTTTCCAAGTCATCTTTCAGCAGTATGTTTCCTTGTGATGTGTATATCTTCGAGCCGACATGCTCACACTATTTGGTGTCATGATCTTTAGCATCAGAGTTTGCAGAAGCCGTGTTGAAGGTCCTTTTGGTTGATCATGACTTTGTTGAGTTACAATGATGATGTAGTGTGAGCATGTGGTAGAGGATTGGCATCTTTACTGCAACCAGCTACAACTGCAATCAGCTACAGCATCCAACAGCTACAACCGCCAGAAGTTCCTGCAAACGACAGTTAGCAATAACACGTCCGGTACTTACAGGTTCAGACTTCGAGATTGTTAACAGCATAGTGTGAAAACTTTCTCTAATCCTTACCAAGACCGTTCCTAATCGAAAACCCACAGAGGGCTTTTTAAGATCGTACCGTAGTATATCAACGATTAGGTGAGTCGCTGGAGATCACTCCACGACTGTAGACCGTTTGAAACCGCCGCGACCACTGATGTGGTGTTTTTTTGCTCTAATTCTTTTATATCCACGGTGGCGGCTCCAAGAACTTGGTGCGCGCGTGATGTGTCATTGTGGTTTAGCAGTATTAATGCCTACTCAAGTTTTAAATTTATATTTAGCCGACTTATCAATAAAACACACACTTTAACAAGCAGTGTACCCGGTCAGTATGAATATAATGGTAAGTAGAGTGTCGATCACTAAGAGTGGAACGTATTATCTAGTTATTCTAATCAGTATTTTAATATCCTAGATTAGCTATACAATCCTAATCTAACGCAAGGGGGTTCAGCCTGAGAGACTGGCACGGTTTGGTTATGATTAAATAGAAAACTAAACTAATGAGCACGAATCAGCGATTAGCACACACGTACACAGATAGATACTTGAGACAATAAGAAGACCTGTCCTGATAATTAAGTAGCTTGTCACTTGTTTTATTGCTAGTTTTATATGAAGTGTATATAATTAACCCTTTCTCGTTGGCTCTAATCTTATCGGCGAGTAAACCCTTAATGATCACTTATGTCTATCCCACTATCCTAGAATATTGAGCATTTGTGATGCCCACGTTTCGTATACGCTAGAATAGACAGGCGAGGAAGGGGCATGGCGACCCAAGCAATGCTCAGCTAGACACAGAGGTTATCAATGCACTAATGGGAAAGCAATTTTAAGGGGTGCCCATGATATTCCGTAGTCACATGGAATCGGCCCATCAATCCTGATGAATTAAAGTGTACTAATACAATAAAACAAAACTACTTAATGAATTGAATACATGCAGGACCTTCTTACAGCTCTTGTATCTTCGTTTAGGGTGTGTCTTGTGCTGCTAATACGTCTGAATTCGGCTCTGGTATCTTGCACTGTCCAACCTTCCAACCTCCGAAATTCGTCTGACCTTGGGGTATTTATAGTTTCTGTCTGAGGGTTAGATGCGGCGCATAGGATAAGTAGATGCGGCGCATTGACTTAACTTCGCGTGGGGTCCAAGATTAATATATTCAGGAATATTCGTACACCGCCTTAAGATGCGGCGTAACTCCATTTCTCTATGCGGCGCATGTCCTTTGCTGACTTGGATTGTAACTTGTGAAATCTTGATAGTGATGCGCCGTATGTACGAAGTATGTTGCGGCGTATCTGGAGCAGAATGATCTTGATCTTGTACATTTCAGTAGACTCTTAACATCTTGCTTGTTTTGCTCCATAATTAGTCCAAAATCGCCAAGTTTCGCATAATACTTGTTTTTACCTGAGAATTACAAAATTAAACATTAACGTATCAATTCTCATATATAATATAATAAAACAAGTCAAATAAATAAGATAAATGATGATGATAAAATGTACTTATTTGAGTTCATCAAATATCCCCCCACTTGAACTTTACTTGTCCACAAGTAAACCTTAGAATAAATCTTATGAAAATGTATCCTAAAAGATATTAGGATTTATTTTTATATTTAAGCATGTATTCATTTTGTCATAATTGCACAACCAAACACTTAACGAATTAGAAATAAAATAAAATATTTTGATAAAAGCAAATCTAATCGTTTAACTGTCCAGTCGTGACGAATATTCTATCATAAGCTTGGCAAGTATACGCATCTCCTCCACTAAAGCTAAGGAATAACAAGTCTAAAGCGGTAAAAAGGGTTTGTTGGTTAAGGGTTAATCATTCTTCTTAATCTCTATCGATCTCACATTCCAGAAAAGGCGACAAAATCACAAATACATGATCGAATCCACGACCACGATACTTGCAATTGCTCAAATCCTTAACTCGAATGGGCTAAAGATAGGACCAAGTAATTTTTACCAATAATATTATATCAAAAAGGGCGACAAAATCATAAATACATAGCCGAATCCACGACTACGATACTTAAGATTGCTCAAATCCCTAATCTCAATAAATCAAAGGTTTGGATAAAGAATGATATAGGGTATGGATAATATTTGGGATACAAATTGGTGTAAAATGAAAAATAAACAAAACAGATAAATTAAAATCCTAAGTGTGGTAAATTACTTTCCCAACCATCCCATGAATAAGACTCATATCATTGAATAACTCACGCTTTAACACTTGAAACACACGCTTTAGGTAGACACGAATTATACTCAACAATATCTCAATCAAAGAATAATCCTTAGTTGGCGTTCCCATAACGGCCAACTCCCATTCAATCCATAAATATAATATACAACAAATAGTGGTGATATCGCCCACTTAATACAAAACTTTACATAAGTTGGTTAAAACAAACTTCCAACTTTTCCTTTTCCTTTTCTTTTCTATTTTTTTGATTTTTTTTTTTTTTTTTTTTTTTTTTTTTTTTGACATCAACATAAATGTGTAAAATTTCACAACTTTTCTATCACTATTTTTCCGGATAATTTTTCCATACTCTTCATACTTTCAGAAATAACTGTAATAGTGAAAGTAGTAAACACACGAAAAATAAACTCAAAGTTATACAATATTTACTTTCATACCAATTGCATTGTGCAATTTCCTGACTCAACCAAAGATAATGAATTACGCACGCGAACACAGGTAATGTAAGGAAACACACTTTGCCTAAATCAATTAACCACGGATTTTAATCTACAGGGTAGGCTAAGGTGTAAGGGTGTAACGAAACATTATAACAAAGGTGTAAGAAACGAAAGGAACGGCTCTGAGTGTTTTTCTAGGGGTATCTTACTCTAAAAGTGAGAGTATTTTCCTTCTCTCTAAGATTTTCATCACATTTTATTAAGTAATTCATCATCTAAAATCAATCCAACCGTTTGATTTTCTTTTTGGTTTTAGATCTGTATTCTTCTTTTAATTCCACACATTTCAATATGAAATTCCACCATACTACTGTTCATTAATTTTTTTTTTCATTTATCCGTTATCACTATTTCATAACTTTTCTATTGTATCGGTATCTTTAAATTCATCTCTCTTTTACCTTAAATCTCTCCTGTTTCCCACTATTTTAATGTTGTATCAGCTGATTACCATTTAATCATGGCTGATCCTGATCCTAAAATACCTAACCTAGATCCACCACCGTTACCTGTGGAGGATGCTGTCCGTACAAAAAAATCTAATAAGAAATCTAAGAATAATGTTAGATCGGCTCTTAAGAAATCTAATGATGTAGCTAAGTCATCTCATGTGAGTTTTAAAAAAGCTGTTCAAAAGGATACTAGGAGTAGTAGTTCTATTAAGAGTAATAGCTCTGTGAGGAGTATAGATGAAAGGGAAGAAGGGGATGAAGATTTTGTGGAAATGGAAGATGGGGAAGAGGGTATTCAAGAGGTTGCAAGTACTGATGAGGGGTTGTTGACTAAGAAGCCTAAAGTCAGTGATGAGGTGAATAGAGAAGTGATGCAGAATGGTAGTGTAGAACAGAACAAGGTTAGTGTTATGTTTCCTGAGGTTGAGGTAAATAACTTAGCTAATAGTTCTGTTGGTAATAAGAATGATAAGAATTGCAATATGTTGAATAAGGCTAATGTTATTTTACCTGAAATCCCTGTTCCTGTTCATGAGAACCCTGTCTTAAACCCCAAACAAGCTAACAATGTGCAACCTAATCATGATAAAGGTAGTGGTAATGGTGCTAGTTATGTCTTGTTGAATAGCTTGTCTAGTACTGGTTGGGAGGATAATGGGGTAAAAGGAATGCAGAATTCTAAACATGGGGTGGGTGAATCAAGTGAGGCTAAAGATACTGATATGCAGGAAAACACTTCTTTTAAAAGGCCTATGTCATTCAGTAATGCTGTCAAAGGTCCTTATGGAAGTGTGAATAATAGGCTAAGGTTTATTCCTGTCTCAGTGGATAAGGAAGGGAAGGAAATAGTTGAGTTAGACCCAGTCATTGAAGAAGGTAGTAAGAAGTGGATGTTGACAGCAGTGGGATACTTTGTGGGGTATAATATGGGTTATAGGGAAATTGTTGGGCATTTAAAAAGGATGTGGAGAGATTTTCAACTTGTTGATGTTATTGTCAATAATTCTGGATTGTACTATCTTAAATTTAGAACTGATGAAGGGATGCAAACTGTTATTGAAAATGGCCCATGGCTTGTTGATCAAAAGCCATTTTTTGTTCAGAAGTGGGAGGCTGGGTTATGCTTGTGTAAACCTGAGCCAACTAGAATTCCTATTTGGGTCAAAATTTTTAATGTGCCACTTGAGGCTTGGAATATTGAAGGTATAAGTAGGATTTCTAGTAGGATTGGAACACCTATTATTATGGATAGAATCACTGCTGCTATGTGTGAAAGATCAAATGGAAGGGCCAATTTTGCTAGAGTTCTTGTTGAAGTAGATGCTACTAAGGGTATTGTTGATTCTGTGGAAGTGTGCTATAGAGGTTTGGGGAGATCTATGCATTTGAAGGTTGAATATGCTTGGAGACCTCCTGTTTGTTCTCATTGTCAGGTGTTTGGGCACAATTTCAAGGAGTGTAAGAATAGGGAGGCAACTGTGGAGGAAACTTTGGAAACTTTGAAAGCTAAAACTTATAATGAAGTGGGAGCTAATCAGGATGGAAAAAGTAATGATGGGTGGAGATCTGTGCAGGGTAAAAAGGCTAGTAAAGCTGGAAATGAAAATCTGAATATGCAGCAGGAGAGTTTTCCTAATAGGAATGGTGGGAATTATTTTAGAGGTGGAACTAGTTCTAGAGGTAGAGGAGGAGTATATGGAAGGGGAGGTTATAATGGGGTAAGAGCTAATAATGATAATAGGAACTCTACTACTTATAACAAGACTAATGAGAATGTTACAAAAACTATTGACCCTGCTAAGATGGATAAGGCTAGTGAGAATTTGAGTACAAAGGAAAGCAGTAATGGAAAGTTTTTGCCAAAAGAAATTCTGAAAACTAGTAACAGTTTTGGGGCTTTGGTTGATGAATATGAAACTGATGTGGGCAATGATTGGCAGAACAAGAAGACTAGGATTGATGTGGCTTGTGAACTAGGCCTTGAAATATCTGATGATGAAAAGAAGAATTGGACAAGGGAGCTTCAAGATTACTATGTTTTAAAATGTAAGGATTTGGAAAAAGGGAAAAGAAGAAGTCAGCTTATGGATAGAATCAAGAGTTTTAAGAAGGAAATTGTGGATAGTAATAGAGGTATTGATGCAGTGGTTAGTAGGAAGGCTGAGTTATTAGTTACAGAAGAGATGGAAAACACTGGTGCTTCAAAGAGTCAGGCATATAGTAACGTTTATGATAAAGTTTATAGAGGGGAGTTGGATAGAATAAAGGGTCTGACTTTGAAGAAGCAAATGGCTGAAGTAGAGTTGTTCATCAACTCTGAACAACCTTTTACCCCTAGTGTTAAAGAAGGTTGGACAGATGAGATGGTTGACTATTATAAGGCCAAGCTGGAAGATGTTAGAAGGGTAGTGATAGAGGGAATTGTCAATGGAATGGAAGATGAAGTAGCTGCTGATGTGTCTGCTCATGCTTCTTTTATGACTCAAAATAAAGTATATAATGCTGGTGATCAAGCTATGGCTCAGGTGCAGAGTGAGGATGCACCAACCTCCTCTCTGTTTTAATGATAGTTAAAATAGCTGCTTGGAACATTAGAGGTATGACTGATACCTCTAAACAAGATGAAGTTAAGTTGTTGATTAGTGAAAATGGAATTAGCATGTGTGGTGTTATCGAAACTAGATTAAATAAGAAAATTGTTAACACTGTGTGTCAAGAGGTGTTTGGCAATTGGTGTTGGGATAGTAATAGTGACTTATGTATTAGAGGATGTAGGGTTGCTGTTGGTTGGGACTCTGCCATTCTTAATGCTACTCTTATTTCTAAAAGTGATCAAGTTATGCATTTCTTGGTTGCTGATATCAACAATGGGAAACCTTTTTATGTTTCTTTTGTTTATGCTGAGAATGACTCTAAGGATAGATTGGCTTTATGGGATAATTTGAAGTCTCACTTGAATGATATTGGGGATTCCTCTTGGGTTATGCTGGGTGACTTTAATGTTGCTCTTTATACTGATGAATCTACCAAATCTGGGTTGGATAGAGAGTTGGGTGTGCAAGAGTTTAGAGAATGTATTGAAACTTGCTGTGTAGAAGATTTGCCTATGGAAGGTATTTTTTACACCTGGATTCAAAAAAGAAATAACCCTAAGTTGGGAATTATGAAGAAATTGGATAGGGTTATGGGTAACTGTCACTTTATGGATGATTTCAAAGCTTGTAAAGCTTCTTTTCTTCCTTTTGTGACTTCAGACCATAGCCCTGCTCTTCTTTCTGTGGATGATATTTATATTAAGAAGGCCAGAACCTTCAGATTTATGAATTATTTAGCTGATAAAGCTGAATTTGCTGATACTATTAAGAAGAATTGGAAGATTCCAGTTAAAGGTTTCCACATGTTTATTCTTGCTAAAAGGCTTAAAGCAATGAAGAGACATATGAGAAATTTGAATAGAAAAAATGGGAATGTCTATGATAAGGTAAAGAGATTGAGAGATGAGCTAAAGAAAGTGCAACAAGACCTTGACAAGGATCCTCATAATCCTTTGTTAAGGGAAGAAGAGTTGATTTATTGTGCTGCTTATAAAGAAGCTATTATGGATGAGGAAAAGGTTCTTAAGCAGAAGTCTAAAATTGAATGGTTAAAGGAGGGTGATCAGAATAATGCTTATTTTCATAACATTATAAAAGGGAGGTTTAGTAAAAGTAGAATTGATTCTATTTTTGATGACAATAGAATAAAACTCACTGGTAATGGTGTTGCTGGGAAGTTTGTTGATCATTTTCAGAAGTTTTTTGGCAGCAATGAAGACATTTACCCTCTGGATGACCCTGCTAGTCTCTTTACTAAAAAGATTAGTGAGGAAGATGCCTTGAAGATGATTTGTCCTGTTACTAATGAGGAAATAAAGAGTGCCATTTTTGAAATTGAAGACAATAGAGCCCCTGGTCCTGATGGCTTTACTTCCAAGTTCTTCAAAGCTTCATGGGGTATCATTGGTGATGATGTGTGCAATGCTGTGAAAGAATTTTTTTCTAGTGGTAAGTTGTTAGGTGAGCTGAACACTACCATAATCTCTCTTGTTCCTAAAAAGAAAAATCCTAGATTGGTCACTGATTATAGGCCTATAGCCTGTTGTGGTGTGGTTTATAAAGGGATTAGTAAGATTATCACAAATAGGATTAAGGGTGTTCTTGGGAAATTAATTGATATCAGTCAAAGTGCTTTTATTGAAGGAAGGAAGATTTGTGATAACATCCTTATAATTCAAGAGCTTATGAATGGTTATAATTGGGCCAATAAGTTTAAGAGATGTGCTTTCAAAGTGGATATCCAAAAGGCCTATGATACTGTGAGTTGGGATTTTTTGAAGACTGCTCTTGTTTTATTTGGTTTTCACTCAACTATGGTTAACTGGATAATGGTATGTCTTTCTACTGCATCTTTTTCTATCAAAGTAAATGATGAAGCTCATGGTTTTTTCAAAGCTAAAAGGGGTTTAAGGCAAGGTGACCCTGTCTCACCTTACTTATTCACTATTGTTATGGAGGTGTTTAGCTTGATGGTTAAGACGCAAATTAGACAGGATAGGAGATTCAAATACCATTGGGGTTGCAAAGAATTGGGAATTACACACCTATGTTTTGTTGATGACCTTATGCTCCTTTGTCATGATGATATGGTTTCTGCATCTATTCTTAGAAAGGCTTTGGATGAGTTTAGCTTAGCTTCTAGGCTATATCCTAGTATTGTGAAAAGCAATGCTTTTTTTGGGAATGTATCTGATGATGAGAAGTGTAAAATTCTTATGGCTATGCCTTTCCAAGAAGGTAAGCTTCCTATAAAATATCTAGGGGTTCCTTTAGTGGGTAGAAGTTTGTGTAAATCTGATTGCAAAGTATTGATTGAGAATGTTAAGAGAAGGATTGATGATTGGAGAAATAAGTATCTTTCCTACGCTGGAAGGTTACTTCTTATTGCCTCTATATTAAGCTCCTTACAAGTTTACTGGGCTTCTATGTTTATTCTTCCTATTAATGTTTGTGATGCTATTGAAATGCTGCTCAAAGGGTTTTTATGGGCGGCTTCTGATAGAGCTGGTTGCAAATCTAGTGTTGCTTGGAAAGATATATGTTTGCCTAAAAGTCAAGGTGGTTTGGGACTTAGGCCTCTTCATGAATGGAATGAAGCTATCATGTCAAAGCACCTATGGAACATTGTGTCTAACAAAGATACTATATGGGTCAAATGGGTGAATCTGCAATGGATTAAGGGTGGTAGTGTATGGAATGTGGTTATTGATCAGAAGAATTCCTCTTGGTGTTGGAAACAATTCATGGGTCTTAGAGACAAGATTAAGCAATTTGTTAGTTTTAAAATTGGGAATGGTAAAAGGTGTAACATGTGGTTTGATAAATGGCATGATAATGGACCTCTTTGTAATCTTATTACTGAAAGGTTGTTATATCAGGCTAATATGAATACAAAGGCTAAAGTTGCTGATATGATTAGGGGGAATGGGTGGAAATGGCCTAGAGAGTGGAATAGTAGATTTAGAGATGTTTTGAATATGCCTGTGCCTAACCTGGATGCTGCTACTGATGATAAAGCTATATGGACCAACAAGAAAGGAAAGGAAAAGATTTTCAGTGTTAATGAAGCTTGGAAAAACATAAGACAAAATGCTCAAAAGGTTATCTGGCATAAGCATGTGTGGTACTCTCAATGCATTCCCAGACATTCTTTTATTCTGTGGATGGCTGTAAAAGGTAAGTTGAAAAATCAAGATAGGTTATCTAAATGGTTGAATGTTCAAGATATGAAGTGTCCTTTCTGCAAAGGGTGCAAAGACTCTCACAGCCACCTATTTTTTGATTGTCCTTTCTCTAAAAGATTGTGGGAAAGATTAAAAGGTTTGGCGAAGCTGCAAGATTTGTCTAATATTTGGGGTGAAGTAATCTCTAGTATTGTCAATAAACCAGCTAAGAATAGCATCTGGAGTGTTATTCAGAGGCTCTTATTTGGTGTTGTAGTCTACTTTATCTGGAAAGAAAGGAATATGAGGCTGTTTGGTAATGGTGGTAGAAACATTCACTCCCTTTACTCAAAAATTGTTGAGACTGTTAGATTCAAACTTCTGGGTCTTAACATGAAACAATCTTTAGATGTTCAGAATGCTTCTAGAATTTGGAATCTTCCCCTCAGGTTTGGTGATAATTGTGATCAAAGTGTGGCCAATACAAGTTCTGTATGATGATTATGGTAAACTTCCTTTATGGGCTGCAAAAGTTCATGGTAGCTTTATGCAGTGATCGAAGAAACCTGTGGAGTACTGGAATGTGGCTGTGCAATAGGGTTTTTATGGTGGATATATTTGTCTACAACCTGGAAAAGTTTCATGGCAGCTCCCTTGCTCAGGTCTGTGGTATGTTTTGTTATGTTATGAGTTGGTTCTCTTCTCACTGGTTATTGATAGTTTGGTATCTTTGGACTTGGCAGTTTTGGCTTTGGTTCTTTTTTGGGGGGTTTTTTTTGCTGGGTCCTAGTATCTTTTAGTTTGGCATTTTGGTTTTTGAGATGTTGTTTTGTTTAGGTTTTTTTCGGATTTTTTTTGAGTCTGTATTGCCCACCTTATGCCCCATGAGTATGTTCATGGTTGCCATGGGTTGGTTTCTGTTTATATTTTTTTGATAGTAATAAAATTTTACCTTTTTAAAAAAAAAAAAAAAAAAAAATTTTTACCTTTTTAAAAAAAAAAAGAAAAAAAAGTGAGAGTAACAAAAGGGTTTATACGGGGGTTAACTAACCAGTGTAGTTAGCTAATAACACATAACATATAAAGGCTATTTGGGTGTAATCCTAGAAATTTACCAATTTAGACAAGTCATTCCAATTATATAAATAATACTTATTATTGTGGTCTCGAATAGTATACAAGCCAAGTTCTAAAGTTTACAAGTCACCGGCACACTCATAGATTTGTGAATTTTGATAAGTTCACAATTTTTGGAAATAATGTTATGTGTGCAGCTATGTAATTTAGACTTTAAACAAAAACATGCTAAAAAATTTAAATTTTGATATATTAAGCGCATTTTAAGCATATTTTGAAAAATTTTAGGACAAGTAAGTGTTCTAATTCTCCAATCCCCCCACTTAAGTTAAACAACGTCCTCGTTGTTTGTATCAAAGATTAAAAACTGGAAAATAAAAGAATTAGAACAGAAAAACTCCCCTGAGATTTGCTCGGTATGATCCTCCATTATTCGTATAAGAGCAAAAATCAACTTTCTTGTGGATGAGAACGTTTAAGCTTCAAAAATGATGTATCCACAAGAATGCAGGAATCTATAATACCATTCAGACTTTAACACACCTGAGTTAAGAAGGTTCAAACTTGCATAATACATTAGTAGTTAGTAAAAATAAAACTTAAAAAATTAAAATGAAAATCATCAGGTCAGTCGATACGCCGTATCTTATGGAAGAAGATACGCCGTATCGAGCCTGGAATAAATACGAATCAGAATAAAAGATGCGTCGCATCCTTAACCAGGGATTTTTCACTTTAAATAATATATGACCAGTGCAGGTGATGCGTCGCATCTTATGATGGAGATGCGCCGTATCTTCTGCAGGTCTGACAGACTCAATACAAAATCAGAAAATAAAATAAAAGATAAGCATGGGTTGCCTCCCACGAAGCGCTTGTTTTTGTTCGAGTCACGAGCCTGACTCCACCCTTATTTACTGTGTAATAGGGTGTTGTTCCCCCCACTTGGGATCAAGTGCGGGTGATAGTAGCAATAAACACGAAAAGAGTGTAAATTTGCTAGTAAAGATGGAAGAAATAAATAAAGATCATACCTTGGCAATATATGTACATCTTCCCTATTCTTACTCGGTTTGGTTGATAAATTGGATGACTTAACCACTTCATCTGAAAGAGTAGTATGTTGAGGAAAAATGATTCTCCTTTCTTCTTGGTTAGTCTCTTTGGTAGTAAGGCGTCCCTTGACTTCCGCAGAAGATGAGAAAGGGTCTTTAGCAAGTAAAAGTTCGAGTTCCTCTATATCCTTCATAGGGTCGAAATCATCATCTTCATCAATCATAGCAATGTTTAAGAGCTCATCACCAAATTCTTCCTCGAGCTCCACCAAAAACGGGTTGATCACAGGTGCTTCATGTGCTTCAATAGGTAGTGTAATAAATTTGACCTCATCATTCTTATGTTTTGCAACCTGTTTAGGAAAACTAGCAAGATTATTAGTAACGGGATTAATAATATTAAATAAATTTGTACCACTTTGTGTTGTAAGTGACTCCAATTCATCTTGTGAATCTCCATCTTCAACTAGCGGTCTTGCAATTTCATAATCGTCCCGAATTTCATCCTTAAATAAGTAATCCCATATTTCTTCAAAATCCCTCGTTGGGTCAAAATCTGGTTGAGGTATGTCATCATAAACTATGGCGTCAAATGGTTCGAAATCAAAATTAGAATACTTTTCATCTTCATCCGTTGGATTGTCTAATGGTGGTAATACGATTGCAGAATATTCTTCAACGTAGGGTTCCGTATACACATCATCTTGTGCAATCTCCGGAGAAAAAGTACTATCAATAACAATTGCCGGAATTGGTTTCACGGTATATGAATCTTCTTCATCATCATTTGACATACACCAAGTGTGTTGAAATGGCAATTTGTTTCTTTCTTTCCTTGACTTTTCTTGTCCTAAAATCAAGTATTCTTCCATAGTGATTTCTTTCGTCTTAATGACTTGTGCACCATATCTTGCTCTTTTCCAATCATACACCTGATTATTGCTCAAGGCTCTTTCCTCTATAAACTTGACATATTCTTCCATTGTAATATCCGGATCGTCCATTTTCCTGAAATAAAACTTACTCGTGCAAAAGAAGAGTGAAACAATCAAAGTAAAATAAAAGTTGCTGATATCAGTAGACGATGCGCCGTATCCAAAAAGTTGGATACGCCGTATCTTATTTCATTAAAATTTAATCAGACTTTTATTCAGAAAATAGATACGCCGCTTATGATTTTAGAATGCGCCGTATAAGGTTTAATTATCAAAAATCGATTATATTTATTAAAATTAAATGCGTCGTATTAACAAAAGCTAATGCGCCGTATTTTCGTTACGTTTCAAAATACAAGATTTTTGATTCAGAAGATGCGCCGTATCGATAGAAATCGATGCGTCGTATCTGTTTAATAATTCGAAAACTGTTTTTAATTTAAATCGAAAATACGCCGTATCTGTTAAAACAGATGCGTCGTATGGCGTTAGGGTTTAGAAAAAAATTTCTTATTAAAAACAGAATACGTCGTATCTTGGGGAAAGATGCGTCGGACTCGAATTTATTAAACGCGTTGTATTTTATAAAAATTAAACGCAATACGCCGTATCTGTGAAAACACATGCGCCGTATCGTTTGTATTAGCACAGTACAACGATAGCAGAATGCAGAAAAATAGAAAAAGAAAAACAAAAAATAAAAACAAACGATAAGAAACAATAATTAAAGAAAATAAAAACACACAAAAACAGAAAATATGCAAATAATACAATGAATGCAATTTATCTAATATATAACAGGGTTAGTGGTTAGAATCTAAAAATTAAAAAGAAAAACCTAATTAAAATACTAACCAAATTAACAGATAATAACAATTCACTCCCCGGCAGCGGCGCCAAAAACTTGATGTGGTGTTTTTTGCTCTAATTATTTTATATCCACGGTAGCGGCTCCAAGAACTTGGTGCGCGCGTGATGTGTCATTGTGGTTTAGCAGTATTAATGCCTACTCAAGTTTTAAATTTATATTTAGCCGACTTATCAATAAAACACACACTTTAACGAGCAGTGTACCCGGTCAGTATGAATATAATGGTAAGTAGAGTGTCGATCACTAAGAGTGGAACGTATTATCTAGTTATTCTAATCAGTATTTTAATATCCTAGGTTAGCTATACAATCCTAATCTAACGCAAGGGGGTTCAGCCTGAGAGACTGGCACGGTTTGGTTATGATTAAATAGAAAACTAAACTAATGAGCACGAATCAGCGATTAGCACACACGTACACAGATAGATACTTGAGACAATAAGAAGACCTATCCTGATAATTAAGTAGCTTGTCACTTGTTTTTATTGCTAGTTTTATATGAAGTGTATATAATTAACCCTTTCTCGTTGGCTCTAATCTTATCGGCGAGTAAACCCTTAATGATCACTTATGTCTATCCGACTATCCTAGAATATTGAGCATTTGTGATGCCCACGTTTCGTATACGCTAGAATAGATAGGCGAGGAAGGGGCATGGCGACCCAAGCAATGCTCAGCTAGACACTGAGGTTATCAATGCACTAATAAAAGTCACCAAAGACATTAACATATAAACTTTAATTAATGGGAAAGCAATTTTAAGGGGTGCCCATGATATTCCGTAGTCACATGGAATCGGCCCATCAATCCTGATGAATTAAAGTGTACTAATACAATAAAACAAAACTACTTAATGAATTGAATACATGCAGGACCTTCTTACAGCTCTTGTATCTTCGTTTAGGGTGTGTCTTGTGCTGCTAACACGTCTGAATTCGGCTCTGGTATCTTGCACTGTCCAACCTTCCAACCTCCGAAATTCGTCTGACCTTGGGGTATTTATAGTTTCTGTCTGAGGGTTAGATGCGGCGCATAGGATAAGTAGATGCGGCGCATTGACTTAACTTCGCGTGGGGTCCAAGATTAATATATTCAGGAATATTCGTACACCGCCTTAAGATGCGGCGTAACTCCATTTCTCTATGCGGCGCATGTCCTTTGCTGACTTGGATTGTAACTTGTGAAATCTTGATAGTGATGCGCCGTATGTACGAAGTATGTTGCGGCGTATCTGGAGCAGAATGATCTTGATCTTGTACATTTCAGTAGACTCTTAGCATCTTGCTTGTTTTGCTCCATAATTAGTCCAAAATCGCCAAGTTTCACATAATACTTGTTTTTACCTGAGAATTACAAAAGTAAACATTAACGTATCAATTCTCATATATAATATAATAAAACAAGTCAAATAAATAAGATAAATGATGATGATGATAAAATGTACTTATTTGAGTTCATCAACCACTAAGCGTAATCCACAGGGAATTACCGAAGTGACCTGCTTTCAGGGCTGTTTGATGTTGACCCTGGCAGGAATTTCCATTTAATCATTGAGAATTACATTTGTAAATTCCCTCATAAATGTTCTGGCAAATTGCTAAGATCTGCGTAGGACTCATGAGTTTACACCTGGTGTCCTTAATGTTGAACAACCAGTGTAGAAATAGTTTGTGTCCCTAAGAGATCTTTTTATGCATCTTGTGGCTCTAGACTCAATAGTGCGTTTTGATTTAGTGAGCGGAGGCTGGAGAGAACTGCCACCTTTTCAATATCATCTAACTCGGAGTGAGAGAGACGATAGAAATGTATTGAACTCCGTGACAATTGAAACAAGAATCCTTTGAGGGACCTTGAGTGGCTAGGGAGGGTTGTGCAGCGTATCACTGGGTCCATGATACTTTGTCTTCAATGCCAGCAATCATCTAAGTGATTCTGACAGCATATGAATTGACCCGGTTTCTGCCTAAGTTGTAAGGAGGGATTCTTTCTTTTCACCCTTTATCTTTACAATTCTTTTTCATTCTTCAACCCCTTCAGTGCTTACCGAGACTTCATAACTAGCACCTTGTTGGGTTTGTTCCAGTACTAGCTCCATCTCAGTCGGCACTTTTCCCTTATCCACTTTTCTCCTTTTTAATCATGCCTAAGGACTTCTACACTAACTAGTGGATTGTCCCTGGGTAGATCCCTCCGGCTCTGGCGGGATCATGGGAACTTGAGCCTAACCTAACCATCCTTATAACTCCATACATTCATTAAAATGGTCGGTCTTTGGTGTACTTCCACGATTGCCATAAACCAAATCTTTGAAAAATCTCTCAAAGTGCTCATGATTCTGAAACACATTTTTGCAAACACTTGAGAGTTTTATATATTTCAAATGTTCCCCCTCAACATGTGCTCGAATAATTGTTTTATAAATTTGCACATGTCAGGTGAAGCTCGCACTTTTGAATTGATTGATTTTCCAAGAACATGATCATCGCGATATACGCTTACATCACTAGTGAACTAGCTTGAAATTATTACCCGTCCAGATCACATTCAAGGAAAATCGCTCGAAATCGGTACATTCTACTCAGACACGTCCTTTGCGAGACACGCTTACATCACCAGATAAACTGGCTTGAAATTATTACCCGTCCAGGACATGTCCTTTCGACTACTGACTTTAGGTATCGTCAATTCATTGGTGAAGTCTGAGTCACGATCTCATGCTATGCCAAAATCCTTTTTCATCCATTCGCTCCCCCTCAATATGTGCATCGATATACGAAATAGTTTAGCACATATGGGAGAGCCTACACTTAAATCCAAAACATCACATTTTCATCAGGTTTCATATTTAAATCACATTCTCTCCCCCGATCAAAAATTTCAAACCTTTTGAGATTTGTGATCCCAATTGATTTAAATAATTTAGAAAACATAGGAGAAAATGTGGTCAGGTTTAACATGTTCTGATGATGAAACATACTTTGCTCCCCCTTAATCTAAGAGGGAGATTCACTGCTCATTTTGCACAAGATAACTTTTATGACACAAATGATATTGACCTTTTTGCGCAGATGATGTGATCATCCGCTTTTCTGAGTGAGTCATTGGTCAACATCGATTTTCCATCCACCAACAAAACTTTCCCACACGTTGAAGATCTCCACTTGGCGAGATCAGAATACGAACTGCTTTGTTGAAGTGAAGGTGGTGGTGGTGATGACAGTGTTGTTGTTGTTGTTGCTGCCAACGTTGTTGTTGTGGTGAATTCCGAGCCAATCAATAGAGTTTGAACGTCTGATCAAATGGTTAGAATGGGAACTGGCACATTCATTTTGGCTATGGAATCTGCATACGAATATCAACACAGATATACATACATACAGATACACTATTCCTTAATAGCTACCCTTCAGCAGCTTGCCACATTATAATACCAAATTCATTTAATCAAACCACAGTCAGGAAATACGTTAAACTACTATCTAGCATGAAGAGCAATCAGCAATCATGAACATGGCAATTCACTCATATTTCATCATTCAATTCAAGATCTTAGGAACAAGATTCTAACACGATAGATATATACCTAAGGATATCCTGAGAACATATGCACTATTTCAACAACAATTATGCAGCAATCGACTAACAGAAGTCAGACAACATTTGACACTCATTCATTCAGATCATACAAATGTCATAGGAGTATTCAAGAACATCAAACAAAACTGGTTTTCTTACTTCTTTTAGGTTTTGAGTTTTGATGTATCTAGGGGATTAAACGAGGATACCAAAGTAACACAAATGAACCTTCTAGATACATAAAGCTAGGAAACTATAAGCAAATTGCACATAATGTCCTAAACTTTCTAGCAACTAACACGTTTGGCCATTTGATATAAAGTTTTAGCAAGATCCTCTTCAACTAATACCCCATTAACTACAAAACCTTTTCAAAGCGTTATGAATTAATCAAGAAACCCGTTTGATGATATAAAATTTGAATTCACTCTCCCCCTCAATCAATGACCCGTATTCTAGTTAAATATTTGTAGTCATTGATTGAGTGACAAATTTTTTTATGCACAATCCAAGTCTAAAAGAATTTCAAGCAACACAAAATCACCAAGTGTCTTACAAATAATTTTTAGAAGAATCACAGAATGAAAACTATTTGTATACAAAGAAGATTTCTCTTCTTTTTCAAGAAATGATGCACTGAAACGTACATCAAATCGAAGAAACATGGATATAAAGTAATCCATGCCCAGGTGAACATCACCCAGTTGGAGGAACATCCATCTTTTTGGTGATGTGCTTTCCCCATTTTGAAGCGCGGGTTGCTATCTAAAGTAATAGCAAGCCATTTAGACATGTTTTAACAATCCATTTTAACTTCTGCTCGAGCTTCATTTAAAGACCCGTGCCATTATTGAATGACATTTCTAAGTCCGTAAATGTTATCGATAAACAGAAGACATGCCTAGGTGAAACTATTTTTGGCATTTTCTATTTTTCAATTTTTATGGTTTTTCTGGTTTTACGATTCTCTATTTTACAAATTGCAGGTTTTCTATATATCTATTTACAAAATGGTATAAAATATGAACAAAAATGTATGAAGCAAGATATATACAAGGATATGAACCAGAAACCATTACTCCTTAGCATTCTGAATCTTCTCCGCATTCATCACTTGACTTGCTGAAGAGCAATGTGAGCACTTTTAATCAGGGATTGATTCTGGCTTTTCACTCTCCCCGAATTAGTGCTCTCCCCCAATCTAACAACCTTTCCTGATGAACACCCATAATAGGAAGAAGAAGAAGATATTGGATGAACACCTATAATAAGAAGAAGTCTTTTGGTAACCAAATGCATGCCGTCTTTAGTCTTCTAACACTCCCGTCCTTGAGAAAAGCCGTCAAAAACCTTAGGCATCTTTTCGTAAGTTTAAGTTGAGACTCAACTGAAATCTAGCTTAACCCCACAACTCATCAAACAAGAACTGTCATGAGGTTAAGCTAAACCACAAATTTAAGCCCAGTAACAACTTGATTTCAGCTTAACCTCACAACTCATCAAACAAGAACTGTCATGAGATTAGGTTAAAATCAAGTTGGACCTAACCTTAAACTACAGAACAACTTGAACCTAACTTAACTCCACAACTCATCAAACAAGAACTGTCATGGGATTGAGTTAAATATCAAGTTGTAAGAAAAGAACTCAACATTTTTGAATGTAGAGAAGACTGTAGACTCGACCTTCTTCAAGATTGCCCAATGTGGAGGAATAGAATACCAATCATCTTCATCTCACCAAATGTCTTCCAGTAACCTTACATATAACCCATCAGCCCACAGCATACACATGAGATGATAACACCCAACAGAGAATGAAGAGTAGACTGACGACTCGACCTTCTTCAGTCTTGAGTATAACACCAAAGTAACAAGTTGAACCACTGATCATCTATAGTATGTATCCTCTTGGATATTAAGCCCTGATCATGTGAACCTGTTGTGCGTCCTTGATGTACACATTCTCTCTCCCCTGATGGTTACAATTAATCAGCCCATGACGTAAAAGCGAAACGATAATACCAAGGTAACAAGTTGAATCACTTATCATCTCTGCGGTTATCAACACCGGAATAACTTCAACTCGGAAGCAGTATAAAGCCCGATCACGTGAACCTGTTGTGCGTCCTTGGTGTACACATTTCTCTCCCCCATGATGGTTACGATTAATCGGAATCATCATCATGATGTGTACATGTAGCCTAATGACGTATACATGAAGCATTGACTAGAAACCCTTTGCTACTGATTGTATCAGCCCGTGAGAAGATGTCGATTAGCATTCCATGACCATGTTCTTCAACACCTTGATAGAGGAAGAAGATGTAGTGTTGGAGAACCATGGTTTGCACGACTCCTGAACTGACGTATTCAGGAGTCGTATGACCATTTCTCAATCATCAACCAACATGTAGATTAATATTCACCCTTCCCCCCCCCCCCCTCAAAAATTGCATATGCCTGTCAACTGCAATTTTTGGTTGAATAAGTGAATAAAAATATACTCCAATATGCGCCGATCCACTTGAAGACTGAATAAGCACGGAAAGAGCATGAAACTTGTTGATGAGAATGGCCATAAATAAGAAGATTCCTCTTCTTTTGAAGATAAAGTGCACTCAAGCGTACACTTTTCTTTTCTTTGAAGAACGAGGCCTGAACTGATGTGTACAGACGTCATTACTCTCTCTTTACTACTTCTCTCATCTAACTCCATACCAACCCCATTATCATTCTATCGGCTTGATGTCGTGACCACTGATGGAGTAAAACCCAATATGATGAACTTGAGACTGAAGTAACATAACCCGAACTTGTGACTTAAACTTGTACTAATGCGTGACAAAGAGCGGTGTAGAGACTTCGTGCAACATCGAATCCCTAAGTACTCTATACTCTTCAACCAACCAACCATCAAGTATAAGACGTACATCACCTCTTGGATATCCACAACTTCGTGTGACACTGAGCACTACAACGTGACTCCTTAAAGTGATAGTTATTTTGTAATAGGGAGAAAGAAAAAATAACTAGATATCCAAGTCCTCGTCATTGTAAAGTGTAAATGCTCGAACAAGGATCTCGAAGAATCTTCATCCAACCACCCCGATATCTTCAGATACTAAGTACACGCACCCATGAAATTTCACTTCAGTCTCAAATAAATAATACTAAACTAACGCCGTAGTCACATCTTGTCGATTGAATGCCCCGATCCAGCCATTTGTGATGTTATAGCTGAACTTTGATAATGGTTTTAACCCGATCATGGTCAAGAGCTCATAGCCCATTATCACGGGATTTTACAAATCTATGATTTAAACCGAGAAATAAGTTCTTTCGCGGGATTTTACAAAACCAAGAAGAAACCGTGAGACAGTAACAGATTGAATGTGGCATAACTGATTTGGTTTTGGTGAACATTAGTTTGGGTTAAGAATATCTTGAGAATTACATATCACATCACACCTTTTTAAAATATTTGTCCAACTAACCAACCTCGAACATAAACCACTATTTGTGACCACTTGATGAAGGAAACCCGATATACCAATCTTGCAAATGAAGTAGAATTACTCAAATTTGTTACCTAAGCTTGCATTGTTGTTGGAAGAACGGTGTTAAGTCTTTAAGTACTTAATGTTATCCTGACAAAGTATGAGACTTTCATCACCTCTTGCGATTATCCACAACGTCTTCTACGTGTGACACTGAGTACTACAATGTATCTCCTTTAAGTGATAGTTTACCAGGTCTTCAACCATCCACCGCGACTTTTGGAAACTAGATAACCCAAGTCTTCAACTTACATCATAAGCACGAGCAAGTTATCATTGAAATCATGCATCCAACCATCCCCGATTTCAAGATACAAATAGGTAGACTCTTTCGTGAAACCCAACTTCACCCTCAAGCAAGGAATACCAAATTAACTTCGTAATCATTTTGTGCGGTTGAATAGTCAAAGGGAGAAGAAACATGCGCTAATTCTTAGCAGTGCCCATGACTCATAGTCAATCCAATCAAACATAGCTGTCTGACCCAGCTGCTTGGATGTTATCAGGTGCAGTGCATGGAGTAGTTGTCGTACTGTGTACAGGATTTTACAGTTCTTGAGATCTAACCGAGAAATAAATTCAAGAACAAACTGCACAACAGTAAGTATCAGACCGCTGAAATCTTAGGCAAATAGCTAAGCCCCAAACCGCTGAAAGCTAAACCACTGAAACAGGAACAGCTAATATTCAAACCTCTGGAGACTGAACCACTGGATCCTGAATCGCTATGATCTGACCCGCTGAAACTGGAACTGCTAAGATTCAAACCGCTGGAGACTGAACCGATATGATCTGACCTGCTGTAACCGGAACCGCTAAAATTCACACCGCTGGAGACGGAACCGCTAGGAAACACGCGCTAATTCTCCCCCTCAAAAAGGGCATGCAATGACCTTTTTGCCAAAGCTGAGAGTCCGTGATGATTGTGAATTTGCCAGGCACACCATAGATACATGGAAACAACCACCTCCTGTCTTTAAGTCTGACCGCCTCTTGAGAAGATCTTGTACTACAATCCCATTAGAAGCTTGAGACACAACAATCACTTGATGAAGCTTGATAAAGAACAAGTCCGCGACTTATACTTGCACTAAATTGTGATTTAGAACCTATATTGAGCACAACAACGTAACTCCTTTAAATATAGGTAGTGATATATACCCAACCTTCCATCCTTTATTGTATATATCCACCTCTTGAACATCCAAGTCTAATCACCATAAATACGCTCAAGCAAGGGTCATCAAACATCGTGCATCCATCCAACCCCGAGATGTTTGAGACACTAAGTACACCAACCCGTGAATTAATAAACCAACCAAGCTACTGTAATTTCCCAATTCCTACCGAGCTCGTAGCACAAACTAATCCCGAAAAGATAGTCAAACCCCGTAAATTTTATTATGTCAAAATCCGAGTCCAGCTTACTTGTCCAAAGTTAATTTGACGGGATTTTACTACTCTTGAGATTTAAACCGAGAAATCGAATCTTTCGCGGGATTTTCTAAAATCTACAAGAGAAACCGTGAAATCAACAATAATAACCAAGAGTGAAGTGCAATACTAATCTTCAAAATTCAAGTCAAAGAAGTCAAATCTCAACTTGATCAAATCGCAACAAGTCAAGTCACCGTTTGTCAAATTGCAACAAGTCAAATCGCAATCAACCAAATCGCAATAACTCAAGTCGCAACAAGTCAAATAGCAACTTGTCAATTCGCAATTAACCAAATTGCAATTAGTCAACTGTAACTCAAATTGCAAAGATCAAAGTGCAGGTTCACTCAATAGGACAATGCTGCCAAATCCACAACAAAATCGAATAGAGGCTCATTATAACAAAATTTTGGTTAAGCTCATACAACCAAGTCTATCAACTGAATATAGCGACAGATTGATAAACTTTCGTGGCCCGTTTAATTATTGCTTAATCAAAATAGGAAATGATAAAACCCAGTCCACGTAATGGTATAACATTGAAGCCCAAATCATCATATACTCGGCACATCTATTTGATAAAATTCTCGGCGGCAGTCCAAGTCCACAACTAAGCCCATTGAGTTAAAAGCGAAGCCCGGTATAAATCCACGCCTAATCAAAACACAAACCTATAATCCCTAATTTAACTCATTTCATATCAAACAATACGCCCCCATTCTCTTTATCACTTCATCAAACGCATCAGAGCTCGATCAACTAAACCTTGATCTCAAAATCCATCCGCCCCCATTATCTACAATCACTCACCAAACTCATCTTTCGCAAATCTCATCTAATTATTATCATCAAGAACATCAATCCGATCTCTCAACCCTAGCACAACAACGAACCCTTATGAATATCTTGTTATCATTAATTTACTCGTGACACGCCTCAGTCTTGTAACAAGAAACTTAACACATAGACGACCTATTTCCTTCGGTTTAGCACGAATCCAGAGGGGTTGAAGAACTTGTTACTTCAAGATCTTGATATAAGGTCTCGGGTAGGTATTGATGTGTTTTGCTTTAAGTTGAGTCGTTTAGAACGAAACAAGAATAGATTATAACATGCTTGTTATGAATCTGTTATTATTAGTTTCGGATATTATATGAAGTGTAAGTATCAAGAGTCTTGATCAATGATGAGTTCGTTCTTTCGATAGATCAACCTTCAAGGTCTGATATCTTTGTAATAGATGCGGAAGAGAACTGAGATCATAAGATTGGTTGATGTTTGATTAAGTCTTAGTGTACGTCTTGGTTTAAGTTGTGATTATATTGGCTGGAGTTTGATTAAGAGTTGTGGTTACGATTGCCTTTGTTGAATTGGATAGATGAGACGTGACATTGATGGCTCGGTTTGAGTTTTTGTTGTTGTGACTGTTGATGTTTAAGACTGAGGTCGATAAGAGTCAGTGGTAGGTTTGGTTAGTGGTCTAGTTTTTTTTCTGCTTCATCTCCATTCTTTTAGATCTTTTTTAGTTTTCTTGACTAGTCAACTGTGGCCCACTGCTACAGTCACAAACCCGCTAGTCACAAAACCGCTGAAGATTAAACCGTTAATAGCAAACCGCCAAAAAGTCAAAACCGCTACAGTCACTAAACCGCTAGGACCCAAACCGCTGAAGATTAAACCGCCAAAAAGTCAAACCGCCAGGACTGGTTAAACCGCTGTTGACTGGTCAAACCGCCACCTTGGTTAAACCGCTACTGTACCTGACAAAACAGTCACTTTCAACCAAGTTGTCTTTTTCCCGTTTTGACTACTATCCAAACAGCCTACCAAAATACCACAGAACCGCTGCAAAGAAATACCAACTTTTAATCACAAATGGAGTGAATATGTTAATAACTCAGAACCGCTGCCAAGAACATGGACATCAAAGCTGCCACCAAGAATAACTCATCACCAAGAACAACCAAAAACCAAGGACCAAAACTTAAAGGCACGAATAAATGAACCACGAACCAAAAACAACCATCTGCTGCTACATACTCCAAACGTATGTATTAAAACCCAGAAGCAACAAAAACCAAATATCAACATAAGTCACCAACTGTTAAAGCCCAAGTGAATTACTAAACCAAGCGCAAATAAGACTTATGTTTAATTATGTTTTATTATTTGCACAAGTCAGATTGTAACCCAAATAAGACTTATGTTATTAACACAGTTAAGGCCCAAACGAATATTAAAAACAAATCTGGATTTGGAGGCCCACATGAAGGTTAAAACACATCTGGATCTCGAGCAGTTTGTAAGAATGACTATTCGAACAAAGATGGATGCAAAAACAGTATAAGCAAAAACATTCGAACCAGAAAAAAAATAAAACCGACACACAATCAAACGAACCTAACCATGGCTCTTGATACCAATTGTAAGATCTAACCTTTTGATTGTGTGGATCTATTCGGGTGGTCTTGGATCTTGAAAGATCAAGAAACCCATGGAGTTAGTTTGTAGAGAGAAGTTTAGAGAGAGAGGGAAACTCTTGAAAGCAAAATCTAGAAAATTAGATTAAGAGAATGAAGAGTTTCACCCTTCCCTTGTGTGGGAAGGGTTATATATATAGTCCTAATATTGTGCCCCTAGTGGGCTGTAGAGTGAGCTGACAGTTGGGAAAGCCCCGACCCACTCCACAAATATAAATACGACTAGACTAATAAAACTAATATTACTAATATTACTAATAATACTAAACTAATATAAATAAGCCTACGAGCTATGTAAATGCTAAGTAGATACTCGGGGTGACCGAACCTTCATAAGAATATTTATATTCCTAACAGATAACTTCCGTTCGGAGTGGATTTGGGCCTCGAAGGTTGCATTTTATCATTCAACGTGTCATTCTCCTCGATCCTCGCGGTAATTTTGATAGGTCGTGGGCTGAAAACGAAGTTACGGTTCAAAAGTTATAGCCGTTTGAAGTTTTGAAGAAACTTAGGCAAAACGTAGTGAAAAAGTTGGACAAAACGCAATGAAGAAATCTTGTCAAAACGCAATGATGAGGTTTAGACAAAATGCAATGAAGAGCTTTAGTCAAACCACAATGAAGAATTTTGGTCAAAACGCAGAAACCTTAAACCGCAGAAGACCACAAACCGTAGAAGATTCAAACCGCAAGATACCACAAACTGCAGAAGACTCAAATCGCATATGTTCAAACCGCAGAGACCCAAAACGCAGTAACTTCAAAACGCAATACCACAAACCGCAATCCCACAAACCGTAGTAGGTCAAACCGCAAGAAGTCAAACCGCAACACCAGAAGTCAAACCGCAGCACTAAACGACAAACCGCAGGGGACAAGAAACCACAAACCGCAACCGCAAACGGACAAGATGTCCCTTTCAGTACTTTTTGTCCTTTTTCCCATTATGGTTAGAATCCAAACCGCAGTCAGATCAAACCGCAGTCAACTATACCCAAACTAACACAAACCGCAAAGAAGAATCCTTACCGAGAGACAAACCGCAGCGAAGAATGTCTTACCGAAACCCAAACCGCAGTCAAGAAAATTCTTCTAATCTTCCACTAACTAACACCACACGACTGTATGTTGTCAAGAATTTCAACCACAAACAAGGCTTAAACCTACGATTTTGCCACCTTTCTATTCGACCCATAAAAAGCAAAACAAAAGTGCCAAAAACACACCACAAATCCGAGAATATGCACTCACACGAACCTAACCATGGCTCTTGATACCAATTGTAGCATATTCAATAACATATAACACATAAAAGATGTGAGTTTGGCCGATTGTTTTAGAGAGAGAAAGAGAGGTTGGGAACTTAGAGAGAGAAAGTAATATGTATTAGTTTAAAGTGTGAGAAGTTCCAACCCTCTCCCTAGGTGGAGAGGGGTATTAATACTTACAAACATATGTGCCCCGAGTGGGATGTAGAGTGAGCTGACAGTGGGTAAAGACCCGACCCACTCCACGAATACTTATAGTAACTAAACTAATAATAATAATACTAATAATCCTACGAGCTTGTTAATGCCACCAGATACTCGGGGTGACCGAGTCTTCACATGAATATTTATATTCCTAACATATCCTCTAAGAATCTTATCAAATCCGCTATGCAATCTAATCACCACAACTTGTACAATATTAAACTATAAACACTCCATATACATGCATACATATTCGAACATACACACACATATTTCATTCACTCATAACTCCCATTCACACCTATAATTTCTAAGTCCTAAACTCACTGCCGAAAGCCTCAAGAAACAGGAGCCATTCTCTCTAGTTGATCGAGC
The DNA here is from genome assembly GCA_021014915.2 of Artemisia tridentata subsp. tridentata. NCBI lineage: Eukaryota > Viridiplantae > Streptophyta > Magnoliopsida > Asterales > Asteraceae > Artemisia > Artemisia tridentata. The sequence continues at coordinate 73,712,700 of CP139507.1, forward strand.
CATTTCCTAGTCGAAAACCTTCCATTCGATCCTTTGGTGATCATTTTAACAAGAGACGTGCAATCCATTCGTGTTCTAGTCCTTTTTCACGTGAATCACACCACCTTTTGAGTGTTGTAATTCCATTTAAACTCATTTCATAATCAATCTTATGTTTTCAATGTTTCATGCACAAGCTATATATTCCATTCGATCATATTTACTTTCTATGCATTTTTTCGAGTTCTTGTATTTATTTTACGTTATACATTTGACCTCCTATTCATGGATGGCTAGAATATACGAGTTACATATTTATTCGACACATATATGTTCATTATAATGCATATCGAGACATGTTTCTAACACGTTTTGCATATCACACGTTTAATTGTCATTTTTCTATTTTGGACCAACTCATTTTGTCGACTAAGAAACAACCCCATTAATTTATTTTTATATATGTAACATATTGTTTTTATTACTCAAACTAATTCTTCATAAGCTCATCTTATAAACTGTTGAAATAAGCTCTCATAATAATCTCTTAAAAGTCCTTTTTAAGCTTCAAACCTATCGTTATTCGAACAGTTACATAACTCACTCATTTATACGATTGGGCTTTTAAGCCCAACAAGCCAAAAATAGGCTCTAGCGAATAAGCAGTCGAATAAGCTCAAAGGTAATATTTTTAAGACCATTAAACAAGCCCAATATACTTTTAAACCCCTTAGATAAATATCTCTTATTGGGCTTTGGTTTAGTCTCGTTAAAGCCCAATAAGCAGTTAATAAGCCCTTTTTGATAATAAGCAGTTCCATAAGACTCAAATAAGCTTTTTAAGGATGTTACAACTTTCGGAAAACTTAACATACCAATTTTGTGAAGTTTGGACTTGATTTGCAAAATATATTTCATATCGGGTTACAAATGTCAACTTCACATAAATATGTTCCAAACTGTTATTTCAGTAACTTGAGGGTAGAAAATGATCATCCAGTAAACAGAAGGCTTAAAATGTTATATTGGACCTTTTTTGGACTAAAAGTGAAAATATTACTAACCAAGGACTAACGGTGCAAAAGTTACTCTGTTAGGGTAGAAAGTGTATTTTTTGTATAAGTTCAGGGAGCATACAGTAACTTCATTTCATGCATATTCCAATTACATATTTTACACTTTTTCATTCAAACACGAGCATTTTACAATTCGTGCAATATATTAAATTACGTTACGTTTATATTTTTATATAACGAATTTTAACGAATAAACCTAACGTATTATTCAACGACTTTCGAGGAAATGATAATTATGGATCCAATACAATAAAAACAAGATAATATTATGTATAATATTATTTTTGAACTTTAAGCATTTTAAGCATATCATCCATTCACATCACTAACCAATTCGTTATCTGTTACTCATTTTCACACTCAATATTCGTATTAAGCCAAAAATGTCAAAATCTCATAATTCACTATTATTCAGGTCCTGTGTTGGAGCCGTTCCCTTAATACATTTGATTTCACATTTCACCTTTGCCAGTTACACTCAAGGTGAGTTCGTAGCCCCACTTTTAACTCGTATTTGCTTTGGAAACTTGGGGCGAGAAACATGCTTACTTTTATGGACCATTTAAACAATGCTTTTGTTTGAAAAAAATTACGTGTTAACCTAAGTACTGTATCCCAAATTCATGCCCATACTCATGTACCATTAGTTCCTGCTGGGAAGCACGAGTGATATAAATAGATCTATTGAGGGTGACACCTCCATCCGTGTTGGAGAAACAACAGTCCAGATAGGACAAACGGATGTATACCATGTCGAATTACAAGTGTCACGGGATAGAACACTTGTCGGGCCTTATTATTACATGAACTCATCTCATGCACACTGTCGTAGCTTCGGTAACATGGAACTTAGCGCAGCGTAGTAGCCTTTCGTATAACATTATGCACATTATAATGTTAACTTGTAAACTTATTTGTCCAACTTTACTGCTTTACGTAAACCTATGAACTCACCCGCTTTTTTGCTGACTTTTAGCATGTTTTTCTCAGGTGTTTAGTTGCTTGATACATGATGATGCAAGGCAGCGCTTGGTAGGGGCATAGGCACACTTTTGGAGTGTACACATAACACTCATGACCAAATTTTTTGTACTATGGGACAACTTAAAACTATTATGAGCCTTGTTTTCCGCATTTCATAATTATGTAAAACTTATGTTTTGATTAATGAAGCTTTAAAACGGATTAGAAAATCCGATCTCTATTACTTGTGTTGTGATCCAAATACGTAGCACCCCATATATCCTTTCCGCTGCGATATGATTTGGGGGTGTTACAATATAAACACCTATTATTATCATATATTGATCTAATACAACAACATATATTCAAATTACATAGACATATATTCATTACTGGAATACAATAAATCACAATATCATAAACGTCAATATTTCCCATGTGAAATTAACTTTTTGGTCCGTTAGTGAATATGTTCAAATTTTTCAAGTGCTACAACGTACTTGTGATTATGGCACAGGGCCTTTAAAATCAACGGGACGGCCCTGATCAAGGGTCACACCAGAACCACAAGTTCGCAAGTATAGATGTGTCTCGTTTATCTACCCTTGGATTAGGGTTTATCAAAATTCGCTTCCTCATCATGCGTCAGTTAATATTAGAGCTTATTAGTATCTTGGATTGTAACACCCTAGGAAAAGCCCACATTGGTTGTAGCCTGGAGAGATATTGAGTTCATAAGATAACATTTGCCTTATAATGACACAACGCGTTTTGTGGTCTACTGCGGGGGGAGTTCTTCGAAACTCGCAGTTAAGCGTGCTCATGTGAAAGGAGTACTGGTTTGGGTGACCTGCTAGGAAGTCTTCACATGAGGTCCACAAAAGCAAAGCCGTGAGCCTGCGAGCAAAGCGGACAATATTATGGTATGAGTAGGCGGGATGTTACAAGTGGTATTATAGCTACTCTTGAGCCGTTCGAGATGGTAACGCAAACCTCATCGAGGACGATGAGTCCCTTGGGGTGGGGGGGTGTTTAATTGTAACACCCTAGGCAAATCCATGTGACAAATCGTATTTTCAGGTTCTATTTCTAACCATGACTTAGGTTTTTAATTACCATTTTAGTTCGTGAACTATGAATACGAGATTACATATTAGTACATGTTATATATATATATATATATATATATATATATATATATATATATATATATATATATATATATATATATTATATATGACGAGAAATTACGAAACCTTGGGAACGAGCTCACACGTGAACCACGAGAAACCAAAACGTCACGAACGGGCTGAAAATTCATAAACCCAAAATCTTATTCGGATTTCTATTCACAAGCCCAATCCAATAACTATTAAGTTATTTTATTTTCTTTTCTTCCTTTTGGCTATAACGCCCACGACAAACACAAAAGGACCCGTAAGTCGTGATTTTTCCACACGACATGTTCATTCCTTTTCACCACTCAATCGACAAGCTGGCAATCTTATAAGATGCCAAGTCTCGAATGCTAACAACGATATTTAGTGCTTGAACTAAATGCATTTCGTTTGTCCAAAATCCAAACCATACGGTTTGAATATTTTTGGTCAAGTTTCTCAAAATGACCCATTGGTCATTTAAACTAATTCCAACGCCAAAAACTTATCCTAAATGCGTTATTGAGAGTAACTAATGGGTGTTTAACAATTGTGACACGTTAAAAACATCACTTGGGCAATAAATGGTTCGAACGAACCAAGTATGCCACATAAGGCTAACATAGACAAATTCCTATCATTCCTAGCCATGTTACTTTGTCCAAAACACATTAAATCCAATGTCTAAAGTCCAGGAGACAAGCCATACTTGTTTAATAACCTAAGGAACACATTATTGCTCTATACGAAATAAACTAACACACCTATGCTCACCTATACGATTCTCTCTTATCCACCCACTCTTGACTTATCATTCTTGTATACTCAACTCACAAATAACACTCTCTTTTGTCATTCGAACCAAGCACAAGAACAAAGAAAATAAATTCATACGTATAGCATAATCGAACGAACTAGGATTTGTGATCAACTAAGCCCCTTTGAAACCTTATCTTACTCAATCTACGAGAGTTTGTAAGTCACCACATCTCTTTTCTTTTCAGTTAAACTCGTTTTCAATATATTGCATATCGTGTATACATGTGATCGAACGTGTGTCTTTGTGGTTTGTTTCACGTGTTCTTTTTATAACCCATGTTCGAACCACCTCCCACTCACTTCTCTACTCACTAAAGTTCACTAAAATACTCACAAGGACTACCCATGCAATCGTATGAACTCAAAACGAAGTCCTTTTCCTTTTACCAAAACATGCGTACCACAAAAGACTTAGAAATTCGAAGTCTTGAAAGGTATCAAAACAGCCTAAACCCTCGTGTTCAAGGCTCAATATCTTCGAATTTTACTGATTAACACACGTAAGTTTTTATTGGTCTCGATTCTCTAGGTGAAGTACTCTATTTTTGTCTTACTACACTTGTTGTGAAAAACCCTCGAAAGCCCATAAAAACGTACCATTTGATCGTCCATCAAAACTGCTCCAACACTTAGAAATATTTGTGATTTCAGTTGTTCAAAACTCGCGACATAGCCAACTCTTGGCTAATTTTCTTCGAATCCGTACACATGACACCTATATATTTTTGAACCTTCTGATTCTAGACATGTAAAACTACATGTTTCATGTTTTCAGTTTCCAAAAATATTGAGAACCCGTCACTCAAAAATACACAAAGTGAATTGACATAGTCGAATTATATTAGAACTTAGATTTTCAATTTTGGGCTTTGTTAGCCCGTTAGCAGGCCCAATTAGCCCAAATCAATTTTTCTGGTCAAACTAGCAATTGAATTAAGCTTTAATAAGTTAAAATAAGCTTGTAAAATTTTTCTAGAATTTTTCCAAGTGTTTTTGGTCGAAAAGGACTAAAAGTGAAACGTTTTCTAACCTTAGGGACTGTTTTTGCAAAGTTCGCAAAAACAGGGTTTAAACCTGTAAAAACAGAAAGATTAGGACATTAAATGACTTTATAATAAAATATGAACTCATTTTGTCATTTTGGTAAAGTACGAGGTTAGAAATGTAAGTTTAGTTAACTAAGGACTAACGGTGTAACTTAACGACCGTTAGGGTTAAAAGTGTAAAACTTATGAAACTGAAAGGACTAAACAGAAAGTAAACATAAACTTGATTTTCATTCAGTACACTTACCCAACGACCCTTAACCTCGCTCATTCGTTCATTCGATCATTTATTAGTTAACGAAACGTTATATTGTATATAACGGTTTCTAACGATACGACCATCCGTTCTATCCAATTCTCTTGAATTGACGATCATCGTGATTCTGAAAACATAACCACAAGATAATATTCATGGAGAACATTATTTTTGAACTTGAAGCATTTAAACACAACGCACTCACTCCTTTGATCAAATCGTTATACGATTTCCACAAACGACGTTCGTGTTTAGTCGAATACTCAAAACCTTATTCTTATTCAGGTTACATGTGAAGCTAGTTCCAAGTATACAAACGATTAACGACATAGTACAATTGTTGAAGACCCAAGGTGAGTTTCATAGCCCCGGTTTTTACATTGTTTATACATGATTTCTAAACCTTCGGGGTGGGAATACTACGTTGTTTTTACATACGGACACAAGTACAAAAACTGTTACTTTGCCTTAGTTACCTAATTGCTGTTAAAGTCCCCTGGAAATCATGAACCGTTAATTAGAGATAAGCGCGGATGTTATGGATAGATCTATTTGGGTTGACACCCCCGTCCGGGTTGGTAGCGCCAACTAGTTAAACGGACGCATATCATTCGGAACAATACCGAGTGCCTAGCAAACACTACATTAGGGGCAAATTTTACGTGCTTGATTGCGCGCCTGTACGTCGAGCTTCGGGGTCATGAGCTTTGGCATTGTATTCCTGATTTTACTACTTTTGGTTGTGACTTTATATTTGTTATATTGTCTACCATGGAAATCTTGTGGTCCGCCTTACTGATTTCATAAACCTATGACTCTCACCAACATTATTGTTGACCTTTTTAACGTGTATTCTCAGGTAACTAGGTGATGATTCACCACAAGTATGGAGCAATGTCGAGGACCTTCCTAAGTGCACATCATGATGGGATTTCACTTGACATGATAACGTTTGGGATGTTGTAATGTATTTCAATTACGTAACAAACTCTGATAACTTGTGTTGTAAAAACGCTTTATGTTTTAAATAAAATCCAAACGTTTGTGTATTAAAACGGCTCACTTAGAAGTCGTTCCTGATTACCTTGTACTATGAGTCGATGAATATCACGCCCCCAGGAATTCCATTCCGCTGCAACCACGAAATTTGGGGGTGTGACAGATTGGTATCAAGAGCCAAGGTTATAGGGAACTAGGATGTATCATCGACCCTAGACTATAACCACCAAGTCACGACGTTATACAAATATCATGATGTGCTTAGGACGGTGACATGTGCTTCCATACACTGTAAGTTATACGTACTTATACATATTAGTTTTGACTTAGATTACATTATTATAATCTAGTACCCATCCTACTATCCCTGATTGGATTCGGACATGAATGATCGGTAATCATTCAATCGTCCCGGCCACTCCAATCATTCCTATTTCTGTATACTCAATAGCTTGGAGAATGCAAGAATATAATTACATATCATCGTATTACATGCGTACTTGTGATGACCTTTGTTTCTTACGGAACCTAACCAATGTTGTTTCTAGTAATTAGAAAACAATGGCTCCTAAGAGACAAGGCATGAGTAACGCTGAAATCGATGATCTTATTTCCCAACGAGTCAATGCTGCCATTGCCCAGTATGAGAACGGCCGCAACAATACTAACGGAGGTGAAGCAAGTGGAACGGCTGCGAGACCTGACGCCACTGTTCGCGGAGGTACTTACAAGGATTTCGCGTTTTGTAAGCCGCAACCCTTTACTGGAAAGGAAGGTGCGGTGGGACTGATGCAATGGCTGGAGAAATTGGAATCTACCTTCCGAATGAGTAACTGTGAGGAAAGGAGCAAAGTGAAGTTTGCTTACGGTACTCTGTCGGGTAGTGCATTATCCTGGTGGAATGCATATTCCAGTGCTGTAGGAATTGATGCTGCCTTCGAAACTCCCTGGGAAGAGTTTAGGGAGATGTTAATTGCTGAGTATTGCCCAAGAAGCGAAGTTCAGAAAATGGAAAGCGAATTCTGGAATTTGACAGTTAAGGGATATGACATTGCGGCGTATACCGACAGATACAATGAGTTGGCTGCACTATGTCCCGAGATGGTTCCAAACATGAAAAAGAAAGTTGAGAGATACATTTGGGGTCTCCCATATTTCATTCAAGGAAATGTTACGTCCTCTAAGCCAACTACGTTGAATGAGACGATTCGGATGGCTCATAGCCTGATGGATCAAGTGGTCCGAGCTAAAGCTAATCGTGACAACAACAACAACAACCGCAATAACCGCAATTACAACAACAATAACAAAAGGAAGTTTGATAACAAGGATGAAGGAAATGTTGCTCCACAACAAGCTAAGAAACAAGAAAGTGTTAAGGCCTATGCTGCGGGCCCAACTGAAAAGAAGAATTACGAAGGGAACCTTCCCAATTGTGACAAGTGTCAACGACATCATAACCCTGGACGTTGCCCTACTCCTTGTGGCAACTGTAGGAAGATGGGGCATCTAACCAAAGATTGTAAGTCTCCAAAAGTTCCTTTAACATGCTATGACTGTGGTGAAGTCGGGCACTTCAAGAAGAATTGCCCAAAAGAAAAGAACAAAGGAACTCAAAACAATGAGGCTAGGGGAAGAGCTTATAATCTCCGAAACCGAGAAGTGGCTGAGGACCCGAACGTAGTTACGGGTACGTTTCTTCTTAATGATCGTTATGCTTCGGTTTTATTTGATTCGGGTGCCGATAAGAGTTTTGTATCTACTGCTTTTGCTTCTCTACTTGATATAGCACCTACGACCCTAGATACCGCTTATAGTGTTGAATTAGCAAATGGCAACCTAGAAAACTCCAATACCATAATCCGTAATTGCACTTTTAACTTCCTAAATCATCCATTCCCCATAGACCTTATCCCTATCAAACTCGGTAGTTTCGACGTAGTAGTCGGCATGGATTGGTTGTCTAAACACCAAGCTAGAATCATCTGTGATGAGAAGGTTGTTCACCTTCCCCTGAATGGTGAAACCTTGATTATCCGCGGTGAGCGAAGCGGAACTCGACTGAACATTATTTCGTGTGTCAAGACCGAGAAGTACCTGAAGAAGGGATGTATTGCTTTTCTAGCACATGTGACTGAGAAGAAAGCTAATGAGAGGAAGTTGGAGGATGTACCGATTGTTCGGGATTTTCCGGAAGTCTTTCCCGAAGACTTGCCTGGATTACCCCCTGTTCGTCAAGTGGAATTTCAAATAGACTTAGTGCCGGGAGCTGCACCGATCGCAAGAGCGCCTTATCAATTAGCACCATCGGAATTACAAGAGTTGTCCAACCAATTGCAAGAGCTATTGGACAAAGGATTTATTAGGCCGAGTTCCTCGCCTTGGGGAGCACCGGTCTTGTTCGTGAAGAAGAAAGATGGATCGTTTCGGATGTGCATTGATTATCGCGAGCTAAACAAGTTAACGGTAAAGAACCGTTATCCTCTCCCAAGAATCGACGATTTGTTTGACCAACTACAAGGATCTAGCTTTTACTCGAAGATCGATTTAAGGTCTGGTTATCATCAACTGAGAGTGCGGGAAGAAGATATTCCTAAGACGGCATTTAGAACTCGATATGGCCATTATGAATTCCAAGTAATGCCGTTTGGTTTGACGAATGCACCGGCGATATTTATGGATCTCATGAATCGCGTTTGCAAACCGTATTTGGACAAGTTTGTAATCGTATTCATCGATGATATCTTGATTTACTCCAAGGACAAGAAGGAACATGAAGAACACCTTAAGACGATCTTAGAATTGTTGAAGAATGAGAAGTTGTATGCCAAGTTCTCTAAGTGTGATTTTTGGATTCGACGAGTACAATTTCTTGGCCATGTAATTGATAGCCAAGGATTGCATGTAGACCCTGCAAAGATTGAAGCTGTTAGAGATTGGGAAAGACCTACTACTCCTACGGAGATTCGCCAATTTCTAGGACTTGCTGGGTATTACCGAAGGTTTATTGAAGGTTTCTCAAAGATAGTGAAGCCTTTGACTAAACTAACGCAAAAGAACAAGAAGTACGAGTGGGGAGAAAAACAAGAAGACGCCTTTCAAACGTTGAAACAAAAGCTTTGTAGCGCGCCGATTCTATCATTACCTGAAGGGATAGAGAACTTTATGGTTTATTGTGATGCTTCGCGCAAGGGATATGGAGCGGTATTAATGCAAAACGAGAAGGTTATAGCTTACGCATCTCGTCAACTCAAAGTTCATGAAAAGAATTACAATACTCATGACTTGGAGTTGGGAGCGGTGGTGTTTGCTTTAAAGATTTGGAGGCATTACCTTTATGGAACAAAGTGTACGGTGTACACTGATCACAAAAGTCTTCAATATATTTTGGACCAGAAAGAGCTGAACATGAGACAACGTCGTTGGTTAGAATTACTTAGCGATTACGACTGCGAGATTCGATACCATCCTGGCAAAGCTAACATAGTAGCTGATGCTCTAAGCAGGAAAGAACGAGAGAAACCCTTAAGAGTAAGATCGTTAGGTATGACTATTAACTCACCTCTTCCATCCAAGATACTTGAGGCTCAAGCTGAAGCACTCAAGGAAGAGAACTTACCTAAGGAGAACATCAAGGGAATGCCGGAAAGCGCAAATGGTTTCGTAAGGAGAGCCGATGGAATGTTGTGTTTCAAAGATAGAAGTTGGATACCACTATTCGGTGGTTTAAGAGAAACAATCATGTACGAATCCCACAAGACGAAGTATTCGATACATCCGGGTTCTGACAAGATGTATCAGGATTTGAAGAAGTTGTATTGGTGGCCTAACATGAAAGCTGACATTGCTACCTACGTCAGCAAGTGTCTTACTTGTTCTAAGGTTAAGGCTGAATACCAAAAACCGTCAGGACTACTACAACAACCGATAATCCCTCAATGGAAGTGGGAACGCATAACTATGGATTTCATTACCAAGTTGCCGAAAACTCCAAGTGGATATGATGCGATTTGGGTGATTGTGGATAGACTCACCAAATCGGCACATTTCTTAGCTATTAAGGAATCCTACAAGATGGAGAAGTTGACGGAGCTCTATATCAAGGAGATTGTTTCCAAGCATGGTGTACCTATTTCTATCATTTCGGATCGAGATAGTAGATTCACCTCAAGATTTTGGGAATCACTAAACGAAGCTTTTAAAACCAGCCTTGACATGAGCACGGCTTATCATCCCCAAACTGATGGTCAAAGCGAGAGAACCATCCAAACCTTGGAAGATATGCTTCGTGCATGTGTCATTGATTTTGGTGGTAGCTGGAATACTCATTTGCCGTTGATCGAGTTTTCATACAACAATAGCTATCATTCAAGCATAAAGGCTGCACCATTTGAAGCGCTTTATGGTAGGAAGTGCCGATCACCTGTTTGTTGGGCTGAAGTGGGTGATGCTCAACTTACTGGTCCTGAAATTGTTCATGAAACGACGGAGAAGATTGTACAAATACGAAAAAGACTAGAAGCCGCAAGATCTCGACAGAAAAGTTACGCCGATGTGAGGCGTAAACCATTGGAATTTGAAGTTGGAGACAAAGTAATGCTGAAGGTGTCACCATGGAAAGGTGTGATACGCTTTGGAAAGCGAGGAAAACTAAATCCGAAGTACATTGGACCATTCAAGATAACTGCAAGAGTGGGTCCTGTAGCGTATAAGCTTGAATTGCCACCGGAGCTTAGCGGTGTGCATAATACTTTTCACGTCTCGAACCTCAAGAAATGTCTATCCGATGAATCTCTCGTCATTCCATTAGAAGAGATTCAACTCGACGACAAGCTCAACTTCATTGAAGAACCTGTGGAGATTATGGACCGTGAGGTCAAACGACTAAAGCAAAGCCGAATTCCTATCGTGAAAGTTCGATGGAATTCTCAACGAGGTCCTGAGTTTACTTGGGAACGAGAGGACCAAATGAAACTCAAATACCCACATCTTTTCCCTGAGCCTACTCCAACGACTGACATCGACTGAATTCGGGGACCGAATTCCTTGTTGGATGGGCGAATGTGACAAATCGTATTTTCAGGTTCTATTTCTAACCATGACTTAGGTTTTTAATTACCATTTTAGTTCGTGAACTATGAATACGAGATTACATATTAGTACATGTTATATATATATATATATATTATATATGACGAGAAATTACGAAACCTTGGGAACGAGCTCACACGTGAACCACGAGAAACCAAAACGTCACGAACGGGCTGAAAATTCATAAACCCAAAATCTTATTCGGATTTCTATTCACAAGCCCAATCCAATAACTATTAAGTTATTTTATTTTCTTTTCTTCCTTTTGGCTATAACGCCCACGACAAACACAAAAGGACCCCGTAAGTCGTGATTTTTCCACACGACATGTTCATTCCTTTTCACCACTCAATCGACAAGCTGGCAATCTTATAAGATGCCAAGTCTCGAATGCTAACAACGATATTTAGTGCTTGAACTAAATGCATTTCGTTTGTCCAAAATCCAAACCATACGGTTTGAATATTTTTGGTCAAGTTTCTCAAAATGACCCATTGGTCATTTAAACTAATTCCAACGCCAAAAACTTATCCTAAATGCGTTATTGAGAGTAACTAATGGGTGTTTAACAATTGTGACACGTTAAAAACATCACTTGGGCAATAAATGGTTCGAACGAACCAAGTATGCCACATAAGGCTAACATAGACAAATTCCTATCATTCCTAGCCATGTTACTTTGTCCAAAACACATTAAATCCAATGTCTAAAGTCCAGGAGACAAGCCATACTTGTTTAATAACCTAAGGAACACATTATTGCTCTATACGAAATAAACTAACACACCTATGCTCACCTATACGATTCTCTCTTATCCACCCACTCTTGACTTATCATTCTTGTATACTCAACTCACAAATAACACTCTCTTTTGTCATTCGAACCAAGCACAAGAACAAAGAAAATAAATTCATACGTATAGCATAATCGAACGAACTAGGATTTGTGATCAACTAAGCCCCTTTGAAACCTTATCTTACTCAATCTACGAGAGTTTGTAAGTCACCACATCTCTTTTCTTTTCAGTTAAACTCGTTTTCAATATATTGCATATCGTGTATACATGTGATCGAACGTGTGTCTTTGTGGTTTGTTTCACGTGTTCTTTTTATAACCCATGTTCGAACCACCTCCCACTCACTTCTCTACTCACTAAAGTTCACTAAAATACTCACAAGGACTACCCATGCAATCGTATGAACTCAAAACGAAGTCCTTTTCCTTTTACCAAAACATGCGTACCACAAAAGACTTAGAAATTCGAAGTCTTGAAAGGTATCAAAACAGCCTAAACCCTCGTGTTCAAGGCTCAATATCTTCGAATTTTACTGATTAACACACGTAAGTTTTTATTGGTCTCGATTCTCTAGGTGAAGTACTCTATTTTTGTCTTACTACACTTGTTGTGAAAAACCCTCGAAAGCCCATAAAAACGTACCATTTGATCGTCCATCAAAACTGCTCCAACACTTAGAAATATTTGTGATTTCAGTTGTTCAAAACTCGCGACATAGCCAACTCTTGGCTAATTTTCTTCGAATCCGTACACATGACACCTATATATTTTTGAACCTTCTGATTCTAGACATGTAAAACTACATGTTTCATGTTTTCAGTTTCCAAAAATATTGAGAACCCGTCACTCAAAAATACACAAAGTGAATTGACATAGTCGAATTATATTAGAACTTAGATTTTCAATTTTGGGCTTTGTTAGCCCGTTAGCAGGCCCAATTAGCCCAAATCAATTTTTATGGTCAAACTAGCAATTGAATTAAGCTTTAATAAGTTAAAATAAGCTTGTGAAATTTTTCTAGAATTTTTCCAAGTGTTTTTGGTCGAAAAGGACTAAAAGTGAAACGTTTTCTAACCTTAGGGACTGTTTTTGCAAAGTTCGCAAAAACAGGGTTTAAACCTGTAAAAACAGAAAGATTAGGACATTAAATGACTTTATAATAAAATATGAACTCATTTTGTCATTTTGGTAAAGTACGAGGTTAGAAATGTAAGTTTAGTTAACTAAGGACTAACGGTGTAACTTAACGACCGTTAGGGTTAAAAGTGTAAAACTTATGAAACTGAAAGGACTAAACAGAAAGTAAACATAAACTTGATTTTCATTCAGTACACTTACCCAACGACCCTTAACCTCGCTCATTCGTTCATTCGATCATTTATTAGTTAACGAAACGTTATATTGTATATAACGGTTTCTAACGATACGACCATCCGTTCTATCCAATTCTCTTGAATTGACGATCATCGTGATTCTGAAAACATAACCACAAGATAATATTCATGGAGAATATTATTTTTGAACTTGAAGCATTTAAACACAACGCACTCACTCCTTTGATCAAATCGTTATACGATTTCCACAAACGACGTTCGTGTTTAGTCGAATACTCAAAACCTTATTCTTATTCAGGTTACATGTGAAGCAAGTTCCAAGTATACAAACGATTAACGACATAGTACAATTGTTGAAGACTCAAGGTGAGTTTCATAGCCCCGGTTTTTACATTGTTTATACATGATTTCTAAACCTTCGGGGTGGGAATACTACGTTGTTTTTACATACGGACACAAGTACAAAAACTGTTACTTTGCCTTAGTTACCTAATTGCTGTTAAAGTCCCCTGGAAATCATGAACCGTTAATTAGAGATAAGCGCGGATGTTATGGATAGATCTATTTGGGTTGACACCCCCGTCCGGGTTGGTAGCGCCAACTAGTTAAACGGACGCATATCATTCGGAACAATACCGAGTGCCTAGCAAACACTACATTAGGGGCAAATTTTACGTGCTTGATTGCGCGCCTGTACGTCGAGCTTCGGGGTCATGAGCTTTGGCATTGTATTCCTGATTTTACTACTTTTGGTTGTGACTTTATATTTGTTATATTGTCTACCATGGAAATCTTGTGGTCCGCCTTACTGATTTCATAAACCTATGACTCTCACCAACATTATTGTTGACCTTTTTAACGTGTATTCTCAGGTAACTAGGTGATGATTCACCACAAGTATGGAGCAATGTCGAGGACCTTCCTAAGTGCACATCATGATGGGATTTCACTTGACATGATAACGTTTGGGATGTTGTAATGTATTTCAATTACGTAACAAACTCTGATAACTTGTGTTGTAAAAACGCTTTATGTTTTAAATAAAATCCAAACGTTTGTGTATTAAAACGGCTCACTTAGAAGTCGTTCCTGATTACCTTGTACTATGAGTCGATGAACATCACGCCCCCAGGAATTCCATTCCGCTGCAACCACGAAATTTGGGGGTGTGACATCCCACATTGGTATCGTGCCACTCTTGAGCCGTTCGGGATGGTAGGGCAAACCTCATCGAGGACGATGAGTCCCTGGGGGGGTTGTTTAATTGTAACACCCTAGGCAAATCCCACATAGGTTGTGGCTTAGAGAGATGTTGGTTCATAAGATAACATTCGTCTTACAATGCACAATGCGTTTTATGGTCTACTGCGGGTGAATTTCTTCGGAACTGGCAGTTAACCGTGCTCATGTGAAAGTAGTACTGGTTTAGGTGACCTGTCGGAAAGTCTTCACATGAGGGCCACAAAAGCAAAGCCGTGAGCTTATGGTCAAAGCGGACAATATTGTGGTTTGAGTAGGCGAGATGTTACATGGATGGTGAATGGTGTAGACGTTATAAAACTCATATTGTTGGTGGGGTATTGTCTGAAGAGCACATGGATTATGATTTTATCAAAGTCATATCCAAACTCGACGGAAAATCCAAAATCTATAAAAAAAATAAAAAAAATTACGTGTCGTGTTCTTAGGTGGAGACCACGAAAATCATGAGGGTGGCAACATGATTTTATCAAGACTGGGCACCATGGATTGTGGTGCACCACTTCCACCTAGGCCACCATACACCGTCTCCCATGGTGAAGATGCGCATCACCACCACGCGTGGTGGTGGAATTTTTGCACTTGTTTTGTGGTATGCATCACCTAAAGGAGTTCAAGGAAAAGTGATGGATTTTATTATTATTTTTTTGTTTGTGAGTGTGCGTAGGGTATATTGTGGGGTATGTGTGTATAAAGTAGTGTATTTTTATATTTTTTGCTTGGTGGTGATCATAACACCTAAAAGGCGGTGTGTTAAATGGTGAAGTGTGTCGCTGATGTGGAGGTGGTGGGTCCGATAACCATAGTGTTTAACCTAAGGTCATCTCCAACCACTTACTCCGATATTCTTTATGTTTGAAGGATAAGCATATTTTAAACATATCCATCCTCCAAAATAAATTATCTCTAATCATATACTTCAAACTTTAACTCTAAATATTTTTATATTGAATTAAGTGAATAATTTAAAGTTTTAAACTAATGGTCCAATAAAAATTTAAGATGTATTTAAAAGTAATACTAATAGTAGTAATATGTTTTGGAGGTATGAATAGTGATCGTCCATATATGGAGGATTTCAACCAATGCTCCAAAAAAATTCTCCTTTTTTGTGGGACGGTTGGAATTGTGTTTTGGTACTTCATTTTTCAAAGAAAAATGCACTTTAAATAGCATGATGGGAGAAGTTTTACTGATTAGTTCCATCCGTCCCAAATTAATAGTCTCTATTTCCATTTCGGCTTGTCTCAAATTTATGATTTTTTTAAAATATTTGTTTTTTATTAACTCATCAGCCTAAAGAATCAGTTATGTCATGGAGACTCGTTAATACTATAGTCTTTTTGTTCTACAAAAGTACCAAGTAGTTCCTCCACACACATAAACAATTTTATATAAAGTAGAGAAAAGTCAAAAATACATCCCTGTGGTTTGCCAAAAGACCGCTTTACATCTTTTTTCTTTTTTTTTGGAACAAAATCATCCACCGTTAGTAAAGTTGGCACAAATACATCCCTCAGTTAGTAATATCAGTTACTATGGACTAACGATGCAAATGATTTTCCGTTATCTCCTAACAAGAGTTAAAATAGTTGCATCGTTACTCCTCATTGAGTTAAAATATTTGCATCGTTAGTCCTCATTGACTATAGAGTTAAAATATTTGCATCGTTAGTCCTCCTTAAGTTAAAATTTTTGCATCGTTAGTCCTCATTGACTATAGAGTTAAAATATTTGCATCGTTAGTCCTCATTGAGTTAAAATATTTGCATCGTTACCATCGCCACCACCCACCACCGCCACCAGCACCTACCAACACCCACCGCCACCACCACCCACCTCCACCACCACCACCTCCACCCATCACCACCTACCCACCTCCACCACCACCACCACCACCACCCCCCACCTTCACCCACCACCGCCACCAACATCCACCGCCACCACCACCACCACCACCCATCGCCACCACCACCCATCGCCACCACCACCCACCTCCACCACCACCACCCACCACCTCCACCCATCACCACCTACCACCGCCGCCACCACCCACCACCTTCACCCACCACCGCCACCAACATCCACCGCCACCACCACCACCCATCGCCACCACCAATCATCGCCACCACCACCCACCTCCACCACCACCACCCACCACCTCCACCCATCACCACCTACCACCGCCGCCACCACCCACCACCTTCACCCACCACCGCCACCAACATCCATCGCCACCACCACCACCACCACCCATCGCCACCACCACCCATCGCCACCACCACCCACCTCCACCACCACCACCCACCACCTCCACCCATCACCACCTACCACCGCCGCCACCACCCACCACCTTCACCCACCACCGCCACCAACACCCACCACCACCACCACCACCGTCGCCACCGCCACCACCACCACCACCACCGCCGGTAGTGGTGGTGGTGGTGGTGGTGGTGGTGGCGGTGGATGTTGGTGGCGGTGGTGGGTGAAGGTGGTGGGTGGTGGCGGCGGTGGTAGGTGGTAATGGGTGGAGGTGGTGGGTGGTGGTAGTGGAGATGGGTGGTGGTGGCGATGGTAACGATGCAAATATTTTAACTTAATGAGGACTAACGATGCAAATATTTTAACTCTATAGTCAATGAGGACTAACGATGCAAAAATTTTAACTTAAGGAGGACTAACGATGCAAATATTTTAACTCTATAGTCAATGAGGACTAACGATGCAAATATTTTAACTCAATGAGGAGTAACGATGCAACTATTTTAACTCTTGTTAGGAGATAACGGAAAATCATTTGCATCGTTAGTCCATAGTAACTGATATTACTAACTGAGGGATGTATTTGTGCCAACTTTACTAACGGTGGATGATTTTGTTCCAAAAAAAAAGAAAAAGGATGTAAAGCGGTCTTTTGGCAAACCACAGGAATGTATTTTGGACTTTTCTCTATAAAGTAAGATAAAACGTTTACCAACTTACTTTTTCGACAAAACAATGTCCAGCCCACTACATGTGATCATGTCCTAAAACGGAAATGATTTCCCAAATGAACTGGACCCCCTTTCCTTATTTAGCTAGCAAACCAACTTAAAACAAAAGCAAAATTCCAACTAATAAAGTGCTTCACTTGTACTTTCACTAGTTTGTGTGTTATCGAAGTAAATGGCAGCATTTTACATGGGTGCGGCGGTGGCGGCTGCCGGAAGAAGGGCGGCGTATTTTAAAGAAATGATGAAGCTTCTAGACACTCAAATTGATCAAGCTTTGGTTCCTGTTCAAACTCGGGAGATTGATATTCCAGCTGTTTATAAAATCACTTGCTTGACTTTAGGAAGGTTGATTTTTTAACTTAACTTTGACTTTGGTGGGGGTGTTTGTTTAGCTTATTTATGGGCTGAGCTTATGGTTGTGTTTGGGGCGGGCTTACAGGGGTTTATAGGCGCTAGAGCTTTTAAAATAAACTTTGTTTGTCACATAAGTTTATGGAAGTTATTATAAGCGTAAATCACCGTAAGCCCAAGCCCAAGCCAGTTGAAACGGGCTTATGGGGCTTATAGTTAGTCAAATTACTTAATTGTCTTTCAAAATATTGTGGATTAATATTACGCAAAAGCTGGTAATATGTTTGAATTTAATTTGATATATTTTTATGCAATTTTTCATTAATAAGTTTTAGCTCCAACTAATTCGCCAAACAATTTTATAAAAATATAAGCTCCAGCTTACAACTTACAATATAAGCTTAGACCATTTCGGCAAACATACCCTATTTTTAATCGGCTTATGTTTTATAAGCCACATTTTCTTGGCTTATTTTGAGATTTGTGGGCTTATATAAGTTTTAAACTTATATAAGCTTATAAAATTGAAAATAAGCCAAAAAAATCAGGCTTATGAAATATAAGCCGAAAACATATAAGCTAATAAAGCCATAAATAAGCTTAAACAAACACCCCCATTATTTAATTTATTCCCTTGTTAGTTTTTTATTTATTTATGTTGTTGGGTACTGATTGTTGTTGGTTATATTAATTAATGTTTCTTAAAACCCTCAATTAGTATTACTTTTTGGTATTGTTTTTAATAATGCAAGTCTAAACCTAAATGAGTATGTTATAAGTGCTAATTTAAACAAATATGATTGTAAAGTCACCTAATGTCTTCACAAGAGGTTGGGTTTAAACTTTACTAAGGTATACATAGGGAAAAGGGTCGGAAATGGTCATAGAGGTAGCCGGTTACGCTTTACTAAGGTATACATCTGAATCAAAAGACTCGCCCTCCACGAGTAACCGAACATGGAAAATTTTATTTGTTTACCCGTTTTGATTGAAACCCTAGATTAATCGACATTTTTAACAAACGTGATTAAATCCATAATCTATTTGTAGATGTTATTTAATATTATGTACATGCATATTTAAATGTTGAAATGATCCGGGTGTTTGTTGGCGATCTAACACATATCAGTCTTAAGAAGTGCAAAATTCTTGTTTGAATTAAAGGTAAGTTAGCTAGCATTGTACATGTAACTGAAGTTATCTTTATGTGAATTGCACAACTTGAAGTTTAGTGCATCTTGATGTTGAACAAAAGATGGAAGTTGCTACACAAAGAAGGGGCAATAGATCTTTTGGTGCAGACTTAGAGTTCATTTTACATTTGCTTCGTTACTGTATGTAGTTTGTTAGACGGACATATATAGGAGGAGCCAAAAAAATGTGGATGAGGGGGACAATATTTGATGTTTGACGAGATTTACACTATAAGTTTTTTTTTTTTTAAGAAAGGTAATTCACAAAAATACCTGTATATCTAGGGAGCAGCTAGCCACATTGCCCGCATTGTGTCTCCGCCACGGATCGTTTGACTTAAGGAGGACAACATGGCAATGAGACCCTAGTTTTCTGTTTCTGTTTATAAGCATCTGTTTTTGCATGAACGATTATAAAAGGTCTAATCTTCAAAGTTGTACCATTTTGGTTATATCTAACTAGAATGAGGGTCCTGAAAGCCTTATATATAACAAAATTAGAAAAAGGTTAATCTTTAAGCTGTTTCAGTTGTTTAAGGCATTAGATCTAATACAATTTTCAAGCTCCCTGTCTATACTTTTACTGATATATTTACATGCCTGTGAATATCAATGGAATAATATACTTACAGTTCTGTCAATGGTAATTGTAGAACTATCGAAACAGCCATCGCAATGAAAGCAATTCCATCACCATCTCATCTGCCTCGGTTACTGCTGATTGTCAAAGAGGTTAGTTTCGTATGTTATAATAGTTTATTTCTTAAAAGCTTTTCTTAAATATAATCTTCTTTCTTTAAACTTACATCTTTGTTTTTTTAAAGCCACATATTGATTGAAAGGTTATTAAAATATTCACCTCTGTAATTGTAGGTTTATGCGCGTAAGGCTGAATTGCCCGACTCCTCGTTGATGATGCTTCTGATACATATCAAGGTATACAGTTTACTTCAAGCACAAGTCTTTGTGTATTTAGACTTGTGCAAAGAGACAGACATATCAACAGTTTAGTGTTTTCAATTGATATCATATCTGATCTTATTGTTTCCACCAGCTGTACGAAGTCCAGTCCTCAACTATGTTCAAGATTGTTCTCACTTTATCTATAAATATATTTTTTTTACTAAAATAATACATATTTATCAACTTAACTTTATTCAATATATTATGGATTTTCATGTTTTACTCTTCCAAACACAATTTTCGTATGTTTGTGTGTTTATGTATGTGACTACATACCTAATATGATGCCAACAGTCTGCTTGTGAAGTTGGCTGGTTTTCAAATGAGGATAAAGATTGTCTCCTTATGATGGTAGATAAGGTTGGTTAAAAGCTTTTCATTTTTATTTAGAATACTTTATATATATTGCTACTCATTGTTGTATATTACTGACACAATTACCCTACAATCTAATTATTTTTGTTATTAGACAAGCCTGGGATACCACAATTTAGACAATTGGAATGTTGAACCAACGAATGCAGATTATGTCTCTGAAATAATCTCTAGGTAAAGTATGGATATGTGTTCATCATATTATATGTAGATGACAAAGTATGCTTTACGTTACAAGTTTCCCTTAATTGGTTTATCATATTATGCATGTCTATGTTAGTTTTGTTGTAATTTATCATATTTCTTTGCTGTCGTTTCTCTGACATAGTGATATTTTCACTTGCAGATTCTATCCAAGAATGAGAGTTGAACACATACTTGCTTCATTTAATGTCAAGGTAAATTATATGTATACGTATATATCCATTTTGTAGATAAGGGTTCTTTATAGTTTCTTATAATGTCTTTAAACTGTGAGGTTTAATTGATTCACAGGCTGGAGATAAGGGTTCTGAAGCTTATTTTGACATCTCTCCAAACACAGTACCTCATCAAAATTTGGTAAGCGATTAATATGCACTAAATATATCAATTATACAATCATAAATGAATACATTGCTCTTTCATCTGCATGCTCTAAGAGAAAACGATTTTTTAACATTCATTAGATTTGGAACCATGTACGAGACTTGAATATTAGATTATTATTTATTACTGTATACAACTTAAACATTAATGGTATTTCTTAATCTACTATATACAGTGGCTCTTAGTAGCTAGAACAGACGATATGGACACAGCTGCATGTCTGACCAGTCCATCGAATGTCGAGTAAGATTCTTCTCTCTGTTTCTCAAATTCCCTTTTTATCTTATTATCTAATCATCGAACCTTTTCTTCATAGTTTTCTCATCAATAACAGTGAAGTACCAAACAGGACCAGAAAAAAAATGGTAATTCTCACTGATAGTGTCTACCAAAATACTGACCGATTGTCATCACATATTAACTTGTACAACATGGATATTAGGGTAAGGGCCCCCAACTCCCAACAAACGTGACCAAAATGGTTAAAGATGGAGTAAATTGTCTACAAGCTATTGGGGAATTTGATGGTATGATTACGTGTTTTCTTTTTTAGTTTGTTAAAACATATACGTCATTGTCTTTCTTTAAATATTACATGTTTTCTTTTCTTGTTAAACAAATGCAGGAGAATATGTAATTGCCTTAGCTATTATGAGCTTGATATCATCTCCGGATCCTTCTCGGTTGCAAGATTATGTCTACCCCATTTCCAGTGATGTTGAGTCTGGTAAGTGACTGAAACTGCAAGATCTTCCAAACACATGATTATAAAAAGTCCTTATCCTTTTGCTGTTTACAAAGGTGTATTATAATCTCTTGTGCCTCTAATCTTCCTTTCTCCAGATTGCTTTGTTGCTAATGGTCAGTCACGGATATTACTTGACTGCCCCATTAGGTAAGCTTCAATATTTACTTGCTAGTCTTCAACTTTCTCGATTATCTAGAAAGGTACTAATATAAAAATTAATTGGGACACATATTCTGAAGGAAGAAACAAAATTAAATATGAAGAACATTGGTACTCTGACCTCCTGGAAAATTAATGGTTGACACATAGTTTAAGGAAACTGTATGATCAACAAAGACAAAATTTAAAAAATGATTCTTACTGACACAGATCAATCCCAAACTAGTGAAAGGGCATCCCAAAAAAACTAATTGCAATTTTTGTAGTGTAGGGAAAGTATAATATCACATTTTATTTTTTGAATTCAGTGGCTTTAATGGATCTCTTGATTCTATTCATTTCTTTGATTGACAGTGGACGTCGTATAAGAACTCCTGTGAAAGGGCATCTCTGCAAGCATTCTCAGGTGAATAAATGTTGTCTCAGTTATTCAAGATGTCTTAAATACCCTTTGATTAATGACATCAATATCACCAGCTCTTTGTTGTGGTAGACAGATGACAATGGACAAATAATTCAAAACTACAATGTTGAGTTTCTGACAAACTGTGTATGCTGCAGTGCTTTGATTATGATTACTTCATGGAAGCCAACTTCATGAGGCCGTTGTGGAAATGCCCTTTGGCTCACTGTAACCAGCCAATCTGCAATCTCGATATACGCATCGATCAAACTTTTCTCAAGGCAAGCAATATACACACATGTGTACCACTATTTTACACTAAAGAAGTACCACTAGCCTGAAGTTGTCATGACTGATCTTTTGATTAATTTCTTTTAGATCTTGAATGAGGTTGCAGACAATGTTGATGATGTATACATATCAGACGGTGGTTCCTGGACGGTTTACCTGACGGAGAAGAGCCAAATAAACAGGGATGCTATACACCAGCAGAATTATGTTCCTGGCGACACTGAAAATCTTGTATCCTTAGAAGCCAACGAAACTCCTACCATGTCTTCTTTAGCTTTGCATAATATAGGCGGTTCGGTCATTAACATGACTATCGAATGTCCATCTACTTTTGAGCAACTAAGTGAAACAACGCCTGCAGTTTCCTTAGAGGCCGATGAAACACCTCCCATGTCTTCTTCTGCTTTTCATAATATAGGCGGTTCAGTCATTCAATGTCCATCTAATTTTGAGCAACCAACTGGAACAATGCCGGCAGTTTCGTTAGAAGCCAATGAAGCACCTCCCATGTCTTTTGCTTTGCATAATATAGGCGAATGTCCATCAACTTTTGAGCAACCAAATGTAACAACGCCTGCTGTTTCCTTAGAGGCCAACAAAACTCCTCCTATGTCTTCTTCTGCTTTTAACAGTATATGCGGTCCAGCCATTAACATGACTGTGGAATGTCCATCCACTTTTGAGCAACCAAATGTAACAACGCCTGCTGTTTCCTTAGAGGCCAATGAAACACCTCCCATGTCTTCTTCTGCTTTTCACAGTATAGGCGGTCCAGCCATTGACATGACTGTTGAATGTCCGTCTACTTTTGAGCAACCAAATGTAACAACGGCTGCTGTTTCCTTAGAGACCAATGTAACACCTCCCGTGTCTTCTGTTTTTCACAGTATGGGCGGTCCAGCCATTAACATGACTGTGGAATGTCCATCTACTTTTGAGCAACCAAATGTAATAACGGCTGCAGTTTTTCCTCCCCAGGTTGTCAAGGACTCTCCATCGATGTCCCAGGTAACACGTTATTTTGACAAAAGTTAACTTCCAATCATTATCATATCCGTCCACTTCTTAACAGAATCGTAGCAATGCATCATTTAATTGTCAGTGATCTTTTTGTGTCTGTATATATTTGTGGGTCGTATATCTGTTTCTTTTAAAAAAATATACACACATAGATATGTTTGACTTGTGGTCAACTGTTGGATACATAGCTAAATAATGATATTATACAGAATATTAGGGTGTTATTTGCCTAAAATACCAACACATTTTCTTTATTTATCACTTTTATAGATGTTCTACTTTTTTGTACTTATGATGCATTAAAGTATAGTTTGGACTCTTGTTCGGGTTATTTTGTATCCCCGTATATATGAAACTTTTATATATGAAAATTATGGTGCTATAGAAAAAAAAAATTCAATTATAAAGATGGTTTTCAAAGGTTTACTGGTTACAAAATGACCCAAACGGCCACAAATTCATCTTAATGACTCGGATTTGCAACAACAAAAAAAGTATTAGGACAAACGATATAAATGAATAGTATGTTTGTATTCTGTGCAAATAATACGAAAAAATATTATGTATACCATTCCATAAGATGAATGATTGATATTTGATAATATGCACAAATAGGTAATTTATGCATTCTGCTATGCGATCTAGCTATCTAAGCAATCAAAAACATTAAATTTGTAAGAATGTGCAAGGATATATATATCATCATATCATCGTACTATGTTACATTATTAACTTTCAGATATATCTTCATATGATTTTTTAAAAGCTCACTTTTTTTGCTATGTGTAATACTCAGAGCTTATGTGACATGGTTCATACACCTCCCCTGGTTCAACAAACTAGGCCCAACCTGAACCCAACAGCAACTCAAGCGCCAGAACAAGCCCAACGGCAGAATAGTCAAACTCAAACAAACCAACCCACTGAAGCCGACAAGTTTAATCACACTATTCAGAGTTCATTTGACACGGTTCATACACCTCCCCTGGTTCAACAAACCAGGCCCAATCCAAATCCAACCGCAAGTCAACTGCCAGCACAAACCCAACCGCAAAATAGTCAAGCTCAAACAGACCAACCCACTGAAGCCGACAATGGCACATGTACAAGTAATCGAGCTCGACGTACAAGTAATCCAGCTCGACGGACAACTTTGTTCACACCCGTTCATCTCACACCACCTTCTGCTGCTCCAGTTTTAAGGAAGCTCGAGAGACGACCTCGTGGCACAACCGGCGAAGCGCAAGGAACAACCTTGGTCACGCCAGCTATACAGAAGAGAGGACGCAAACGAAAAATCACCACAATTCCGGTTGTGGGTACAGAAGCACAAGGTACAACCTCGGTCACACCGGTTATAAAGAATAGAGGACGCAAACCAAAAATCACCACAGATCCTGCTGTGGGTTTGAATATAAGACGGGTGCCTCCGACTCAAGTTCCTGAAGTGAGTAAAGATGAAACATCGTCTGTGGGAATGAGGGGGAGATTAACAGGTGAAAAACGTGAGGCTGCTCTACTTGAAAGACTTGCACCACCAAAACAATCTATCTATGCCGATAAACCATGGCCAGGACTGACAACAACTGTACCTGTGGAACTAATGAAACAATTCAACATCAGTCATCCAAGTGCTTTGCCTCAGTAATTGCTCTCGGGGTACATATTCTAACTTTGTTGCATAGGTTATTAGAATATTACACTTTTTGCTACACGACGTCCTAGTTAGATCACAAGCGTTGAAGTCTGTCGATATTTTTGTATGTTTGTTGTAATCTAACTAGAATAACAATTGTGATTATGCATATAGCCACTTATGTGGCCTTTAGATTAATTGAACAACCCGGAGCTTCATTCTTTTTTCAGTTTTTCTTTCCGGTTTTATGTCATTTGATAGATCAAGAAGGCTACATTATTGAGGAAATTTATAAGTAACAATAGCAATCCATAGTTCCATGTATTCTTATGGAATGTTTCAAGTAACAAGAGCAATCCATCATCTCTGGTTACGTCAATGGCGTGCCACTTCATATGTTTGCAGAATCAAGGGTGATTACTACATATATATCTGAGACATGGACCGGTATGGGTCCGGATTTGGTATTTGATGATCCAAAAAAAATATGCGATACAAGAAGTGTGTATGGAAGTGGAAAGTCAAAAATTTGATCATGTGGCTTCGAAGCTGAGTTGAGAGCTATATTACAAACTGCAACTAGGACAGGATACTGACGAGGCAGTTGTGGCAGAGTACGAGAAGAATTTGGATCAAGTGCTAAGCGTGTATGAAAAACGACTACAAGAAAGAAAATATTTGGGTGGAGATAGTTTCACGCTAGTGGATCTCCACCACCAACCGTACATCCAAAACTTACACAAAATGAGCATAAGGAGGGTGTTGGAGCAATACCCCCGTGGGTATTTTTTATCCTTGATAGGCCTGTGTGGGCGAAAGTGGCATCTAAGATTTCCATGTGAGCATGAGGGTTGATGAGAATGTTTTTGTAAGCGTCGTGTCTAGATTGTTACATGTTGTATTTATTAATGTTTTCCTCGTATTTACAGTATGTCTTACTGGTGGGGTTGGTTTATATATACCACCCCTCTAATCGGATATTGGCACCTTTTTTTTTTTTTTTTTTTTTAATTTTATTTTTATTATAAAACTACAGAACTGAAAGTACGGAACATAAAATGTAAAGTTTGATAAGTTAAAAGTATTAACAGACAAAAAATACGAAACAGAAAACGATAAAAAACTGTAACTGTATTTTCTTATTCACAAAGTAGACAATAAGGGGTGTACCCCTAACAACACCCCTTACTAATTTATACCTCGTGTGTATTGTTGTAGTTTTAAATTTTGGAATTTGGTTTGTTGAATAATATATAAAAAATAAACGCCCGATTGTATTTGAAGGCATCTCCAATGCACTATAGCTAATTGTTAAATGTATTTTTTTCATAAAAAAACTTTTGAGAAAGCTTTGCTCTAATGCATAAATTTTTGAAAAGCGCAAAATCAATCATAAAAGTTCAAAATAATGAAGAAAGAAATTGTGAGATTGCACCTAAAGTTTGAGGTTTATCAATCTATAGCCAAAATGTTTGCAACTCTAATAGGGAAAAATTACAAAAAGCTTTCATTGAGATGCTCTAAGGGGGGAGGGAGTGGTCACTCCTTCCCCAAACTTCCCCAAATTGCCACCTCATCATCATCCAATAAAAACCTTCCAACTCATTTCACCCCAACCCTTCCCCAAACTTCCCCAAAATGGTGGCAATGGTCCCCAAACAACCCCAAATCCCACATTTTCCACATCACTTTTTTTTTCCATTTATTTTTAATACATAAACTATTTAAAAATAAAACACATATCATTTCATTAAAAATAAAAATAAAAATCCTACAATACTTAAAAAAACAACAATACTTAAAAATAAAAATCCTACAATACTTAAAAATAAAAATCCTACAATACTTAAATAAAAATAAAAATAAAAACGACATAAAAGAAACTAGATAAAAGAACTAATCATCGAGATACGGCAAGTCTTGAGCCGCTACGTGCTCCGTGAGATCAAATCGAAGGCGGTGATGGACGTCTTCATCTATTAGCTCCGCCACAACGTTTTCGTCATACACTGGTTCGACCGGTCCATCCATAATATGAACCGGTGATATTGCCCTCCCGTCGCCTTTTATTATCATGTTGTGCAAAATAATAGCCGCGTGCACAAACTTTCCAATCTTCGCTTTAGTCATAGCCCGGATAGGTCGAGCTAGAATTTTCCATTTTCCCTTTAAAACACCAAATGCTCGCTCGACATCCTTTCTTGCCCCCTCTTGCAACCTCTTGAATTTTATTTCCTTTGGGTCGGTTGGATACGGGTATGCCTTAACAAAGGTTGACCACTTGTTGTAGATTCCATCGGTAAGGTAGTAACCGCGTTTATAGAAGCGCCCATTCACGTGAAATGAGGTGTTCGGAGCCGTTCCATTTTGCTCCGCAAGATACAAGTCGGACTGATTCAATACGTTGATGTCGTTGTTTGACCCCGGAGCACCAAAATACGCATGCCAAATCCATAAATCCTGTGACGCTGTAACCTCAAGCATAATAGTCGGGACACCATGGTCACCTCTCGTATATTGCCCCCTCAAGCTTCTAGGACAATTTTTCCATTCGACATGTGTGCAATCGATGCTCCCAAGCATCCCTGGTATGTGATGTCGAGCCTCATGGGCCTCGAAAATGCGTAGCACATCGTGTTGAGTCGGCCTTCGTAAGTACTCTCGACCGTACAACTGAACAATGGCGTCACAAAAATTATCAAGAGCTTCGCGTGACGTTCTTGCGGCCATGCATAAATACTCATCGTACTCATCGGGCGGATTACCAGTTGCGAGTTGCTTAATGGCGGAGGTGCATTTTTGTAGCGCCGTGAAACTTTTCTTGCTACGAGCGTCATAACCTTCTTGAAAATACGGGAATTGCGCTTCAATATCAGCCACTATGCTCAAAAACATGGTTTTATTCATACGAAACTTCTTTCTAAAGTATGCGTCATTGTACTTTGGTTCTTCAACGAACCAATCATTTAGTAGAGTTTCAAGACCAACTTCTCGATGACGCTCAACGTGTGTACGAGGCCGAACGGTGCTAGAGCTTGCCGTGTCTACAACCCATTGATACGAGTCGTGCCAAAATTGCAACGAGCTACCAATGGAATCGTCGGTTGAAGACGGGTACATGCACTCTTCGGACGAAGTAGACATTTTTTTAGAATAAAAATTGTTGGATAAGAGATTTGGTGTAGTTTTTTTTTTATGTATGATTTGTGTTTAGTTATGATTTGTGTTAGTATTTATATAGTGAAATAAGGGAAAAAAATTTTTTTTTTTTTTACCAAACGGCTATATTGCCGTTGCAAAAGTTCCTCGAATGCCCAAATGCCCGTTGAATAACGGCTAGCTTCAATCGGTGAAGTTCACCGAATTTTCCAACTTTTGCTCGGCGCCGATCGCCGGCGGCGGTGTGCCCGATCGGCACCGAGCGACGCCGAAGGTCTCCCCGCTTCCACTCCCTCCTGCCTAAGTGCTATAACTTACGTGGCTGGTTGTTAAAGCATCTTCGCCTCACTCATCACTTGGATCTTGTAACTATGACTTACATTTTATTTATAGTCAATATTTATTTAGTCCATCCCTCCCAAGTTATTTATTCACATTTTCATTACGGATCATCCTAAATTAGTTGTCCAATATTAAAAATATATATAGATTGATAAAGTTTACCATGTTAAACTTAATTGAAATTATTATTACAAAATTTAAAGAAAACATAAACTATTTAGTTAACGGTAAAAATCTCTATTTCCAAAAAGTAAAATATATGTAAATATATAAATACACAACAACACACACTTCACAACCGCACTCTTTTTCCTTCCTTTTTGTTAACATTGTGTTCTCAAGTTTGTTTGAGAATGATAGTGGAAGGAAAAAAAAAAGATGGCATGTTCTTCTGTACTTGGATGGACAGAAAGCAAGAAAAAAAGGTGAGAAAATGGTCTGTCTTTTTTCTAAAACCTTTGCCCCATATTTGGGATGAAACTTGAGTAAGGGTGCGTTTAGTTTGTTTCAAGGAATCACTATCGGTAATGATATCATTATATGGTGGAATTGAAATAAAGATATCATTTTTGATATTGTTGTTTGATTTGTTAATATGGTATTTCTATTTGATTTCGCAAAATGGGCTCATTTATAATTTTTTCAAGTATAATCAAATAAAAAATTGAACATAGTCATGGTTTTTCTATTTTTTTGTGGTAAAAAATAAATAAACCAAATGGACCCACAAGGAATCTTTAGGAAACCCTTCTCTTCCCACTTAAATGGTTCTATAAGTTTGAAATCATAGGGTCCGTTTGGTATATAAGTGGGTTTTGAATAAGATTTGGATTTGGTTTAGGATTTGGATTTGATTTAGGATTTGGAGAGAGAAAATATATTTATTAAATGTATTTTATAATAAAAAAATATTATTTAAATTTTTTATAAAAAATGGTATGTGAGAGTAGAAAGTGGTGGGTCACAGTCACACGGTTTTGCCAAAACCCTCCAAGTTAATGTGGAATAAAATTTCATGCCATCTAACATTCATTTTATTAAAAGAATGAACCAAACAATAAATTATTGTCACATCATACTTAAAACTCAATCCGAAGTATCAATCCAAACGCATCCATAGTTTCATAGTAATAGAGTAAAACAAACATTTGCAATCCCTATCATATAATCATTGCATGATTCTGATATAAATGAACCAAACACACCCTAAATAAAAACACAAAAAAGAAACAAATTAAGGTTAATGACAAAAGTAGTGTTGTAAATATCTACTTTTTGATTCGCATATCAAGTTGGACCCATCAATTGTTTGATTTATTTCATGATTCCGATATGGCCTATGATATCCACCCCCCCCCCCCTATGGGCACTATTTGACACTATTTCGGTCAAAGATTCCATTTTGGGACAGTATATCACAATTTTTTGTCAGTTTCTGTTACGTATTTCTGACAGTTTTATAGTTTTTGTCAGTTTCTGATCCGTATTTCTGTTCCGCACTTTCAGATTTATAGCCTTTTGATATAAAAAAATAAAAAAAATTATATAAAAAAAAAATAAAAAAATGAAAAAAATGGGGGGGGGGGGGGGGGGGAGGGGGGGGGGGGTGATGGGGATAAGCCACGCCTTCCGATATAAATGAACCAAACACACCCTAAATAAAAACACACAAAAAACAAATTAAGGTTAATGACAAAAGTAGTGTTGTAAATATCTACTTTTTGATTTGCATATCAATTTGGGCCCATCAATTGTTTGATTTATTGTAGTGGATTTCCGACAAATGTATAAGACTATGTGTGGTGGTGTGTAAGAGAGGATGGGGCATTGTGTGCCATGTGGCAGTGTGGGTCATGTTGAGGCTTGGTAGAAAAAGTTGTGCAGTAGTAGATGGAGCATTGTGTGTCATGTGGCATTTTATTTGATTGGTTTAAAAAAAATAAAGAAATAAAGTAATATATATATATATATATATATATATATATATATATATATATATATATATATATATATATATATATATATATATATATATGCGTTTGTGGATGAAAAGAAGCAAAAAACAAAAAAGTCAAAAGGAGCGTCAAGGGCAAGGGCGCTGTACAAAACACGCCTCGAAATTTTTTTTGGTTTTAGCGCCCTGCAATTTTGGGAAGAGGGGCGTTTTCGGGCGTTATTGGGGCTTGGTTTGGGGTTTTAGCGCCCCACTACGGATAGTCTAACTACTTTGCTTCATTTTTCTAAAAACCCAAAATCACATAATAATTCATTAACTTCCTTTCTTTCCACTCTTTAATAAAAAATTTCAAGAACCCAGTGTAAGTCATCTAAGTGAATGTAGCATTCGTCCGTCTCTCCCGCTTGACAGAGGAAGTTGAGTGAAAGTGAGTTATGCATTACAACTATCTTCGCCACCTCTAATTATAAGATATATAAAGTAATATTCTTTTATTTGCGTATATGACTTGGTGTAATGATGACCAAAATCATCATCGTTAACTAAACATCACACTAGTTTTTTACTTCACCACCAACATCACCGCAAACAAATGTAATAAGAAAATCAACTTTATCTCTCAAACACAAAAATACCACACATTACACTCACACACGTTCAAAAAAAAAAAAATGTTGTTGCGTGTCAAGAGGGGAAAGTCCGACCCCTCTGTATTACACTAGTCAAAAAGAAGACAAACCTACTCTTTTACACCGACCAAATCAAAACTTTATTTAAAGTAAATCTTGTCCACTCCACTACTCCATGTACCAAAATGGAAAACAACTGGGACCCTCTTTCCTTATTTAGTTAAAACGCTGCAAACCAAACTAAAACAAAAACAAAATTCCAACTAATAAAACTTTCACTAGTTATCAAACTAAAAAATAAAAATGGCGGAATTTTTTTACATGGGTGCGGCGGCGGTGGCTGCCGGAAGAAGAAGGGCTAAAGAAATGACGAAGCTTCTAGACACTCAAATTGATCAAGATTTGTTTTTTGTTCAAACTGGGGAGATTAATATTCCGGCTGTTTATAATATGACTTGTTCGACTTTAGGAAGGTTCAATTTTAACTTAACTTTGACTTTGCCGGGGGTGTTTGTTATACTTTATTTATGGGCTCAGCTTCGGCTTATTGTTGTGTTCGGCGCGGGATTTACAGGGGCTTATAAGGGAAAATAAGCTTTGTTTTTTAAGCATGGAAGCTTTTATAAGCCACAAGCCTTGGTAAGCTCAAACTATTTGAAACAGGCTTATGCGAGCTTATAGTTAGTTAAATTACTTAAATATCTTCAAAATATAGTGCCTTATCATCTCTATTTAATTTGATGTATCTTTATTTGATTTTACATTAATAAGCTTTAACTCCAAGTAATCCGCCAAACAACTTTATTAAAATATAAACTCTAGCTTCGAGATAAGTTCCAGCCTAGCCCCAGCCCAACCCCAACCCCAACCCCAACCCCAACCCATTTCGCCAGCATTCCAACATACCCTATGTTTTATAGGCTTATTTTGAGATTTGTGGGCTTATATAAGTTTGTTATGAATAAGCGGAAAACATATAGGCTAGTAAGCCCATAAATAAGCTTAAACGAACACCCCCATTATTTAATTTATTCCCTTGTTAGTTGTATTTATTTATGTTGTTGGGTACTGATTGACTGATTGTTGTTGGTTATATTAATTCATGTTTCTTAAAACCCTGAACTAGTACTCCTTTTTAGTAATGTTTTTAAATAATGTGAGTCTAAACCTAAATGAGTATATTATGAGTACTAATTTTAACAAATGTGATTGAAAAGTCACCTGATGTCTTCACAAGAGGTTGGGTTTAAACTTTACTAGGTAGACATTTGGGGGTAGCTAAGGAAAAGGGTCAGAATTGGTCATTGAGATAGCCGGTTAGGCCGCATACATATGAATCAAAAGCCTCGCCCTCGGCTAGTAACCCGAACATGGAAAATTTTATTTGTACCCGTTTTTTATTGAAACCCTAGATTAATCGACTTAAATTAACAAATGTGATTAAATCCATAATCTTTTTGTAGATGTTATTTAATATTATGGTACATGCATATCAGACTTGAAGTTTTGTTGAAATGATCGGGTGTTTGTTGGCGATGTAACGCGGATCAGGTCAAAGAAGTGCGAAGTTATTGTTTGAATTTAAGCTAAGTTGGCTAGCACTATTTATGCAACCCCTGAAGTTATCTTTATGTGAATTGCACAATTTTAAGTGTAGCGCATCTTCGTTGTTGAACAAAAGATGGAAGTTACTACACAAACAAGGGGCAATAGATCTTTTGGTGCAGACTTAGAGTTCATTTTACATTTGCTTCATTACTGTATGTAGTTTGTTAGACGGACATAGGAGGAGCCAATAAAATTTGGATGAGGGGGACAATATTTGATATTTGACGAGATTTACACTATAAGTTTTTCTTAAGAAAAGCAAATCACAAAAATACTTGTATATCTAGGGAGCAGCTACCCACATTGCCCGCGTTGTGTCTCTGCCACGGATCGTTTTACTTAAGGAGGACAACATGGCAATGAGACCCTAGTTTTTTCTGTTTCTGTTTATAAGCATTTATTTTTGCATGAACGGTTATAAAAGGTCTAATCTTCAAAGCTGTATCATTTTGGTTATATCTAACTAGAATGAGGGTCCTGAAAGCCTTATATATAACAAAATTAGAAAAAGGTTAGTCTTTAAACTGTTTCAGTTGTTTAAGGCATTAGGTCTAATACAATTTTCAAGCTCCTTGTTTATACTTTTACTGATATATTTACATGCGTGTGAATATCAACGGAATAATATACTTACGGTTCTGTCAATGGTAATTGTAGAATTATCGAAACAGCCATCGCGATGAAAGCAATTCCATCACCATCTCATCTGCCTCGGTTACGGCTGATTGTCGAAGAGGTTAATTTCGGATTTTACAATAGTATTTCTTAAAAGCTTTTCTTAAATATAATCTTCTTTCTTTAAACTTAAGCCTTTGTATTTTTAAAGCCATATATTGATTGAAAGGTTATTGAAATATTCACCTCTGTAATTGTAGGTTTATATCCATAGGGCTGAATTGACCGACTCCTCCTTAAAGATGCTTCTGAAACATATCAAGGTATACAGTTTACTTCAAGCACAAGTCTTTGTGTATTTAGACCTGCGCAAAGAGACCGACATATCAACAGTTTAGTTTTTTCAATTGATATCATATCTGATCTTATTGTTTCCACCAGCTGTACAAAGTCCAGTCCTCAACTATGTTAAAGATTGTTCTCACTTTATCTATAAATATATTTTTTTTTACTAAAATAATACATATTTATCAACATAACTTCATTCAATATTATATGGATTTTCTGTTTTACTCTTCCAAACACAATTTTCATATGTTTGTGTGTTTATGTATGTGACTACATACTCAATATGATGCCAACAGTCTGCTTTTCAAGCTGGCTGGTTTTCAAACGAGGATAAAGATCGTCTCCTTATGATGGTAGATAAGGTTGGTTAAAAGCTCTTTCATTTTTATTTACAATACTTTATATATATATATTGCTACTCATTGTTGTATATTACTGACACAATTACCCTACAATCATTATATTTGTTATTAGACAAGCCTGGGATACTACAATTTAGACAATTGGAATGTTGAACCAGCCAATGCACATTCTGTCTCTGAAATAATCTCTAGGTAAATGTATGGATACGTGTCATCATATTATATGTAGATGACAAAGTATGTTTTACGTTACAAGTTTCCCTTAATTGGTTTATCATATTATGCATGTCTATGTTACTTTTTATTGTAATTTATCATATTTCTTTGTTGTCGTTTCTCTGACATACTGATATTTTCCTTTGCAGATTCTATCCAAGAATGAGAGTTGAACACATACTTGCGTCATTTAATGTCAAGGTAAATTATATGTATACGTACGTATCCATTTTGTAGATAAGGGTTCTTTATAGTTTCTTATAATGTCTTTAAACTGTGAGGTTTAATTGATTCACAGGCTGGAGATAAGGGTTCTGAAGCTTATTTTGACATCTCTCCAAACACAGTACCTCATCAAAATTTGGTAAGCGATTAATATGCACTAAAGATTTCAATTATATACAATCATAAATGAATACATTGCTATTTCATCTGCATGCTATAAGAGAGAACGATTTTTTAATCATTCATTAGATTTGGAACCATTTACGAGACTTAAATATTAGATTATTATTTATTACTGTACACAACTTAAACATTAATGGTATTTCTTAATCTACTATATACAGTGGCTCTTAGTAGCTAGATCAGACGATATGGACACAGCTGCATGTCTAACCAGTCCATCGAATGTGGAGTAAGATTCTTCTCGCTGTTTCTCAAATTCCCTTTTTATCTTATTATCTAACCATCTAACCTTTTCTTCATAGTTTTCTCATCAATAACAGTGAAGTACCAAACAGGAGCAGAAAAAAAATGGTAATTCTCACTGATAGTGTCTACCAAATTACTGACCAGTTGTCATCACATATTAACTTGTTGCACAACATGGATATTAGGGTAAGGGCCCCCAACTCCCAACAAACGTGACCAAAATGGTTAAAGATGGAGTAAATCATCTACAAGCTATTGGGGAATTTGATGGTATGATTACTTGTTTTCTTGTTTGTTAAAACATATATATCACTGTCTTTCTTTAAATATTACATGTTTTCTTTTCTTGTTAAACAAATGCAGGAGACTATGTAATCGCCTTAGCTTTTATGAGCTTTATATCATCTCCTGATCCTTCTCGTTTGCAAGATTATGTCTACCCCATTTCCAATGATGTTGAGTCTGGTAAGTGACTGAAACTGCAAGATCTTCCAGAAACATGATTATAGAAAGTCCTTATAAACACAATATTAGTTTCCTTTTGCTGTTTTCAAGTGTCAATTTACAAAGGTGTATTATAATTTCTTGGGCCTCTAATCTTCAATTTTCCAGATTGCGTTGTTGCTAATGGTCAGTCACGGATATTTCTTGACTGCCCCATTAGGTAAGCTTCACTATTTAGTTGCTAGTCTTCAACTTTCTCGATCATCTAAAAAGGTAATATAAAAATTAGTTGGGACACATATTCTGCAGGAAGAAACAAAATTAAATATGAACAACATTGGTACTCTGACCCTCCTGTGAAAATTAATGGTTGACACATAGTTTAAGGAAACTGTATGATCAACAAAGACAAAAAAAATGATTCTTACTGGCGCAGATCGATCCCAAACTAGTGAACTACTAAAAGGAAATGTTTTAAACTTAATGGAGCATCCCAAAAAACTAATTCCAATTTTTGTAGTGTAGGGAAAGTATAATATATCAGATTTTATTTTTTGAATTTATTAATGGCTTTAATGGATCTCTTGATTCTATTCATTTCTTTAATTGACAGTGGACGTCGTATAAGAACTCCTGTGAAAGGGCATCTTTGCAAGCATTCTCAGGTGAATAAATGTTGTCTCAGTTATTCATAAAATGTCTTAAATACAATACCCTTTGGTAAATGAAATCAATATCACCAGCTCTTTGTTGTGGTAGACAGATGAAAATGGGCAAATAAATGATCTTTAGTTTTAATAATTCAAAACTACTCCGTACAATGTTGAGTTTCTGACAAACTGTGTATGCTGCAGTGCTTTGATTATGATTACTTCATGGAAGCCAACTTCATGAGGCCTTTGTGGAAATGCCCTTTGGCTCACTGTAACCAGCGAATCTGCAATCTGGATATACGCATTGATCAAACTTTTCTCAAGGCAAGCAACATACACGCATGCGTACCACTATTTTACACTAAAGAAGTACCAGTAGCGTGAAGTTGTCATAACTGATCATTTGTTAATTTCTTTTAGATCTTGAATGAGGTTGCAGACGATGTTGGTGATGTATACGTATCAGACGATAGTTCCTGGACGATTTCCCTGGCGGAGAAGAGCCAAATAAACAGGGATACTATAAACCAGCAGAATCATGTTACTGACGACCCTGAAAATCTTGTATCCTTAGGAGCCAATGCAAATCTTGTATCTCAGAGCTCATGTGACATGGTTCATACACCTCCCCTGGTTCAACAAACCAGGCCCAATCCGAATCCAACCAGAAGTCAACTGCCAGCACAAACCCAACCACAAAATAGTCAAGCTCAAACAGACCAACCCATTGAAGCCGACAATAGCACATGTACACATAATCGAGCTCGACGTACAAGTAATCCAGCTCGACGGACAACTGTGTTCACACCCGTTCATCTCACACCACCTTCTGCTGCTCCATTTTTAAGGAAGCTTGAGAGACGACCTCGTGGCACAACCGGCGAAGCGCAAGGTACAACCTCGGTCACACCGATTATAAAGAAGAGAGGACGAAAACCAAAAATCACCACAGATCCTGCTGTGGGTTTGAATATAAGACGGGTGCCTCTGACTCAAGTTCCTGAAGTGAGTCGAGATGAAATGTCATCTGTGGGAATGAGGGGGGGATTAACAGGTGAAAAACGTGAGGCTGCTCTACTTGAAAGACTCGCACCACCAAGACAACCAATCGATGCCGATAAACCATTGCCAGGACCGACAACAACTGTACCTGTGGAACTAATGAAACAACTCAACACCAGTCATCCAAGTGCTTTGCCTCAGTAATGGTTCTAACTAGAATAACAATTGTGATTATGCATATAGCCACTTATGTGGCCTTTAGATTACTTGAACAACCCGGAGCTTCATTCTTTTTCAGTTTTTCTTTCCGTTTTTATGTCATTTGATAGACCAAGAAGGCTACATTATTGAGGAATTATATAAGTAACAAACTAACAATGGCAATCCATAGTTCCATGCATTCTTATGGAATGTTTCAAGTAACAAGAGCGATCCATCATCTCTGGTTATGTCAACGGCATGCCACTTCATATGTTTGGAGTGACACAAAACGAGCAGGTTATAATGGATGTTTTGATACAGATAGAGTATAACGGTTAACCAAAGTGTTTTAATAACTGATGGGGGTAAATTAGAATTACAAAGCTCACACCTTATTAAAGAAGCATTGGAAAAATGAGCATTTCTAAAAAATCGCAAAACTCACCGATCCTTTGCAAAACGAACAATAAAAATCAAAAAGCTCATTGCTCACCGCTTATCGCCCCAAAAAGCTCCAAAAAACTCTGCGCCAAACATAGCCTACATCTCAGTTCTGACTTTGTAGTTATTATATTTATTTATTTTTGTGATTTTATCTATTTGACATTAACTCAAGTCAAGTCAACCAATTTGTTGGTACATAGGTCAATTTGTTTTTGAAACGTTTATACAAGCAAATTTCTGTCCATCCCATTCCATAGACCATCTGTATACATTCTACATACATTTCTTAAGCGAATTTCGCGCTAAAAATAACTAGCAAGATGCTAAATAAAGTTGCAAGTGAGCGGATAAAGTTTTGCAAAGAAAATCAAACCACGCTATCCAATATCTAATTAAAGGATGGTTTTTTACATCTACTAGAGATCAAAATTTATATTTTAAAAATATACTCCAGCTAAAGGTGATCTTGAGGGTGGATATTGTCGGATATTTTAGTGTAATTGGATTAACTTGTTTGACCAATTTAGTCATAATAAGACAACATTTAGGTTTGGAGGTGCGGAGTGCACGCCTATTTGAATTTATTATGATCTTAGGGGTGAAGCCTCTAAGGGACGGGGGTCCGGCCGCAGCGCCCCTTGGAGCAGGGTCCAAGGGGCGGGGGTCCGGCCGCATAGCCCCTGGCTGGGGTCGAGCTAGGTCAGCTTGGAAATTTTTTATTTCCACTAAGTTGTTATGGTAAAAGTTCCTTAGAAAATTAAATTTTCGAAAATTAAGGGACTAATTTTGACAACTTTAAAACCCTTTGGAAAAATTTAGGCAGTTACTGCCCTAATCCCTGATTTATATTGATACGTATTTTTCTTGATCATTAATTTTTCTCTCTGGTTCATCAATCTCAAACACAAGCATTCAAAACGTTCTCAATCTCTGAATTGTATCCGATTGAATAATTCGGGAGAACCACCGAATTGATTCAATGTGAAAGTGTTCACATGCCTTTCAGAGATTCAAATAATATCCGGTTTTGTTCTTTATTCTATTTATCCCCAACAGATATGTCACACCAATTATGTTTAAGAAAATTAGGTGTTGTTATAATTGTTGGTTGTAGTATAGTTGAAAGTTAGTAACAATGGTATGCATGGCCACGAGTTGTTTTGGAGCTTGGAAATAAAACTTACAGACTAAAAACCCTTTGATCAAAATCTAATAGTTTGCGTGTGATTTGTCTACCAAAAAATTATACGTCAATAGTATAAGAAAATCAACTTTAGATAAAAATTGCATCCGCAAGTGCCAGATACAATATAATTATAAATTTTATGCAAGAGGGAAATGCAGAAATGGTCCCTGTGGTTTGCCCAAATTGCAGGTTTAGTCCCTGTGGTTTCGAAAGTGCAGGCGGCCTCCCTGTGGGGAAACCTTGGTTCCGTTTTGGTCCCTCGACGTGTAATTTTTGAGCAAACCACAGGGACCTTTTTTTCAATTTGAGTAAACCACAGGGACCATTTTTGCAATTTTGAGCAAACCACAGGGACCATTTTTGCAATTTTGAGCAAACAACAGGGATGCCGCCTGCACTTTCGAAACCACAAGGACTAAACCTGCAATCTGGGCAAACCACAGGGACCATTTCTGCATTTCCCAGATACAATATAATTCTAAATTTTATGCAATAACATAATAATAGTTACACACTTAAAAAAAAGTTTAACTAGTGATAACTTTAAACGCGTATGTAATTTCAAAAAAATTAGTTACACAACAAATACTTCACTTTGACTGAACAAGTTAACATTTTTACAACAAATTATACTCCCCTAGTAAAAGATACCGGTACTTTCTTAACTACGATCCATAAAATTGCACCATACTTGACGAGGAAAAAAAAAAAAAAAACTCGGAATCAGAATAGAACTATATGGTATGTTTGGCGAAGAGAGTGGTAGCAAGAAGCATCAGTAAGCAATAACAGAAACAGTTGCAGTAGCAGGAAACATTAATTGTATGTTTTGATATAGCGCTTGGTAACATAGCTGTGTAGTTATAATTAGTAAGTGGAAACGCTAGTTGCTCGTAAATGCTACTAGAAGTAGCGTTTTGATTTTGAGCGCTTAGAAAAAGTAGGAATGCTTGTTGCATTTTGATTTAGAGCATTTAGAAAAAAATAAAGTACCATTATCTACTCCTACCAAACCGAATAACCAAAATTGACACTATTTTTTCACATTACGGTTCTCAAATATATCTGCCCGCCAAACTCATTTGTTAGCTACTTCATGAATAACTAGCATGAAATATTAACTTGAGTACTATACTTGCGACGCATAAAAAAAGGAATAATAATAGAAATGAAGTAAATATGAGGATGAGGGTAACTGCATGAGTTGAGATTGACTGTCTGAGTATAGTAAATCACCAATTAGGCTGGACACAGTCGATGACCCAAGTGACCTGGGTCACCGGCTGCCACGTCAGCTTTCTCTCTCCGGCGACCAGACATGACCAAAGTGCCACAGTCGATGACCGACTTTTTTTTTTTAATCAAACATTTAAAAAAAAAACTTAAAATTCATTAATAATAAAAATATTACAATACTAAATTAAAAATACGATAGCGATTACAAACGTAAACTAATCATCTAAATTGAAGCGAGCTTTGATTTCTGTCTTAAGCTG
The DNA here is from genome assembly GCA_021014915.2 of Artemisia tridentata subsp. tridentata. Lineage (NCBI taxonomy): Eukaryota > Viridiplantae > Streptophyta > Magnoliopsida > Asterales > Asteraceae > Artemisia > Artemisia tridentata. The sequence goes on from CP139507.1 coordinate 73,753,515, forward strand.
CCTAAGATGATTTTGGTGATTTTCAGGCAAAGTTGGGTCGATTTTTGAGTAGAAGAAGATCAAATCTTGGTTCTTGTTTGTTTTTTCCATGATTTCGACTTGTTTTCGTTGGAGTTCCATTTTCTCTCTTTTTATGGCCAGCTCTTCTTGCTTCATCTTCAGATACTCATCTTCAATGACCTTCTTTTTTCCCTCTTTTGACGGCTTCGATTTGAAGAAGTTCTTGGTTAGCGAAGCTACAAACGATTGTGGTGGATCACGAGGGGAGGACGATGATCTCTTCCTGGCTGCGTCACGACCTTCTGGTCGTGATTCTCTAGTATCGTCTTCATCTTCAGAATCATCCACGTCTTGAAAATTCAAGGGACCTTGTGTTGACTCCGAGGTTATTGTAGAGCCCTTTTATTTCTTCCGACTATTCGTTCGGATAGCATCCCCCTCCGTCTTCCAAGCATCATGATGCCTCAAAATTTTCCAACATTCCTCCAAGGTGAAATCATGACCGTATATCAAACGGTATTCTCTCAAAGCTTTCTCCCTATCATCAACATCATTCTCACCACTACTATAGTTATGCTTGATATTATCCATGATAACAGCAAAATTTCCAACCCTACTTCGAATCCGATTCTTCCATTTGCTGTTGATAGAGTCATAGTTTCTTAATGAACCGGTTTCATTATGAAAATAGTCTATCACCTCCTCCCAAAAGCGGTGCCTGTTAATAGCGTTTCCTCGCTTGGAATTTTCCGACACATAAACCCAAGCTTTACAAAGCGCTATCTTTTCCGCCTTTGTCCATGGTGTCTGTTTTTTGGACGGTTCGGCCTTTTTGCCTTTGTCCTTCGCCTTTGTAGCACGTCGCGAAGCGGTCCTTGGTTTGACGGGTGATGTCTCTTCGACATCATCATCGTCTTCAACAGGGAAAGAACCGTGGTACGAACCATGGTAAAACCGTGACCCGAACCTTGCCCCATCGACGCATCTTGACTTGGATATTGTTGCGTCGCATGGTTGTCCATAAAATCCTCCAAATCCATATCAAGATTAACACCCCGAAGCGGGGAATAATCTTCATACGGTTGGGAAGAATGCAAGAATTCCATGTGTGACAAATGGTAAATTTTTCCTAATATTTAATTTATAATTGTCCATTTATTATGACTAAACCACCAGATTAGGCATTTATATAATTATCACGGGAAAACAGACCCGCACACTGTGTCACACAGTAATCTCACCAGGAACAGTGAATTTTCCCATGTCACATTATACAGAGTATAATGTAGTAAAAATGGGAGGTTATCTCATTTTTACTCAAAGTGAAACCACACGCATACCGATATCACAACAATAATAAATGAAAACTCAGAATTTATTTTAAATTCACAAACTCTAAATTCAATCAAGAATTATAAAAACGTCACCAAAAACCCATTTTTCCATATCTATATCGGTTTCGGGAAGGACCCGAGTTCAACTCAATTCAACAAGACGCGGGTATAATTTACTCATTCTTTTAATTAAATCAATCCTTATACACTTATAATAAAACTTCCCACTCACACATTAACCCAGAAACATTGTCTTCTTCCCCTAGGTTTTGTCCGCCCCTCTCATCCCCATGATAAAACCGTGATCCATCACCATCCCTCTCCTCTGTCACCCTCTTCTTTTTGATCTAAACAACCAACATCGTTTTCATAGGTCTCAAATTCCTCAAGTCAAACCTAGAAGACTACATACGATAAGGAAAGAACACTCGAATGGAAGTGTTACTTCTCCCAAATCCGAAAGTAGTTATGGAGTTACTCTCCATTTTCTTCTTTTTAAGCCGGTATTCCAGGGATAATCGAATCACACCTCATCAATTTTACTCAAAGATTCCGAGAAGGGCAAGAACACTCAAGGAAGAGCAAGAGATTGAGGTGGGTTGTGGTTCGATTAGGGATAACTGGGTTTCGGATTTGATCTTGATAGAGTTCCTGAGTCTATCATTCCTCGTTTGAATCACTGTAAGAATATACACTTTGTATTCGAATCTTTTCAAACTCATTTGTATCATTTTTAGATTGTTGCTGATAATCTTAGATCGAATAAGAAAAGATTTAAGTTGTAAGATTTTGTTGGTTCGATTATTATTAAGGGTTGTCAAGAAGTTAATTGTTGTTGTTGTCAAAAATTTTAGATGTTGTTGTTGTTGTTGTTTTCGTGTGGCATAGAACCTGTGAATCTAGAGATCATCGTTGGGATTGTTGAAATTTCATCCTTAGGTCGCAGAAACCAAACAAACCCTTAGGAATGTTGTGTCGAATTAAGCCAAACGCATATTTGTGATGAAGAATTTAAGTACTAGAACTGTTTGAAATGACCCACCCTTTTTGGTTTAGTGATATTGTTTCGGTTGTAAATCATGATCATCATTAGTCGAATAGAACCACCCAAACAAGGTGTTTGGATGGTGGTCCTAGGCTGGGGAAACCCCCCCCCCTACAGGGGAGGTTCTGGCCGAATCTTTGCCAAGATAGACCCACCCCAGGCAGCCACCATGGAGGTGAGCTAGCCATGGGTTAAACCTCACATTAAGCAAAGAGAAATTGCTTCTCAACTCCCCCAGAAATACACCATTTAGAGCCGAGAATGAGAGTCAATAGTTAAGGGATGTACCCTTGGTTCGAGTCCAAAATGTACCCATTTAACCCGAGGTCGAACCCCAATCGGAGTAGAACCTCTCTTGCTCCCTTCGAACCCACAAATACTATCAAACACAATAGATTATTGATGCGCGTGATGTGTCGTTGCGGTTTAGCAGTTTTAATGCCTACTCAAGTTTTAAATTTATATTTAGCCGACTTATCAATAACACACACACTTAACGAGCAGTGTACCCGGTCAGTATGAAGATAATGGTAAGTAGAGTGTCGATCACTAAGAGTGGAACGTATTATCTAGTTATTCTAATCAGTATTTTAATATCCTAACGCAAGGGGGTTTCAGCCTGAGAGACTGGCACGATTTGTTGCAATTAAATAATAAAATAAACCAATAGGCACGAATCAGCAAGTAGCACACACCTACACAGATAAATACTCGAGACAATAAGAGGGCTGTCCTTATGATTAAGTAGATTGTCACTTGTTTTATTGATAGCTTTATATGAAGTGTATGTAGTTAACCCTTTCTCGTTGGTTCTAATCTTATCGGCGAGTAAACCCTTAATGATTACTTATGTCTAAAAGTTATTCCTAAGTGATCAATTTAGAAACAACCGTGGGAGCCACATTATGTCCCGCAGTCAAATGCCCGCAAGCCACTAATAAACACAGAGGTTATCAATGCACTAATAAGTAGTAACCAAAGACATCAACATATAAACTTTAATTAATGAGAAAGCAGTTTTAAGGGAGTGCAATCTTTCCGTTGCCACATTACACAAGCCACCAATCTTGATGAATTAAAGTTTACTAACACAATAAAACAAAACTACTTAATGAATTAAACATATGCAGCACCTTCTTACAGCTCTTGTATCTTTGATTTGGGTGTGTCTTGTGCTGCCTCCTTGACTGAATTCGTCCTTTTGTTCTTCTGTTCGGACTTAGGTTAAGGTTCGGAACTCTCTAATTCGTCTGGTCTACGGGGTATTTATAGTTTCTGTCTGAGGGAAGATGCGGCGCATCTACTAAGTAGATGCGGCGCATGTACTTAACTTCGCGTGGGGTCCAAGATTATAATATTCAGGAATATTCGTACACCGCCAGAAGATGCGGCGTAACCCTTGATTAGATGCGGCGCATGTCCTCTTGTATCTTGGATCGTATCTGGTGATATCTTGATAGAGATGCGGCGCATGTCGAGAGTGAGATGCGGTGCATCTGGAGCAGAATTGACTTGATCTTGTCCATGTCAGTAGACTTTCACTTTATGCACGTTTTGCTCCATTATTAGTCCAAAATAGCTAAGTTTCACCAAATGCTTGTTTTTACCTGAGAATTACAAAAGTAAACAATTAAGTATCAATCCTCATACATAATATAGTAAAACAAGTCAAATTAATAGGATAAATGATAGTAATAAAATGTACTTATTTGAGTTCATCAAATATCCCCCCACTTGAACTTTACTTGTCCCCAAGTAAACCTTAGAATTTCATTTATGAAAATGTATCCTAAAAGATGTATTAGGATTTATTTTTATATTTAAGCATGTATTCGTTTATTTCATAATCACACAACTAAACACTTAACGAATTAGAAGTAAAATAAAATAAGTCGATAAAAGCAAATCTAATCGTTTAACTGTCCAGTCGTGACGAATATTCTATCATAAGCTTGGCAAGTATACACATCTCCACCACTAAAGCTAAGGAATAACAAGTCTAAAGCGGTAAAAAGGGTTTTTAGGCTTAAGGGTTAATTATTCTTAATCACTATCGATCTCAAATTCCAGAAAAGGCGACAAAATCACAAATACATGATCGAATCCACGAACACGATACTTGCAATTGCTCAAATCCTTAACTCGAATAGGCTAAAGATAGGTCCAAACTTCACCAATAATAATATATCAAAAAGGGCGACAAAATCATAAATACATAGCCGAATCCACGACTACGATACTTAAGATTGCTCAAATCCCTAATCTCAATAAATCAAAGGTTCGGTTGGATAACGAATAATATAGGGTATGGATAACATTTGGGATATAAATTGGTGTAAAAATAAAAATAAACAAAACAAAACAAATAAATTAAAATCCTAAGTGTGGTTAATCACTATCCCAACCATCCCATGAATAAGACTCATATCATTGAATAACTCACGCTTTAACACTTGAAACACACGCTTTAGGTAGACACGAATTATACTCAACAAAATCTTAATCAAAGAATAAACCTTAATTGGCGTTCCCATAACTGCCAATTCCCATTCAATCCATAGGTATAATATAACAAATAGTGGTGATATCGACCACTTAATACAAAACTTTACATAAGTTGGTTAAAATAAACATCCAACTTTTCTTTCTTTCTTTTTCTTATTTTTTCGATTTTTTTTTTTTTTTTTTTTTTTTTTTTTTTTTTTTTTTTAATAGATGTGTAAAATTTCACCACATCACTATAACTTTCTTTCCGGATAATTTTTATTCATGCTTTTCATACTTCAGAAATAATGGTAATAGTGAAAGTAGTAAACACACGAAAAATAAACTCCAAAATATACAATATTTACTTTCACTCCAATTTGCATTGTGCAATTTCCCGACCTAACCATAGATAATGAATTACGCACGCGAACACAGGTAATGTAAGGAAACACACTTTGCCTATAGCAATTAACCAACCACGGATTCTAATCTACAAGGTAGGCTAAGGTGTAAGGGTGTAACGAAACATTTTAAACATAGGTGTAAGAAACGAAAGGAATGGCTCTGAGGGTTTTTCTAGGGGTATCTTACTCTAAAAATGAGAGTAACAAAAGGGTTTATACGGGGGTTAACTAACCAGTGTAGTTAGCTAATAACACATAACATATAAAGGTTATTTGGTGTAATCCTAGAATTTTACCAATTTAGACAAGTCATTCCAATTATATAAATAATACTCATTATGGTGGTCTCGAATAGTATACAAGCCAAGTTCTAAAGTTTACAAGTCACCGGCACACTCATAGATTTGTGAATTTTGAGAAATCACAATTTTTGAAAATAACGTCATGTGTGCAGTTATGTAACTTAGATCTTAAAAAAAAAACTGGCTAAAAAAAATTTTAAGTTTGATATATTAAGCACATTTTAAGCATAATTTTTGAAAAAGTTTAGGACAAGTAATTGTTAAGTGTTCTAATTCTCCAATCCCCCCACTTAAGTTAAACAACGTCCTCGTTGTTTGTATAAAAGGTTAAAAACTGGAAAATAAAAGAATTAGAACAGAAAAACTCCCCTGTGATTTGCTCGGTATGATCCTCCATTAGTATAAGAGCAAAAATCAACTTCCATGTGGATTAGAACGTTAAAGCTTCATACTTGATGTATCCACAGGAAATCCAGGAAACTATAATACCACCAACACTTTAAAACACACCTAAGATAAGAAAGGTTCAAACTTGCATAATACATTAGTAGTTAGGAAAAATAAAACTTAAAAATTAAAACTGAAAATCATCAGGTCAGTCGATGCGCCGTATCTTATTGAAGAAGATACGCCGTATCGAGCCTGGAATAGTACGTATCAGAATAAAGATGCGCCGCATCCTTAACCAGGGATGCGCCGCATTAAAATAAACTGATAAATAGTTTTAAAGTCGAAAATAAAAATGCAGAAAAATAAAATAAGATATGACCATTGCAGAGGATGCGTCGCATCTCAGAATTGAGATGCGCCGTATCTTCGTGCGGCCTGGACTGACTCGACACAGAAAACAGAATAATAAAAGATAAATCCGGGTTGTCTCCCGGTAAGCACTTGTCTTTATTCCAGAGTCTTCAAGTTAGACTCACGTTCAGCTCCTTAGTATCGATCATTGAAGGAGTCGGAAACATCACGCTCCTTCATCCCCAATTTAGTAATATTGAACACTCCTTGCTCGTCCTTAATTTTCACGCCGTTCTTCTTTAATATCTGTATAAACAAAGTCCTGTCCCTTTCGGGCAGAGATGACAAAATGATAGACGGGAAATTCTTATTATCATATAGGCACAAATAAGCAAGGTGGGGTGGTAGTTCAATAAACACATCATTGTTCAAATTCGTTTTCTCAACTACTCTCCTACGTTTATTAATTACTACACAATCATACCACTCATCATCAGAATCACTAACAATATCGCGTCTAAGTTCGGTAGGTACATTAAGGTCAATGAATTCCTCAAAGTCTTCATGATTAGGATTAGTTGAGTTGTTTTGAATCAATGTTTCTCCCATAAGTCTAGCTTCAAGATCGAGGTCCATACGTTCTCTTAATCCTAGTACATAAACACCTCTAATTATGCTTTTAACCGGATCTTGGCACTTATAGACTAGTTTATTATTCCCTACCCTTAATGAAAATTTTCTCTTAAACACATCAATCTTAGCATGGGCAGTAGACAAGAAATGTCTTCCGAGGATTAAAGGAATCTTAACATCCTCGGGCATGTCTAGTATAATAAAGTCTACGGGAAAAATAAACTGCTCAATCTTAACTAGCACATTATTAGCAATCCCTTCAGGTCGTTTTACTGTTTTATCAGCCAATTCAATAAGTAATTTAGTTGGTGCTAATTTTCCTAGTCCTAGGGTAGCGAATGTCTTAAGAGGCATAACACTAACACTAGCTCCTAAGTCAGCCAACACATTATTGAAAGATATATTATTAATAGAACAAGGTAGAGTAAAACTTCCTGGGTCTCTTTCTTTATGAGGCAAGGCATTTGAATCGGTTGCAGGGCTCTCTTCTTTCATTGTTGCCTTGATCTCCTCTTCAATTTTTGTCTTCTCTTTTAGTAGTCTCCTTAAGCTGATTGAAGAGTTAAAGAAAAATTCGGGTCTTGCACCATCATTACCATTCATCGACCTTCTAGGTATATTAGGAGTGACTTCTTCAGTGGTGCTTATTGCCTTGACATGATCTCTTGGATTTGTTTCAGTTGAGCTCGGTAAACTTCCATATCCCCTTTCTTGAAGAACTTTGCTCATTTGACCAATTTGTTGTTCCAATGCTTTGATCGAAGCTCCTTGATTTCTTGTAGTAGTGTCCGTTGAAGCTCGAATTTCCTTGATCATAGCAGTATTCTCTTCATGTCTTTTAGCAGCATCGGCCATAATTTGCTTTAAAGTATCATCTAAAGTCTGCCTCCTCTCTTGATAAGCGGGATTGAAGTTGTTCTTTTGATAGAATCCCGGACTAGCTTCCCTAAATCTTGCTGAAGGTCGGAATGGTTGTCCAAATTGGGTGTAATATGCTTCTTCAAATGTCTCACTTTCATTCTTGTTCGGGCAATCTTTAGTGTAGTGAGGTCCTTCGCACTTTTCACATCCAACTTGGGCAGCATATGCTCTTTCATCTCGCTTCTTCATCTCTTTACTAATTTTATCCAATTGAGCTTGAATAGCAGCAATCCCGTCAAAATTAGTGCTGCTCTTAGATCTAGTAGAGGTCCCATCGTGCCATTTCTGAGAATGATCAGCAGCTTCTTGGATCGCTTTCCTAGCATTAGTTGCGCTCATCTGAGGTACAGCTCCCTTAGCATCCAAGATCTGTCTAGTTGGCACGTCCAGTCCCTGGTAAAACAATATTATCTCCTGCATAGGGGTTAGATAGTGTTGAGGACATTTTATCAATAAATCTTTAAATCGTTCCCAAGCTTGATAAAGGGTTTCATCAGGCTCTTGCTTGAAACTATTGATAGCCTCCATCTTCTTAGCAGTCTTAGCAGGTGGACAATATCTCTTCAGGAATTTGCTCTTCAAACCTTCCCACGTAGTGATTGAACTAGCAGGTTCATTCCTTAGCCACTTGTTAGCAGCTCCTTTTAGTGAGATTGGGAAGATTCTTAGCATGAGTTGATCGGTATTGACACTTTCTGTAGTAAACAAATCTGCAATCTCCAGGACCTTTTCAACATGCTCATTAGCATCCTCTTGTTCCGTCCCACTGAAAGCATTCTCTCTGAGCTCTTTGAGAAATTGACCCTTCAACTCAAATTTCGACTTGTCATCAAACTTAGGTCTAGCAACTCCTGAAGTGTAATCAGCACGGGTATTGTTCATGTATTCCTCCATAGTAGTGTTTTCGCCCATTGTTTCTGTTTCAACTTCCTCTTTTTCTTCAGAAAAGTAATCAAGCTCGAGTGAACTTGAAAGATCAAAGCTTCTTGTGTTGAAAAGCCTTTTAAGCGAATGTAGGGCTCGTTCAGGATCTTCGAAAGGTTGAATCAAGTTCTTCGTAGAACTCCTGGTCATGCACTTCCTGAAATCAATCACAAAAGCATCAGTAGGGTATGCTCGAGAAAGTAATATATCAGATAATTAATAACGAAAACGGAATACGAAAAATTAAAGTTACTGATATCTGCAGACGATGCGCCGTATCCAAAGAGTTGGATACGCCGTATCTTATAATCGTTAAAATTTAATCAGACTTATTCAGAAAATAGATACGCCGCTTTAGAATTTAAGAATGCGCCGTATCGAATTAATTAATCAAAAATCAACTTATCTAATTAAAATTAAATGCGTCGTATTAACGAAAGTTAATGCGCCGTATTTTCGTTACGTTTAAAAATAAAAGATTTTTGATTCAGTAATATGCGCCGTATCGACAGAGATCGATACGCCGTATCTGTTTAATAATTCGCAAACTGTTTTTAATTAAAATAATAGATACGCCGTATCTGCGAAAGCAGATGCGTCGTATGGCGTTAACGTTTTAGAAAAATTTTTTTATTAAAAACAGATACGCCGTATCTGCAAAAGCAGATGCGTCGTATTACTTTATCGCTTAGAAAAATTTTCTTATTAAAAACAGATACGCCGTATCTTGGGGAAAAGATGCGTCGTATCGAATTAATTAAACGCGTTGTATTAAAAAAAAATTAAACGCAATACGCCGTATCTGAGAGATCAGATGCGCCGTATCGTTTGATTTAGCACAGTACAACGATAGCAGAACAGAAAAATACGAAAAATAAAAACAAAAATTAAACACACAAACAAAAATAAACACACAAAAATAAAAGAAAACAATTAACACACAATACAACAAATATGCAAAATAGTACAATGATGCAATTAATCTAATAAAAAGAAAAACCTAATTAAAATACTAATCAAATTAACAGATAATAACAATTCACTCCCCGGCAACGGCGCCAAAAACTTGATGCGCGTGATGTGTCGTTGCGGTTTAGCAGTTTTAATGCCTACTCAAGTTTTAAATTTATATTTAGCCGACTTATCAATAACACACACACTTAACGAGCAGTGTACCCGGTCAGTATGAAGATAATGGTAAGTAGAGTGTCGATCACTAAGAGTGGAACGTATTATCTAGTTATTCTAATCAGTATTTTAATATCCTAACGCAAGGGGGTTTCAGCCTGAGAGACTGGCACGATTTGTTGCAATTAAATAATAAAATAAACCAATAGGCACGAATCAGCAAGTAGCACACACGTACACAGATAAATACTCGAGACAATAAGAGGGCTGTCCTTATGATTAAGTAGATTGTCACTTGTTTTATTGATAGCTTTATATGAAGTGTATGTAGTTAACCCTTTCTCGTTGGTTCTAATCTTATCGGCGAGTAAACCCTTAATGATTACTTATGTCTAAAAGTTATTCCTAAGTGATCAATTTAGAAACAACCGTGGGAGCCACATTATGTCCCGCAGTCAAATGCCCGCAAGCCACTAATAAACACAGAGGTTATCAATGCACTAATAAGTAGTAACCAAAGACATCAACATATAAACTTTAATTAATGAGAAAGCAGTTTTAAGGGAGTGCAATCTTTCCGTTGCCACATTACACAAGCCACCAATCTTGATGAATTAAAGTTTACTAACACAATAAAACAAAACTACTTAATGAATTAAACATATGCAGCACCTTCTTACAGCTCTTGTATCTTTGATTTGGGTGTGTCTTGTGCTGCCTCCTTGACTGAATTCGTCCTTTTGTTCTTCTGTTCGGACTTAGGTTAAGGTTCGGAACTCTCTAATTCGTCTGGTCTACGGGGTATTTATAGTTTCTGTCTGAGGGAAGATGCGGCGCATCTACTAAGTAGATGCGGCGCATGTACTTAACTTCGCGTGGGGTCCAAGATTATAATATTCAGGAATATTCGTACACCGCCAGAAGATGCGGCGTAACCCTTGATTAGATGCGGCGCATGTCCTCTTGTATCTTGGATCGTATCTGGTGATATCTTGATAGAGATGCGGCGCATGTCGAGAGTGAGATGCGGTGCATCTGGAGCAGAATTGACTTGATCTTGTCCATGTCAGTAGACTTTCACTTTATGCACGTTTTGCTCCATTATTAGTCCAAAATAGCTAAGTTTCACCAAATGCTTGTTTTTACCTGAGAATTACAAAAGTAAACAATTAAGTATCAATCCTCATACATAATATAGTAAAACAAGTCAAATTAATAGGATAAATGATAGTAATAAAATGTACTTATTTGAGTTCATCAATTATCTCGGGATGGTTAGCTTTAGGCTAAGGTACATAAGGCACCAGAGTGCTCTTTGACACAAGAGTTATTTCACACTCGAAATGGTTCCTTCCCTGTCGAAAAGAGCATGGTTACGTCAAAAACCAAAACCCCTCATAGCACCGAGACACTTATAATTAAGAGTTGAGTAGTACTCGACCCCAAGGTGAGCCAAACCTTGAGATTTCTAAGGCCATTGGTGTCGAATGATAGTCTAAAAATTTCCCAGAAAACGCACACAAAGTCCTTTGGACTTGTACGTTTGTGTGTTGTGTTTTCATTCCAGGCCAAACAACATCAGTCCACTTAGGACCCAAGTGCAAGCCCAAATCAAAACCCCTTGTTCTAGCCCATGTTGTATCTGCGAGGAGTTAGTTTTGGCCCACCAGGCCCAATGTGGCTGTTGGTGGCCAGTCCAGCCCAATACCAAGGCCTTTCCCCTCCCCCTCCATTTGATTCAGTTGGGCCGCAGCCCAACAAAATGTTAAAATGTGTAACTGTGAATGTATATAATAGCCGCGAACCAAAACTTTATTAAAACCGAACACAAACTTTGTATTGAAGCTAACGTATATAAAACTTGTGAGACACAATTTAATATTCGTTGATTAAATAATTGGACCTTTAACTTGTAATTGTCACATAAATATCGTCTTACACTTATATATAAATGTAAAACATAAAAATTGGCATAAAAGAATACAAAATTTTATATACACACACATGTCGCTAAAATATAAAACTTGACTAAGATAGTGACCAAATCGAGTTCTTACTAATTACAAAGTAAAACACATAGGTAAATATACAATTTGACATTAATTTAATCGACCAATAATCATGTCGTTACTAAAAACTAGAAAATGAAATTTTAACATAAACTTTACTTAAAAGTACTATAACGAGATCAAAGGTTTTCCTAAACTTGTAAATTATAAACACAAGTCGAAACTAATAGTTAATAACTACATAAACTTAGTTGATTTTAATAAACGAGATAAACAAAATTTTTATTAAACCAACTTTATATTACATTTTCCCAAACCAATAAACTTTTGAATAATAAACGTCACTTACGCTTAATTTTATTTCAGGAATCTATATAACTAGATATAATGACTAAACTACACGACCTTAATATATATATCACATCTCGATTTTATCAATTCGTGCTTCAAATCGTTCATTTCATTTCCTTCCAAATTCCGTCACTCAAACTTCTGTAAGATTTCTCGTTTCCTCATTACCGTACATTTAAGTCATTCGTGGAGCTAAACCTTACCATTTCTTAGGGAATTCATTCGTAACCTCACTTGCTGCCACACAAGTGACAACAACATAAACACTTTAAAACATTGGAATTTAATTATGTAAAGACTTAATTTAATACTTGAAACTAAAACATGGTTTATTAATCTAGGTTGCGTGTTGGTGCCGTGCACTCCTTAATTTCACAACATTCACTATTCAAACCATTAAATGTGAGTTTATAGCCCCATTTTACTTATACTTATTTTACAAATATGGGGTGAGAAACATGCAAATTATTTTATGGACCATAATACTATTAAATTTTCTCAAAACTATTGCATAGTTAGCCTAAGCCCTAGAACCCACTATCATGCCCATTTTCATAAGCCGTTAGTTCCCTTTGGGAAGTGCAATTGCTTAAGATAGATCTATTGGGGTGACTCCCCCGTTCGGTTGGCAAGACAGGTCAATGCGGACGTATAGCAAGTCGGACTTCGAGTGTATTGGGTTAAACACTCGCTAAGGGCCCCTTGACTATTATTTATGTGCTATTTGTTAGCGCACTAAACTGTCCAGCTTCGGTTGCATGAACTTAGTGCTAGCACGATAGACTATTTTGTATGACATTATATGTGTTGTAATGATCGTACTGGTCCAAACTTATTATTTAATGCTGTTATTTAAACCTATGAACTCACCAGCTTTTTGCTGACTTTTAGCATATTTTTCTCAGGTGTGTAATTTGATTATTATGGCAAGGATTTGGCAAGGCAAAGGTCATAGACCTTTTTCTGAAAAAGTGGCAATTAATTTAAGACTTGTTTTTATGTGGGACCATTGTAACCAATAGGTCTATTTTTCTAAACAATGAATTATCTTTTGTAAACGCTAAATGTTGATTTAATTAAAACGGAGTATGTATTCCGTTCTTTGTTTACCTTGTGTTGTGATTTCCAATCTACGCAAGTAGCACCCTCAAAGTTCTGTATGCTTCCGCGACTGTTAAAAACAAGTCCCTATGACCGCCATTTGCCTTGCTTGCCACTTTGCTTGATGTTATTTGTCTTGACTGCATGCTATGATTTGTGACTCATTAATTTTACATAATTGCATGTACTATAAGTATTATATGTATATATTTATATACACTTGACCCACACTAGTTATTATGAGTATTTTTGATGTACTTACACGCATATACCATTTTTTTCACAGACTATGTCTTCCCATCCTATTCCTCCGATCTCGCCAAACTCAGACGATCCATACATGCAAGTGTTGCAAGCTTTTAACGCACCAGATCCTGACTTACTTGAGCCTACTACAGCATTACCTACACCAGCTACCGACCATACTTCCATCCAACCTATTCCCACTACTGATTCAACTACACAGCCTACTTCATACATCCATACTTTTCTAGTCCGCCGTACTGCCCGCATGAGAGTCCCCAGATATCGAATGCGGTACTCAGACTTGCCATCATTACCACAGAGGAGGACCCGAGTTGTCTATATGGGTACCTCTATGTAACACCCCCAAAATATCGCAGCGAAAGATTGTGTCACTGGGGTATTACTTCATTGGTTACAGTACAAGTCACAGAAAACGACTCTAAATGAGACGTTTTGAAATAAATTATCATTTGATTAAATATCAGAGTTTACAAAGAGGTCCCACAAGTTTACAATATGTACAACATAAAAGTTGTAAAGTTTTTCGAATGATAATATATGCATCGTCTTCAAAATGTTTTTCCGTGCGCCTTCCCATGCCAGCTAATTCCTTTCGAACCTGAGATAAACATGCTAAAAAGTCAATACAAAGGTTGAGTGAATTCATAGGTTTGAAAATAGTAGTGGACAATAATGTTCATAGTATAATTGCAATGTGCGCAATCATCATCCTGATAGTTATTATTGCTCTAAGCTCATGGTACGCACGACTGACTGTATATATATATCACCGTGCGATATATACATCCAATAATTTGCCCCGTGTAGGTACTATGCCATATACCTAGAAATTCAAATATAGTGCGTTTGTGATATCCGCTGTACGATTAACACAAACGGGATTCGTCAATCCTGTTAGGAATATAAATATTCATATGAAGACTCGGTCACCCCGAGTAGCTATTTAGCATTTATGTAGCTCGAGGCTTATTATTATTATTATTATTATTATTAGTTTAGTTATATTAATATTTGTGGAGTTAGGTCGGGTCTTTACCCACTGTCAGCTCACTCCACAACCCACTATGGGCAACTTAGCTAGAACTATAAAAACCTCTTCCCAAGTGTGGGAAAGGTTGGACCTTTTCACATATTAATCTAATCTCTACTTCTTTCTCTCACTAAAGGCTCCCAATCTTCTATTTCTCTCTCTAGAAATCCTTCTTTATTCGGCCTAGATCTAACCATACGAGTGTTATATCTTTGTGAACATCTTACAATTGGTATCAAGAGCCAAGGTTAGGTTCATTTGAGTGTATATGTTCACGGATTTCTTTGGTTTTATGGGTTCTTTTTGGTTCGAATAGAAAAGATTAAAAAATCTCTCATTTGTGCTTTGTTTGTGGTTAAATCTGTGAAAATCTTGTACTTTCTTGTTTAAGATTGGTATACAAGCTTTGTTTAGTTGTTGGATTACTTGTTTCAGTCGTATATTGAAAGTTTGTGTGAATTCGAGTGAGTGTTCTTCGTTGCGATTTGAGTCTCGTCTAGACTTTCTTCGTTGCGATTTGTGTTTAGTTGGGAAATTGTTGGTTGCGATTTGGTAACTTTGGATTCTGCGATTTGACTTATTACTCAAAAGGGAAAAAGAAGACAAACCGCAAGAAAGGGATTGTTTTGGCGTTTTGTGTGTTGCGATTTGACCAGATAGGTATTCTGGTTGCGATTTGATTGTTGCGACTTGAGTATATTCGGTTGCGATTTGTGTCTGCGATTTGAGGCTGTGACTTGCGATTTGAGTCATTGCGATTTGATCTTTGCGATTTGAATTACAGTTGACTAATTGCGATTTGATTATTTGCGATTTGACAAGTTGCGATTTGACTGATTGCGATTTGACCAGTTGCGATTTGACGTTGCGAGTTGACACTTGCGATTTGACTTATTGCGATTTGGTTGATTGCGATTTGACTTGTTGCGATTTGACAAACTGTGACTTGACTTGTTGCGATTTGATCAAATTGAGATTTGACTTCTTTGAATTGAATCTTGAAGATCAGTATTGCAATTCACTCTTGGTTAATTCTTGTTGATTGCACGGTTTCTTTTGTTGACTTTAGAAAATCCCGCGAAAGATTTGATTTCTCGGTTTAAATCACAAAAGTTGTAAAATCCCGTCTATATCATGGCAAGCACTGCTTCTGATGACATCCAAGCCGCCGGGTCCGATACCCGTCCTCCTATGCTTGATAGGACGGATTATGAGTCATGGGCACAAAGAATTCGACTCTACTGCTTGGGAAAAGAAAATGGATTTAACATTCTTAAATCCATTGATGAAGGACCATTTCAGATGGGCACCACTCGAGATGCTGTGGCTACTGCTGAGGATGGAACGGTCACTCTTGGGATTGATAGGCCACGTCAATACAATGATCTGAATGAGGAAGAAAAGAAGCGGTATGATGCTGACATCCGAGCTTCCAATATTGTAATTCAAGGCCTGCCCAAAGATGTTTACAAACTCATCAACTTCAACACTGAAGCCAAAGCTGTTTGGGACAATGTCAAGATGCTTCTGGCTGGATCAGAATTAACAAAAGAAGATTGTGAGTCTCAACTGTATGATGAGTTTGAGCATTTCAAGATGAACCCTGGTGAAAACATCACTGATTACTATGTAAGGTTTCACAAGCTGGTAAACGACATGAGAATCATCAGAATGACTATGCCAAACATCCAACTCAATTCCAAGTTCGTGAACAACATGTCACCTGAATGGGACAGATTTGTCACTGCAGTCAAGCTCAACAAAGGTTTGAGGCAGACCAATTATGAACAGCTATATGCTTATCTTCAACAACATGAAAAGCATGCTGTTTATGATCGTTTACTCAGGGAGAAACTCAATCCAACAACCAATGATCCACTCGCATTGATTTCAACTGTTCAGCCGTACAATCAACCACAACTTGATCAAGCATATCATCATCCCGTCTCATCACAGAATCAGACATTATTTGCTCAATCATCGATGCACCCACAACCTACTATGAACCCTCAGCTGGATTCAGGGTATTCTCTCACTGATCAGAGGATTGATGATCTTTCCAATCAAGTCTCCTTGCTTGTTCAACAGTTCCGAGCAACACTCCCTCAAACCAACAATCAACTTCGAACTTCCTCAAACCCACGCAACCAAGCAACTGTGGAAGATGGAAGAATTATTGTTCAGAATGTTCAAGGAAGACAAAATGTGAATCCAAGGAATGTTGGTAGGGGGAATATTCAAAACAAAGGTGGAAATGTCAACCAAGGACAAGGGAGGCAAGCAAAGTGTTACAACTGTGGTGGGTTGGGACACATTGCTAGGAATTGCAATCAGCCCAAGCGTCCTCAGAACTCTGATTACTTCAAGGACAAGATGTTGTTGATGCAAGCTCAGGAAAAGGGAGCAGTTCTGGATGAGGAAGAGCTTTTGTTCCTTGCTGGTGATGGGGGAAACACATTTGATGCTGATGTGGATGACCAACTGGTTCAAGATATGGCCTTCAACGACCTAAACATCTTCCAAGCTGAAGATTGTGATGCATTTGATTCGGATGTTGATGATGAACCCACTGCTCAGACTATCTTCATGGCCAATATATCTTCTGTTGTCTCATCACCTCAACAAGCTGGTCCTTCCAATGCATCTGTCATATCTGAGGTACTAAAACTTTATGACACATATAACATGGTAGATGAACAGAAGATTCCCACCGAAGTACAACAGACAGACAATGTTGAATCAGATACGGTTAATATGGAAAACAACAATGTTATTTCATATGAACAATATGTGACTCACAACGACGTGTCTGATGTACCAAGTAGTGCATCTTCTGTTGTAGAAAATGCTTGTGTTGTAGAAAATGCTTGTGTGGTAGATAATGCTTGTGTGGTAGATAATACTTGTGAGTTGCATGAGAACACCATGTTTATCCCCGATGACACCTTGATCACTAAGCTTAACATATATAAAGATCAGGTTGCCATATATGAACAACGTGCAAAATTTGAGCTAACTGAACGTGAACAGAAAATGGATTGTCAAATGCGTACATTTGTCACAGAACGTAATTTAAGGGAAGAAACATTAAAAAGGGAGTTAGATTCATTAAGAACACAACTTAATCAAACTGTTAAGCAAAAATAGGAGATTCAAGAAAGTGTAATTACACTAAAACAGGACTTCAAAGAAAAAGAATCAAAACTCCTAAATGATTTTTCCAGACTTAAAACGTTGAAAAACAAGATTGAGAACAAGTTGTACATACAAGACCAGACCAGACAAACTGCTCAAATGATGCAAAAGCATAAAAAATTATGTGATAAACATAGTGAATATAATGTAGGTAAACCTAAATTAGCTCTTCTTAGGAATGCTAAGGTAGCCCAACCTGCTTTATATGATGGAAATGAAATGCTTAAGACTGTTCATGCACCCCCAGATGTGTCATCACTTGAAGAGAGTAATGAGATAGAAGACAGAAACAGAGAGAGATTAGCTGAAAAAATGAAGGACCCAAAATGTATAGCCAAACGAGTCATAGTTAAACCCCATAATTACTATGAGCAAAATCGGTTGACTATCTTTGCACCTCAAACTAAGTTAACGCCTGAACAAATATTTTGGTCTTTGGACATAGAAAAGAGAAAGGCTGATGCACTTAAGGACAATACCCCACCCCTTAGGAAAATAGCGGCTGCAACGGTGTATCCTCCCAATACACCTAGGCACTTAGTTCCGTTAACTCTTCTCACAGAATGTAAAACTCTAATTAGCATATATGTTCTTTGTCAACTATTTGCTGATTTTGATAAAACTTGTAAAAAGAGAATTACACCAACGGGAATTACTGAAGGGGAAAGAGGTTTTGAACTAACCAAAGAATGCTACTTAACTGAGGTTATTCCATTCTTTAAGCTTCTTAAGGAACATTTTGAGGGTATGCAAACAACCCTTAGAAATGACGTAAATGAGATGAAAGCAGTATTTAAAGATATGGAAAATGAAGTGTCCCAATGTGCAATAGAACTTAAGATTCGTGAAATTGAGAAAAAAAACATTCTCATCACCAATGAGAATTTGATTGCTAAATGTGTTGCCCAGGATGTGTTTTATACTGCTACTGATGCTACACTAACTGCTTGTCAATTTCATGAACTGTCTATTGCACTGAATGCTTCCCAGAATCGTGTTGTTGAGCTTGAGGGGGAGAATTGGAAATTGCATGAGAAAATTCAAAATGATGACCATGATAACATGGTTAAACGTTTTTCAAAACTAGAGGTTGATCATCTTAATTTGCAATTAAAATATCAACACTTAGAAGAAAGATGTAAACTATCAAATGCCGAGACATCTTTGGATGCTCCTGAATTTGATACATATTTTGAATTAAGCAAACGCAATGAAAAAATTCAAGCTCACACTAACACGATTCGACAATTGAGGGCCCAAATTGCCCAACTAAAGTCTAACAAGAGTGATGCAATTGGCACCTATAAACCATTGTCCTTAGATTCTCAGAATTTTCAATATCAAGACACCATAAATAAGTTACACTATGAAAATGAATGTTTTCGTGCTGAAAATTCAAAAATCAAACAGCATTACAAAGAGTTATATGACTCAATTAAAGTCACACGAAACAGTCACAATGAAAAAGTAACTTCTTTGCTAAATGAAATCGAGAATCTTAAGACTCAGGTGAAAGGAAAAATGCAAATTATCACTTGTGAAAATGTTGTTCCAAAGGTTTCTGCTTGTAGTAAGTATGTTGTTGATGTTGTGCCTATTCCATTTCCCCTTAGGAACAATAGGTCTGCCCATCAAGTATATCTCAATCACCTTAAGGATAGTCTTGATACACTTCGTGAGATAGTTGAAGAGGATAGGATAAATAAACTACTTGATAGTGCAGTTGTAGATGCTTGCTTCCTCACTAAACGGTCTCAGGAACTTTTAGAGTATGTCATTAGCACGGATCCTAAGAATGATAACAAAAGAGATAGATTTATTGCATCATCATCTACGACTAAGAACAAGTACGTAACCTTTAATCTACCACTGAGAACATCAGAACCCAGCACATCAAAATCAGGAAAGCAAATGACAGTAAAACAAACTAATGTTCCCATCATTACTTCTATAGGAGTAAACTGTGACACCAAAGCTAGCGGGTCAAAGCCTAGAGGCAATGCAAGGAAAGATAGGACTGCGCCGGCTAAGAGTGGTCACGAGAAGAAAGTAGAAGCCCAACCTAGGAACAATAAGTTTGCAATGAATGGAATGAATCGTGTTGATTCTAGTATTGAAAGTACTGTAATTAATTCGAATTCTAATGATGTCTGCAAAACATGTAACGAATGTTTAATTTCTGCTAATCATGATGGTTGTGTTGTGTCTTTTTTGATGTCTCCTGTACTACCCCAAGTTAAGAATGTTAGGAAAACTGAAATTAGTAAGAAAATTTGGAAAGCAACAGGGAAAATGTTTGCTAATGTCGGGTATCAATGGAGACCCACTGAAAGAAAACTCACTTTAGGATATCAGTGCCCCTTAACTAGATTGAATAACCATAAAGTTGTGAAGGTTAAGGAATGGAAACCAACTGGTCGAATTTTGCCTTTAGTGATACAATGCCCTGCTACTAGATCAATTGCTACTTCTAGTGTAGTTTCCAATGTAAATACAGTAGCATCTGTGAATCCTGTAGTTCCAGAATTTGTATGTGCTAACCAAACGGACCCCAGCTGCACGTAGGGATCCACATTTTTCAGTTATCTATCGTTGTCTGTTTTCAAATGCAGGTCGTACAAATCGTCCTTTGGTATTTGGACTCAGGCTGCTCAAAACATATGACTGGGGATCGCTCACGGCTCAAGAATTTCGTGAAAAAGTTTATCGGGACAGTTAGATTCGGGAACGACCATTTTGGGGCAATTATGGGTTACGGAGATTATGTGTTTGGCGACAGTGTAATTTCCCGGGTATACTATGTGGAAGGACTAGGACATAACTTGTTTTCTGTTGGGCAATTTTGTGATTCCGATCTTGAAGTTGCTTTCAGAAAACACACTTGTTTCGTCAAAGAGTTGGATGGTGTTGATCTTCTTAAAGGCAGTCGTGGCACCAATTTATACACCATCTCTATTGAAGAAATGATGAGGTCCTCTCCTATTTGCTTGCTTTCAAAGGCCTCAAAGACTAAATCTTGGATTTTGCACCTTCGTTTAAACCATTTAAACTTCGGCACTATAAATGATCTTTCCCGCAAGGATCTTGTACGAGGCATGCCCAGATTAAAGTTTGAGAAAGATCATCTGTGTTCTGCATGTCAACTGGGAAAAAGCAAGAAGCATACTCACAAACCCAAAACTGTCAATACCATCCTAGAAGTTCTTCACACCCTTCACATGGATCTATTCGGACCAATGAGAGTGCAGAGTATCAATGGAAAGAAATATGTTCTTGTGGTGGTCGACGACTACTCTCGGTTTACATAGGTAAAGTTTTTGAGAACCAAGGATGAAACTCCAAAGGTTATCATCAAACTAATCAAGCAGTTACAAGTAAGGCTGAACAAAACTGTCAGAATCATCCGGACGGACAATGGAACTGAGTTTGTTAACCAACAACTCAGTCAATTTTATGAGAGTATTGGCATAACTCATCAGAAAAGTGTTGCACGCACTCCTCAGCAAAACGGCGTTGTTGAAAGACGAAATCGTACTCTAGTGGAAGCTGCAAGAACTATGCTAATATATTCTAAGGCTCCGATGTTTCTTTGGGTAGAAGCAATTGCTACTGCATGTTATACCCAAAACCGTTCCTTGATACATACTCTTCATAAAAAAACTCCCTACGAGCTGATACATGGCAAGAAACCAGATCTTTCCTTTCTTCGAGTGTTCGGTGCTCTGTGTTATCCGACAAATGACGGTCAAGATTTGGGAAAGCTAAAGGCTAAAGCAGACGTAGGTTTCTTCGTTGGGTATGCACCAGATCGCAAGGGATACAGAATCTACAACAAAAGAACCCGACAAATCATGGAAACTATTCACGTGACATTCGATGAGCTGACTGAGCAAACAGCTCCTGGACAAACCAGTTCTGGACCCGTACCTAATTTATTGACACCTGGACCAATTAGTTCAGGTCTTGTACATAATCCCACGCCTGCAGTTCCTTATGTACCTCCCACCAGTGAAGAGTTGAAGAAGTTATTTTATCCGATGTTTGACGAATACTTTAAGCCACCAATGGTTAATACTGCAACGAAAGCTCCACCTGTACCTCCCGTTGCTGATGCTCAAATTCCACAAAACTCAGAAGGTCCATCTGTATCTGTCTCAATCAGTCAAGATGCACCTTCTGCCGGTCAATCGCCCTCATCATTAAATATTCAATCTTCTTCGGTACAACAAGGTTCTGCAGAAGACAATTCTTTTGAAGTGAATCCTTTTGCTCCTGTTGACGATGTTCCATTTGAAAATGTATTTGCTCCTGACTCTTCCACTGATACATCTTCTTCAGAAGATCACAACACGGCAACATCAGTTCAAAACCCTCTACCACATGATCATCTCATAAAATGGACCAATGATCATCCAATTGACAACATCATTGGTAATCCTTCTCGACCGGTATCCACTAGAAAGCAAATTGCCACCGATGCACTGTGGTGCTTCTTCAATTCCGTACTATCCAAATTCGAGCCAAAAGACGTCAAAGAAGCCATGTCCAAAGATTGTTGGTTTACTGCTATGCAAGATGAAATTCATGAGTTTGATTGACTTGAAGTTTGGGAATTAGTGCCTCCTCCAGAGTGTGCAATGATTATTGCTCTAAAGTGGATCTTCAAAGTGAAACTCGATGAGCACGGTGATGTTTTAAAGAATAAGGCACGGCTTGTTGCAAAGGGGTATCGACTAGAAGAGGGCATAGACTTTGAAGAATCATTTGCTCCGGTTGCTAGAATTGAAGCCATCAGAATATTTCTAGCTAATGCTGCCAATCAGAATATGATTGTCTACCAAATGGATGTAAAGACAGCATTTCTAAACGGTGATCTGAAGGAGGAAGTCTATGTCAGTCAACCAGAAGGTTTTGTGGATCCTGATCATCCTACTCACGTCTACCGTTTGAAGAAGGCTCTATATGGGCTAAAACAAGCACCTAGGGCGTGGTATGATACCTTATCGAAGTTTCTTCTGGCTAATGGTTTTTCCAAAGGTGTTGTTGATCCTACACTATTCACTAGGAAATCGGGCAAACATCTACTTCTTGTTCAGATCTACGTAGATGACATCATCTTCGCCTCTTCCGATCCTAAGGAATGTGATAGGTTTTCTAACGAGATGAGTTCTAAGTTCCAAATGTCTATGATGGGACAAATGTCGTTCTTCCTGGGTTTACAAATCTCTCAAAGTCCCGGAGGCATCTTTATTAATCAATCCAAATATCCGGCATCACTTTATCAGGAACAGGTGGAAAAAGGGGTTGTTGAACTTTACTTCGTGAGGACAGAGTTTCAGTTGGCTGATATCTTCACTAAGGCGCTTCCGAGAGAACGGTTTCAATTTATTCTCCCGCGACTTGGCATGAAGAGTTTGACTCCAGAAACACTCAAGGGTCTTCAAGAAGAAAACGAGGAGTAAAGGATTTGCTTCACATATCCTTGTATATATTTGTATATATCTTAAACCAAAAAAAAATAAAATAGAAAAATATAAAACCTATAAAAACCATAAAAAACAGAAAAACAAAAAATACCAAAAATAGTTCTTCTAGGCATGTCTTCTGTTTATCGATAACATTTACGGTCCTAGAAATGTCATTCAATAATGACACGGGTCTTTAAATGAAGCTCGAGCAGAAGTTATATTAACTGGTTAAAACATGTCTAATCGGCTTGCGGTTACTTCAGACTGCAACCCGTGCTTTATTATGAGGAAAGCATGTCGCCAAAAAGACAGTTGTTCCTCCAGCTGGGTGAAGTTCACCTGGGCATGGATTACTTTATATCCATGTTTCTTCGATCTGATGTACGTTTCAGTGCATCATTTCTGGTATAAGAAGAGAAATCTTCTTTGCATCACAGATACTTTTCCATCAATGATTCTTCAGAAAAGTATTTGTGCTAAACTTGGTGGTACCATGATTTTTGAATATCAATCTGAATTGAACTTTTCATAAAAATCTATCACTCAATCAATGACCACAGCTATTTAAATAGAAGACGGGTCATCGATTGAGGGGGAGAGTGATGATTTCAAAATCTCATATCATCAAAACATGTCACTTTGTACATAATAAGCAGTGAATAAAATGTGGTTGTTATGTGTCAGTGTATGATTTTTGTTAAAATCAAATCTTTCATACCTATCATACCTGACACTAACATCCTCCCTCATTGATTAAGGGGGAGCATCGTCATGTTCCATTATCAGCACATATTAAACCTGACCACATTTCCTCCCATATTTTCTAAACTTATTTAAATCAATTGGGATCACAAATCTCAAAAGGTTTGAAATTTTTGATCGGGGGAGAGAATGTGATTTAAAATATGAAAACTGATAAAATGTGATCTTTTGGACCTAAGTGTAAGCTCTCCCATATGTGCTAAACTCTTTCGTATATCAATGCACATATTGAGGGGGAGCAAATGGTTTGTGATACAAAAAGGATGTGGCATCTCAAGTGAACGCGACTCAGACTTCACCAATGAATTGACGAAACAAAAACTGTCATTAATCGAAAGGATGCGTCCTGGCCGGGTAATAATTTCAAGCTGGTCTAAACAGTGATGTAAGCGTGTCTCGAATAGGACGTATCTGAGTAGAGTGTACCGTTTCGAGAAACTTTCTGTAGACTTGACCAGGCCGGGTAATAATTTCAAGCTAGTCTAACTAGTGATGTAAGCGTGTCTCGAATCGGTCATGTTCACTGAAAGTGGATCAATCCAAAAGTGCAATCTCCACCCAACATGTGCAAATTTTAAACTAAAACATATGAGCACATGTTAAGGGGGAGTCTTTGAAAATTATAAAACTCTCAAAGTGTTAGCAAAATGTGTATCATAATCATGAACACTTTGAGAGATTTTTCAAGGATTTGGTTAATGGCAACATAGGATAGTCATGATGTTATAAGGTGGCTAAGGTTAGGAAAACCGTCCTATGATCTGCCAGAGCCGGAGGGATCTACCCAGGGAAAATACCGAATAGTTAGTATTAGAAAGTCCTTAGGTATGATTATGAAAAAGGAGTAATATGAGAAAGGAGAAAGAAGGGGTTGAAGAATTAAAAAAAAAAGTAATGTGAAAGGGTGAAAAGAAATAGCCCTCCAATTATTCAACCTTAGGGCAGAAACCGGGTTCAATTCATATGCTACTGGTTGTTACTAAGGTGACGCCGGTATTGAAGACAAGACGTCATGGACCCAGTGACGCACTGCACTAAACATTCTAAGCCACTCAAGTTCTCTTAAAAGGACTTGTTTCATTCTCACGGGGAACCCTGCATAATCTATCGACCGTTCATTACGAGTTATGTTGATATTAAAACCGGAGACACCGCTCCAGTCTCCGACTACCAAAAATGCACTTATCGAGTCTAGAGCCACGAGATGCATCATAAGATCTCATAGGAACACGTGTTACTTCTACACTGGTTATTCAACATTAAGGACACCAGTTGTAAACTTATGAGTCCTACGCAGATCTTAGCAATCTGCCAGAACATTTATGACGGAATTTACAAATGTAATTCTCAGTGATTGAATGGAAATTCCTGCCAGGGTCAACATCAAACATCCCTGAAAGCAGGTCACTTCGGTAATTCCTTGTGGATTACGCTTAGTGGTCACGGCAGTTTCAAATGGTCTACAGTCGTGGAATAAACTCCAGCGACTCACCTAATCGTTGATTTACTACAGTAGATCTTGTAAGCCCTCTGGGGTTTCCGATTTAGGAACGGCCTTGATAAGGATTAGAGAGAGTTTTCACACTATGCTGTTAACAATCTCGAAGTCCGAACCTGTAAGTACTGGACGTTTTATTGCTAACTGTCGTATGCAGAAATACCTGGCGGTTGCAGCTGATTGCCGAAAAGATGTCGGTCCATCACCCCATGCTCACACTTCACCATCATCATAATCAAAGAAATCATGATAATTGAAAGGCCCTCAACACTGCTTTCGCAACTCTGATGCTGAAAATCATGATCCTAAAAAGTGTGAGCATGTCGGTTCAAAGAGCACAACACCACATGGAAACAATACTGCAACAAGATGGCTTGAAGACGTATGTTGGATGATAACCTCAAAGAATCCACAAAGATCATCCAAGACAGAAGATCAGCCATGAAAAGTTCACTACTGAAAGTACAAAGTGTGCTGAACTTGAAGAATCAAAGGACTACGAGCTAGGAATTCACATCTATGTTATAGAATGCTAGAATTCAATATGTAATTTCCGGGGTGACCTCCCTTAGGGGGAGATTGTTAGGAATATAAATATTCATATGAAGACTCGGTCACCCCGAGTAGCTATTTAGCATTTATGTAGCTCGTAGGCTTATTATTTATTATTATTATTATTATTATTATTATTATTATTATTATTATTATTATTATTATTATTATTATTATTATTATTATTATTATTATTATTATTATTATTATTATTATTATTAGTTTAGTTATATTAATATTTGTGGAGTTGGGTCGGGTCTTTACCCACTGTCAGCTCACTCCACAACCCACTAGGGGCAACTTAGCTAGAACTATAAATACCCCTTCCCAAGTGTGGGAAAGGTTGGACCTTTTCACATATTAATCTAATCTCTACTTCTTTCTCTCACTAAAGGCTCCCAATCTTCTATTTCTCTCTCTAGAAATCCTTCTTTATTCGGCCTAGATCTAACCATACGAGTGTTATATCTTTGTGAACATCTTACAAATCCCGACAGGCCTATCCACAATATTTGCGCTCACTTGCACCAACAAGTGATTAGTGGTCCATGATAAGGGGACTTTTGGCATAAACAACTTAGGCATGCAATAATACATTCAGGGCTAGCATTTAGTTTGCAAGTAATTGTCCATAATAATAAAAACAGTAGCATGTATCTCCCCCAAGTAGTTTATAAATCAGTTAAAAAAAAGTAGGGGCTATGAACTCACCGAAGTGATCAGTAGTAGTTTAATACAACAGATAGTGTATGGCGAGACCACGATCTTTAACAATGACCTACGAAAGTATAGTGATCGCGTCTTAATATAGAGTACGATATGAGTGTACAAGTATATGTAAAGACATTGACTTGATTAAGATGTTGTACATATGTCTTATGTTGTGTAGATGAGTGAAGCATCCTTAAAGTATGGTTTGGCTATTAGCCCTTTTATAAATGACATCGTACTACCGTTCGGGCTATCAAAATCTAGAGGTCATGTAGTGAACGTATGAGAAGCCAGGACACTTTAATTCGTAAATCCACAACTCGTCGATACGACACCCCGAAGAGGCCTCTTATAATAATGAAACTCCCTACTATTGTAGTACTTATCATTTATAAGTAAAAGTATTTGATGAGACAAATGTTGCATAAAAACATTTGTCGTGTTTCGTCAAAGATTATTGGTTGAACTAGTGGTGACGTGATAATATAAGTTGTGACTTTGAGGACATGAAATACATATAGCTAATATGTGATATGGTCATTTTTATAGGTTGTCAAAGTCAAGACAATGAGTCAAATAAGTGATCAAGTCTCAATAATAAGTTTCGGGTTATCAAACCCAAGCTAGCCGTGCGGCTAGACACACGACCTTGAGACAGAAACCAAGACCATAGGCATCGCTATGTCTCGGCTAGAAGGCCTTGAGACAACATCCTTGGCTGTTTGAAACAACGTCCTTGGTTGTGTCTTAGTCTCAAGAGGTCAAAAATGCTATAAGAACTCTTAGGTCATGGCTATTTTGGGTCAACATAGGTTCAGTTGACTTTTATAGTCTACAGCCTTCGTTTTCACTTTCAGCTTACGTGCATGCGCGTTTTTGTATAAAACATCATTCTGAGCAACTTTCGTGTTTTACACTTTCAGTGGTTCGGACCAGAAAAGGGTGAAAATCGCGTTTTAAAATCAGATCAGTATGCTATTTTTAAACTTGTGATTAAGTGCAGGAAATTGGACAGCACTCTGCAGTCCCGCGGAAAAGGCCATATCTTGAGTTCTACAGCACTTTAGGACGCGAGGCTTTTTCCTACATTTAAGTTTATGTCTTAGCTTCATATCATAAAACTACGACGAGTTCCAGAAACGGCCATAACTGCCCCGTTTTGTCCAATGAATTCTGTTAGTCAGATTTTGACATGTTTTACCTTTTTAGCTCTAGTTTATTCATCGGGATGAGTTATGAGGTGCGCCACCAGGTGAAACGACCACAAGAGTTAGCTCTACTGGATTATCTTATTGCCTTAACCTAAAAGTTTATAGAGGTGATCAGTTTAATCATTCTTTTGGGCTGTTCAGAATTTCAGCTTCATAAGTCATATCTAGAGCTTGTTCTAGTTTATTTTTTTGTTTCAAACCTCATGTACAACATCAAATCAAGTCTTAATATCATTTACAACTTATACAAGGTATATAAATACCAAAATGAAAGAATAACATTGAACTAGACATAATTCTTACAAATCTTGGGATGGAAACACAAGATCACAAGAACAACTATTCTAATCTTCTAGTCACCAACTAGTCTTTCAATCTTTTACCCATCTTGCTAACCCTTGCTAGGCTTGATCTAAACTTGTAAGAACCTTGTAATATCCTTAGAACCACATCCCCTTTACAGCTTTGTGTATCTCCAAATTCAGCCATGGGATCATCAAAACAATACTTGGACTATGTAGAGCTCACTATGGCCTTCATCTTTTGTTTATTACTTGAAGCTTGAAATCAAAGTATGGAAAGTGTATGCTGATGATGATGGTTCGGTCATGGGAGGAAAATACAGGGAAATGAGATGAGTTTAATTATCAAATGAGAAAAGATCTAGATAAGATACATAAATATGAACCATGTCTTGTGGTTTCCTGATTATACGCCACCTCATGCTTGAGGTGGTGTGACGTGGTTGCTTGCTAGCTTATAAGGATAGCTTCAGGGTGAAGCAAGGTTCCTACGGGGTATAGTTTGGTCCCGGTATTTACTAATGTTAAGTCGCTAAGTCCTAAAACTTAAAACCGGGCATCATAAAAATAGAATACTTATGAAAATGTCTAAACTTATCAATATACCTCAACTAAGTATATTAGATGTGTGATAAGTTTAACGGAGAGCGTAAACGTTGATAAAACCTAATAACGTAGGTTTGAGTACGCGTATTACGTAAAAAGTATAATGTTTACGTAAAAATAACAAAGTGGCAATAGTTCATATAAAATATGACTATTGGTGAAAATAGGGTATATTGGACACATAGACTTATCATAGTCTTGTGTTGGTCGCGAGGAAAGTTTACACGATTAAACTTTCATAATTAATATAAGTAATAATATTAAATAGTAAAATTAATATTATTTAATATAAAAGTAGTTATAATTAACATTAAATAGTTAATTATTTACAGAGATGAACGAAGACGTTCAGAGAGTAATAGTTCAAAGAAGAGTGAATTATTTAACTTGGAAAATTAGCGGTTACAGTATTTGCTTTTACGTTACAGTAAAAGTCAAATAGTCAAGAAGTAAAAGTCATAGTCAACTTTGAAAAGTCAAAGGGTAAAATAGTCATTTTGCCTTATGAAATTTTACGGGTTACTACAGTCTCCACCGGTTACGAGAATCATGTCCTCATGATTTAATTTGTGTTATGAGTTGATGATGTGCCTCAAAAGAAGTGGGGGTACTTCTGTCGCATTTGGTCTTCTCGTTCCTAAGTATATTCAAACTTCGGCGAGAATTCCAATGATTTTAACAATAGGAGTGTGACTTTGCTTAAGTCGTTTGACCTGACGGTCTATGATTTCGATAGGTTCTTTAGTGAAGTTCAGGCATTCGTCAATCTGGATCTTTTCCAGAGGAATAGTGAGTGTCTCAATAGTATGACACTTCTTCATATTGCTCACATGAAAGATGTTGTATACACTGCTAAGTTCTGGTGGTAGCTCAAGTGTGCAAGCTACCGAACCAATCCTAATTAGGATCTTGAATAGTCCGACGTTGAGCTGTATAGGAAAAATGTGAGTATTTGTGGTGAATTCTGATCTCACACTCTCAGGTGAGATCAGAAACTCATTTAAAGTTTTGATAGGTGAGCAAGAGTGCTCTGATTAATATTAGGACCCAACTGGAGGGCCTAATATTGTAGTGCTAGTTGGAGGCGCCGCATGAATAAATGTTGTACCAGTGGTTAAAGGTTGCTCTTACAAAGATTTTATGAATTGTAGGCTCACTAATTTCAAAAGCACAGAAGGAGCGGTTGGTTTAGCTCGTTGGTTTGGGAGGACAGAGTCAGTATTTCTAATCAGCAACTGTGCTGAATACTGCAAAGTCAAATATGCCACAAGCACATTTCTGAACAATGTTTTGTCATGGTGGAATGTTGTTGCTCAATCTATTAGTATTGAGAATACTTACAAGATTGCTTGGACTAAGTTGAAGAAGTTATTAATCAAGAAGTATTGCCCTCAGAATGAGGTGCAAGAAATGGAGGTGAAGTTTTCTTGCTGTCAGTGGTGTTGATATCACAACTTATATTCGTCGCTTTCAAGAGTTGGCAGTAGTGTGCCTAATGATAGTCTCAACCAATGAGATGTTATTGGAAAAGTTCATCTGTGAACTTCCACTCAATATTCAAGGGATCTTAACTTCGTTTGATCCACTCACACTGGATGTCTCGTAATCCAGTGGATCAAGTTGTGCGAGCTTGGTCTGCTCAAGCACCCAACAATAGCAAAACAGAAGGCAAAAGAATGCCATAGCCTATGATGTTGCTGCCTTAACTGAAAGAAGAGGTTATATCAAGAATAAACCATTATGTCATCGATGCAAGTTGCATCATATTGGTTCTTGCACTGTTAGGTGCAGAAGTTGCTAGAAAGTAGGCCATATGACCAAAGATTATAAGGGTAAGAATCCCGTTAATGGTGGTAATACTCAACCAGTGGTAACTTACCTTGGATGTGAGGATATTTCAAGAGGCACTGTTCCCAGAACATGGGCCAACAAGTGAGAGGAGCTCATGGGAGAGCTTATACATAGGTGTCCACACACTTAAGTAAAGTAGGCATCTCATGCACCCAAGTAAGCAGGTAGAATACGTACTCCAAGTCAAGAGTGTAACAAGTCTGTTAACTCTATAAATAGCTCATGATTGTAAGAATTTGTAACGGCAAAAGTGATAACTTAAGAATGAACTCAGTTAGTTCAAATGAGATCTTAAGATTTTTGCTGAGTGGTAGAATACTGGTGATTCTCAAGTTTGAGTTCATACTCATATCTCATCGGATACAAATAAGCCCACTTATTTATAATTAATTATTTACATAGAGAGGCGTCCCAAACAATGTAAATAAAGAAATATAAACTTATGGTTCGGCGATTCACAATTTCTTTATTTAAATAAAAAGGCGTCCCAATTCATTTAAATAAGGATATTATAAATCATCCTACTTAAGAATTCCCGACAAAACAATCATACTTAACTGATGAGTTACAAAGCGGTGTATTATGAGACGTCATAAGTGTTCTGAGAGTACGGAATGAATGTTCACACTCATCTTTGGTGACGAGGAGTAAGATAATCAGAGAAAGCTAACATAGCGTTCAAAAGAGTTGATGAGTTCATAGTTATAAAATAGTTTTCTCACAATATTTGAGAAATACAAAAGAGATCATTGTGCAACTCACAATGTCGGAAAAATAAATAAGTACTAATGTGTATCTCTCAATGTATGAGAAATAGATAAGACTATTGTGTATCTCTCGATGTCTGAGATATATAAATAAGCAAGTTGTGTATCTCACAATGCCTGAGATATATGAGTAATCAAGTTGTGTATCTCACAATGTCTGAGATATATGAGTAATTGATGAAGCGAAAAGTGTACCGCTTTTAAGGGGTCATTTAAGCCCTAAATCGTATTTATTTGATCAAATATTGCCCTAAATCGTTCCTTTTGTCATTTTAGGTACTTTTGAGGAGAAATCTGGAAAAGGAGGCATTTTGGACGTTTTTGGAGCATAAAAGTGAAGAAAACGGCAAAGTCTCAAAAATCGGCTAAAAGTTACCTTTGACGGCGTCACAATTTACTCTGGACGGCGTCATGCCTTGGCAAGAAAAGTTGGACGTGAAATTTACTCATGATAAGCCAGTGAAAATAGCATGTGAATTCTGACGGCGTCACGCTTTAACTTGATCAAGGGCGTCACGGCTTAAATCAAAGAGGGACGGCGTCACGTTCAAGGTTCGACGGCGTCAAGCCTTGATAAGCCAGAATGGATTTTTGAAGAGCTAAAGAGGGACGGCGTCAAGAAGGTCATCCGGGAACCCTAAAAGCGGCGAGGTGACGGCGTCACACTCCATAAGGTGACGCCGTCAGATCCAAAAATCTATATATAGTTTTCTAATTTTTTGTCATGAAGGGAGAGCTTAGTGTGTGGAATTTTGGGAGAAAACCCTAAGACGATTTTAGCTTCTTTTTCAAGGCTTTTTGCCTTGAGATCTTCCATGTTACATTGAAAGATAAGTTATCAATTAATCATTCAATATGTCTATGTGTTGTTTGATTCTATCTTATTCTTGTCTTTTGTTTAACATGTTAGGCTAAATTTATCTTGTGTTTGCTTAGATCTAATGAAACCTAGCTATTGATTATTGGTTATTAGTGTGTTGTTAGTTGTATTGGATGATTGTTTATCTATGTTAGGCTTAAGAAAACTGGCTAACTTCCTATTTGGTAACTTGCTTGAACGTCTTAAGAAACATGAACCAAATGCGTACTAAAGGTTTTTATGGTTGTATTTAATGCACAAGCGAATTCTAGTGATCCCATGTTAGGAGCTTCCTAGCCGGCTCGACATAGGAGTGAAGTAGGAGCTTGTAGAGTTGGGGAAGTAAGTACGCCACCCCACGAATGGTATTAAGGAATACACCCGTCATCCACGCGACTAATACACACTAATTAACCGGTAAAAGATAGTTAGGGAGTAAGGAAATCTAAGTAAACACATTTCTCTACACATAAGTTTCTCACAACATTTTATTTTTGTTATTTTATTTTATTTGCATCCGTAGTAATTTTGGGTTAGTTGACTAGCAACTAATTCCGCCCACTCCTTCAAAACCGAGATTTTACTTGCTTTCATAAAAATATAAAAACATAAAAAGAATCTTCCTCAACCCTTAGACCTAATTAGAGTAGCCTTTCATACCTAACGAACACTATTCCCTGTGGAGAACGATCAATCCCCCGTACTTACCACTACACTATACTACATCGGTCAGGTACACTGCCTGGTGGGGTTGTAAGCCTCTTGAGATCCCTCGAGAGGTAAAACCTGTTGTAAGGTTACAAAACCACGCATCAGTAATCAAGTTGTGTATCTCACAATGTCTGAGATATATGAGTAATCAAGTTGTGTATCTCACAATGTCTGAGGTATATGAGAAATCAAGTTGTGTATCTCACAATGTCTGAGATATACAAGAAATCAAGTTGTGTATCTCACAATGTCTGAGATATATGAGAAATCAAGTTGTGTATCTTATAATGTCTGAGATATATGAGTGGTAATTATATCAATTACAGTGTCTCGAGTAATTTCGTAGATCACAATAACATGTGTATGATCGGGGAAATCTGGTTGTGCCGTAATGCCTTTGAATAGGCATACGCAGTCATATTTAGTCAATCGTTCATATAAAAAGTCTGTATATAAACAATACAATATTGTGTTAAGGAGTAAGCATATCACACAGAATGTTGAAGACGATAATGAGTAACGCGAGTCTTAATGTAAAGAGTAGTTATAGTCTAGGTTTAAATGCAACCTGGTTCTATATAACTATAGCTCTGATACCAATCCGTAAAACCCCCAAAATATCGCAGCGAAAGATTGTGTCACTGGGGTATTACTTCATTGGTTACAGTACAAGTCACAGAAAACGACTCTAAATGAGAAGTTTTGAAATAAATTATCATTTGATTAAATATCAGAGTTTACAAAGAGGTCCCACAAGTTTACAATATGTACAACATAAAAGTTGTAAAGTTTTTCGAATGATAATATATGCATCGTCTTCAAAATATTTTTCCGTGCGCCTTCCCATGCCAGCTAATTCCTTTCGAACCTGAGATAAACATGCTAAAAAGTCAACACAAAGGTTAAGTGAATTCATAGGTTTGAAAATAGTAGTGGACAATAAAGTTCATAGTATAATTGCAATGTGCGCAATCATCATCCTGATAGTTATTATTGCTCTAAGCTCATGGTACGCACGACTGACTGTATATATATATCACCGTGCGATATATACATCCAATAATTTTCCCCGTGTAGGTACTATGCCATATACATAGAAATTCAAATATAGTGCGTTTGTGATATCCTCTGTATGATTAACACAAACGAGATTCGTCAATCCCGATAGGCCTATCCACAATATTTGCGCTCACTTGCACCAACAAGTGATTAGTGGTCCATGATAAGGGGACTTTTGGCATAAACAACTTAGGCATGCAATAATACATTCAGGGCTAGCATTTAGTTTGCAAGTAATTGTCCATAATAATAAAAACAGTAGCAGGTATCTGATATAGTCGATTTATATAGTCTAAGGAATTGCACAAGAAATATGCAAAACCCGAGTCGTTTGTCCCGATGAAGATTGAATGGAATTGTGATTCGGGATCGTGATTTGTGCAGTGAATGAGAGATAAAAGTGAATGATTGGTAATTATCACTACGGAAAGTAAATCAACACTAAAAATTAACAAATAAAGCATATGAAATGATAACTAAAAGAACAATTAAGCTAAAACATAGTTAAAACTAAAAACGCGCAAAATAATCAAA
This sequence comes from Artemisia tridentata subsp. tridentata, assembly GCA_021014915.2. Lineage (NCBI taxonomy): Eukaryota > Viridiplantae > Streptophyta > Magnoliopsida > Asterales > Asteraceae > Artemisia > Artemisia tridentata. Next base: position 73,788,278 of record CP139507.1, read on the forward strand.
AACTACGTACTAGCGCAACTATAAAAGTGAAATTAGAGCAATACTAATCCTACGGGCATGAAAACAATTTTCCTACATTCTATATGACAAAAGAAAATTATGGGAAAAAGAAAAATATTTTTTTGACTTTTATTTTATTTTCTATGAATTAAAAACTATTTTAAACTAATTAATTGCTTTAAAAATAGTAAAACACTTTGGAAAAATCTGAGAATTTTTGAGTAAATCTGAAATTAAATGACTAATCTAGGAAAAATAATTTCAGAAAGTGAATAAGCCAAAATAAGCTGAACAGTAAATAAGCAGTTGGAAAATAAGCTAAAAATAAGCAAATAAGGGCCAAAAATTACAAAAAAACTCAGGAACTGAAGAACACACCAATTTAAACTTAGAACAACTAATAGTGACCAGAAAAGCTATTAGAATAAGCTGAAAAGCAGTAGCACAGTAACAAATGGGGGAAGATCCAAATGAGTAAATACCCTACTTTAAGCCACTCTAAAAGTTAATAAAAAGCTGATAAGGGGAAACCAAAAGCAAATTAATAAAACTAATACTACAAACTACTTAAAAACTGATTATGCCTAAATTTTGTGGCCAATTGCTTAACTAATTTGACCCAAGATCAGATGAACATGAGGACAAAAATGAATGCTGATATGAAGCAGTCCTATGGGGCAAGTTTGCAGATAAAAAATAAGCCAACTAATAAGCTATAAAGTGAAATACAATATCATATCCTAAAAACTACTACTACCAACTACTTCCAAATCAAAAAATCAAGCAAAGTTCACAAGTTATTAAGGTGTTACAAGGCAAGTAACAGACTGAGTTAAACAGACTTATGCAGGTCTGCAAAACTTAATCTGATGCAACAGAACAGAATGCTTCAATGAACCAGATCACCTATTTCATTCAACTTATGACTACTTAAAAGGACTCTCAAATGCAAAAATAGTTCTACTTAAGAAGCTCAGCTTAAACCTAGCTTATTTGGACAGCTTTGGTTCTTAAATTACTTCAACAAACTCAAATTCTTAATATAACTAAAAACGGCTTAATTCCTATCAGAAACAACTAAACTTCCTTTAATTGATTTCAAATAAATTTAAATGAATTGCAAGTGAATCAGTGCAAGAGCTTCTAATCCTTAAGCACACCTACTGCCAAACACCCTATAAGTTTGAACTGTGGACTATAGAGAACCAAATTATAGCTAAACATTAAAAAGCACAGATCAACTTTAATCAATCATTAAGACTAAATAAGCATAAAACTGGAAATGAAGCATTGAAAAAAAAAAAACAAATAAGCTGAGGAACAAATTGTTGACTTACATTGACTTTTAATGAAATCTTGATTTGAGTACAAACTGAGATCTAAGAAGTGAATTATCAATAAGCTGAAACTTAAAATAAACTAAACATAACTTCTATTACATTGATCCTACACTAACCTAGAAATCTAACCTACTATCTAACTAGCTGCCTTCATCCGTGAGTGAGGTGGGGTATTTATAGCCTTCCTCAAGCGTTCCTGAAGCTTCTTATCATTTAATCAAGGTCCTTGATTGTCCCTTGCCCTCCAATCCTTAATTTCTAGCCGTAGGATCAATAAGTGATGTGGCTTGGCCAATCAGCTGTTCCCACGTGTCCTCCATGGGTGTCAGGTCCTTCTAGAATCCCCAATGATTGGGTAATTATTAATGGGATGAGGTAATTTTAAGGTACGGTAATTAGGGTTCGTGTAACAGTATATTTCTGGGTAAAAAGGGGAAAGAGTTTTGGCGCGTGTGAGTGTGTGTATTATATATATTTTTTTTTGACTGACTTTTATATTTTTGACCGGGTTGGGTGTGTATCCGGGTTTTGGGTAATGGGTGGTGGGTTGGGCTGGTTTTGAGTGTGGGCTGATGGGTTTTGTATTGTAATGGGTTGGGTTATGTTATGGGATTTAAAAATTCGGATATGTAATGTTTTCAAAGTTTAAGGTTTTAAGGATTTATAAGGACCATAGATGTAAATGCTGAAATCCAAGGGACTTAATTTGACTATCTTTGATACTTGGAGGACCTTGGTTGACTTTTTGACCATATCTTCTTTCCGATTCTGGTTCTGAGCCTTTTCCGTATCCCGTGCTTGTTTTTCCGGTTTTTTTCGTGTCTTTTTGTCGTTTTTCACGATATACGTCCCTACACATACAAAAACACAATATCTTTTGGCAATTTGGTTAGTTTTTGGTCTTTTTGGGTCCGGTTTTGGTCAATAAAAGGTATGTGAATAAGCACATACCAGTATCTCTCCCAAGTAGTTTATAAACCAGTTAAACAAAAGTAGGGGCTATGAACTCACCGTAGTAATCAGTAGTAGTTTAATACAACAGATAGTGTATGGCGAGACCACGATCTTTAACAATGACCTACGAAAGTATAGTGATCGCGTCTTAATATAGAGTACGATATAAGTGTACAATTATATGTAAAGACATTGACTTGATTAAGATGTTGTACATATGTCTTATGTTGTGTAGATGAGTGAAGCATCCTTAAAGTATGGTTTGGCTATTAGCCCTTTTATAAATGACATCGTACTACCGTTCGGGCTATCAAAATCTAGAGGTCATGTAGTGAACGTATAAGAAGCCAGAACATTTAATTCGAAAATCCACAACTCGTCGATACGACACCCCGAAGAGGCCTCTTATGATAATGAAACTCCCTACTATTGTAGTACTTATCATTTATAAGTAAAAGTATTTGACGAGACAAATGTTGCATAAAAACATTTGTCGTGTTTCGTCAAAGATTATTGGTTGAACTAGTGGTGACGTGATAATATAAGTTGTGACTTTGAGGACATGATATACATATAGCTAATATGTGATATGGTCATTTTTATAGGTTGTCGAAGTCAAGACAATGAGTAAAATAAGTGATCAAGTCTCAATAATAAGTTTCGGGTTATCAAACCCAAGCTAGCCGTACGGCTAGACACACGACCTTGAGACAGAAACCAAGACCATAGGCATTGCTATGTCTCGGCTAGAAGGCCTTGAGACAACATCCTTGGCTGTTTGAAACAACGTCCTTGGCTGTGTCTTAGTCTTAAGAGGTCAAAAATGCTATAAGAACTCTTAGGTAATGGTTATTTTGGGTCAAAACAGGTTCAGATGACTTTTATAGTCTACAGCCTTTGTTTTCACTTTCAGCTTACGTGCATGTGCATTTTTGTATAAAACATCATTCTGAGCAACTTTCGTGTTTTACACTTTCAGTGGTTCGGACCAGAAAAGGGTGAAAATCGCGTTTTAAAATCAGATCAGTATGCTATTTTTAAACTTGTGATTAAGTGCAGGAAATTGGACAGCACTCTGCAGTCCCGCGGCAAAGGCCATATCTTGAGTTATACAGCACTTTAGGATGCGAGGCTTTTTCCTACATTTAATTTTATGTCTTAGCTTCATATCATAAAACTACGACGAGTTCCAGAAACGGCCAGAACTATCCCGTTTTGTCCAATGAATTCTGTTAGTCAGATTTTGACATGTTTTACCTTTTTAGCTCTAGTTTATTCATCGGGATGAGTTATGAGGTGCGCCACCCGGCGAAACGACCACAAGACATAGCTCTACTGGATTATCTTATTGCCTTAACCTAAAAGTTTACTGAGATGATCAGTTTAATCATTCTTTGGGGCAGTTCAGAATTTCAGCTTCATAAGTCATATCTAGAGCTTGTTCTAGTTTATTTTTGTGTTTCAAACCTCATGTACAACATCAAATCAAGTCTTAATATCATTTACAACTTATACAAGGTATATAAATACCAAAATGAAAGAATAACATAGAACTAGACATAATTCTTACAAATCTTGGGATGGAAACACAAGATCACAAGAACAACTATTCTAATCTTCTAGTCACCAACTAGTCTTTCAATCTTTTACCCATCTTGCTAACCCTTGCTAGGCTTGATCTAAACTTGTAAGAACCTTGTAATATCCTTAGAACCACAGCCCCTTTACAGCTTTGTGTATCTCCAAATTCAGCCATGGGATCATCAAAACAATACTTGGACTATGTAGAGCTCACTATGGCCTTCATCTTTTGTTTATTACTTGAAGCTTGAAATCAAAATATGGAAAGTGTATGATGATGATGATGGTTCGGTCATGGGAGGAAAATACAGGGAAATGAGATGAGTTTAATTATCAAATGAGAAAAGATCTAGATAAGATACATAAGTATGAACCATGTCTTGTGGTTTCCTGATTATACGCCACCTCATGCTTGAGGTTGTGTGAAGTGGTTGCTTGCTAGCTTATAAGGATAGCTTCAAGGTGAAGCAAGGTTCCTACGGGGTATAGTTTGGTCCCGGTAATTACTAATGTTAAGTCGTTAAGTCCTAAAACTTAAAACCGGGCATCATAAAAATAGAATACTTATGAAAATGTCTAAACTTATCAATATACCTCAACTAAGTATATTAGATGTGTGATAAGTTTAACGGAGAGCGTAAACGTTGATAAAACCTAATAACGTAGGTTTGAGTACGCGTATTACGTAAAGAGTATAATGTTTACGTAAAAATAACAAAGTGGCAATAGTTCATATAAAATATGACTATTGGTGAAAATATGGTATACTGGACACATAGACTTATCATAGTCTTGTATTGGTCACGAGGAAAGTTTACACGATTAAACTTTCATAATTAATATAAGTAATAATACTAAATAATAAAATTAATATTAGTTAATATAAAAGTAGTTATAATTAACATTAAATAGTTAATTATAAACAGAGACGAACGAAGACGTTCAGAGAGTAATAGTTCAAAGAAGAGTGAATTATTTAACTTGGAAAATTATCGGTTACAGTATTTGCTTTTACGTTACTGTAAAATTCAAATAGTCAAGAAGTAAAAGTCAAAGTCAACTTTGAAAAGTCAAAGGGTAAAATAGTCATTTTGCCTTATGAAATTTTACGGGTTACTACACTCTACCACCCTAGTATCTCTTTCACCCGCATCATCCCCAGACCAATCTCCACCACACCAAAGGCTCAGGAGAGCCGATGACTCTTACTCAGACGAGGATCCGGAGGAGGATCCGGAAGAGGATCCAGAGGAGGATCCGATATCAGACCCTACACCCGTGCAGACGATACCAGCAGGACCGCGACATGGGAAAGCGGTTATGGAGGAAGTTTCGAGTACATTTTAGATTGGGCAGATTTCTAGAGCTGCTCAGATGACAGGGGAGATATGGATATGCCTTTGGGATTGGGACTGAGAGCTGCTGGATTACGAGCCAGGGATAAGGCTCTAGATACTTGTGAGATCAATGGGGAGGTATGGAAGGGTATTGAGTGTGTTCATAGCACTCCACTCCAGGCGGATAGTCCCACATGAGCCATCTTCACCTTCATTTGTGCCGCCATCTCCATCTATACTGATTTCCCCTCCACCTGCCGCCTCACCAATGGCAGAGGAGGAGGAAGATGATGTCACCAGATTTTTAGTTCAGTTGGGAGCTCATGGAAACTTGTTAGATGTCCATTCTGACCAGTTAGAGAGATTAGGGAGACGAGACGAGCAAGTTGGCAGGAAACTTGCAGGAGTTCGTCAGAGACTAGGTGACATAGGGAGAGACCAGGCTAGGGCATGTGATGCCGAGTGGACTAACTGGCATCGGATGCATGAGCTAGACTCAGTGATGGCTAGGGTCACTAGGTGATGAACTCAAATAAGTACATTTTATTATCATCATTTATCCTATTTATTTGACTTGTTTTATTATATTATATATGAGAATCGATATATTAATGTTTACTTTAGTAATTCTCAGGTAAAAACAAGCATTATGTGAAACTTGGCGATTTTGGACTAATTATGGAGCAAAACAAGCGAGATGTCAAAAGCCTACTGAAATCCAGAAGATCAAGCTCGTTCTACTCCAGATACGCCGCAATATACTTCTAACATACGGCGTATCACTATCAAGATTTCACAAGTTACAATCCAAGATAGCTAAAGTACATGCGCCGCATACAAAGATCAAGTTACGCCGCATCTGAAGACGGTGTACGAATATTCCAGAATATATTAATCTTGGACCCCACGCGAAGTTAAGTCAATGCGCCGCATCTATCAACTCAATGCGCCGCATCGATCCCTCAGACAGAAACTATAAATACCCCAAGGCCAGACGAATTTCGAGAGCTTAGACTTTCGGAGTCTTGGACAGTGTGAAGAAGTAACCCTAGAGCCGAATTCAGACGACCAAGCAACACAAGACACACCTAAACGAAGATACAAGAGCTGTAAGAAGGTCCTGCATGTATTCAATTCATTAAGTAGTTTTGTTTTATTGTTTTAGTACACTTTAATTCATCAGGATTGATGGGCTTGTGTCATGTGACTACGGAAGATCATGCACTCCCCTTAATATTGCTTTCCCATTAATTAAAGTTTATATGTTGATGTCTTTGGTGACTTTTATTAGTGCATTGATAACCTCTGTGTCTAGCTGAGTCTTGCTTGGGTCGCCATGCCCCTTCCTCGCCTATTTATTTTAGCGTCTCTTGAATAAATAGGATAGGCATAAGTAATCATTAAGGGTTTACTCGCCGATAAGATTAGAGCCAACGAGAAAGGTTTAATTATATACACTTCATATAAAACTAGCAATAAAACAAGTGACAAGCTACTTAATTATCAGGACAGGTCTTCTTATTGTCTTGAGTATCTATCTGTGTACGTGTGTGCTAATCGCTGATTCGTGCTCATTAGTTTAGTTTTCTATTTAATCATAACCAAACCGTGCCAGTCTCTCAGGCTGAAAACCCCCTTGCGTTAGATTAGGTTGTATAGCTAACTTAGGATATTAAAATACTGATTAGAATAACTAGATAATACGTTCCACTCTTAGTGATCGACACTCTACTTACCATTATATTCATACTGACCGGGTACACTGCTCGTTAAGTGTGTGTGTTATTGATAAGTCGGCTAAATATAAATTTAAAACTTGAGTAGGCATTAATACTGCTAAACCGCAACGACACAACACGCTCCATCAAGTTTTTTGGCGCCGTTGCTGGGGAGTGAATTGTTATTATCTGTTAATTTGATTAGTATTTTAATTAGGTTTTTATTTTTAGTTTTTTTTTAGATTCTAACCACTAACCTTGTTGTATATTAGATAGATTGCATTCATTGTATAATTTGCATATTTTCTGTTTTTGTGTGTTTTTATTTTCTGTAATTTTTGTCTCTTTTTGATTGTTTTTATTTTTGTTTTTCTTTTACTATTTTTCTGCATTCTGCTGTCGTTGTATTGTGTTGATACAAACGATACGGCGCATCTGTTTTCACAGATACGGCGTATTGCGTTTAATTTTTATAAAATACAACGCGTTTAATAAATTCGAGTACGACGCATCTTTCCCCAAGATACGGCGTATTGTGTTTTTAATAAGAAATTTTTCTAAACCCTAACGCCATACGACGCATCTGTTTTAACAGATACGGCGTATTTTCTATTTAAATTAAAAACAGTTTTTTGAATTATTAAACAGAAGCGACGCATCGATTTTTATCGATACGGCGCATCTACTAAATCAAAAATCTTTTATTTTGAAACGTAACGAAAATACGGCGCATTAACTTTTGTTAATACGACGCATTTAATTTAATTTAATAAATATAGTTGATTTTTTATATTCACTTTGATCGTTTCACTACTCTCATGCACAAGTTAGTTTACTTTCAGAATAAATGATGGCTTAAGCATCACTATGGAAGATTACATTCTGAACCTAACTAAGAGATGCTAGCTGGAGAGATCAACCTTCGATGACTGGAAGGTTGTAATAAGACGACAAGAGTAGAGGAAAACTCAGTACTGGTAACATTGAGTATCTTAAATTCTTGAAATAGAATTCCAGGTATCCTTTACAATAATTCACCTAGCCTTAAGGAGAGTTCTTTACGAAACCTCTCCCGAATATTTGACGATAAAAGAAAATTTCCTTTACTTTAATCTAACTATTACATGTTCATGTCTGAAAAGAAAATTTTTAAGAAACAGGTTACTAAAAAGTGAAAATTGCATGCTAAACACTGATATAAACCTCTCTTCTTATAAATTACCTAAATACAAAAACACCGAATTCCACAACGAAAGTTGTGATTTCCGTAAGAGTTCTTCAGAAATTGATCTATGTAATACATCAGGTTCAAATTATTATCTCAATTTTATAAGCTTAAAACGATATTTGCTCCTAACCTTGGAATAAATCATTATCCACTAAACAATAAGATTATAATCATTAATAAAACGGATATGCCTATTGCTCTTATCTTGAATTTATATATATCATATGGTATACCGTTTTACCCCAATTTGATGTATGAGGAATATGTTGCGACGAAGACCAAAGAATATATTAGATTAAGTCGAACGGAAGAAAATGTTGTGGAGCTATATGGTAACATCTTTCGGATGAAAGAAGAAGGATGGCACGTAACAAGAACAAAATAAGGAGCTGAACGTGAGTCTAACTTGAAGACTCTGGAATAAAGACAAGTGCTGACCGGGAGACAACCCGATGGAAAAAAATTTACTTTTCTGTTCTGTGTCGAGTCTGTCAGACCTGCAGAAGATGCGGCGCATCTCCATCATAAGATGCGACGCATCACATGCACTGGTCATATCTTATTTCATTTTCTGCATTTTTACTTTTGACTTTAAAACTTTCTGTCAGTTTATTTAATGCGGCGCATCCCTGGTTAAGGATGCGACGCATCTTTTATTCTGATTCGTATTTATTCCAGGCTCGATACGGCGTATCTTCTTCCATAAGATACGGCGTATCGACTGACCTGATGATTTACAGTTTAATTTTTTAGGTTTTATTTTTACTAACTACTAATGTATTATGCAAGTTTGAACCTTCTTAACTCAGGTGTGTTAAAGTCTGAATGGTATTATAGATTCCTGCATTTTTTTTGTGGATACATCATTTATGAAGCTTAAACGTTCTCATCCACAAGAAAGTTGATTTTTGCTCTTATAGCAATAATGGAGGATCATACCGAGCAAATCTCAGGGGAGTTTTTCTGTTCTAATTCTTTTAATTTCCAGTTTTTTTTAACCTTTGACGCAAACAACGAGGACGTTGTTTAACTTAAGTGGGGGGATGGAGAATTAGAACACTTACTTGTCCTAAACTTTTTCAAAATATGCTTAAAATGCGCTTAATATATCAAAATTAAATTTTTTTTAGCATGTTTTTGTTTAAAGTCTAAATTACATAACCGCACACATAACTCTATTCTTTCAAAAATATTAAAACTTTAGTGTGCTGGTGACTTGTAAACTTTAGAACTTGGCTTGTATACTATTTGAGACCACCATAATAAGTATTATCTATATAATTGGAGTGACTTGTCTAAATTGGTAAATTTCTAGGATTACACCCAAATAGCCTTTATATGTTATGTGATATTAACTAACTACACTGGTTAGTTAACCCCCGTATAAACCCTTTGTTACTCTCACTTTTAGAGTAAGATACCCCTAGAAAAACCCTCAGAGCCATTCCTTTCGTTTCTTACACCTTTGTTATAATGTTTCGATACACCCTTACACCTTAGCCTACCCTGTAGATTAAAATCCGTGGTTAATTGCTTTTGGCAAAGTGTGTTTCCTTACATTACCTGTGTTCGCGTGCGTAATTCATTATCTTTGGTTAAGTCGGGAAATTGCACAATGCAATTGGTATGAAAGTAAATATTGTATAACTTTTAGTGTATTTTTCGTGTGTTTGCTACTTTCGCTATTACAGTTATTTCTGAAAGTATGAAGAGTATGGAAAAATTATCCGGAAAAATAGTGATAGAAAAGTTGTGAAATTTTACACATTTATGTTTAAAAAAAAAATCAAAAAAAAAAAGAGAAAAAAATAGAAAAGAAAAAGAAAAAGGAAAAGTTGGAAGTTTGTTTTAACCAACTTATGTAAAGTTTTGTATTAAGTGGGAGATATCACCACTATTTGTTGTTGTATATTATATTTATGGATTGAATGAGAGTTGGCCGTTATGGGAACGCCAACTAAGGTTATTCTTTGATTGAGATTTTGTTGAGTATAATTCGTGTCTACCTAAAGCGTGTGTTTCAAGTGTTAAAGCGTGAGTTATTCAATTATATGAGTCTTATTCATGGGATGGTTGGGAAAGTGATTAACCACACTTAGGATTTTAATTTATCTGTTTTGTTTATTTTTCATTTTACACCAATTTGTATCCCAAATATTATCCATACCCTATATCATTCTTCATCCAAACCTTTGATTTATTGAGATTAGGGATTTGAGCAATCTTAAGTATCGTAGTCGTGCATTCGGCTATGTATTTATGATTTTGTCGCCCTTTTTGATATAATATTATTGGTGAAGATTACTTGGTCCTATCTTTAGCCTATTCGAGTTAAGGATTTGAGCAATTGCAAGTATCATGGTCGTGGATTCGATCATGTATTTGTAATTTTGTCGCCTTTTCTGGAATGTGAGATCGATAGAGATTAAAAAGGATGATCAACCCTTAACTAACAAACCCTTTTTACCGCTTTAGACTTGTTTCTCCTTGGCTTTAGTGGGGGAGATGCGTATGCTTGCCAAGCCTATGATAGAATATTCGTTACGACTAAGCAACTAAACGATTTAAAATTGTTTTACATTAAAAATTATTTTGGTTTCTACTTCGTTTAGTGTTTGGTTGTGTGATTATGACAAAACGAATACGTGCTTAAATATAAAAATAAATCCTAATATCTTTTAGGATACATTTTCATACGATTAATTATAAGGTTTACTTGGGGACAAGTAAAGTTCAAGTGGGGGGATATTTGATGAACTCAAATAAGTACATTTTATTATCATCATTTATCCTATTTATTTGACTTGTTTTATTATATTATATATGAGAATCGATACATTAATGTTTACTTTAGTAATTCTCAGGTAAAAACAAGCATTATGTGAAACTTGATGATTTTAGACTAATTATGGAGCAAAACAAGCAAGATGTCAAAAGTCTACTGAAATCCAGAAGATCAAGCTCGTTCTACTCCAGATACGCCGCAATATACTTCTAACATACGGCGTATCACTATCAAGATTTCACAAGTTACAATCCAAGACAGCTAAAGTACATGCGCCGCATACAAAGATCAAGATACGCCGCATCTGAAGACGGTGTACGAATATTCCTGAATATATTAATCTTGGACCCCACGCGAAGTTAAGTCAACGCGCCGCATCTATCAACTAGATGCGCCGCATCGATCCCTCAGACAGAAACTATAAATACCCCAAGGCCAGACGAATTTCGGGAGCTTAGACTTTCGGAGTCTTGGACAGTGTGTGAAGAAATAACCCTAGAGCCGAATTCAGATGACCAAGCAGCACAAGACACACCTAAACGAAGATACAAGAGCTGTAAGAAGGTCCTGCATGTATTCAATTCATTAAGTAGTTTTGTTTTATTGTTTTAGTACACTTTAATTCATCAGGATTGATGGGCTTGTGTCATGTGACTACGGAAGATCATGCACTCCCCTTAATATTGCTTTCCCATTAATTAAAGTTTATATGTTGATGTCTTTGGTGACTTTTATTAGTGCATTGATAACCTCTGTGTCTAGCTGAGTCTTGTTTGGGTCGCCATGCCCCTTCCTCGCCTATTTGTTTTAGCGTCTCTTGAATAAATAGGATAGACATAAGTAATCATTAAGGGTTTACTCGCCGATAAGATTAGAGCCAACGAGAAAGGTTTAATTATATACACTTCATATAAAACTAGCAATAAAACAAGTGACAAGCTACTTAATTATCAGGACAGGTCTTCTTATTGTCTCGAGTATCTATCTGTGTACGTGTGTGCTAATCGCTGATTCGTGCTCATTAGTTTAGTTTTCTATTTAAACATAACCAAACCGTGCCAGTCTCTCAGGCTGAAAACCCCCTTGCGTTAGATTAGGTTGTATAGCTAACTTAGGATATTAAAATACTGATTAGAATAACCAGATAATACGTTCCACTCTTAGTGATCGACACTCTAATTACCATTATATTCATACTGACCGGGTACACTGCTCGTTAAGTGTGTGTGTTATTGATAAGTCGGAAAAATATAAATTTAAAACTTGAGTAGGCATTAATACTGCTAAACCGCAACAACACAACACGCTCCATCACTAGGGCTGAGCATGAGGATTGTAGAGAGGTGTTGGCGTCAAGGAGACGCATTGTGCAACTGGAGACTAGGGTAGGTCATCTAGAGACCATTGTAGCTCGGATGGCACAGGAGCTGGAACAGCTACGCATAGGGCGTGATGGGTTTTAGTGTTAGTAGTTGAGATGTATCCCTACTAAACTGAGTAGTTGTCAGTTAGTGGTAGTTATAGTCCTTTATCTATAATCGAAAACTTGTGTTATTTTCCTGAACATCTCGAGCTTGTAAATTTTTTTGTATACACGATTTGATCCTAATATATGACGAGCTTGATTGACTATTCCATTGTGTTGTCGTTCTTATAATTAATCTCACTCGTATACTTTACACTTGTGCGAACTCTTCAAATCTTGATTATCTCTATCCTTCTTAAACAGCAAAATGCCTCCAAAGAAAGTAACCAGAGCCACTCGTGCACAACCTACAAACCAAGTCCCCGCTAGGGCTGCTACAGCAGCTCCACCTGTAAATCAAGCCATGCTCGATCAACTCGTAGAAAAACGCGTGGCAGCAGCTCTGGCTGCAGCAAACAACTCCACAACAGATGTTGGCAACTCGAGACCTGCAACCAAAAATGCTCGTGGTTGTACATATCAGGACTTCCGGAAAGTAATGACTGGAGGTTTTGGTGGTACTGAAGGAGTAGTTGTGCTGGTTCGATGGATCGAAAGATTGGAAACGGTGTTTCGAATTTGTGGATGTTAGGAAGAGGACCGATTTAAGTTTGCATCGTTCACTTTTCTGGATGCAGCTCTAACTTTGTTGGTCCACACGAATTATGGATCTCTAAGTAGCCTTAACAACTTAGTTAGACGACTTGAATAAATCAAATCAATCTAAGTGAGACTCTAATACGAACTGAATATTTATGCGGAATCTAAACACTCAACTATGAAGAACACAATGAAACAATAACTAACTTTGTATTACTAATTGTTTACTGAATTACAATCTTCGTCGTTATCTCTAAACTAATGTGTTAGGGTTCCTTTATACACCAAGGAAACCCTAGATACAAAACTTGTATAAGGATTTACGTATCTTCTCCAAAGATAAGTTCAAATCCTTTCCTAACTTATAGCTAACCGACTTCTATAATATCGTGACCAGACTTAATGACTAAATTCAAACAGACTTAACTTTACAATTACTCTATCAGACTTAACACTAAACGACCAGACTTAATATTGACCAGACTTAACTAACAATACTAACAGACTTAATTCTGTTGTCCACCAGACTTAATTCTGATCTTCCATTAAGTCTTCTCTTGTCTTGTGATAATTCCCAACAATCCTCCCCTAACTTGATCTTCATGCTTCATGAACTTCAAGTTCCTTCTGAATAAGCTTCTGAGGATTTAATCTTCAACACTTGGAACTATCTCTAACACTTCAAACTTTAAACTCGTTCAGCAACTATAACCTTGATAATCTTTCCATCATCTGATCTTTAAAAACACTTTGTATCAGCAAATCTGAACTTAATCTTCACAGCAACCATCTGATATGCAATCCACTTGATCTTCACAGCAACAATGACAACTTGTACATCAAATTCTTGTTAAGTTTCATACTATTCTCATCACTTCCAGGTGTGTTAACTCCTGTGAGAGGTGAATCATTGAAAATTAATGGATTTGATGTCTCTTTACCAATAGCCATCACTACTGGAGTAGCCAATGTTTGGTGTGTTAGACCATGGTACATTGATAACCACATGATTTTTAGTAAATCATCAACTATCAACGGATTTGTTTTGTCTTTACCAAAAGCCGTACCCTTTTGGACTAGTCAATTCTTTGATGGAATTGCACCTCATCATGGTGAACTGATTACCACTTATGGATTTCCACAGCCTTTACCACAAGCCATAACCTTGTGGGCTAGCCAACTCTTCACTTATCTCAGATATGGTGAGTTGAATACCATACAATTTTTGGTAAATTGCCAACCATTAACGGATTTAAAATATCTTTACCTGTAGCCGTTTGCTCAGGATTAGTCAGTCCTTATGTTGGTTAGACATGGTGGACTGATAACCATTTGTTGTGTTAGTGCTATGCACCTTCACCAAGTGAAAAGTTCCAATAGTCTCACTTATCAGCTTGTGAAAATTCTTTCAAACATCCTTGAGCTACATCCTTCAATGACTGCAACTTTATCAAGTCCAATAATAGATCATATCCTTCATCCTTTTTATCAGCATACAACTTCTTGTTCATCAGTTCCTTGCAAACACCGGATGACAAAGGATAGTCTACTTCTGCAAGCATATAAATATCAATATTCTTTGAAGACACATAATGTACCTTGCAGTTATGGAAATATCTACAACTGACAATATTCTGCTCCTCAGGAATCTTCCATACTACATCAGACTCAGCTGGTGGCTCAAACATTACTTTCAAGTTTCTCCAAAATACTCTCTCAGCATCTTCCTCAGGTGTAGTGTCTCCATGTTTGATATTCACCAACCTATAAAGCTCTTAGATATCCTCTCTACTCACATCATGTAAAATAGCAGCAAAATTCATATACACAATATCAAAATTATCCTCTCTTATAATTTGATATGCAGCTCTTTGACCTGTCTTGAGTATTTGATAATTTACTACCTTAGTTGGTTCCTTTGAGCTTTCAACAGTCCCCATAGTAACTCCTTCAGATGAAGGTTCTTCCTCTGATTCCTCCTCTTGTGATACCTTCTTATACTTGCCTTTCCTTGCAACACTTTTCCTTCTTGTAAACTTTATGATAGGCTTTTTCATTTCTTCTTCTTTCCTTACTTCAGTTGAAGCCATTTCCATCTCTGGTTCTTTCTCAATCTCCTTTTCAGCTTCTTTAGGTTGCTCAGACTGTGTCTTTTGCCTTTTGAAAGGAAGAGTGTCTTCATAATCAATGGGCTTGTACCCATGATCTCTCTCATAAGCTCTTTGATACATTAGAAGAATATCTGCATATGATTTACCTTGCATCTTAGCAAAGGTTGAATACATCATGTTCTTGAGATACATCTTCATTCCATGCATCTGTTCTCCCTTAGACATCTTCTTGGGAGCTTTGATAGTCTTCTTCTTCTGAATTTCTTTGAGTTGTTCCATAAAGCCACCAAGAGTATCAGAATATCTTCTTTCATTTATAAACTCTGCCAATTTTTCTGCTCTCTCAACAGCATTCAAACTTTTATCAGCTGTGAGTTCTTCTACCTTTGCCATAACCTCAACATTTCCTTTAATCAATAAGCTAATAGAATCATCAGCATCCTCTTCTGACATCTTCTTGGCAAACAACACATCTTGTCTTATCTGTTCCTTTTCTCTCTCCTTTTCTTCCAAATCTGCAGCCTTAATCCTTTCAATTTCAGCCAAGGTTGCTTGTTATTCCCTTTGTTGACTTTTGGATTTCTTTGGCTTAAGAGATTCAGTGAGAATCTCTTTTCCTTTTCTTTTTGCTCCAATAGACTCTTCTTGAACAGACTTATCAATCTCATCAGACTTTTCTTTATCACCAGAATTAACATCATTACCATAATTAATACCAGAATTAACTTTCTCATTACCAAATTAACATCTTCTTCTTCACTTTCTTCAATCCTTAACTTCCGTTTTAACTTCTTTCTTTTTAGTTTAATCTTTCTGAAGGATTGAGCTAAAGTCTTTGCTGCTTCCATGGTTTTCTGGACTTACATCCTTAGTACCAGCAGATTTATCTTGAGAAGGTGTCTTAAAACTTTGTTCTTCACCAAAATTCCTCCCCTGTTTGGAAGAATTTTCATCCCCTTCTTCATCACTAAAGTGAATCCCTTTCTCCTTCAAAATCTTCTCCAATTTCTTGACTTTCTTAACCAAAGTGATGACAGCAGTGCTCAAAGCTTTATTTGGCTTTTCCAACGCTGACACTCTTAGAGATAGGTTAGATTCCTCCTCCTGAACAGGACTTGGAACCTGGGTTTGTTGTTGTAAAACCCAAAAATTTAACATAATATGAATTGACAACAATGCCCTCGAATTAAAATTTTGTGAACTTAAGAAATCTTATAAGTAACACAAATTGTATTTAACTTAATGTACATTATATATTAAACTACCTAAAATTTAACTACTTAACTTAATACTTATATGATAATTAAATTAAAAATGTTCTAACCTATCACTTGTACAAAAAAACGCCTAAACCATGTATTATAACAAGGATTATGACTAAATTCATTGTGTAACAAGTTAACTTGACTAAAAGCCAAAAATCCCTCCTAATTAGGAGCCAAATTCGGTCCATCAATACCTCCCAAAGTTAACACACGGTTTTCCCTTTTTCTTGGCATAACCGATCATCACAAAAACTATCAAATCCTATTTTCTCTCTAACAAAACTCTCGGCTCTCTTCCCTTGTTCCTTGCTGCTGCTGTCGATCCTCAAACCCACCAAAAAGGAGGCTTAATCTTGTTCCATTCTTGTGTCATTCATCATAAGGTAAACATGTTATTCTTGTATCAATCCATTCGAATTTCTTTTAGCAAAAACCCTAATCGACCCTTGTCTTGTCTCTAATTTCTGTCGATATACCCAAGAAAAAAGAAGGAGGAAGGATTTGTTGGTGACGTGATCTTGTGCTTTTGATTCTTCGTGTGTTCTACGAGGGTTTTCATATCTTCTTCCTTGGTTAATCCTCGAATTCATGATTGTTGTTCTTGTTAAAACATTGTCACATGAAATAACAATTATCACATGAAATAATGATTTTAATAAACCCTAATATTAATCAACCTGGTTTTGAATCTGAAATATAATGGGTATGAACGTGTTTATGAGGTGTATGAATCGACCTAAACCTATGTTAATGAATGTATATGTGTTTTGTATCAAGAACTAGAGTTTGGATTAAGAAAACCATAAAAGATTACATGTTATGTTTAAGACAGCTACTGATCTGGAATTTTGTTCAACTTCTATCGACTGTATAAAAATAATGGTAATGTGTTTTTCAGTGGTTTTTGAGTCTAGAATTAAATTCAATGAAAGAGCTTTCTGTAGAAATTAACTTTGTAATTTTTAGAGGCCTGGAAGACCACTTTTTGATTTTTGGAAAAACAAGTGTCCAATCAAATTCGTATACCTGGAAAATTAGTCCGAGTCTATGATTTTTAAATTACAAACCATGTCGAATTAGCAGGTGTCCTTTGAAATGGGTAATAATTGATATGTCTATTAGTTCCTGGAATTTTTCTAGATTTTTATAAATTCTGTAGACGGGGTAAAGAATTAATTTCTGTTCGGGTGTTTCATCAGATACAATTCTGGAATAGGTTAGGAAAATGGAATTTTCATTCATACCTATACTAGTTAATAAAATCTGGAAAAATTGAGTAAAATACTAGGGACATTGAGGTACTGATGCGTGGTTTTGCGACCTTACAACAGGTTTTACCTCTCGAGGGATCTCAAGAGGCTTGCAATCCCCACCAGGCAGTGTACCTGACCAATGTAGTATAGTGAAGTGGCAAGTACCGGGGGATTGATCGTTCTCTAGGGGAATAGTGTCGTTAGGATTGAAAAACTTCTCTAATAGGTCTAAGGGTGAGGGAAGATTCTTTTTGTATTTTTATATTTTTATGAAAGCAAGTAAAATCTCGGGTTTGAAGGAGTGGGCGGAATTAGTTGCTAGTCAACTAACCCAAATAACTACAATTGCAAATAAAATAAAATAACTGAAAATGAAAAGGTTGTGAAACTTATATGGAGAGAAATGTGTTTACTTAGATTTTCTTACTCCCTAACTATCTTTTACCGGTTGATTAGTGTGTATTAATTGCGTGGATGACGGGTGTATTCCTTAATACCAATCGTGGAGTGGCGTACGTACTTCCCCAACTCTACAAGCTCCTACTTCACTCCTATGTTGAGCCGGCTAAGAAGCTCCTAACATGGGGTCACTAGAATTCGCTCATGCATTAAATACAACCATAAAAACCTTAGTACGCATTGGTTCATGTTTCTTAAGACGTTCAAGCAAGTTACCGTATAGGAGGTTAGCCAGTTTTCTTAAGCCTAACATCGATAAACAATCATCCAATACACTTAATAACACACCAACAACCAATAATCAATAGTTAGGTTTCATTAGATCTAAGCAAACACAAGATAAATCTAGCCTAGCATGTTAATTAAAAGACAAGAACAAGATATAATCAAACAACACATAGACATATTGAATGATTAATTGATTACTTATCTTCAATTAAACATGGGAGATCCAAGGGTATAAAACCCTTAAAAATGGCAGAAAATTCGTCTTAGGGTTTCTCCTCACAAAGTTGCACACTAATGACTAAAAATTGCAAAACTATATATAGAGTTTAGGGGCTGACGGCGTCACGTTGTAGGAGGTGACGCCGTCACCTCGCCGCGGCTAGGGTTCCCGGATGGTCTTCCTGACGCCGTCCCTTTTTATTCCTCCAAAAATCCGCTCTGGCCTATCAAGGGTTGTGATGAACTCAAATAAGTACATTTTATTACTATCATTTATCCTATTAATTTGACTTGTTTTACTATATTATGTATGAGGATTGATACTTAATCGTTTACTTTTGTAATTCTCAGGTAAAAACAAGCATTTGGTGAAACTTGGCGATTTTGGACTAATAATGGAGCAAAACATGCATAAAGTGAAGAGTCTACTGAAATGGACAAGATCAAGACTAATCTGCTCCAGATGCGCCGCATCTCACTCATGACATGCGCCGCATCTCTATCAAGATATCACCAGATACGATCCAAGATACAAGAGGACATGCGCCGCATCTAATCATGGAGTTACGCCGCATCTTCTGGCGGTGTACGAATATTCCTGAATATTATAATCTTGGACCCCACGCGAAGTTAAGTCAATGCGCCGCATCTACTTACTAGATGCGCCGCATCTTCCCTCAGACAGAAACTATAAATACCCCAAGGCCAGACGAATTTCGTGTGCATTATCAGAGTTTCGAAGACCGAAGCAGAAAAACCCTAGGACGAATTCAGTCAAGAAGGCAGCACAAGACACACCAAACGAAGATACAAGAGCTGTAAGAAGGTGCTGCATGTGTTTAATTCATTAAGTAGTTTTGTTTTATTGTGTTAGCAAACTTTAATTCATCAGGATTGATGGGCTTGTATTATGTTATCATTCACTTCAACTCCCCTTAAAATTGCTTTCCCATCGATTAAAGTTTATATGTTGATGTCTTTGGTTACTACTTATTAGTGCATTGATCACCTCTGTGTTTATTAGTGGCTTGTGTAATGTGGCAACGGAAAGGTTGCACTCCCACGGTTATTACTAAATTGATCACTTAGGAATAACTTTTAGACATAAGTCATCATTAAGGGTTTACTCGCCGATAAGCTTAGGACCAACGAGAAAGGATTAACTACATACACTTCATATAAAGCTATCAATAAAACAAGTGACAAACTACTTAATTATAAGGACAGCCCTCTTATTGTCTCGAGTATTTATCTGTGTACGTGTGTGCTACTTGCTGATTCGTGCCTATTAGTTTAGTTTATTATTTAATTGCAAACAAAATCGTGCCAGTCTCTCAGGCTGAAACCCCCTTGCGTTAGGATATTAAAATACTGATTAGAATAACGAGATAATACGTTCCACTCTTAGTGATCGACACTCTACTTACCATTATATTCATACTGACCGGGTACACTGCTCGTTAAGTGTGTGTGTTATTGATAAGTCGGCTAAATATAAATTTAAAACTTGAGTAGGCATTAAAACTGCTAAACCGCAACGACACGTCACGCAGCACATCAAGTTTTTGGCGCCGCTGCCGGGGAGTGAATTGTTATTATCTGTTAATTTGATTAGTATTTTAATTAGGTTTTTCTTTTTATTAGATTAATTGCATCATTGTATTATTTTGCATATTTGTTGTATTGTGTGTTAATTGTTTTCTTTTATTTTTGTGTGTTTATTTTTGTTTGTGTGTTTAATTTTTGTTTTTGTTTTTCATATTTTTTCTGTTCTGCTATCGTTGTACTGTGCTAAATCAAACGATACGGCGCATCTGATTTATCAGATACGGCGTATTGCGTCTAATTTTATAAAATACAACGCGTTTAATTAATTCGATACGACGCATCTTTTCCCCAAGATACGACGTATCTGTTTTTAATAAGAAAATTTTTTCTAAGCGATAAAGTAATACGACGCATCTGCTTTAGCAGATACGGCGTATCTGTTTTTGTTAAAAAAAAAAATTCTAAACGTTAACGCCATACGACGCATCTGCTTTCGCAGATACGGCGTATCTATTATTTTAATTAAAAACAGTTTGCGAATTATTAAACAGATACGGCGTATCGATCTCTATCGATACGGCGCATTTTCTGAATCAAAAATCTTGTATTTTTAAACGTAACGAAAATACGGCGCATTAACTTTCGTTAATACGACGTATTTAATTTTAAATAAATATCGATTTTTGATTAATTAATTCGATACGGCGCATTCATAAATTCTAAGCGGCGTATCTATTTTCTGGATAAAGTCTGATTAAATTTTAACGATTATAAGATACGGCGTATCCAACTATTTGGATACGGCGCATCATCTGCAGATATCAGCTATTTGTATTCATATATTCGTTTCTATATTCATTAATTTCTCTTCTAGCGAACAAATCCTACTGATGATTTTACCTTGGATGACAGATTTTGCTATGGAAGACATGTCAGTTAACGGATATCTTGCTAAGGAATGCTTGTTTTCAGATTCATTCAATTTACTCATGATCGATGCAGATTTATTCTCTTGGGAGACTCCTCTTGAAGCTGCTTTTAAGGAATTCATGCGTTTATGCAACATTGACAAAGAGGTATTCTCTTATGATGTATTTGTGAGGTACACTGGAGAAGAATTGTCGCTCTTATGGCCTATCATTGAAGCCGAAGGATTGAACTGGACTACTATCGAAGAAGATGATGGGAAATTCTATCTTGCATACATGGATTCAAGCAACGAAAGCTGTGGTGGAGGCAATACCCAAAACTCTTACATGCCTTATTCCGAACAGTACTGGGGATTAAATGAGAACTATCTGGATAATGACATGAATTATGCTTTGGCGGAGTTACTATTTCATGGCAGATTGGTAAGATTGATAGACCTCTCCCTCAATGATTGGCTAGAACTCAAATATGGTAGTCCGGAATTTGCCCCTACAAATGAAGTCAAGGAGATTATGACTTCATGGTTGACTCGGAGTTTTAAGAAGCAATTTAACGAGTTCATGGAGATAAAAAAGAATATGATTGGAAAGGCTTGCTTTGACGTTAACCACGATCCTAACGATGTTGATTTTTCAGAATGGTTGGCTAGTAAGTTTAATAACCATAAGAGCATGGATCGTGCTACTAAGGATGCATTATGGGTATATTGGATGAGAGGAGAAGACGAAGAAGTAGAAAGCGATTATGGGTCGTCACTTCATGATTCAGCAATCAATGAGGGCATTGAAGAACTTTTCAGAATTGACATTGATGTGTTCGATTATGAGACACCCTCGTGCAAGCAGTTCAAGGAATTTAACTACCTTCTTCAAGTCGACGATGATGTGCTTACTGGAGATCTACCAGGATTTAAGACTTATGACGATTTCAAAAACACCTGGTACTATGAATGGAATGACCAAGTACCATGGGTTTGGGATAAACCATGGGAATTTGAGCACATTAATCACACCTGTACACCCTTCGTTTTCAAGGACGGGAGTAGTGTTTGGCCGACCTGTGATTATAAAAATGACGGAACCTGTAATGGGGGAAGTATAATTGGGATGAAACGGGTTGGAAACGATGTAACCTTTGAAGATTATGAGTGGTACGATAATGTTGAAGACTGCCCACAAAAGGCGGAGGCTTTACAAGAAAAGGGCAGAATTGAACGCTTGAAAGGACTTAAGGGAACATCGGAAACTACTTTCTGGGAATGGGTGCATAAACAATTTGATGATTTCACGAAGCTTAGTCGACGGTTACAATATGATTTGGAAAGAGAGTGGGAGGCGATTCAAGACGATAAGTCATTAATTGAAGAACTAGATGATTATTTGATTAAGGATCCTTATTTTAAGTTTGTTGATAAAGACGAGGAAGAGTTCACCAAAAGAAAGTGTCAGCTACTTTGGATTCCTTACAATGAGCCACCCATGATTATTTCTGAAAAATTTAAAATCATCAAATACTCTTTGGGTCCTGATGAAGAATATACTGCGGTGAAGACAAAGAGTTATACTAGATTAAGTCGAACGGAAGAAAACGTCGCAGAAATATACGGGAAAATCTTTCGGATGAAGGAAGAAGGATGGACCGTGACAAGGACTGAATAAAGAGCTGAACGTGAGTCTAACTTGAAGACTCTGGAATAAAGACAAGTGCTTACCGGGAGACAACCCGGATTTATCTTTTATTATTCTGTTTGTGTCGAGTCAGTCAGGCCCGTATGAAGATACGGCGCATCTCCATCCTGAGATGCGACGCATCTCCTGCAATGGTCATATCTTATTTTAATTTTCTGCATTTTATTTCCGACTTTAAAACTATTTATCAGTTTATTTTCAATGCGGCGCATCCCTGGTTAAGGATGCGGCGCATCTTTATTCTGATCCGTATTTATTCCAGGCTCGATACGGCGTATCTTCTTCAATAAGATACGGCGCATCGACTGACCTGATGATTTTCAGTTTTTAATTTTTAAGTTTTATTTTTATCTAACTACTAATGTATTATGCAAGCTTGAACCTTTCTTATCTTAGGTGTGTTTTAAAGTGTTGGTGGTATTATAGTTTCCTGGATTTCCTGTGGATACATCAAGTATGAAGCTTTAACGTTCTAATCCACAAGAAGTTGATTTTTGCTCTAATACAAATGGAGGATCATACCGAGCAAATCTCAGGGGAGTTTTTCTGTTCTAATTCTTTTATTTTCCAATTTTTAACCTTTTATACAAACAACGAGGACGTTGTTTAACTTAAGTGGGGGGATTGGAGAATTAGAACACTTAACAATTACTTGTCCTAAACTTTTTCAAAAATTATGCTTAAAATGTGCTTAATATATCAAACTTAAAAATTTTTAGCATGTTTTTGTTTAAGATCTAAGTTGCATAGCTGCACACATGACGTTATTTTCAAAAATTGTGATTTTTCAAAATTCACAAATCTATGAGTGTGCCGATGACTTGTAAACTTTATAACTTGGCTTGTATACTATTCGAGACCACCATAATAAGTATTATTTATATAATTGGAATGACTTGTCTAAATTGGTAAAATTCTAGGATTACACCCAAATAGCCTATTATATGTTATGTGTTATTAGCTAACTACACTGGTTAGTTAACCCCCGTATAAACCCTTTTGTTACTCTCATTTTTAGAGTAAGATACCTCTAGAAAAACACTCAGAGCCATTCCTTTCGTTTCTTACACCTATGTTTAAAATGTTTCGTTACACCCTTACACCTTAGCCTACCCTGTAGATTAGAATCCGTGGTTGGTTAATTGTTATAGGCAAAGTGTGTTTCCTTACATTACCTGTGTTCGCGTGCGTAATTCATTATCTTTGGTTAGGTCGGGAAATTGCACAATGCAATTGGAGTGAAAGTAAATATTGTATATTTTTGAGTTTATTTTTCGTGTGTTTACTACTTTCACTATTACCATTATTTCTGAAGTATGAAAAGTATGAATAAAAATTATCCGGAAAGAAAGTTATATTGATGTGGTGAAATTTTACACATCTATATTTATGTTTCAAGTATAAAAAAAAAAAAAAAAAAAAAAAAAAAAAAAAAAAAAAAAAAAAAAAAAAAAATCGAAAAAATAAGAAAAGAAAAAGAAAGAAAGAAAAGTTGGATGTTTAGTTTTAACCAACTTATGTAAAGTTATGTAAGTGGTCGATATCACCACTATTTGTTGTACTATATCTATGGATTGAATGGGAATTGGCAGTTATGGGAACGCCAATTAAGGTTTATTCTTTGATTAAGATGTTGTTGAGTATAATTCGTGTCTACCTAAAGCGTGTGTTTCAAGTGTTAAAGCGTGAGTTATTCGATGATATGAGTCTTATTCATGGGATGGTTGGGATAGTGATTAACCACACTTAGGATTTTAATTTATTTGTTTTGTTTATTTTTATTTTTACACCAATTTATATCCCAAATGTTATCCATGCCCTTTATTATTCTTTATCCAACCAAACCTTTGATTTATTGAGATTAGGGATTTGACCAATCTTAAGTATCGTAGTCGTGGATTCGGCTATGTATTTATGATTTTGTCGCCCTTTTTGATATATTATTATTGGTGAAGTTTGGACCTATCTTTAGCCTATTCGAGTTAAGGATTTGAGCAATTGCAAGTATCGTGTTCGTGGATTCGATCATGTATTTGTGATTTTGTCACCTTTTCTGGAATTTGAGATCGATAGTGAAAAGAGAATAATTAACCCTTAAGCCTAAAAACCCTTTTTACCGCTTTAGACTTGTTATTCCTTGGCTTTAGTGGGGGAGATGTGTATACTTGCCAAGCTTATGATAGAATATTCGTCGCGACTGGACAGTTAAACGATTAGATTTGCTTTTATCAAATTATTTTATTATACTTCTAATTCGTTAAAGTGTTTAGTTGTGTGATTATGAATTAAACGAATACATGCTTGATATAAAAATAAATCCTAACATCTTTTAGGATACATTTTCATAAGAGAAATTCTAAGGTTTACTTGGGGACAAGTAAAGTTCAAGTGGGGGGATATTTGATGAACTCAAATAAGTACATTTTATTACTATCATTTATCCTATTAATTTGACTTGTTTTACTATATTATGTATGAGGATTGATACTTAATCGTTTACTTTTGTAATTCTCAGGTAAAAACAAGCATTTGGTGAAACTTGGCGATTTTGGACTAATTATGGAGCAAAACATGCATAAAGTGAAGAGTCTACTGAAATGAAGAAGATCAAGACTAATCTGCTCCAGATGCGCCGCATCTCTATCAAGATATCACCAGATACGATCCAAGATACAAGAGGACATGCGCCGCATCTAATCATGGAGTTACGCCGCATCTTCTGGCGGTGTACGAATATTCCTGAATATTATAATCTTGGACCCCACGCGAAGTTAAGTCAATGCGCCGCATCTACTTACTAGATGCGCCGCATCTTCCCTCAGACAGAAACTATAAATACCCCAAGGCCAGACGAATTTCGTGTGCATTATCAGAGTTTCGAAGACCGAAGCAGAAAAACCCTAGGACGAATTCAGTCAAGAAGGCAGCACAAGACACACCAAACGAAGATACAAGAGCTGTAAGAAGGTGCTGCATGTGTTTAATTCATTAAGTAGTTTTGTTTTATTGTGTTAGCAAACTTTAATTCATCAGGATTGATGGGCTTGTATTATGTTATCATTCACTTCAACTCCCCTTAAAATTGCTTTCCCATCGATTAAAGTTTATATGTTGATGTCTTTGGTTACTACTTATTAGTGCATTGATCACCTCTGTGTTTATTAGTAGCTTGTGTAATGTGGCAACGGAAAGGTTGCACTCCCACGGTTATTACTAAATTGATCACTTAGGAATAACTTTTAGACATAAGTCATCATTAAGGGTTTACTCGCCGATAAGCTTAGGACCAACGAGAAAGGATTAACTACATACACTTCATATAAAGCTATCAATAAAACAAGTGACAAACTACTTAATTATAAGGACAGCCCTCTTATTGTCTCGAGTATTTATCTGTGTACGTGTGTGCTACTTGCTGATTCGTGCCTATTAGTTTAGTTTATTATTTAATTGCAAACAAAATCGTGCCAGTCTCTCAGGCTGAAACCCCCTTGCGTTAGGATATTAAAATACTGATTAGAATAACGAGATAATACGTTCCACTCTTAGTGATCGACACTCTACTTACCATTATATTCATACTGACCGGGTACACTGCTCGTTAAGTGTGTGTGTTATTGATAAGTCGGCTAAATATAAATTTAAAACTTGAGTAGGCATTAAAACTGCTAAACCGCAACGACACATCACGCGCATCGGGTTGACGCCGTCAGACTTGTGCTTGACGCCGTCTCTCTTTAACTTAAACCGTGACGACCTTGATCACCTTAAAGGGTGACGCCGTCAGACTTTCCATTGCAAAACTTTCTGGCGCGTCATGTGTATTTGTAATATCCACCTCTTTTGCCAAGCCGTGACGCCGTCAGGCGCAATCCTTGACGCCGTCATGTGTACTTTTCCAACAGCTTTGGAGACTTTGTCGTTTTCTTCACTTTTATGCTCCAAAAACGTCCAAAATGCTTCCTTTTCCAGATTTCTTCTCCAAAGTACCTAAAATGACAAAAGGAACGATTTAGGGCAATATTTGATCAAATAAATACGATTTAGGGCTTAAATGACCCCCTAAAATCGGTACACTTTTCGCTTCATCAAATACCCTTACACTTGAGATTTGCTTGTCCTCAAGCAAATGCGCTTTTATTCTAATCAAAATACAAGTTAGGGGTCATTTAACGCTAATATAAAAGTAATTACAACAAATAGTCGTTCCAATTTAATCATAATAAGCACGGAGATTACAAACTAGCACCTCACAAGTAGTGTTTAGATACTCACATCTCTCAGGTGTCATAAAAGTATATCTCATAAATGAAAACGGATAATATCTCTCACTACCTGTCATAGAAAATAGATTACCATAGGCTTGGGAAAGGATCGAAAACCTTCTCCACTAGGCGTAAGCACCTAAGATAAACTATCAAAGAGGGCTTTTAAACGGGTTATAACGTTAGGTGTAGGGATATGATAAACACGGATTTGTTGGATAAGGGATATTTTACTGGTGGCGAGTTAAAGATCTTGATTAATTACATGTACAAAATGGCGTTGCTAAGCCAAGACTAGACTCGACTTTAGCTAAAAACAAAATAACAAAAACATAAAATAAACATAAAATGAAACGGGATGGTAGTCCGTATGTTTTTTCTACTTTTCTTTTTCTCATTTTTTTGTATTTTTCTTGATTTTTTTTTTCTTCATACACTCTTGCCCTACCATCCAAAATAATACATCATAGGGGCGTTGCATTCCCCTTACACTTGAACTTTTACATAACTTTACAAATAACTATTCTAATGACTCGAATTAAGATAATCGAAACACTTGGAGTACTTTTAAAATATTTAGCACATATGGGGGTAATAATGTTGCTCTTCCCCATTACTCCATTACACTAGTACTTTACCCATGAGTCCCAATCGTCCCAAAACAATATGTACAAGGATATGACTCGACTTAGCAACCATGTAATCAATTAGATAATTAACTAAGGGTTTAAACAAATGTTGTCACAATAATGCACTAAAGATGAGTGCATACAAGGTAGGCTAAGGCGATTTGGGTGTACATTTAAGTGGGGTGTAACAAATTCTTACTTTAAGTAAAATGCTTAAAGTTAGAAACGAAAAGATAGGCTCTGAGGGGTGTACTAGGGGTATCGTGTACTAAAAATGAGTACAACGCAAAGGGTGTGGGAGAATTACTTGACCAATGTAGCCAACGTAATTATAGCAAAAACATAGGTGTAAAACAATGGGTTAATCCTAATGCCTCTTATCATGTAGTAAATCTAACTACACGAATGTAGTCTCACTTGTGGCCTCGAAATGGTCCTAACGCAAGTTCTAGAATCTAAGTGCTACCGGTACACACATCATAGCATAAATGCTTTTCCTACCAATTCTAGGGGCGAACCTCACATATTTGGGGGTGGAAAATTTTTTAGTGGTACGGTTTTTTGTGCTAGTCATATAACTCCTATCCATGAGACGCTCATTAAGATCAAAGTTTCACTCCTATATGTTGTAAAAAAATTTAAATTTGGCACTAAAATTGCCCTAACAGGTATTTATCTCAGTTTTATTACACATCTACCATTAAACAAACAAAAATCAAGTGCAATTGTATTCTCTAAAGTATCGTACTTTTACCCCCTTACACTTAAGATGAACATTGTCCCCAATGTTCAAATAACAAGATGTAAAAGTAAATAAGGTAAAAGAATGAAATCAAATACTCCCCTGATTCGTTTGGTGGATAAAGAGGTAACATGGTTAGATCTTCTTCCAAGAGAATGTAGAAGCTCCAAGACTAAAGCATCGCCAAAAGCTTGATTCCACATACATCTCCTTGTCCAAAATAACCTGTTAAACCTGAGAAAACAAACACGAAAACCTGCATAACATCGGCGGGATAAATCTATATAAGGATATAATGCTTGTGGAATGATTATTTTGCAGATTCCTGGAGTTTATAAGTTAGAGATTTAATAAAAACTTTTTATGATTCCGGTAGAAAAACAAAACTTTCAAAAATTTCAGAAAATTAAAACCTGACGCCGTCAGAAATGATCTGACAGAATTCTCATGTTAAGTTTCCGGAAAATTTATGGAAAAACCTATACCTTACTTCCTGGAATTCCTGCAAAATATCATTATGACTCGATACAAGCATTTGACTCAAACAAATACTAATATGTATGTTAATTTAATATTGTTATGATTCATGTTCATTTGTTCTAATAAACCGATTTGGATTTCCCTTACACTTAACTTTTGCAAAATACCTTTATATGTAGTTAAGACGAAGTTAAAAACAAGATAAAGCATTTTCACAATTTAGTTTTGAACATGAATCAATAATAATAAAAATTAAACATACATACGGAAGCAAATAAAATCAAACAAACACATAAATAAACACACAAAGCAAATAAAGCTTGGGTTGCCTCCCAAGAAGCGCTTTTCTTTATTAACGAGTCTTGTAGCTAGACTCAAAGTCCTTCTACCCTATGTAAGTGAGTTCGTCATCGAGGACGTCTTTAGGGTTAAGCTTGGATTGAAGTTTCCTATTGGTCCGCTTAGTACAATATATCTTTTCAAACTTCTCTCCATCCGGGTCATACAATGTCATCTTAATATGCCATGACCCATCTCCATCTTTGGGTGGTTTTTCCCAATCCCACTTATGATCATCGTCCTCACAAGTCCACTTATTCATCCCTAGGTTAATTGGCAAAACTCCTAGGAAATCAATCATTTTCCTAAAAACTAGAGGGTCTTCAAATGGATCCAATTCGGTGTCCCTAGCCAAGAGTTGTTCTACCGCATGTGTTTGGTTCACAAAGTCTTCTTCTAGGTAAAATGGGCGTTGGGGTCCTATGAAGTCTCTATCGATCCAAGGTCCATATCTTGATGGTCTCCTATTTAATTCTAACCAATGGGGTGTTGGTTCCTCACTAGTATCATAGGCATGTTTCTTCACATCATAGACTGACCAAGTATCACCTTCTCCTACCGCTATCTTAGATTCCTTACAATCAATCATAGCACTAGTGGTCGCCAAAAATCCTCTGCCTATCAACAAGGGGCATGTAGGGTCGCTAACCATATCAAGGACGTGGAAATCGGCTAAAATGGTTAGTTTTCCTATGTGTACTAACACGTCCTTGACTACTCCAACCGGGTAAGCAACACTTCCATCCGCTAAGCCTATTATCACCTTGGTTTCTTCAAGTTTTCCTAGTTTCAGAGAGGTGTAGAGAGGTAACGGAAGTAGGTTAAGGCTTGATCCAAGATCGGCTAATGTGTCATAAGCCTCCGAATTACCGATCTTGCAAGGTAGAACAAATAAGCCCGGATCATCTAACTTCTTAGGTAGCTTGTTGTGAACGAAGGCGGTCCCTTTTTCGCCTAACTTGAGCTTCTTCTCATCCAACACATCAATAACCGGACTTTCAAGGTGGAGCTCCTTGAATTCATTGTCAAGGTTTTGAGTGGGAGGTGTTTCAACTATGTTGTTGACCAATTTGGATATCATAACTTCTTGGTCATTTTGAACGACTTGGGTTTGTTTGAAACACGAGCTCATGGAATTGACCGAATAATATTGTGGACAAGAACTAGGAGACGAAACCGATGAAATGGCGTTGACGTTTAGTTTCGGGTTCTTGACTGTGTTGCTAGGGAGTACTCCCATTTCTCGGTCATTGAGGGCTT
This sequence comes from Artemisia tridentata subsp. tridentata, assembly GCA_021014915.2. NCBI lineage: Eukaryota > Viridiplantae > Streptophyta > Magnoliopsida > Asterales > Asteraceae > Artemisia > Artemisia tridentata. Next base: position 73,818,702 of record CP139507.1, read on the forward strand.
TCAACAAAGTGTCAATCTTATTGGTCATCTCGCTTTGTTTTTGTTTGAAATCGGCTTCAAACTTGGCCAAACGAGCTTCTTGAGATGCCATAAATTGGGACATCAATCCTTCAAAGTTATTGGTACTACCATAGTTGGAAGGATTGTTGTTGAAAGTACGGTTCGAGGATGAACCGCTTGATTGGAAACGATTAGGTGGGTTGGAAGAATTGGTTTGTTGTGCATTTTGGTTTTGTTTCCACCTAAGGTTTGGGTGATTTTTCCATGAGGGGTTGTATGAATCACCGTAGGGGTTTGGCTCGGGTTTGAAAGTGTACCACTTGTCTCCCGCTCCATCGGTACGCGAGGATGCGTAGTCCGCAAAAGCTTGTTCGGGGAGTTCCACGCAATCACGAGTGTCGTGGGGACCACTACATAATTCACATGAAGAAGTGATTTTGTTCACTTGGCTTGAAGGTTTAGGAGCCTCGTAGGATTTCATAAGAAACTTGACTTGGTCTTCAAGTTCTATGATCCTACGGTCGGAAGTGCTTGAATTGTTCGAAGGCAAAGATATTGCCTTGACCGTTTTATTCAAATCACGGGGATCACTCCAACTTTCGTTGTCATAAAGAGCAAGATCTTCCAGGAGAGCCCATGATTGTTTCGCACTTAGATCACGTAGCTTACCACCGGCCGATTGGTCAATGGTTTGCCTCGTGGAGAGATTGATATGGTCATAGAAGATTTGGATTTGGAGCCAAAGTTCTATGCCATGGTGAGGGACTTTTTGGAGTAAGTCCTTGAATCGAGTCCATGCCTCGTAGAGGGTTTCGCCTTGACGTTGTTGGAACATCAAGATATCATTCCTTAGCTTGGTAGTTCTTCCTGGTGGGAAAAACTGAGCGAGGAAACGAGTGGTGAGATCATCCCAAGAGGTGATGGATCCTGCGGGTAGACGTTCTAGCCATTGACTAGCTTGGTCCCGCAGAGAGAATTGAAAGAGACGCAGTCGGGTCGTCTCTCTAGTGGCAACATCAAGGTCTATAGAATCAACGATTTTGAGAAAGTCCTTGAGATGTTGATTAGGATCTTCGGAACGAAGTCCATGGAATGCGCATCCGCTTTGCACCAACCGGATGGTGTCGGATCGCAAGGGAGTGACATTGGCTCCTTGAGTGAGCTCAATGGTGTTTCGATAGCCATGGTGGCTAGGACGGGAGTAGTCTCCTAAGGTACGGGCTCTAGGAGGTGGGTGTTGTTGTGGTGGTGGGTTGTTGGGATCAAGGGTATTACCACCTTCCATGATGTCGGATGGTAATGGTTACAAACAAAGAAACGAAGAAAAAAGATAGACTTAAGAAAAACCTACAAAAATAAAATAAAAATCTCACTAGAAAGGAATCTAGTGAGTAGACCTAATAAAATAAAAATTCAACCTAAACAATAACTATTCCCCGGCAGCGGCGCCAAAAACTTGATGCGTGGTTTTGCGACCTTACAACAGGTTTTACCTCTCGAGGGATCTCAAGAGGCTTGCAATCCCCACCAGGCAGTGTACCTGACCGATGTAGTATAGTGAAGTGGCGAGTACCGGGGGATTGATCGTTCTCTAGGGGAATAGTGTCGTTAGGATTGAAAAACTTCTCTAATAGGTCTAAGGGTGAGGGAAGATTCTTTTTGTATTTTTATATTTTTATGAAAGCAAGTAAAATCTCGGGTTTGAAGGAGTGGGCGGAATTAGTTGCTAGTCAACTAACCCAAATAACTACAATTGCAAATAAAATAAAATAACTGAAAATGAAAAGGTTGTGAAACTTATATGGAGAGAAATGTGTTTACTTAGATTTCCTTACTCCCTAACTATCTTTTACCGGTTGATTAGTGTGTATTAATTGCGTGGATGACGGGTGTATTCCTTAATACCAATCGTGGAGTGACGTACGTACTTCCCCAACTCTACAAGCTCCTACTTCACTCCTATGTCGAGCCGGCTAAGAAGCTCCTAACATGGGATCACTAGAATTCGCTCATGCATTAAATACAACCATAAAAACCTTAGTACGCATTGGTTCATGTTTCTTAAGACGTTCAAGCAAGTTACCGTATAGGAGGTTAGCCAGTTTTCTTAAGCCTAACATCGATAAACAATCATCCAATACACTTAATAACACACCAACAACCAATAATCAATAGTTAGGTTTCATTAGATCTAAGCAAACACAAGATAAATCTAGCCTAGCATGTTAATTAAAAGATAAGAACAAGATATAATCAAACAACACATAGACATATTGAATGATTAATTGATTACTTATCTTCAATTAAACATGGGAGATCCAAGGGTATAAAACCCTTAAAAATGGCAGAAAATTCGTCTTAGGGTTTCTCCTCACAAAGTTGCACACTAATGACTAAAAATTGCAAAACTATATATAGAGTTTAGGGGCTGACGGCGTCACGTTGTAGGAGGTGACGCCGTCACCTCGCCGCGGCTAGGGTTCCCGGATGGTCTTCCTGACGCCGTCCCTTTTTAATCCTCCAAAAATCCGCTCTGGCCTATCAAGGGTTGACGCCGTCAGACTTGTGCTTGACGCCGTCTCTCTTTAACTTAAACCGTGACGACCTTGATCACCTTAAAGGGTGACGCCGTCAGACTTTCCATTGCAAAACTTTCTGGCGCGTCATGTGTATTTGTAATATCCACCTCTTTTGCCAAGCCGTGACGCCGTCAGGAGCAATCCTTGACACCGTCATGTGTACTTTTCCAGCAGCTTTGGAGACTTTGTCGTTTTCTTCACTTTTATGCTCCAAAAACGTCCAAAATGCATCCTTTTCCAGATTTCTTCTCCAAAGTACCTAAAATGACAAAAGGAACGATTTAGGGCAATATTTGATCAAATAAATACGATTTAGGGCTTAAATGACCCCCTAAAAGCGGTACACTTTTCGCTTCATCAGGTGCCCCTGTGAATTTTTGTAGATTTTATTTATAAGTTCTAATACGATTCATAAATTATTTGAAACAGGTCCAGATCATACCTAAAACCTGATAAAGTGTAAAAAAACATTTAAAAAGTGTTGTTTGTTTATTTTCTAATACTAAAGGGTTTAAATTGTTATTTTTCTAATACTAAAGGACTCAACTTGTAAAAACCTGTAACTTTATAATAATTACCCTAATTTTATGATAATTGAATAATGGTCCTTAAACTTATCATAATTACTTAATAAACCCTCAAATGTGTAAAACTACCATAATAACCTTAATCATATGTAAATAACCTTATGAACCTTGAACTACTAAAATGGTCATCTTGAATACTTTAAGTTGATAAACAGGTTTGTTAATAACCAGAGTTACTAAATATGGAAAATCACTTAAAATGAGTAAACCTACTTAAAGTGGAAACTTGCTATATTTGGAAAGTTACTCAAAATGGAAAGATAAACTAAAATGAGTAATCTAAATTAAGAACCAATTGTAATTCCGTCTTCTACTTCTTTAGGTGTGAAGAAGGAGAGGTCTTGACTCTTCTCCGTGTTTGTTGTTATTGTTGCTTGCTTGGTTAATAAGGTACATATATTCTACCTTTCTCAGTAAGGGTGTTTTCGTTCTCTTGACTTCTGATCTTGATTCATTAGGATTCCCCAAGCCATTGCTATGTTTCCCCTTGTATTGTGAACCTTTGATATGATCCACTTGATTTGAACCTTGTTTTGAACCCTTGCCTTGATTTCTTGTTTTGAACCTTGCCATGTTCCCTTGATACTTGACATACTTCGTTCATCACCTTTGACCTGAATATTCAAATCCTTGGACACCTAGAAGATCTACTTGATATTAAAACTGGATGTGGAAACTTTCTTAATTATATATGAAAATGTTTTGAGAAAAGCTATTTTAAAACGATGCGATACCACTTTTAAATGTAATTCTACTAAAGTTTTATGAAAATAACTCTTAAGGACTATCTTTATGAAAAACTGATTTGAAAGACCATTGTTGTGAAAACTATTTTGAAAGATCATTTTTACTAAAACCATTATTAAAGGATTTCTTTTAAATGAACTTTTAAATTGAACCTTTGCTATGATCTCTTGTCTTGAACCTTGATACACTTGAATTGGAAACTTGACTTGAACCACTTGAAATGGGAAACTTGACTTGAACAATTTGATATGGAACTTGAACTTGAACTTGGAACTTGAACTTGATACTTGATACTTGACCCTTGACCCACAGTTTGAGATTACGAGCCATAACTAGGCATGAGGGTTTCATGTCCATGTCATTGATGCACCGATGGCATGACTCTAGGGCAGGAGAGTGATGACATGTCCCGTCCCTGACTTGATTTGATTTGTTACGTAGAGGCAGACTTTGGCCACCTGGGGCGTATGGATGCATCCTAGATTTGACTTGACTTGACTTGACTTGTTTATATTACTTGTTATACTTGGTGACTGATGGTGTGTGCGATACACGTCTTTCACATCTTGGGAGCTCATGACTCCACCCCTTGGAGGTATCCCCTCATATTGTACTTGGTACCGAGGTCTCCCCTCCGTACACCTTGCTACTTGATTTCTTGACTTGACTTGGGCTCGTAATGGATTACTGTTTTTCCCTTTACCTTATAACCTTGTGCTTAGTATCCCGAGGTCACCCCTCCGGATACATACTTGACCTGACACTTGACTTAATACTTGACTTGACTTGATTTGATTTGGGCTCGGGTTGGGATTACTTTTCCCTTTCCTCTTATCTTTTGTAACTATTCCTTAACTCTTGGTATATCTGCATAACCTTTTATCTTTCTTTCTATCCTCACTCTTGTTACACTTTGCATCGTTTCACTTACATCACTATCCCATTATTACTGCTTGTTACCTTTATATCTGTTCACTGGGCTTTTTAAGCTCAGCCGCATTTCTTTTCCTGCGGCAGGTTTTAGTTTGGAAGCTGGGTATGAGTGGAGAGTACCTTGGACTTAGAAGACCTTACTAGTTATTGAAGATGAATAGAAGAATTTATATTTAGACTTCAAAATTATTGTATTAACCTTGTAGTTTCAGATTTTCCTTTGTAACCCTTGAAATTCTATTGTATTATTTATGTTATATGCTTGTGTTTGTTCTGATATGAAACCATTTTTGTGACATCTTTACCCTTGTCGGGTCGGGGTGTTACAATTTATGGTGTCAGAGACGACAGGCTGCGACTCGTAATACACTACCCTTGACCTGTGAGTTTTGGACCATTAGGCTTCCACTGTAAGAACATAGGAGAACACTTGAGAACTTGCTTTAGGATTTCTTGATATGAACTTAAGTTTTGACCAGTAAGGAATGGGTAGACTATAAGGCATTTGTTTAAGTATCATTGCTTCCGCACCACTCTGATTCGTGCCTTGCTTTTGATTAAAGCCTGTTAAGATCACTTTTGAAGATTGAAAGCTTATGCTTTGCCCCACCTAAAATTTGAAATCTAAATAAATCTTGAAGCCATTGAAAATTGCATAGTAATTGTTTGACACCATTTGATCCTTATCTTCAGATTCCGACTCTGACCTCTGATCCTTTTGTTAATCATTTTGATGCCTCTTCGGGCATTCTGAGAATCTCCATGGCGATGACGTACTTGATACATTCTGTGATTTGTCTCTTGCTTTTGATAAGCATCTATGAATCTTCCGACGCTATTTGATTTCGTCTTACCCATCTCTATCCCTATGAGAAGTCTTGTGGTGTTTAACCATGAGTATAAGAATGTTTTCCTCTCATTTTGAACGATAAGATTTGTTTTGTTGATCTGTCTTTCTTTGGATAGTTAACCTTAATTTTATTCTGATAAAGGATTGGTTGATTGAGCATTCAAAATATTGACAACTATCCTCCTATGCCTCACCTTTGGCGTTTGAAACAATTTTGAACTCCCTACCATGATTATCGATTGATAAACTCTTTGTTCTGGAGACTCGTGTGTTATTTTCACAATTATGAAGTTTTCCTAGAAACCATTTCGTACACCAATAAATGAACCTTATCTTGAGAGTTAATTGGCACCCTGAGTTTTCTGAATATGATTCTTGCTTGAACCACCAAGTTTTCCACCGGAGTGTGAAGTAGGATTTGACATGATACTGAGAGATTGTCTAGCCAGCAAGCGAAGATGTCTTTCAGATCATACCAGTTTGATTTGAGCAACCGGGAAGAGCAGCAACCGAAGACCAGGAAATGAGTTAACTTAAGTGTATCTTCTGGGCGTGTTTCAGTTTCGTTCGCGATAAAGAAGGATGGTGACAGGGGATATGTATTAATTACTGGAAGCTGAACCGTATAGCTGTTAGGAACCGTTATTTCTCCACCCTGAAATGACTATGTATCTGTTCAATTTCAGAGCGCGAAGTTTCTTTTAGATGAAAGTATGAATTGAAGTTATTCTTGGAATCGCCTTCCATATTCGTAACGACTGCTATGACGGTTAATGACGCTAATAGTATTAGCTAAAGCTCTGACTGTTTTGTGAATTTGATAAATGATGTTTCTCGTGAGTACTTGGGCAAATGGTCATTGTATGACTTAATAGTACATTCGGAGACAAGGAAGAGCATGAAAATCATTTTTGCACCTTCTAAGAAATTTGACGATCATTTGTACCTTCTGGGAGGTTGATATTGTTGAGACAACTAGAAGCATATCAGAAGAATTACTTCACTGCATGACCTGGAGTTGACAACAACGGTGGCTACCCTGAAGAGTGAAGACATTCCTTACAAGGCAGAAGTGTTGGCGATGCAGAAGAAGGAAATCTAGTCAAGATGGCGAACCTGGAGCTGATGAAGACATGCAGTCTAAATTCCCTATTCATCTTGGTTGTACTAAGATGAATTGAGAGCGGAAGCAGACTGGATGATGAAGGGATTTGAAGACCGCGCCAGAAATTCATATTACTCCATTACATTCCAAGAAGAACTACAGAAGGCTTGATGAACCAGACACAAGTTCACGATTTTGTTTCACTTTCAGATTGATGGACAAACGAAGACAGATTAACCGGACTTGAAGAGATTAAATGTTTTGAATGAACGGATTTTTGAAACAGACCTTTCATGTTTGGAAGAATTGATTTTGTGAAGGCCGAAGTTTTTAACGACTAACTTTCACTTCCGTTGACCCACTTAAGCTTCGTTGTATAGTAATAAGACCCTCTAATGATTTAAGTTCCCTAGAAACATTTCAGTTCCGTGTTTATTTTTCGTATGTTCGATGATAGTTTTGTTTTGGACGCCATACCTTACTTCTGCTAGGCAATCAGGGATTCCGATACTCTTGCAAGTAGTCTTGTTTTCGCTCTTGACTATGACATTGATTTGGATGACCTCTGAGACTATGGAAGTACTAGGTGGATTAAGATAGGTTGTTTTGCTCACGACTCGAGATAAAGTATGACCATCATGAGGGCATATTTATATGATGCCAGTATTATGACGTCTGGCCAACGTGATAATACTTACGTCATATAACGTGCACTTGTTGTGGGTATAGGATATTTCGATAAGTGCCTTAGAAGCCTTAGAATTCTGATAGCTGTTTGAGATTATCTACGTTAGTGAGACTTTAGGTTCTTTCCACCTATGCGTTTAATCTGCTTTCACCGTTATGTGTATACTCTGCCTTTGTTCATTAGACGTCTGGATGAGCTTGAATTCTCGTTTTGCATTTTGTTGACCTCAGTTATGAATCTTAAACTCTTTGTAGAACTCTCTACTGTTGATACAGTTAATTTGATTTGAAATCTTGTTCGCTTTCCGTATGAGCTTTCCAGAAAATTCATCTATCATCCATTTTATATTGCATGGACCTTTTGATCAGAATCAACCCAATTTGCCTCCTTCTGAGAATTTGAACCCACCTTGTTGATTTGAGTCATGAGAAACTAATTGGTTTGAAGATCCTTTTGGAAGAACCCTCCCCGGGCGTGAGGATGTTTGTGACGATCTTTTACGACTTGCTACGACTTCGTCTCACCTTCGTACTTCAATTTTCGAGGACGAAAATTTCTTTTTAAGAGGGGAAGAGTTGTAAAACCCAAAAATTTAACATAATATGAATTGACAACAATGCCCTCGAATTAAAATTTTGAGAACTTAAGAAATCTTATAAGTAACACAAATTGTATTTAACTTAATGTACATTATATATTAAACTACCTAAAATTTAACTACTTAACTTAATACTTATATGATAATTAAATTAAAAATGTTCTAACCTATCACTTGTACAAAAAAACGCCTAAACCATGTATTATAACAAGGATTATGACTAAATTCATTGTGTAACAAGTTAACTTGACTAAAAGCCCAAAATCCCTCCTAATTAGGACCCAAATTCGGTCCATCAATACCTCCCAAAGTTAACACACGGTTTTCCCTTTTTCTTGGCATAACCGATCATCACAAAAACTATCAAACCCTATTTTCTCTCTAACAAAACTCTCAGCTCTCTTCCCTTGTTCCTTGCTGCTGCTGTCGATCCTCAAACCCACCAAAAAGGAGGCTTAATCTTGTTCCATTCTTGTGTCATTCATCATAAGGTAAACATGTTATTCTTGTATCAATCCATTCGAATTTCTTTTAGCAAAAACCCTAACCGACCCTTGTCTTGTCTCTAATTTCTGTCGATATACCCAAGAAGAAAGAAGGACGAAGGATTTGTTGGTGACATGATATTGTGCTTTTGATTCTTCGTGTGTTCTACGAGGGTATTCATATCTTCTTCCTTGGTTAATCCTCGAATTCATGATTGTTGTTCTTGTTAAAACATTGTCACATGAAATAACAATTATCACATGAAATAATGATTTTAATAAACCCTAATATTAATCAACCTGGTTTTGAATCTGAAATATAATGGGTACAATGTGTTTATGAGGTTTATGAATCGACCTAAACCTATGTTAATGAATGTATATGTGTTTTGTATCAAGAACTAGAGGTTGGATTAAGAAAACCATAAAAATTACATGTTATGTTTAAGACTGCTACTGATCTGGAATTTTGTTCAACTTCTATCGACTGTATAAAAATAATGGTAACGTGTTTTTCAGTGGTTTTTTAGTCTAGAATTAAATTCAATGAAAGAGATTTCTGTAGAAATTAACTTTATAATTTTTAAAGGCTTGGAAGACCACTTTTTGATTTTTGGAAAAACAAGTGTCAAATCAAATTCGTATACCTGGAAAATTAGTCCGAGTCTATAATTTTTAAATTACAAACCAAGTCGAATTAGAAGGTGTCCTTTGAAATGGGTAATAATTGATATGTCTATTAGTTCCTGGAATTTTTCTAGATTTTTATAAATTTTATAGACGGGGTAAAGAATTAATTTCTGTTCGGGTGTTTCATCAGATACAATTCTGGAACAGGTTAGGAAAATGGAATTTTCATTCATACCTATACTAGTTAATAAAATCTGGAAAAATTAGGTAAAATACTAGGGACATTGAGGTATATCTGTGAATTTTTGTAGATTTTATTTAGAAGTTCTAATATGATTCATAAATTATTTGAAACAGGTCCAGATCATACCTAAAACCTGATAAAGTGTAAAAAGACATTTAAAAAGTGTTGTTTGTTTATTTTCTAATACTAAAGGGTTTAAATTGTTATTTTTCTAATACTAAAGGACTTAACTTGTAAAAACCTGTAACTTTATAATAATTACACTTTATACCCTAATTTTATGATAATTGCATAATGGTCCTTAAACTTATCATAATTACTTAATAAACCCTCAAATGTGTAAAACTACCATAATAACCTTAATCATATGTAAATAACCTTATGAACCTTGAACTACTAAAATGGTCATCTTGAATACTTTAAGTTGATAAACGGGTTTGTTAATAACCAGAGTTACTAAATATGGAAAATCACTTAAAATGAGTAAACCTACTTAAAGTGGAAACTTGCTATATTTGGAAAGTTACTCAAAATGGAAAGATAAACTAAAATGAGTAATCTAAATTAAGAACCAATTGTAATTCCGTCTTCTACTTCTTTAGGTATGAAGAAGGAGAGGTCTTGACTCTTCTCCGTGTTTCCTTTTTTTGTTGCTTGCTTGGTTAATAAGGTACAGATATTCTACCTTTCTCAGTAAGGGTGTTTTCGTTCTCTTGACTTCTGATCTTGATTCATTAGGATTCCCCAAGCCATTGCTATGTTTCCCCTTGTATTGTGAACCTTTGATATGATCCACTTGATTTGAACCTTGTTTTGAACCCTTGCCTTGATTTCTTATTTTGAACCTTGCCATGTTCCCTTGATACTTGACATACTTCGTTCATCACCTTTGACCTGAATATTCAAATCCTTGGACACCTAGAAGATCTACTTGATATTAAAACTGGATGTGGAAACTTTCTTAATTATATATGAAAATGTTTTGAGAAAAGCTATTTTAAAACGATGCGATACCACTTTTAAATGTAATTCTACTAAAGTTTTATGAAAATAACTCTTAAGGACTATCTTTATGAAAAACTGATTTGAAAGACCATTGTTGTGAAAACTATTTTGAAAGATCATTTTTACTAAAACCATTATTAAAGGATTTCTTTTAAATGAACTTTTAAATTGAACCTTTGCTATGATCTCTTGTCTTGAACCTTGACTTGAACCTTGATACACTTGAATTGGAAACTTGACTTGAACCACTTGAAATGGGAAACTTGACTTGAACAACTTGATATGGAACTTGAACTTGAACTTGATACTTGATACTTGATACTTGACCCTTGACCCACAGTTTGAGATTACGAGCCATAACTAGGCATGAGGGTTTCATGTCCATGTCATTGATGCACCGATGGCATGACTCTAGGGCAGGAGAGTGATGACCTGTCCCGTCCCTGACTTGATTTGATTTGTTACGTAGAGGCAAACTTTGGCCACCTGGGGCGTATGGATGCATCCTAGATTTGACTTGACTTGACTTGAATTGTTTATATTACTTGTTATACTTTGTGACTGATGGTGTGTGCGATACACGTCTTTCACATCTTGGGAGCTCATGACTCCACCCCTTGGAGGTATCCCCTCATATTGTACTTGTTACCGAGGTCTCCCCTCCGTACACCTTGCTACTTGATTTCTTGACTTGACTTGGGCTCGTAATGGATTACTGTTTTTCCCTTTACCTTATAACCTTGTGCTTAGTATCCCGAGGTCACCCCTCCGGATACATACTTGACCTGACACTTGACTTAATACTTGACTTGACTTGATTTGATTTGGGCTCGGGTTGGGATTACTTTTCCCTTTCCTCTTATCTTTTGTAACTATTCCTTAACTCTTGGTATATCTGCATAACCTTTTATCTTTCTTTCTATCCTCACTCTTGTTACACTTTGCATCGTTTCACTTACATCACTATCCCATTATTACTGCTTGTTACCTTTATATCTGTTCACTGGGCTTTTTAAGCTCAGCCGCATTTCTTTTCCTGCGGCAGGTTTTAGTTTGGAAGCTGGGTATGAGTGGAGAGTACCTTGTACTTAGAAGACCTTACTAGTTATTGAAGATGAATAGAAGAATTTATATTTAGACTTCGAAATTATTGTATTAACCTTGTAGTTTCAGATTTTCCTTTGTAACCCTTGAAATGCTATTGTATTATTTATGTTATATGCTTGTGTTTGTTCTGATATGAAACCATTTTTGTGACATCTTTACCCTTGTCGGGTCGGGGTGTTACAGTTGTGGTGAGGGTGTAGGAGATGGTGTAGGTGTAGGTGCCCTGGTTGGAGATGGTGATGGACTTGGGTGTGGTGTTGGTGACCTTAGTTGTGGTGATGGTGACCTTGGTTATGCCTGAGCTTGCTCCTCATTGGTTGGTGGCTCAACATGAGATGTACCTGCAATGTTAGTGGAACCAGGAAGCATAGCAGGCAATAAAGGCCAATGGGCCCCATCAAAACCTCTTTTCATATTTGCAAAAATTTTGGTTGTGAAGGTCACACTGATGTATATCTGCAGTTTATCTTCAGGTTCAAAGTTGAAAATCATTTGCAAAAATCTTGGGTACATTAAAAACTTGTGTTTTGTATTTTTGACATTTGCAACCATGCCATCAAAAATCATTTTTGAAAAATTAAATTTCCTTCCAAGTGCAAGACAGACCAATGCAGAAGCAATGTTGCTTCCAAACTGATCCCATCCTCCACTCTTGGGACTTAGGAAATGGAGCAAATGATGTATCAAAAACCTCCACTGTGGTGTAAAATGGCTTTTCCAAAAAGTAAAGGAACCATCAGTGGGATATCCTATAGTTTGCATTCCCTCAAAAAGATCATCATTTGGCAAAATGTATTCCCCTGAAGCATCACCCAATTGGAGACTACTCCTAATGGAGGCTTCAGTAATGGTAAATTCATGAGAGTCAATGGTTGCCCTTAACTGTGGTATACCATCAGCAAGGGTTTCATAGGTCACAGACCCCCAAAATTGCCTAATAAGAGATGCATAAATAGTAGGATTATGAGTTAATGCGTACCGAAGATTAGAACCTTTCAAGAAGTCTACTATTTGCGCAAAGCCTTCACTTTGATGTGGTTTCTTCAAGAAACCAACTTGATTGTGCTTGTCAACAAACTTTAGAGAAGCCATAGATGAGAGAATAACTAAGTGCTGGTTGACAATTTAAAGAACTAGGGTTTGTGCTGGTAGTGGAAAACAGAGTAAATCTTGGCCGGATTTAAAGATTTTAAAAATGAGAAGTAAATAATGGATAAAGATGAAAAATGAATTAAATCTTATCCATATATACCTCTTGTCTCAAAAATATCAACGGTCAAATTTTGAATAAGTTAAAAAATCTTTATTTGACTGACCAGACCTAACGGTAATAAATTAATTACAATGAACACTACCAGACTTAAGATTGGTCAACCAGAATTAATCATGGACTCACCAGACTTAACCAAGTTTGCACACAAACACTTACTGAAATCGTTAACAAGGCTGCACATCATCACCAATCCACATTCTTTCTGCAAATGTTAGTCTCAACACCAAGAAAAACATAGAAACAAATTTACAAGAAAATTTTAAAGAAATTTAACTACCAGATTTAAAACTTAAAGCTACTAAAAAATTTAAATATACAAACTATACAGTATCCTCCCCTTAAATGTAAGTTACCAATTTTTATTTATTTTTTATTTTTTTTTTATTATTTTTTTTTACTATAATTAAGAGAAAAAAGGTATAAAGGTTTTTGGTCAACTCTAAAAAAAAATACCATAAATATGACAATTAAGTTATGCCTGCAAGGAATTTAATCATTTACCAACCGAACATTGAATTCCCTTAAGCCTCCACTGACTCTATAAAAAGCCTCAATTCTTCAACATAACTTCATCACATACTTCACAAACTTTAAGCATCCACCCAATCACAATGAATCCTTCCCCAACAAACATTGTAGAGATTTCGTCCGATTCTTCTTCGGATTCATCTGCTGGAGGATGGAGTGGATATTTTCCACCAAACTATACTTCAACATCAAGAGACAAAGCTTCAAAGAAAAAGGCTGAAACAACCTCTTCTGATGAACCTTCAACTGATGAACTTCCACCATATGTGGATGATTCATCCTCCTCTTCTGACTCATCTGATGATGACGATCTCCAAGAGCTCTCAGTCTTTCTAACAAAGGAGTTTGAAAAGGCTGCATCATCAATGAAAAAGATCCCTGTGCCTGAGAAGAAGCAAAGTCCAAAGCCAAAGCCAAGAACAGTAGTGCTGGCACTCCCTTGCAAGCAAGTGTCTGATGCCATTGGTGGCAGAGGAGTCCACAAAACTATGCCTGACTGCAAAGGGAAAGGGAAGAGGAAGATGGAGTAGTAGTCTGGGTTGTTGATGTAGATGTTAGGGTATGATGAATATGTATAGGCTTTTCTCTTGTTTATGTAAGTTGCATCTGAGAATGCAACCATTTTGAATGAATGAAAGCTCCATGTTTCTTTGATACTATTGTGCCTCAATGATACTAGCAACAATAAAGTCTTAGTACTGCAAAACAGAGTTAACCAAAACATACAAACTAAACAAATAATGGTTAATGGATAACAAAAATCCTCCCCTCAATCACAGCTATGCTAATTAATACTACCAGACTTAAAATTTAAAACTACCAGAATTAAAAAAAAAAATATATATCTAAGTACTGGTAAGTATACAAACTTTACATATTGGCCTCCCCTTAAGTCTAACCTCCCCTTAAGTCCAGCTATGGGTTCATCATACCAATGCTAACCACTAAGTAATTAAACCTAGGGCCATCAAACGGTTTAGTTAAGAGGTCTGCAACATTAAAATCTGTGTGTATTTTCTCCACTCTAATTAGCTTCTTTTCATAGCAATCCCTAATAAAGTGATGCCTGATTTCTATGTGCTTAGTTTTAGAGTGATAAACAGGGTTCTTAACTATACAGATAGTGCTTTCATTATCAATGTGGATTATAGTGTTCATAAAGTTCAGACCATAATCCAGCATTTGATTCTGAATCCTCAATACTTGTCCACAGCAATTGGCAGCTGCTACATACTCAGCTTCAGTTGTTGATGTAGCTACAATGGTCTGCTTCTTGCATTGCCAAGAGATTAATCTTCTTCCAAGGAATTGACAACCTCCAGTTGTGGATTTCCTATCAAGGCTTGCACCTGCATAGTCACTATCTGAATAGGCTTCCAGGTCAAAAGATGACTCTCTAGGATACCAAAGGCCCAAATTAGGTTTACCCTTTAGGTATCTAAAGATTCTCTTCACAGCATGAAGATGTGAAGTCTTTGGGTTAACCTGAAAACGTGAACAGACACAGACTGCATACATAATGTCAGGTCTAGAAGCAGTAAGATACATTAGAGAACCTATCATTGATCTGTAAAGATGCACATCCACATCAGCAGCATCTTCATCCTTTGTCAAAGGCACCTTGTTCTCCATGGGAGTGACTGCAGTCTTCACAGTTGTAAATTCAAACTTCTTCAAAATCTCTGCAACATACTTGTCTTGAGAGATAAAGAGTCCATCTACTTGTTGTTTCACTTGCAGTCCAAAGAAAAATGTGAGTTCACCCATAGAACTCATCTGAAACCTCCCTTTCATTAATGCTTCAAACTCCTCACACCAAGACCTTTTAGTAGAACCAAATATGATATCATCCACATAAACTTGTACCAAAATGATATCCTTCTTGTCCCTTTTGATAAACAAGGTCTTGTCTATCACACCTCTGATGTACCCATGTTCTTCTAGAAACTTGGATAGTGTAGCATACCAAGCTCTGGGAGCTTGATGGAGACCATATAAAGCTTTGATGACTTTGTACACTTTCTTGGGTTCTGCTAGATCAACAAAGCCAGGAGATTGATGAACATATACTTCTTCCTCAATAGTGCCATAAAAAAAGGCACTCTTCACATCCATCTGATAGACTATGAATCCCATATATGATGCATAAGCCAAAAAAAACCTAATAGCCTCAATCCTTGCTACAGGAGCAAAGACCTTATCATAATCTATCCCCTCCTCTTGTCTATACCCTTGTGCTACTGATGTGTTTCAAGGGATATACCCGTTAGGAGTCCAAGTTTTAAAAAATTTAACACGATTTACCAATGATTCAAACGAAACACATACGAGCAAGTATACTCGTCCGTGTGTAGTAAGTGATAATTGAGGTAAGCCGAGGTCGTTCACTAGGATTTGTTTTGTTTGTATGATGTAAGTTTTTGTGAATAAAGAGCAATCCAACTTATCGATTCTAATTAGCAAGCAAATGAAAATGATGTAAATTCAATAATTAAAAGACTACACTTGCCTAGACTAGTTTGCACAATTCCTTTGACATGATTATGACATTGGTTCCATTTGATTATGATCAACAAATTAGATGGTGTTCCAATTCGATTAGTGGTGTACTAATTATATTGTTTCCCACACTTTCAATCCTCGTCAAGATTTAGAGATTATAAAAAAACAATATTTCAAAATTGATCAATCCAAGATTAACACAACTCAATTACCCGATTCGCTTTTGTTTCACAAATAATTAACAACCACACTATTTAGTTTTCCAAGTTAAATTAAGTTTCTTATGAAATGGTCAATACATAAGGTAAAACCCTCATAGACAAAGGTTTACAACTAATTTACTAACAATGTCTTTTTCAACCCAATACATCATTAGAAATTACCCAAACTTAACAACCCTTTGGTGGAGAAAACTCAAGATAGCACAATTCGTTCTTAGTGTTAACTTTTCTTTTGTGTTAGAACCAATAAGTCATAATCAATCAAGTGAATCATAAATCAAACATCATCTAGGCAAGTGCATAAGGCACTTAGCCACTCATGGTAAACAAAGTAATAACCATAAGAAATTTATCACTAGTAAACATGATTGAATAGTCTTACAAAATGTTGTAATGATGATTACAAGTAATGAAGAACACTTGTGAAATTATCAACAATGATCCTTGCGTAATTGAAGTTATGATTGGTACGATTTTTAGCTTCCTTTTCCTGTGTTTTTCTTCCTCTTGTCGCCCCAAATATAAGAGAAAATTGTGACAGATTTTTGTTGTAGTTTTGTATATTCTTTTTCCTCTCTTTGTTTTTCTATCCTTATGTAGGGAGATTACCCTTGGCCAACAAGCATACATCTTGGGCTCCAAGTGTCATAATGATGGAGTTGAGTTAATAGATGAATAATGGCACTTAACACTTCCTTTTAATGTAACTTAGAAGTCTTTAATATTGCTGGACCTAAGGTTTGGATACTAAACCTTAGGCATGGAAGTAACTTCTTAAACCTTAGGCATGAGATAGAAACCTAGGGTTTAGAATATGATCTTTAACATTTATCTTTTCATGAACTTTTCTTCAACTTAAAAACCATTGTAATCTTGATTCTTCATCTTAATCAATCCTTCCAAAGCTTGTATTGTGAGACGATTCCTACATTTGTGCACAGGCTCTTGATTTGACAACCTTTCCACAACTTTTAAGCTTTTCCTTGAACTTGATTGAACCTGAACTAAAATACATCTTTTGCACTTTTTAAGCATAATATGTTCATAAATTCAACCAAATACAATGCATAAATATAGAAATAACGCGACTAAAACATGTTAGATTTGAGCGTTATCAAATCCCCCACACTTACACTTTGCTTGCCCCCAAGCAAATCTAGCTTTTAAGAAATAAATCCATATGATAAAAATGAGATGCAAATCTATCAAGCACAAATACTAGATAAGATCCATCTATTTAGGCTTATAAATGAAAAGATGAGATGTTTGACAATACCTTAATGATTCTCTTGCCTGATAACATATTAAGACACCTCACGAAAGGAAAATGAAGTATGATTCACTCAACACTCATTTGTTTAGTGATTGGATATAGAAGAAAATCACACTTATTGCTCAGACATGATCTAAATATTACCATAGGCTTGTACAAGAAACAAAACTCAACCGACGTGGCGTAAGCACCAAGCGTAAACATCAAAGAGGACTTTTATTCGGGTTTAAGGTTTCAAGGGTTATATAAGACTGATGTGAAACTATCTCATGCAAAACATAATAGCTCGCTCACAACGAAGTCTCGAATTATTAAATAACGGATGGTCACCAAGGATAACCTTAGATCGCTAACAACGCTATCTCATTCCTCAAGAAATCGGATGGTCACTACATGTCATTACACTTGATAACTTCACAAAGTCAAAAGGGTAGGGATAAGACATGGGATATATATATGATTGGTTTTAATATTGAAAAACTTTACAAATAGCCAAAGTCTACAACCAAGTGCTACTAGCTACATCAACCACTTTCCTTGATATTGAGATTCTTCCTTGAATGATATCATACTTTCATAGCTCATTGGCTATCCATGTCATCAAACAATGACGATGACTTATTCTTTTTTTTTTCCTTTCCATTAGTTACCAATAGATCATCCACGAGATTATCAGGAGTTTGCAACTTTCTCATTTTCAAGGATTCCCACGTAACAACCATCTTTCCAAGTAGCTAGCAACCAACCAAGACTTGACTATGGGTAAGGTTAAGGCTAAAGGTGAGAAATATTTTTATATTTTTCTGGTGTAACAAAATAAAAAGGCTGGCTCGGAGGGTGAACTAATGGAATCTAGCACTAAAAAAATGAGTGCTAACAAATGGGTCCATGGAAGGTTAACTAACCAATTTGGCTAGCTAATATATCAATATATGTAAAATGGGAGGCCATTTGGTTTAATTCCTAAGGTAGCCTCTTATCATGCGAATACACTTATATCACACGAGTGTGATCTCACTACGGTCTGGTAATGATTTGCATGTACAAGTTCTAGAATAAATATGATCACTGGCACACTCATAGCAAAAAGATTAGAGCATAAAAGATATATGCTATATAAGAATAGGCTTCAAATCCTCACAATTTAGTGGAATGGGTTATGGTTGTGCTGTCAATGTTATCAATCCAAAAATGGATTGCAATGCCAATCAGGACACATCTCAAATTTTCAAAAATTACATGTTTTATTAGTGGATTTATTAGTGGATTAATCTAGTTATTCTTTATCAATTATTCTCAACGTGCGAAAACAACTAGATAAAAGGGCAAACAAATTAAAAATAGGCTCAAATTATAGAAAATTTTAAAAGTCTAGATCATTTCCTATTTCCTCCCCCCACACTTAAGTTTGACATTGTCCTCAATGTTAAGAACGATAAATCATAAAAATAGGGAAATGAAACATAAGAGAAATGATAATGCCTGAGCTTTGGAATAGGAGGATTCCATTTGATTTCAAGATCAAGCATCCTAACCTGCATAATCATCAAAACAAAAACACACAAAAATGCAAAATATTTTTGTATTTTATTATTCATAATATTAAGGCCCCCACACTTATGGTGAAACCATCGGGGCATAAAAAAAAACACACGGGTTGCCTCCCGAGAAGCGCTAAATTATTAATGAGTCATCAGCCCGACTCAATCTCTCTTTACTTTGGTGGTTTATATTCAGGATTCTTTCCTGACGTCTTTGGAATATACACCACATTTCCTTTTACTATTCCTTTTCCAGTTTTATAAATATCATGTAACTTTGCGGTATTGCAAGTTCTAGGGAGAACATCCCAGATGTAACCAGTTTCCGCAGCCCATTGTATTACTTTTTTATATTATGCTGGAAAAGGTGCCATGAATGGAATAGCAGTATATTTCTTTTTATCGAGCAGTTCAAGTGGAATTTCCTCACTTGACATTTCATTTAATTGCTCCTCATTATGCTATAATTTGATTCGATGTCCATTAACAATGAAAGTTCCACCCTTCTTATCATATAGTTCAACATATCCGGATGGAAAACCATGTTTTACCACGAATGGACCAAACCATTTGGTTCTGAGTTTAGGAGCTTTGAATTTATACTTTGAATTGAGCAAAAGAACTTTGTCTCCAGCCTTGAATTCTTTACGGATTCTTAGCTTTCTATCATGATAAGCTTTTGTTCGAGCTTTGTATAGTTTTGAGTTTTCATATGCTTGGAGTCTCAATTCATCGAGTTCATGCAATTGCAAGAATCGTTTTTCTCCAGCGATTTTTAAATCAGGATTACATTGTCTCAATGCCCAGTAAGCACGATGTTCAATTTCAAATGGCAAATGACAAGTCTTTCCATATATGAGTCTGTACGGGGTTGTACCAATTGGAGTTTTATATGCTGTTCTAAACGCCCATAGAGCATCATCGAGTTTCCTTGACCAAACAGAAGGATTATCCTTAACTGTTTTTTCAAGTATTCTTTTTAAAGCTCTATTGGTATTTTCGACTTGACCACTTTTCTGAGGATGGTATGCTGTTGAGAAACGATGGTGGACCCCATATCGTTTCATAGCTTTTTCCATTTGATGGTTGCAGAAATGAGTTCCTCTATCGCTTATCAAAGCTTTTGGAATTCCGAATCGAGAGAAAAGCTTTTTCAGATAATTCACAACTACTCGTGCATCGTTAGTGGGTAAAGCTTCTGCTTCCGCCCATTTGGAAACATAATCTATTGCAACGAGGATGTATTCGAATTTATGAGATTTAGGAAAAGGACCCATGAAGTCAATTCCCCAAATATCAAATATTTCAGAAACTTGGATACTTTTTTGTGGCATTTCGTCTCTACGAGAAAGATTACCAGATTTTTGGCATGCGTCACAATTCCGCACAAGTGTATGGGCTTCTTTAAAAATTGTTGGCCAATAAAATCCCGCATCAAAAACTTTTTTAGCGGTGGTGGATGGTCCATAATGTCCTCCGGTTGGGCCGTGATGACATTCATCAAGAATTTTTTGAGTTTCGAAACCATACACGCATCTTCTTATTATACCATCAGGGCACATTTTGAATAGATACGGTTCATCCCAAAAATAATATTTTAAGTCTGCAAAGAATTTACTACGCTCAGCATGAGACAGACCTTTTTGTAATATTCCTCCAACTAAACAATTTGCATAATCAGCAAACCATGGGACTTCTTTATTTTCAATTTCCATAAGAGTTTCGTCGGAAAAGTAATCATCAATCTCGTTTTCACCGAGTTCCTCCAAATTTGGATTTTCTAATCTGGATAAATGATCTGCCGCCACATTTTCTGCACCTTTCTTATTCTGGATTTCTATGTCAAACTCTTGAAGCAATAAAATCCATCGGATAAGACGTGGTTTTGCATCTTGTTTAGCAAACAGATATTTTAGAGCTGAATGATCGGTGAATACAATTGTTTTTGACAAAACAAGATAGGAACGAAATTTGTCGAATGCAAAAACTACAGCTAACAGTTCTTTTTCAGTCATTGTATAGTTTTTTTGGGCACTATTCAAGGTTTTGCTAGCAAAATATATAGGACGAAAATGTTTACCATCTCGCTGTCCTAATACTGCTCCTACAGCATAATCACTTGCATCGCACATAAGTTCAAACGGCAGCGACCAATTTGGTGAAACCATAATTGGTGCATTTGTTAACTTGTTTTTTAGTGTTTCGAATGCCATGATGCACTCTTCATTGAAGTCAAAGACTGAATCTTTTTCAAGCAATTTCGTCATTGGACGAGATATTTTTGAAAAATCTTTAATGAATCGACGGTAAAATCCCGCGTGTCCTAAAAAACTTCTAACGCCTTTAACGTTAGTTGGGGGTGGTAACTTAGCAATAGCATTAATTTTCGCTTTGTCAACTTTAATTCCTTTACTCGAAATCTTGTGACCAAGGACAATTCCTTCTGTCACCATAAAATGACATTTTCCCAATTAAGTACGAGATGAGAAGTTTTGCATCTTTCAAGCATTTTATCAAGATTGGAAAGGCACGACTCAAATGAGTCTCCAAATACTGAAAAATCATCCATGAATACTTCCATGGAGGTTTCAAGCATATCTTGAAAAATAGCAATCATGCATCTTTGAAATGTTGCTGGTGCGTTACAAAGACCAAAAGGCATACGCCTATAAGCATATGTGCCGAACGGGCACGTGAATGTGGTTTTTTCTTGATCAACTGGATCAATTGGAATTTGAAAGTAACCGGAAAATCCATCGAGAAAACAAAAGTATTTGTTCCCCGCAAGTCTTTCCAACATTTGATCCATGAACGGTAATGGAAAATGATCTTTTCTGGTGGCATCATTTAATTTTCTATAATCAATGCATACCCGCCAACCAGTGATAGTTCTTGTAGGAACAAGTTCATTACGTTCATTAGTTACGACAGTTGTTCCTCCTTTCTTAGGAACACAGTGAACCGGACTCACCCATGAGCTATCCTCAATAGGATAAATAATTCCAGCGTCAAGAAGTTTGATTATTTCTTTCTTAACTACTTCCTTCATATTTGGATTGAGTCTTCGTTGTCTTTGAACAACTGGTTTAGAATCAGTTTCAGGATTTATTTTATGTTTGCAAAAGTTTGGACTTATTCCAGGAATATCAGAAGTTTTCCAAGCAAAAGCTTCTTTATGCTTTTTGAGTATAGAAACTAGTCGTTCCTTTTCATCTGGTTTAAGTTCTGAAGATATGACAACTGGAAGAAGAGAATTTCCTTCCAAAAATGCATATTCCAAATGATCAGGAAGAGGTTTCAAGACTAGATCTACTGGCGGTTCCTCAATTGAGGTTGTGATTCTCATATCATCATTGAATTCCAACTCTTCAAAGTTAATATTTTCTTCCTCTGAAATTTCTTCAGTGTCAATCTGCATAAATTCAGCGAATTCTCTATCGAGATCTTCATCACTGATTTGTCCAGATGTTTTATGAGTCTTAATTCTTTCATCAAGCAACTCATCGAATGTTTCTTCTGTTATATCATCGATAACATCAACGCTATAACAAGTGTCATCATTCGCATGAGAATACTTCATCGCTTGATTAATCGAGAAAGAAATTCTTTCATCCCCAACTCCAAGGTTGAGTTCTTTATTTTTTACTCGGATGATAGCATCTGCAGTATTTAGGAAAGGTCTTCCTAAAATTAATGGAACTTTGCTATCTTCCTCCATCTCAAGGATCACAAAATCAACAGGAAAAACAAATTTCCCAACTTGAACAAGCATATTTTCAGCTACTCCAACAGGATATTGGATAGTATGGTTGGCTAATCGTATACTCATTCTTGTGGGTTTTAATGTTTTGATTGAAAGTTTCGCATACAACGAATATGGCATAAGATTTATACTTGCACCAAGGTCGGCTAAAGCATCACAAGTGATTGAATTTCCCAAGGTACATGGAATAAGAAAACTTCCAGGATCACCGAGTTTCTTTGGTAATTTATTCTCAATTATTGCAGAGCAATCTTCATTTAAGAAAGTAGCGGAAATGTTTTCCATTTTGCTTTTATTATTAACAAGTTCTTTCAAAAACTTCCCGTAATTGGGCATTCCAGCTAGAACATCAACAAGAGGAACGTTGATTCTAACTTCTTTTAGTAAATCAATGAACTTTCCATATTATTCTTCCATCTTTTCCTTCCTCAAACGTTGAGGATATGGAATTCTTGGTTTATATGGTTTGAGTGTTGGAGTAGGTTTAACAACTGGTGTAGAAACTGGTTCATTTTCTTTAGATTCTTCTTCTACTTCATCCTCACTATCATTTTGGACAACAGGAGTTGTTTGGGTTGGGTTGGGTTGGGTGGTGGATCATAAGATAGACCACTACGAGTATATATAGCATTCACATGCTCATTTCTTGTTTGAGGTGGACGATAACTTCCAGATGATGATGGTTTTGGATTGGTTTGAGTATTGCTTGGCAAGGTACCGGATGGTCTTGCAGCGAGTTGATCAGAAAGACGACCAAATTTGGTCTCAAGATCTTGGATAGAAGCTTGATGATTCTTTTGACCTTGCTCAACCTTGCTTTTGAGCATAAAGAATTGATTTTTCATGAATTCGTTCGTTTGTTTTTGAGCATGCACAAATTCACGCATGGTTTTTTCGAATTCGGATTCTTCGTTTTTTGTTTCACGAGAATGATTTTCATCATGAAAAGATGTCTGACGGTTTTCATCACGAGTTTGTGAACGATTATCATCCCTTTGTGGACGATCTTGCCAATCTCGAGAATTCCTACCATAGTAGTTTCCACGATATCCTCCTCCTCGATATCCTCCAGAAACATAATTAGCTTCTGCTTCGGGACCTCCCATGGGTTTATCATCACACTCGGATGAGGAGTGATTTCCACCACAATGAGTACATCCCTCATGCATTTCTTTGATTTCTTTTTGGATACTTTCGAATTTGGAATCAATTTTAGAGGTAAAATCTTTCATCATATCCAGGATTTTGGAATTTTCATTTGTTGCTTCGGCAAATGCAACCGATTTTCGTTGAGGTTTAATTTTGGCATCTTTAGACCAATCAAGCTTAAGAAGTACACGGTCTTCTAGTAAATTGTAAGCTTCATTAGGAGTTTTATAAAGGAAAATTCCTCCGGCATCAAGTATGCCTTGAGTTGCGTCATCTAGACCATGGTAAAAGATTTGGATAATATTACCACGAGACAATCCATGCCCATGACAACTACGGAGCATGTTTTTCATTTGAAGCCAAGCTTCAACAAGATTTTCTCCTTCTTTTTGAGTAAAACTACGAATTTCACCTAAAAGACGATCAAACATGGCTGGTGGAAAGAAACGTCCAACAAACGCTCTTCTCATTTGGTCCTAAGTTGTGATCACTCCGGGGCTTAATTCATTATACCAAATTTTCGCTTCTCTGGTGAGAGACGATGGAAAAAGTTTAAGTCGGATTGAATTTGGATCGGTAGTTTCATAACAAAACATGTCACAAATTTCAAGGAAATCGGCGATATGTTTATGTGGATCAGATTTAACTCTACCATCAAATTGGTTGTCTTTAATCATCGAGAGATGATGACCTTTGATAGTAAAATTTTCTCCTAGATTCACGGGAATAATTGCGGCTTCGGGTGTAGGAGCTACAACCCTATTGGTACCCCACATGGGTTGATCGTCAGCCATTGGAAATGGTAATTCTTGAAAAAGATTGACGATCGGATGAACTTCGAAAAGGTTTTCAAATGGTGGATTAACGATTTTTGGAATTCTTTGATCGGGTGGAATGAATGGATTTTTCTTTTTGCGAAATAAACGTTCGGGATTAGACAAAGGTGAACTTAATTCTTCGTTAGAAGAACGAGTGGTCATACACGAGAAAAACGAGCCTATCGAAAAGGATTAATTTTTTTTTTTTAAAAAGGGCCAAGCCGGCGGTTTGAAAGTGAAACCGGCGGTTTGGTCGAGTTGCGAAAAAGAAATTTGGGACAGAAAGTTCAAACCGGCCGGTTTGGATTTATACCGGCGGTTTGGGACTTAAGAATTTTTTTTTAATACGAACAATACCGGCGGTTTGGGATTAAAACCGGCGGTTAGGGCAAACAGAAGGTTTCAAACCGCCCGGTTTGTGTTTATACCGGCGGTTTGGGAGTGAAAGTATTATTATTTTATTTCTATTTTTTTTAAGAATCTGAAGAATACGCTAAAGAGTATCAATACTAGTAGAATTAGAGCTAATGAATTATAAGCAAAAACTAACACAAACGAGATCAAATCCCCGGCAGCGGCGCCAAAAACTTGATGTGTTTCAAGGGATATACCCGTTAGGAGTCCAAGTTTTAAAAATTTTAACACGATTTACCAATGATTCAAACGAAACACATACGAGCAAGTATACTCGTCCGTGTGTAGTAAGAGATAATTGAGGTAAGCCGAGGTCGTTCACTAGGATTTGTTTTGTTTGTATGATGTAAGTTTTTGTGAATAAAGAGCAATCCAACTTATCGATTCTAATTAGCAAGCAAATGAAAATGATGTAAATTCAATAATTAAAAGACTACACTTGCCTAGACTAGTTTGCACAATTCCTTTGACATGATTATGACATTGGTTCCATTTGATTATGATCAACAAATTAGATGGTGTTCCAATTTGATTAGTGGTGTACTAATTATATTGTTTCCCACACTTTCAATCCTCGTCAAGATTTAGAGATTATAAAAAAAACAATATTTCAAAATTGATCAATCCAAGATTAACACAACTCAATTACCCGATTCGCTTTTGTTTCACAAATAATTAACAACCACACTATTTAGTTTTCCAAGTTAAATTAAGTTTCTTATGAAATGGTCAATACATAAGGTAAAACCCTCATAGACAAAGGTTTACAACTAATTTACTAACAATGTCTTTTTCAACCCAATACATCATTAGAAATTACCCAAACTTAACAACCCTTTGGTGGAGAAAACTCAAGATAGCACAATTCGTTCATAGTGTTAACTTTTCTTTTGTGTTAGAACCAATAAGTCATAATCAATCAAGTGAATCATAAATCAAACATCATCTAGGCAAGTGCATAAGGCACTTAGCCACTCATGGTAAACAAAGTAATAACCATAAGAAATTTATCACTAGTAAACATGATTGAATAGTCTTACAAAATGTTGTAATGATGATTACAAGTAATGAAGAACACTTGTGAAATGATCAACAATGATCCTTGCGTAATTGAAGTTATGATTGGTACGATTTTTAGCTTCCTTTTCCTGCGTTTTTCTTCCTCTTGTCGCCCCAAATATAAGAGAAAATTGTGACAGATTTTTGTTGTAGTTTTGTATATTCTTCTTTCTCTCTTTGTTTTTCTATCCTTATGTAGGGAGATTACCCTTGGCCAACAAGCATACATCTTGGGCTCCAAGTGTCATAATGATGGAGTTGAGTTAATAGATGAATAATGGCACTTAACTCTTCCTTTTAATGTAACTTAGAAGTCTTTAATATTGCTGGACCTAAGGTTTGGATACTAAACCTTAGGCATGAGATAGAAACCTAGGGTTTAGAATATGATCTTTAACATTTATCTTTTCATGAACTTTTCTTCAACTTAAAAACCATTGTAATCTTGATTCTCCATCTTAATCAATCCTTCCAAAGCTTGTATTGTGAGACGATTCCTACATTTGTGCACAGGCTCTTGATTTGACAACTTTTCCACATCTTTTAAGCTTTTCCTTGAACTTGATTGAACCTGAACTAAAATACATCTTTTGCACTTTTTAAGCATAATATGTTCATAAATTCAACCAAATACAATGCATAAATATAGAAATAACGCGACTAAAACATGTTAGATTTGAGCGTTATCAGATCTACCAATCTTGCCTTGTTCCTAACTACTACTCCTCTTTCATCCCTTTTGTTCCTGAAGACCCACTTTGTGCCAATCACCTTAGCTCCACTAGGTAGATCTACAAGAACCCAAACTTTCTGCAATTTGAACTGCAACAACTCCTCTTGCATTGCTTCCACCCAACTCTCATCTTCAAGTGCTTCAGAGACATTGGTGGGTTCTTTTTGAGAAAGGAAACAAGCAAACAAGCAATGTTGTTGGTCCTTGTGGTTGACCCTTTGCTGCTTCTTAATGAGACTGAGAAGTGCGTGAGATGTAGAAATCTTTTGCACTTTACTTCTGGTTTGAACAACTGATTGAGGATCACCAATTATCTGACTTTTGGGATGAATGTTGTGAATTCTGAGTGTTGGAGCTGGACTTACAGTCACTTTAGTGGGTAGGTTGTTGAAGTCAGTAACTACCCCTTCTTCATCATAAGAAGCCCCATAAAAAATGCCTTCATCTGGTTTATCAAAGACCTCAAGTTCAGGCATCTCAGAATCATCAAAATCAGTATTTGGAGTAGACTCAGGTTGAGCAGAATTAACAACATCACTACCAGACTTAACAGAGTTAGTGCTGGTAGCCTTTTCTCCACCAGAATTAATCAAGGCACTACCAGAATTAACTGAATTAGTGCTGGTAGCCTTTTTCCCAAGATACTTGTCAGTCAAAGCATCAATTTCTTCTTTGAAGGATAAGATTTCTTCTGAAACATTTGTAGGAGAACCCCCTTTTTCTTGTGATTGAGGCTTAATCACAGTCACCTTTCTTTTTGTAGAAGATTTCTTTGTTCCTTCATTAGCAGCAACATGGTTGAATTCTGTGGTAGGAATCACAATAAGCTCCTCAATTTCTTTGCCTTGATCAGCAGTGCTTGCATCTTGAGTACCTGCATTGTTAGGCACTTCTATGGAACCTGCATCAGGGTTAGCTTGATTCTCCTTGGAGACAGGAATATAGTTCATAGAATCAGTTAAATAATCAAGATCAAACATCCATCTATGACCTAGTCCCTTTACATTGGGTTTTTCTTCAAGAAAGTTAACATGCAGATTTTCTTCTACTTTCTTAGTCACTAAATTGTAAACCCTAAAGGCCTTACTATTCAGTGAATACCCAACTAGAAACCCCTCATCAGACTTTCCTTCAAATTTTCCAAGCACACTCAAGGTATCAAGAATGGTCACATGGCACCCAAAAGGCCTTATATAGCTAACAACTGGTTTATGGCAAAAAATAAGCTCATAAGGTGTTTTATTCTGAGGCTTGGTCACTCTAACCCTATTGAATATGTAGCAAGCAGTTGCTACTGCTTCAGCCCAAAAGGTTGTGGGTAAGAATGAGTCTGCTAACATGGTTCTAACTGCCTCAATCAGGGTCCTGTTCATTCTCTCAGCAACTCCATTTTGCTGTGGAGTTCTAGCATTGCTATATTGTTGCTTAATTCCTTTTTCACCACAAAACTCAATCATGCTCCTATTCTTAAATTTTGTGCCAGTGTCACTCCTAATGATCTTAACCTTGTGATTTAGTAGGTTTTCTATCTGCCTAATGAACCTTTGAATTAAATCAGGGGTTTCATCTTTTGTGGACATAAAGAATACCCAACAATATCTGGTGCAGTCATCAGTAATGACAAGGCAATAGCTAGCATGGTTGATGCTTCTAACAGATGTAGGGCCAAACAGATCCATGTGTAAGGTATGCAAAGGCTTAGTAACAATCCTATCCAACTTAGCCTTACAAGAAGCTCTATGTTGTTTGCCCTTGTTACAAGCTACACAGGTATGGTCATTCCTAAAAACCTTGGAAGGTAAGCCTCTAACTAAATTTCCCTTCACAAGTTTGTTCATATTCTTGAAATTAACATGACCTAACCTTTTATGCCACAATTTAGATTCATCTAATGTAGCTTTTGCAAGCAAACAGGCAGAACCTTTTGCAACTTCAGGTGCTTTCATATCAAAACTGTACATGTTGTATTGTCTAGGAACTTTAAGAAGGATCTGACTTTCATCAGGCATCTTAAAGTCCGAAGTCAATACAAAACATTCAGTTTCACTAAAAAGCACCTTATGCTGCTTATCACAAATTTGTGATATTGAGAAAAGGTTAAACTGCCCTAGTTATTTTACAAAAGATACATTGTCAAAATCTAAATTGCCTACCACAATTCTACCTTTACCAGTTATCTGTCCTTTACTTCCTCCAAAGGTAACAGAACCTCCTTGGAATTCTTGAAAATCCTTCAGATGATTCTTGTTACCAGTCATGTGCCCAGAGCACCCACTATCAAATATTCCTTTGTCTTCCATGTTCTTCAGTGGATGTTCCTGCACAAAAGTAGACAAATTAGTTTCTCTTTAAGACCCAAGCCTGTGAAGACTTGGATCTGCCCTGTGGATCAACATATTTATAGGTTT
The DNA here is from genome assembly GCA_021014915.2 of Artemisia tridentata subsp. tridentata. Taxonomy (NCBI): domain Eukaryota; kingdom Viridiplantae; phylum Streptophyta; class Magnoliopsida; order Asterales; family Asteraceae; genus Artemisia; species Artemisia tridentata. Next base: position 73,847,942 of record CP139507.1, read on the forward strand.
TGAATGAGCTTGATCCACCTTTGGTCTTGGATTCATAGGTAAGTGTGTTCTTAAAAGGATCTGATGAAGCGAAAAGTGTACCGCTTTTAAGGGGTCATTTAAGCCCTAAATCGTATTTATTTGATCAAATATCGCCCTAAATCGTTCCTTTTGTCATTTTAGGTACTTTTGAGGAGAAATCTGGAAAAGGAGGCATTTTGGACGTTTTTGGAGCATAAAAGTGAAGAAAACGACAAAGTCTCAAAATTGTGCTGAAAGTTACCTTTGACGGCGTCAGGATTTACTCCAGACGGCGTCATGCCTTGGCAAGAAAAGGTGGACGTGAAATTTACTCATGATAAGCCAGTGAAAATTGCATGTGAATTCTGACGGCGTCACGCTTTAACCTGATCAAGGGCGTCACGGCTTAATTCAAAGAGGGACGGCGTCACGTTCAAGGTCTGACGGCGTCAAGCCTTGATAAGCCAGAACGGATTTTGGAGAGCTAAAGAGGGACGGCGTCAAGAAGGTCATCCGGGAACCCTAAAAGCGGCGAGGTGACGGCGTTACACTCCATAACGTGACGCCGTCAGATCCAAAAGTCTATATATAGTTTTCTAATTTTTTGTCATTAGGGGTGGAACTTAGTGTGGAATTTTTGGGAGAAAACCCTAAGACGATTTTAGCTTCTTTTTCAAGGCTTTTTGCCTTGAGATCTTCCATGTTACATTGAAAGATAAGTTATCAATTAATCATTCAATATGTCTATGTGTTGTTTGATTCTATCTTGTTCTTGTCTTTTGTTTAACATGTTAGGCTAGATTTATCTTGTGTTTGCTTAGATCTAATGAAACCTAGCTATTGATTATTGGTTATTAGTGTGTTATTAGTTGTATTGGATGATTGTTTATCTATGTTAGGCTTAAGCAAAATTGGCTAACTTCCTATTCGGTAACTTGCTTGAACGTCTTAAGAAACATGAACCAAATGCGTACTAAAGGTTTTTATGGTTGTATTTAATGCACAAGCGAATTCTAGTGATCCCATGTTAGGAGCTTCCTAGCCGGCTCGACATAGGAGTGAAGTAGGAGCTTGTAGAGTTGGGGAAGTACGTACGCCACCCCACGATTGGTATTAAGGAATACACCCGTCATCCACGCGACTAATACACACTAATCAACCGGTAAAAGATAGTTAGGGAGTAAGGAAATCTAAGTAAACACATTTCTCTACACATAAGTTTTCACCAACATTTTATTTTCAGTTATTTTATTTTATTTGCATTTGTAGTAATTTGGGTTAGTTGGCTAGCAACTAATTCCGCCCACTCCTTCAAACCCGAGATTTTAATTGTTTTCATAAAAATATAAAAATATAAAAAAGAATCTTCCTCAACCCTTAGACCTATTAGAGTAGTCCTTCATACCTAACGAACACTATTCCCTGTGGAGAACGATCAATCCCCCGTACTTACCACTACACTATACTACATCGGTCAGGTACACTGCCTGGTGGGGTTGTAAGCCTCTTGAGATCCCTCGAGAGGTAAAACCTGTTGTAAGGTTGCAAAACCACGCATCAAGTTTATGGCGCCGCTGCCGGGGAATAGTTATTGTTTAGGTTGAATTTTTATTTTATTAGGTTTACTCACTAGATTCCTTTCTAGTGAGATTTTTATTTTTCTTTTTATTAGATTTCTTTAGTCTATCTTTTTCTTTGTGCCCTTTGTTTGTAAAACCATTTTCATTTGTCACCATGGCGGATGAAATTCCATTTAGATCATTAACAATAGAGGAACAATTACTTTACACGGATAGATTTGCTTCCTGTTGTTCCAATGAATTTTTAAGTGATCTTAGATATATACAAGAGGAGATGGGTGTAAAGTTTGATAGGTTTGATGAATTATGTGCATGTGCGGCTTCTATTAAACAATCATTGTTAGGATCAACTCCTTTTAATAAGACCCTTTGGAAAAAATTTGAGGAAAGCCTCCTAACCGTGAACCATAAGTTTAATGAATTAATGGGTTCGTATACATCACAACTTGAGGAAACAATTGAGGAGGATTTAGCCGAACATGAGCATATTGAGAAAAAAGACATAGGTTTTATGATCAATGACTTTGAATCTCAAGGAACACATGATGAATCCTTTAGGCAAATTGAACATAGTAATCATGTTATCGGGGAAGATTCTTATGAATCGGACTTAGAACTTGAAATGGCTAGAGAAGGATTTGAGATACTTAGGAACATGTTTGGGTTAGATTCTACTAAAACACATGATGTGGATATAATTGATATAGAGACAAGGAAGGATGAGGTAAATAACACAAACCTACAAAGTACCCCACAAGTCCTACCATCATTCGAGGCATACACACCGCCCGTGACTTACCCGGAAGAAGTAGAAGGGACTATAGGAACCCCAATTGAAGTAGAACCTTTGGAAGAAACAAAACTAGAAGAAATAGGTTTGAATACTTGTAGTCATAACCTTTCTTTTAGTTCTATGGAAGTTCCTAGTTTTGATGAACCGGAGCCTAAACCAAAACCGTTACCTAATCTTCCATCCTTAGATGTGAACTTAGGAATTGAATTAGGTCCCGATCCACCCATCAAACCATGTAGTCCGGGTAATGTTAAGATTAAGGTAGTAGACTCTAGGCCTTGTAGAGAGGAAGCTAACATAGGAGTGAACCATGACCTTACATACTTACATCACCCATTTATGATTGATCACAAGAAACATTATGGGTTTAAACCGGGTTTATTAGGTCAAAGTGGATTCTTAACTTGGAGTCTTTCGAAGTTGATAGAAGATGATCCCTTTCTAGGAGAAAATCCTAATCCGCCCACTAACCCAATTGAATTAGGTAAGGTTATGATGATAGGATCCCGCACCTTTGAGCATATAATTCACCCGTCACTCTTTCCTCACGTGGCATATTTCCACCCTAAGGGTGTGTATCGCTACTTTCACCCACACTTAATCCTAAGTGTAGGGAAAACCTCCCCTATTTCCGTTAAATAAGGGTAGAGTCAGGCTCGTGACTCGAACAAAAACAAGCGCTCTTGGGAGGCAGCCCATGCTTTATTTGCTTTGTGTGTTTATTTATTTGTTTGTTTGATTTTATTTGCTTTCGTATATGTGTTTAATTTTTATTTTTATTGATTCATGTTCAAAACTAATTTGTGAAAATGCTTTATTTTGTTTTTAACTTCGTCTTAACTACATATAAAGGTATTTTGCAAAAGATAAGTGTAAGGGAAATCTAAATCGGTTTATTAGAACACAAATTAACATGAATCGTAATAATATTAAATTAGCATACATATTAGTATTTGTTTGAGTCAAATGCTTGTATCGAGTCATAATGATGTTTTGCAGGATTTCCAGGAAGTAAGGTAAAGGTTTTTCCAGAAATTTTCCGGAAACTTAAAATGAGAATTTTTGTCAGGTCATTTCTGACGGCGTCAGGGTTTATAACCTGACGGCGTCAGATTTAATTTTCAGAAATTTTTGAAAGTTTTGTTTTCATAAAAAGTTTTTATTAAATCTCCAACTTATAATCTCCAGGAATCTGCAAAATTATCATTCCACAAGCATTATATCCTTATATATATAGAGTTTATCCCGCCGATGTTATGCAGGTTTTCGTGTTTGTTTTCTCAGGTTTAACAGGTTATTTTGGACAAGGAGATGTTTATGAAATCAAGCTTATGGCGATGCATTAGTCATGGAGCTTCAACATTACTTTGGAAGAAGATCTAACCGTGTTACTTCATTATCCACCGAGCGAATCAGGGGAGTATTTGATTTCATTCTTTTACCTTTTCACTTTTACATCTTGTTATTTGAACATTGGGGACAATGTTCATCTTAAGTGTAAGGGGAGGGTAAAAATACGATTTTTAGAGAATGCTATTACGCTTGATTTTTGTTTGTTTAATAGTTGATGGGTAATAAAACTGAGAGAAATACCTGTTAGGTTAATTTTAGTGCCAAATTTAAAATTTTTACAACATATAGGAGTGAAACTTTGGTCTTAATAAGCGTCTCACGGATAGGAGTTATATGACTAGCACAAAAACCGTACCACTAAAAAAATTTTCCACCCCAAATATGTGAGGTTCGCCCCTAGAATTGGTAGGAAAAGCATTTATGCTATGATGTGTGTACCGGTAGCACTTAGATTCTAGAACTTGCGTTAGGACCATTCCAAGGCCACAAGTGAGACTACATTCGTGTAGTTAGATTTACTACATGATAAGAGGCATTAGGATTAACCCATTGTTTTACACCTGTGTTTTTGTTATAATTACTTTTGCTACATTGGTCAAGTAATTCTCCCACACCCTTTGCGTTGTACTTATTTTTAGTACACGATACCCCTAGTACACCCCTCAGAGCCTATCTTTTCGTTTCGACCTTTAAGCATTTTACTTAAAGGAAGAATTTGTTACACCCCACTTAAATGTACACCCAAATCGCCTTAGCCTACCTTGTATGCACTCATTTTTAGTGCATTATTGTGACAACATTTGTTTAAACCCAAGTTAATTATCTAATTGATTACATGGTTGCTAAGTCGAGTCATATCCTTGTACATATTGTTTTGGGACGATTGGGACTCATGGGTAAAGTACTAGTGTAATGGAGTAATGGGGAAGAACATCATTTATTACCCCCATATGTGCTAAATATTTTAAAAAGTACTCCAAGTTTTTCAATTATCTTAATTCGAGTCATTAGAATAGTTATTTGTAAAGTTATGTAAAAGTTCAAGTGTAAGGGGATGCAACGCCCCTATGATGTATTATTTTGGATGGTAGGGCAAAAGTGTATGCAAAAAAAAAAAAAAAAAAAAAAAAAAAAAAAAAAAAAAAAAAAATCAAAAAAATCAAGAAAAATACAAAAAAATGAGAAAAAGAAAAGTAGAAAAAAACATACGGACTACCATCCCGTTTCATTTTATGTTTATGTTTATGTTTATGTTTTTGTTATTTTGTTATTTTGTTTCTAGCTTAAGATCGAGTCGAGTCTTGGCTTAGCAACATTGTATAGTACATGTAATTAATCAAGATCTTTAACTCGCCACCAGTAAAATATCCCTTATCCAACAAAACCGTGTTTTCCTTTTCCCTACACCTAACGTTATAACCCATTTAAAAGCCCTCTTTTATAGTTTATCTTAGGTGCTTACGCCTAGTGGAGGAGGTTTTCGATCCTTTCCCAAGCTTATGGTAATCTATTTGCTATGACAGGTAGTGAGAGATATTATCCGTTTTCATTTATGAGATTTATTTTGATGACACTTGAGAGATGTGAGTATCTAAACACTACTTGTGAGGTGCTAGTTTGTAATCTCCGTGCTTATTATGATTAAAGTGGAACGATTATTTGTTGTAATTACTTTTATGTTTGCATTAAATGACCCCTAACTTGTATTTTGATTAGAATAAAAGCGCATTTGCTTGAGGACAAGCAAATCTCAAGTGTAAGGGTATTTGATGAAGCGAAAAGTGTACCGCTTTTAAGGGGTCATTTAAGCCCTAAATCGTATTTATTTGATCAAATATCGCCCTAAATCGTTCCTTTTGTCATTTTAGGTACTTTTGAGGAGAAATCTGGAAAAGGAGGCATTTTGGACGTTTTTGGAGCATAAAAGTGAAGAAAACAACAAAGTCTCAAAATTGTGCTGAAAGTTACCTTTGACGGCGTCAGGATTTACTCCAGACGGCGTCATGCCTTGGCAAGAAAAGGTGGACGTGAAATTTACTCATGATAAGCCAGTGAAAATTGCATGTGAATTCTGACGGCGTCACGCTTTAACCTGATCAAGGGCGTCACGGCTTAATTCAAAGAGGGACGGCGTCACGTTCAAGGTCTGACGGCGTCAAGCCTTGATAAGCCAGAACGGATTTTGGAGAGCTAAAGAGGGACGGCGTCAAGAAGGTCATCCGGGAACCCTAAAAGCGGCGAGGTGACGGCGTCACACTCCATAACGTGACGCCGTCAGATCCAAAAGTCTATATATAGTTTTCTAATTTTTTGTCATTAGGGGTGGAACTTAGTGTGGAATTTTTGGGAGAAAACCCTAAGACGATTTTAGCTTCTTTTTCAAGGCTTTTTGCCTTGAGATCTTCCATGTTACATTGAAAGATAAGTTATCAATTAATCATTCAATATGTCTATGTGTTGTTTGATTCTATCTTGTTCTTGTCTTTTGTTTAACATGTTAGGCTAGATTTATCTTGTGTTTGCTTAGATCTAATGAAACCTAGCTATTGATTATTGGTTATTAGTGTGTTATTAGTTGTATTGGATGATTGTTTATCTATGTTAGGCTTAAGCAAAATTGGCTAACTTCCTATTCGGTAACTTGCTTGAACGTCTTAAGAAACATGAACCAAATGCGTACTAAAGGTTTTTATGGTTGTATTTAATGCACAAGCGAATTCTAGTGATCCCATGTTAGGAGCTTCCTAGCCGGCTCGACATAGGAGTGAAGTAGGAGCTTGTAGAGTTGGGGAAGTACGTACGCCACCCCACGATTGGTATTAAGGAATACACCCGTCATCCACGCGACTAATACACACTAATCAACCGGTAAAAGATAGTTAGGGAGTAAGGAAATCTAAGTAAACACATTTCTCTACACATAAGTTTTCACCAACATTTTATTTTCAGTTATTTTATTTTATTTGCATTTGTAGTAATTTGGGTTAGTTGGCTAGCAACTAATTCCGCCCACTCCTTCAAACCCGAGATTTTAATTGCTTTCATAAAAAATAAAAATATAAAAAAGAATCTTCCTCAACCCTTAGACCTATTAGAGTAGTCCTTCATACCTAACGAACACTATTCCCTGTGGAGAACGATCAATCCCCCGTACTTACCACTACACTATACTACATCGGTCAGGTACACTGCCTGGTGGGGTTGTAAGCCTCTTGAGATCCCTCGAGAGGTAAAACCTGTTGTAAGGTTGCAAAACCACGCATCAGGATCCCAAGACCAATATGCTGGGGTCTTAACAGCAGATTTCCCATTTTCCCTTACAGCATTTGAACTTGAAACTTGTGCTGTATTATTAACAACAGGACTTCTCACAGGTGAATGAGGTTTGTAAAAATTGTTTCTTTGATTATATGAATTCACCTGTGGTCTATTTACTGGTTGTCTGGGTCTAGAATAATTAAACCACCCAGAATTAACACTTGACCTCACATAATTACCATTTTGACCAACAGAACTAACATTTGGTCTACCAGAATTAAAATTTGGTCTACCAGTATTAACATTTGGTCTACAAGAACTAAAATTTGGTCTACCAGAACTAACAGATGACCAACCAGAATTAACATTAGACACACCAGAATTAAATGGTGCTGGTCTAGTCACAAACTTATTAGCATGATTAATCCTGTTAGCATTGTTCCAAACTGGTTTATCATTCATGTGGCCAGCATTAACATTATTATTCTTTCTTAGTTCAGCCTCTCTTTTCATCCTAACCTCATGAAAATCACAGTCCCTAATCAAATGACTTAGACTACCACACACAAAGCATCTTTTAGGACCAAAACTGTGGTTTCCATTGTACTCTTTTCTCATTCTATCAGTCTTTGGTGACTCTTGATTTCTAACAGACTTCCTAGGAGTTTTTATGTGAGAATCACAACTAGGTTTATCTGTATGAGGTTTGGGTTCACTATTTTTGACTGATTTTGACTCAGAAACATTTTTAGGTGCACTTTCTGATTCTGAATCAGACTGCTCAGAGACATCTCTAGTAGATCCTTCACTGTCATTGGTTTGACAAGTGGAGTATTCACTAGATTTGTCTGAGTTGCCTGTCTCAGGATAGATAGGACCCTTTTTACCATATACAAACAAGGAGTCATCTAGGTCTTTATTTGGTAGAGGAGTGTAATCTCCACTTAATGGAGGTGGCACCCCTTTAAAGTCATCAGATTTAACAAACCTATTGTACACAGGTTTACCAATAGAATCCTCTTTCCTACATTTGAACACAGATCTGTCCATTTCTTCCTCATAACTTAGGACTTCACTATCTGACTGTATTCCATAACCTAAGCCAATCTTACTTGTAGAGCTCATACTAGATGCAACTATCTTATCCTGACACTTAGCAGAATGAGTCCATTTATCTAGTTTCTTTTGCAATTCATCTCTTTCCTTAACAGCTTTTAAGCCTGCTTTCCTATATCTCTTAAGTTTTTCATCTTTTTCATATATCTCATTAGCTTGAAAGGTGAGTTTTTCGTTTAAGGAAGCTTGTTTGTTTTGATAGTTATCTATTTGTGCTTCTAAAGTTTTAACAGCTTTAGTATAAGCAAGAATTTTTGCTTCCTGATCACCTATTTGTGTTAACTGCTCATCACACAAAGCTTTAAGATGATTATATGAATCAATGCATAATTTTGAGCACAAAGATACCTCATTACTGGACCCAATAGCCATAAGTGCATGATTTGGCTCTTCATCCTCAGGTGTGTGTTCATCCCAATTCACAGCTCCAGCTTCCAATGTCATCAAGCTCGTCTGATTCTTCCCCATCTTATCATCATCTTGAGAGTCAGAACCCTTCTTCTTTTTCCAATCAGTAGTCACTTTTTCTGTGCAATTTCTGGCAAAGTGACCATGCTTGTGACAATTGTAGCACTCAATAGTCCTTCTATTGTATCCCACTGGTGACTTCCCATCAAGCTTAATGTTCCTCCCAGTTTGCTTGTAAAACTTCTTAACCCTGAAAGCAATCATGGCAATTTGCCATTTGATATCCATTTCTTCAACTTCAACATCAACGATCTGTTCTAAATCCTCACTGATGAAATCTTGATCTTCTGGTTCCTGAGCAAGAAGTGAGTGAATTACTTCATCAGCAAAGCCTGCTGGAACCTCTCTTTCTTTTCTCATGCTGCTAGGAGAGTTTCCATAACCACCAGAATTAACGCTGCCAGACTTAACCTTGTTAGTGTTGCTCTTGCCTTGAGAAACAAAAGCAACATTTGTAGAACTTGAAGATGCTTTTCCTTGGATTTCCTGTTCAAACACCTTGAGGTTGTTGTACAGGTCATCAGTAGTCATGGTGTCAATTTCACCATTCATCCTCATGGTCAATGTCACATTTGACCATTCTTTTGGTAATGCTCTAAGAAACTTCTGGTTTGCATCTTCTTCTGAAACAGCTGCACCATGAACCTCCAATTGTGATAGAAGATGTTGAAACCTATCATAAGCTTTTTCCAAACCTTCTGAACTGGATACAGTAAAAGCTTCAAATTCCTGTTTAAGAACAGCCTTCTTCATCTTCTTGGAGTTAGCATTCCCTCCAAATCTTTTCTTGATAGCCTCCCAGATTTCCTTGGCATCATTCATGCCATGAAACATTCTCAGATGTTCTTTGGGAATTGCCATTAGCAGCATAGTCTTGGCCTTCTTCTCCTTTTCAACAGCCCGTATCTCTTCAGCAGATACTGGTGGTAATATCCTAATTACTCCATCTGTACCTTGTGAAATTCTTTTCTTCGAGTTCCCATTCTGTATGACCTTCCAGACTTCGCTGTCAATATACTCCAAATAATGTTCCATCTCCATAGCCCAGATGTCATATTCTTCTCTTTTTATGATTGGGAGTTTTATGTTGGATATGGTTGTTGTTGCAGAAATGGGCTGTGGTTGTTTAGAAGTACTTGTTTCAGGTTTTTCTTCATCATGGACTGATTTTTCATCATCACTGTTGTGAAATGAGAAAGCATCATTCTTACTGGGATTTTCTAAGCCAGACATGTTGCAGGGTTTAGGTGAATGAATTTAGGGTTTGGATGTTGTGTTTCTTCAAACTCAGAGTCTCTTTAGGCTCTGATACCACTTGTTGGTCCACACGAACTATGGATCTCTAAGTAGCCTTAACAACTTAGTTAGACGACTTGAATAAATCAAATCAATCTAAGTGAGACTCTAATACGAATTGAATGTTTATGCGGAATCTAAACACTCAACTATGAAGAACACAATGAAACAATAACTAACTTTGTATTACTAATTGTTTACTGAATTACAATCTTCGTCGTTATCTCTAAACTAATGTGTTAGGGTTCCTTTTATACACCAGACTTAATGACTAAAGTCAAACAGACTTAACTTTACAATTACTCTACCAGACTTAACACTAAACGACCAGACTTAACATTGACCAGACTTAACTAACAATACTAACAGACTTAATTCTGTAGTCCACCAGACTTAATTCTGGTCTTCCATTAAGTCTTCTCTTGTCTTGTGATAATTCCCAACAAACTTGGTGGAATAACTACTTGAAATTATATGGCTATGACGCTGCATATGCAATGTCATGGGAAAGCTTTAAAGAGATGGTTCTTAAGAAATACTGTCCTATGAATGAGGTGAAGAAGCTGGAGGTAGAATTTTGGAACCTCAAGGTCCAAGGCACCAATATGGCAGTATATAACTAACGTTTTCAGGAACTTGCCTTACTATGTCCTGATATGGTTCAAACTGAGACCCGATTGTTGGAGAGGTATATTGGTGGATTGCCTCAATCTATTAAGGGAAATGTCACTACGTACAAGGCTACAGATCTTCACGAGACCATGGAAGTAGCTAACAAGCTGATGGATCAGGTGATCAAAGATTCGATCGAAGCGGGTGTGAACAACAAAAGGAAATGGGATGACCATTCCCGAAATAACAACCACCCGAACAAGAGGCAAGAGGTTGCAAAGGTGTATGCTGCCGGACCGACAGAGAAGAAGGTCTACGTCAGAAACTTGCCATTTTGTAATCGATGCAAGTTGCATCACAAGGGTCCATGCACGGTTAAATGCAAAAAATGTCAGAAAGTAGGACATATGACCCGCGATTGCAGAGCAAGACCTCTAGCAACAGCACAAGTTGCACCGGCAAACAACCCAAAGGCCGAGGTCACGTGCTTTGGCTGCGGTGAAAAAGGGCATTATCGAAATGAATGCTGAAAACTCAAGAACCAGGGAAACGGTAGCAACAGAGGTCAACAAGGCAATCAGGGTAACCAGAGGAATCCAGGAGCTGGTATGAACCAAGTAGCTGTTGTGCCCCAAGGAAATCAGGGAAATGATGCAGGAGCCCGTGGCAGGGTTTACGCGGTGGGCAAAGTGGAAGCCCAGGAAGACCCGAACGTGGTGACGGGTACGTTCCTTTTAAATAACCGCTATGCATCTATACTATTTGATACGGGAGCAGATAAAAGTTTTGTCTCTACTGCCTTTAGTCCATTGCTTGGTATTACCCCGACCACCTTAGGCAATGTATATAACGTAGAGCTGGCTAATGGAAAAGTAGAAAGAGTAGACACCATTATAAGAGGTTGCACCTTGAACCTGTTGAACCACTGATTTAATAATTTTAGTTTCCAAAGGAAAAGGCAACGTATGCGTTTTCCCCGGGTCGTGTCCCAACGAAGGTCGAATATCGAGTTTTTGTGACGTTGTCGAATACGTGTGGTGAACGAGTGTGAAAAAGAGTGGTGATTTGTGATTTTACACTACGAACAATGAAATATTAAATGAAATCAACTAATTAAGCTAAAAGTACAATTATACTAAGCATACGAACCTAAAAATGAAAATCGTAATTTAAAAACGTTACGCGACGATTTATAAAACGTAAATAAAAGTGAAATTCTAAAATTTAAAACCTAAAAATATAAAAATAATTTTCCTATATTAAAACTGATAAAAGAAAATTTTTGGAAAAAGAAATTTTTTTTTTTTTACTTTCTAATAATTTTTTATGAATTAAAATCTAATTTAATCTAATTAAATGCTTTAAAAATAGTAAAACTGATTGGAAAAATCTGAAAATTTCTGAGTAAATCTAATTTTTAATTATCTACTTAGGAAAAATAAAATTAGATCCTCATTCAGCCTAAATAAGCTTAACAGCCAAATAAGCACTTAAAAAATAAGCTAAGAATAAGCTGAAAATGATAAAAACTAATAAGAAACTCAAATACTGATTAACTGACTATTATGAGCTCAAAACTACTAAAAATGATCAATTAAGCAGATTAAATAAGCAATTAAAGCACAATAGCAGTTACAAATTTAAGACAAAAACAGGTGGTGATCAACCCTCTTCACAATCCAATTAAGCAGTAAAATTGAAACTTATGGGGGCAAAACTTTCTCAAAACTACTAGCTACCCAAAAACACTTTAAAATCCAGATTCAAACCTCAAATGCTTATCTAAATTAACCCTTGAAAAAGTGCTTATAGGCTGAATTTTGAAACAAGCTATATAACAGGTCAGATTATGGTATTTTAAGACTCAGAATAAGCACTCAGATAAGCTTAAAATGTGGATCCCAGATACTGAGCTTAAAGCCAGCTATATGAACTAGCTATAAACCAAATTTCAAGTCAAGAGCTTAACTAAATAAGCTTCCAAGAGGCTCAGATCAGCAGTCAAAAATAAGTGCAGGACTGTACTTGTTCTGGTGCAGCAGAGTTGAGAAAATGGTGCAAAAGCTATGAAATCTTCAATGATACAACTTCTACTCTTGAAAACTAACTTAAAACTACCAAAGTGACCTAGAAGTTCCAAATCAGTGGTCTCAATAAGCTCAGCTTATGCTGAGCTTGTTGTGGACAGAACTTGCTTCAAAATTTCACTTAGAAAGCCAAATTCCTATTGTGAGCTAAAAACCTTTAAACACCTGCTGAAATGAACCTAATTCACCTTACTTAAGCTCAATCAAACCTCAGTGACTTGCAAATAAACAGTACAAGCTAATATAACCTCCTTAGATCTAAAACCAAACACTCCCTTAAAAACTGCTATAGCTATTTTAATACTAGAAACTGAAGCAAAAAGCTATGGAACTGAAATTCTAATGCATAACTAACTTAAGTAATCAGAGATAAACAAATTCAAATTCTAAATTAGCACTTATTAAGCAATTTGACCTAATAAGCTATGAATGAATCCAATAATGAACTTACAAGAGAATTCTAAGTAGACACAGATCTGAACCAACAATCTATACCCAGGCTATTCAATAAGCCACAAAATAACCCAATAAGCTACTCAGAATCAGCTTATCCTTCCAGAAGAGCTTATTTGACCAGCTTGTTGACTTTGTTTGACTTTTTGGAATTTGTGAGATTAAAACAGCTTTGAACACAATAAAAACTCACAATAACTAAACAGCTAATATGAGCTTATAAAATGGATAGAAACAGCTTATTGAAGCTGAGCTTTTAGAGTATTTTTGTATTTTTTTTATATTTTTGAAATATTTTTGGACTTTAAAAAGAGAGTTTAATAAAAGTTTAAGATTAAAACAAAAATAAGCATGAAATGATTTAAATCAACTAATAATAACTTCAATAAACTGAATTCAGACAAACAAATGAATTAAGACAGAATCAAATTAAAACTAAAATAAAATTTTCATTAATAAAAACTCAAAGATTACAATAGAAATTTAAAATTGCAAAACAGAAAATAAATTTGGCAGAGTAACATTACATAAAAAACTAACTCTCTAACATGAGGATCGACCTCCTATTTATAGCTGAGGGGAGAACCTTCTAGCCTCTGATTCCAGGTCATCAATCCGAGGGATAGTGTGCTTCTTAGATTCGTTTCCAACCCTTGATCATTCCTTGATCACTACTCCTTCAACCTCAGCCGTCTGATCAGGTATTGTGAGGTGTTCCCTCCAATGAAATGCTGCCATGTGTCCACTCGTGTGTTTCTTGCCCTTATCTGACACCCCTGACACCATTTGATTAGACGATTGTACCCTTAATTGGGTAAAATGTACGGGGTAAGAATTTAGGGTTCTTGGAATAGTAACATTTCTGGGTTGGGTAAATTTGGGGGGCGGGAGTGTTTGTTTATTTATTTTATTATTTTGACTAGTATTAAGTAAAGTTTGACCCCGGGTTGAGGTGTCGGGTTGGGTCGGGTATGGTTTGTACTGGGCTGGGTTATGCGTTTGAGTGGGCTGAGTGGAGTATAAGTATGGGTTGGGTTTAGTGTAAAGTTTGGGTTTATTTAATCCGGGTTGTGTAAGTGTATAAGATTTAAGGGTTTTAAGAATTTGGATTTCAAGGGACTATTTATGTAATTTGCTGAAAGTATTATCAAGGACCAAATGTGACAATTGATGATTCCTCAAAGGTTGACTTTGACTTTTTGCTTCCCGGCATCGGCTAAAAATAACACTTCCATATCTCGTGCTTGGTTTCCCGGTCTTTGCTTGATTTTTGTCCTTTTCTTCGATATCCGTGCCTGCATATGTAAAAACACAAAAACACAATATATTTGGCATTTTGGTCGGGTTTTTGGTCGTTTTGGGTCCGGTTTTAGTCGAGAAATGGTATGTGTTTAAGCACATACCAAAATTCCCCCAGACTAAGCTATTGCAATGTCCTCATGCAATGTTATAAAACACGTTTTCGAAACCAAAAATTTCTAATCTCTTTTTACTAACTTTGAGAAGTAGCAAAATTTTCAAAAGAGATTAAGAAATCTTTAAGTTCTAAAAACTCCCCGATTTTCCATTTTATTCTATTTTTGTATTTTTCTTATTATTTAAGTGACGGTTTTGTTGACAATCATTATCTTTCGATAACTTTTAGGATCACGGAGCAGGAAACACGACTCATAAAGAAGTGACCATACGGATAAAATTCGTCGTTCCTGATTTTTCACGAGTCCCCAAACTAAGCTTAAAAACGAAATCATTGTCATTTACAAGTTAGATTGCCAACACTACTCATAAAAGCTAATTGTGTATTACCTCTTATTCCCAAATTCATATTTTCCTCTATTTATTTTATTTTTGGTGAGAAATGAATTTCTTCAAATTCTCGTTTCGATAATTTTTAGTCTGATAAAGATACCTAGTTTAGATGCTAAGTAGTTTCCAAGCCTTCCCTTGAAAACCGTTGCATACAAAAATGAGGTCCACATCAAGGTCTCTGATTTAACACGATTTTGAGGATATCCCTTTTATTTGCGACCGAAACAACTCATCTACGAGTCCAGAGACGGAAGCCTTTATTAGGACACCCCCGGAGTCGAAGTTTGGCATTTTTAAACATTATTAAGCACATTAACGTATTTAATCCTTGGCCCTTTATAACAATCACAACATCGGCTGCGAACCGGCAAGATGTGATAGTCTATTATGACCTTGGAATTTTTCCTCTGCCTTTATTAGAAGTCTACAACATCGGCTGCGAACCGGCAAGATGTAGAAAACTTTTTATGGCTTTGGATTATTATTATACATTATCATATTAATTAATTATTTGCCAAACCCCAAGTCCTACGGCTTTTATAACAATCCCAACATCGGTTGTGAGCCGGCAAGATGGAATAGTCTATTACACCGTAACACTGACAGTACCTTGATGTGTACCCAACTTCCATAAGCAAGAATTCTCTAAGGAAGAAATAAAAACTAATTATCGCCAAAACCAAAATACCTTTAATTATTCCTAGATTACTATTTTTGAGTGAAACAAGCTTATGGGAACAAAAAGCCACAAATAACTTCGATGAGCTCTAAAGAGATCCAACTACTCCACGTTTAGCAATCTAACTTATAAACAACTCTATCATTTCTCGTTCTTCGCAAATTTAAAATCTTAAATAATAAGATCCGCGAATGCTTAGCCTTATAATCAAGCCATGCATATATAAAGTCAAATACGGGAACTTGCAAACTCTTATAAAGAACTCGCGTTTTCTAGCTCCTTGTGTAAAAGACTAGCACTAGCTTATAGATTATAAATGGTTAAGGGAAAAAGCTAGGGCTCAACACGCCCGGTCAAGTCAGAATTTTATTCCTACTCTCACCAGCGGAAAGTCAACAAAAATGTCAAAATTTATTATATTTTTGCAAAAATTTTTAAATTTTTCTCATTTTTTTGGATTTTTTAAATTTTGGAGGAAAAAACGGGGTTGCATGAGAAAACAGCAAAAATCAAATCGACAGATTACCCCCCCCCCCCAGACTAAAACGAGACATTGTCCTCAATGTCTTAAAGGTAAGGGTTCTCCTACATAAATCTAAGGCCGTTTATTAATTATGCCAAAAGATAGATGTAAACGATAAGATTTAGGATATCGGATAAGCAACGGATGATGAAACTCGAGTGGAGAGAAAACCACGAGCACGAGAGTCTTCATCATCGGGCATTCCTGGACATACCACAGAAAACACGAAAACAAAGATATGGAAGAGGAGACCTCTTCATGTTTTATTAGAAAAGAGATAAGAGGATAGATAGATAAGCATGGGGTGCCTCCCACGAAGCGCTTGTTTTTGGTAACCGAGTCACATGAGCTTGACTCGACCCCAAATTTAATTGTCCTTGGGGGAGCAAGTGGAAAAGATAATCTCCATCGGACTTTCGTTCAAGATGTTTGGATAAACACTGAAGCATATGAAAGTTCCACCCCGATGAGATACCCGCGGTATTTTTAGAAAGAAAACAGAAATGGTAATACCGGGGTCAAAGATGGTATCCTCACTCCTGAAGGAGTGAAGGATGGGAGAAGCAACAGCATATGTGATGAAGAGCATAAAGATTTTGATGATGATCATAATAAGCTCTTCATCAGTATTAGAAAGTTTGTCGAAAGTCTCGGGCGGGAGGGTCGGGATGAAATCTTCATGAGAAGGTATACCTCCCCCCAGACTAGAATCTTCCTCCAGATCAAAATAAAATTTATCATATTCCGGAGGAGATAGAAAGAAAGAAAGTTCATCAGAGAACTTGTCGAGATAAAGATCATTCATATCAAAATGAAATGATTCATATTCGGGAGGAGAGATATGAGCATGAGAAGTGGTACTGCCACTACTCGTCTCCTCCGAATGATCAATATCGAAGAAGAAGGTTTCAAAAGATGGGATAGAAAGATTGAGATCAGAAGTGGGATTGCCACTAGCCGTGTCAAACGTAAAACTCTCATAATCGGTACAAGCATCCTCGAGCTCGAGCTCCAAAGGATCTGACGGCTTCTTTTCAAGATTAACTTCTTCATAAACTTCCTTCGGGGGAAGGGAAAAGTATGGGTCATCTCCCCCCGGATCACTGTCAGACTCAACAATTTCCGGTGAAATTGGAGTTTTATCAAAGAACACCTCGACCTCTTCCCTAGAGATAACATTTTCTTCCATCGTAGGAGAAAGATGGGAAGAGTCGGAATTAAGAATCTCGATGTGATAAACTTGTTCTGGAGGTGGGACAAGTGGTGTGCTCTTAGAGCTAGCAATTTCCACCTCTTCCGTTGTAGTCTCCGATTCGTCTTCATCATCGTCGTCAAGAACACTCTTAGCATTTGCAGCACAACACTCAAACCATTTGCTCGATCCAGGATTGATTTTCATAGCCTTGAGCTCAGCACATTTTTCTGACATGCTCTTGACCGTGAATCTTGAAAGGTTTGGATCAACTCTTTTAGGAGCAATTACGGGATCGGACTTTTGATCAACCGTAGAGACATTGCATTTGTCGGTTTGAGGTTTCGAGTTCGGATTAATATTGAACGTAACTTTTTCCTTATCGACCCGCAAAGTAATTTCTTCACCATAGACATCGATCAGAGCACGCCCGGTCCTCAAGAATGATCTTCCGAGAATAAGAGGAACCCGGGGGTCGGCGTCAAAATCAACTACCACAAAATCTGCTGGAAAATGGAACTTCCCCACCTTTACAAAGACATCCTCGGCTACACCCTTAGGAAGGGTGATGGAACGATCCGCAAGCTCGAGGGTCATGCAAGTGGGGGTGAGATCGGGTAGAGACAATTTTTTCCAGATTGACAACGGCATTAGGTTGATGCTCGCACCAAGATCGGCCAAGGCGTGGCATTCAACCATTCCCGGAAATTCACATGGGATGAGGAATTTTCCAGGATCTCCAAGCTTTTCCGGAAGCTTTTTGAGAATTGCCGCGGAGCAGTTTTCGTTCACTGGAGTTTTTGTCATTTCAAATAATTTTTCTTTATTGCTCAACAAACTTTTGAGTGTGGAAATGAATTTTGGCATCAGAAGCAAAGCATCCGCGAAGCTTATGTCGAAATGTAATTCTTGAAAAATTTGGAAAAATTTCTCCATTTGACTCGAAGCTTTCTCACGGAGCTTTTGATCACTCATTCTCGAAGGATACGGAAGGTTTGCTTTGACTGGAATTTCTTTTGGCTCAACATTCTTTGGTTCAGATGGATGGATGACCGGAGGTTGGACGTCTTTGGTTCCTCTGTTGTTAGTAGGAGGTTCCATGTCCTTGGTCACCTCGGTCTCACGGACGACTACCTTGGGAGGTAGAGAAGAAGAAGTAGCCGGAGCCGTGGGTCCATCATATGAAACACCGCTCCTTGTCGTGATCGCCTTAGCATCGCCCCTCGGGTTGGCGATCGTGTTGCTTGGGAGAGAAGTTGTACCCGAACCCGAGGGTCGATCATTTAAACGTTTGTTCAATTCGGTTATTTGATTAATCATCATTCTATTCATTTCCTCTTGTTTCTTTTGTTGTTGTTGGTTTTGAAGAATGAATTGTTTTAATAACTCATCCGAGGGCGATGGGTTTGGCACAAATCCTTGATTTTGATTGTTTGGAAGATTTGGCCCTCGGTTGTTTTGATTAAAACTCTGGTTGTTGTTTTGAAAATTTCCTTGATTCGGGGCTTGGTTATAATTCCCTTGGTTTTGATAACCTTGATTGCCCCGATTTTGATTTTGATTATTTGGAACATTGCGGTTTTGCACTTGCTGATTTTGATTTGGTGGGAAACCGGGTGGTCCGAGGAAGTTGTTAGAACGGTAGCTGAGCAAATTACGGTCACCTTGGGGTTGGTAACCGTTACCACCCGTGTTGTAGGTTCCCGTAGCAGCATAAACATTCTCTTGAGTGTAGCCACCGGAGGCTGGGCACTCGAAATACTGATGTGGACCACCACATGTCTCACAACTATGATTAACAACATTGACTTGATTGTTGTTGTTTTGAGTTGAAATCTGATTTTGATGAATTCTCAAGATAGCCGTTGACAAATCATTCATTTGTTTAGAGAGAGCGGCTATCTCGGAGGTAGAAGAATCAGTGCTAGATTTTGTTGACTCATTCCTCTCGGCAGAGGAATCCCAAAAATTATGGTGGGCGGTCATGTTTTCAATAAGATCATAGCACTCTTCGGGTCGACATTTCATAAACGTACCACCGGCAGCAGCATTAATTGTATCACGGTGTCGTAATGTCAAACCGTTATAGAAGGTATCTATAATAGTGACCAATAACATATTGTGGTTCGGACACCGATCAATCGATAACTTGTAGCGTTCCCATGCCTCAAATAATGATTCATCGGGAAGCTGACGGAAATTGCTAATCTCGTTCCTTAATTTCGTCACCATCGACGGTGGGAAATATTTCGCCAAGAACTTCGTAACCATTTCATCGAAACTACGAATGGAGTTCTTGGGAAGACGATCAAACCAAGCGGTGGCATGATGCGTCAAGGAGTAAGGAAAGAGATATAGACGGAGGGCGTCATCGGAGACCCCATTTTGTTTCATACTTTGGGTGACGGTTATGAATTTGTCAAGATGCTTGTTCGCATCATCACCCGGCAAGCCATGGAATTGGCACGAATTTTGGACTTGTTGAATCATATGATGCTTAAGTCCAAAATCAGCGGCTTGAATATTGACGGGGGCAATCGGGCCACCACGTCCGTGCATTGTGGGTTGGCACAGCTCCTCCATCGTTCGGAGATCGGGAGCTGGCATGTGATTATCACCACCCATCGGCGGGTGTTGATTGTTTGGATCGTCGGCCATTTCCTCAACGGTTGAGAAATGAACACGGTGATTATGAGGAATAATCCTCTCGGGATTTGATAATGGTGAAAGAAGAGGGTGAGAAGTAGAAGATCGGGTGTGCATACACCAAAAACAAACACAAAATCAAAAAGGAAAACCAAATTTGAAAATAAAATATTTTTGGATTTTTATATTTAATGAAAAATGAGATTTATTATCTTTTTGGTGATCGTTAATCAACCATACTCGTTTCTTTCAAAACTACGCGCAGCGTGGCGGAGAAGCAAAGGTCCACTCGAAAGTGATTAAAAACCCGCCTCTTTCGGTCTGCAATTTAATGTCAAGACCATCCTTAAACCCCGTGTATAGGTTGTAGTAAAGAAATAATCCGAGAAACGTTTAACTTCACGATCTCTTTTGTTGTTTATTCGGAATGGTTTACAACGCCCTCTCGAGAGCGAGGATTTATTATTAATGGTGAAAACACTTTAGGAAAAGTGTTTTTTTAATTATTATATTTTTGTATTTTTATTTTTATGAAAACAAAAACTTCCGAGGAAGGGTCTTCAAAACACGATTCTTATGGCGAAACACCAACTCTTTTCAAGCCTTCCCCGGCAGCGGCGCCATTTTTGATTTAATAATTTTAGTTTCCAAAGGAAAAGGCAACGTATGCGTTTTCCCCGGGTCGTGTCCCAACGAAGGTCGAATATCGAGTTTTTGTGACGTTGTCGAATACGTGTGGTGAATGAGTGTGAAAAAGAGTGGTGATTTGTGATTTTACACTACGAACAATGAAATATTAAATGAAATCAACTAATTAAGCTAAAAGTACAATTATACTAAGCATACGAACCTAAAAATGAAAATCGTAATTTAAAAACGTTACGCGACGAATTATAAAACGTAAATAAAAGTGAAATTCTAAAATTTAAAACCTAAAAATATATAAAAAAAAATTCCTATATTAAAACTGATAAAATAAAATTTTTGGAAAAAGAAAAATATTTTTTTGACTTTTTAATAATTTTTTATGAATTAAAATCTAATTTAATCTAATTAAATGCTTTAAAAATAGTAAAACTGATTGGAAAAATCTGAAAATTTCTGAGTAAATCTAATTTTTAATTATCTACTTAGGAAAAATAAAATCAGATCCTCATTCAGCCTAAATAAGCTTAACAGCCAAATAAGCACTTAAGAAATAAGCTAAGAATAAGCTGAAAATGATAAAAACTAATAAGAAACTCAAAGACTGATTAACTGACTATTATAAGCTCAAAACTACTGAAAATGATCAATTAAGCAGATTGAATAAGCAATTAAAGCACAATAGCAGTTACAAATTTAAGACAAAAACAGGTGGTGATCAGCCCTCTTCACAGTCCAATTAAGCAGTAAAATTGAAACTTATGGGGGCAAAACTTCCTCAAAACTGCTAGCTACCCAAAGACACTTTAAAATCCAGATTCAAACCTCAAATGCTTATCTAAATTAACCCTTGAAAAAGTGCTTATAGGCTGAATTTTGAAACAAGCTATATAACAGGTCAGATTATGGTATTTTAAGACTCAGAATAAGCACTCAGATAAGCTTAAAATGTGGATCCCAGATACTGAGCTTAAAGCCAGCTATATGAACTAGCTATAAACCAAATTTCAAGTCAAGAGCTTAACTAAATAAGCTTCCAAGAGGCTCAGATCAGCAGTCAAAAATAAGTGCAGGACTGTACTTGTTCTGGTGCAGCAGAGTTGAGAAAATGGTGCAAAAGCTATGAAATCTTCAATGATACAACTTCTACTCTTGAAAACTAACTTAAAACTACCAAAGTGACCTAGAAGTTCCAAATCAGTGGTCTCAATAAGCTCAGCTTATGCTGAGCTTGTTGTGGACAGAACTTGCTTCAAAATTTCACTTAGAAAGCCAAATTCCTATTGTGAGCTAAAAACCTTTAAACACCTGCTGAAATGAACCTAATTCACCTTACTTAAGCTCAATCAAACCTCAGTGACTTGCAAATAAACAGTACAAGCTAATATAACCTCCTTAGATCTAAAACCAAACACTCCCTTAAAAACTGCTATAGCTATTTTAATACTAGAAACTGAAGCAAAAAGCTATGGAACTGAAATTCTAATGCATAACTAACTTAAGTAATCAGAGATAAACAAATTCAAATTCTAAATTAGCACTTATTAAGCAATTTGACCTAATAAGCTATGAATGAATCCAATAATGAACTTACAAGAGAATTCTAAGTAGACACAGATCTGAACCAACAATCTATACCCAGGCTATTCAATAAGCCACAAAATAACCCAATAAGCTACTCAGAATCAGCTTATCCTTCCAGAAGAGCTTATTTGACCAGCTTGTTGACTTTGTTTGACTTTTTGGAATTTGTGAGATTAAAACAGCTTTGAACACAATAAAAACTCACAATAACTAAACAGCTAATATGAGCTTATAAAATGGATAGAAACAGCTTATTGAAGCTGAGCTTTTAGAGTATTTTTGTATTTTTTTTATATTTTTGAAATATTTTTGGACTTTAAAAAGAGAGTTTAATAAAAGTTTAAGATTAAAACAAAAATAAGCATGAAATGATTTAAATCAACTAATAATAACTTCAATAAACTGAATTCAGACAAACAAATGAATTAAGACAGAATCAAATTAAAACTAAAATAAAATTTTCATTAATAAAAACTCAAAGATTACAATAGAAATTTAAAATTGCAAAACAGAAAATAAATTTGGCAGAGTAACATTACATAAAAAACTAACTCTCTAACATGAGGATCGACCTCCTATTTATAGCTGAGGGGAGAACCTTCTAGCCTCTGATTCCAGGTCATCAATCCGAGGGATAGTGTGCTTCTTAGATTCGTTTCCAACCCTTGATCATTCCTTGATCACTACTCCTTCAACCTCAGCCGTCTGATCAGGTATTGTGAGGTGTTCCCTCCAATGAAATGCTGCCATGTGTCCACTCGTGTGTTTCTTGCCCTTATCTGACACCCCTGACACCATTTGATTAGACGATTGTACCCTTAATTGGGTAAAATGTACGGGGTAAGAATTTAGGGTTCTTGGAATAGTAACATTTCTGGGTTGGGTAAATTTGGGGGGCGGGAGTGTTTGTTTATTTATTTTATTATTTTGACTAGTATTAAGTAAAGTTTGACCCCGGGTTGAGGTGTCGGGTTGGGTCGGGTATGGTTTGTACTGGGCTGGGTTATGCGTTTGAGTGGGCTGAGTGGAGTATAAGTATGGGTTGGGTTTAGTGTAAAGTCTGGGTTTATTTAATCCGGGTTGTGTAAGTGTATAAGATTTAAGGGTTTTAAGAATTTGGATTTCAAGGGACTATTTATGTAATTTGCTGAAAGTATTATCAAGGACCAAATGTGACAATTGATGATTCCTCAAAGGTTGACTTTGACTTTTTGCTTCCCGGCATCGGCTAAAAATAACACTTCCATATCTCGTGCTTGGTTTCCCGGTCTTTGCTTGATTTTTGTCCTTTTCTTCGATATCCGTGCCTGCATATGTAAAAACACAAAAACACAATATATTTGGCATTTTGGTCGGGTTTTTGGTAGTTTTGGGTCCGGTTTTAGTCGAGAAATGGTATGTGTTTAAGCACATACCAACCACCCATTCAACATTGACCTAATGCCTGTAGAATTTGGTAGTTTTGATGTTATTATCGGCATGGATTGGTTGTCGAAATACCATGCCACTATTCTCTGCGACGAAAAGATCGTTCGACTACCTTACGGGAACGAGGTTCTAATCGTCGAAGGCGATAGAAGAGACCGATGAAGCACCTCAAGATTAAACGTTATCTCTTACACGAAGGTCCAGAGACATCTCGAGAAAGGATGTCTTCTCTTTTTAGCTCAGGTTTCCGGAAAGGAAGAAAAGGAGCCGGAAGGAAAACGGTTGGAAGATGTGCCGATCGTAAGAGATTTTCCAGAAGTCTTCCCTGAAGACTTACCCGGACTTCCGCCAAAATGATAGGTCGAGTTTCGGATCGACCTAGTGCCCGGTGCCGCACCCGTGGCACGAGCACCTTACCGATTAGCCCTAACGGAACTACAGGAGTTATCTGAACAGTTGTCAGAACTCTCTGAAAAAGGATTCATCAGACCAAGTTCCTCGCCCTGGGGAGCTCCAGTTTTGTTCGTCAAAAAGAAAGATGGATCTTTCCGAATGTGCATCGACTATCGGGAACTCAACAAATTAACTATCAAAAACCGATACCCACTCCCTAGAATCGATGATCTGTTCGATCAACTTCAAGGATCGTGCGTCTATTCGAAGATCGACTTAAGATCCGGTTACCACCAGCTTAGAGTTCGGGAAGAAGATATCCCGAAGACGGCATTTAGAACTCGTTATGGCCACTATGAGTTTCAGGTTATGCGTTTTGGCTTAACCAACGCACCAACGGTATTCATGGACCTCATGAATCGGGTGTGTAAGCCGTACTTAGACAAGTTCGTGATCGTCTTCATCGACGACATATTGATATATTCTAAGAGTGAAAAGGAGCACGAAGAGCATCTTAGGCTAATTTTGGAACTGTTAAAGAAAGAGGAGTTATATGCCAAGTTTTCCAAGTGCGAGTTTTGGATACCAACAGTCCAATTCTTAGGTCACGTGATCGATAGACAAGGTATTCACATAGATCCTGCAAAGATTGAGTCGATAAAGGATTGGGCGACACCCACAACTCCCACTGAAATACGCCAATTCTTAGGACTCGCAGGGTACTACAGAAGATTCATTGAGGGATTCTCGAAAATAGCGAAGCCTTTGACTAAGTTGACCCAGAATAATGAGAAATTTGACTAGGGAGAGAAAGCGGAAGAAGCTTTTCAACTTCTCAATGATAAGTTGTGTAGCGCCCCTATCTTAACCCTACCTGAAGGCAGTGAGGATTTCGTAGTCTACTGCGATGCCTCGCACAAGGGGTTAGGAGCTGTTTTGATGCAGCGAGAAAAGGTGATAGCTTACGCTTCACGGCAATTGAAAACCCACGAGAAGAATTACACTACCCATGACCTAGAGCTGGGGTCAGTAGTGTTTGCCCTCATAATCTGGAGACACTATCTTTACGGCACCAAGTGCGTAGTTTATACCGACCACAAAAGTTTGCAACATATCCTTGATCAGAAGGAACTTAATATGAGGCAACACCGATGGTTAGAATTGCTCAGTGACTATGACTGTGAAATTCGATACCACCCAGGCAAAGCAAATGTGGTAGCAGATGCACTTAGCCGGAAAGAGAGACCAAAACCTTTAAGAGTAAGATCGTTAGTGATGCGTGGTTTTGCAACCTTACAACAGGTTTTACCTCTCGAGGGATCTCAAGAGGCTTACAACCCCACCAGGCAGTGTACCTGACCGATGTAGTATAGTGTAGTGGTAAGTACGGGGGATTGACCATTCTCCACAGGGAATAGTGTTCGTTAGGTATGAAAAACTACTCTAATAGGTCTAAGGGTGAGAGAAGATTCTTTTTGTGTTTTTATATTTTTTATGAAAGCAAGTAAAATCTCGGGTTTGAAAGAGTGGGCGGAATTAGTTGCTAGTCAACTAACCCAAATTACTACGAATGCAAATAAAATAAAATAACTGAAAATGAAAAGGTTGGTGAAAACTTATGTGGAGGAAAATGTGTTTACTTAGATTTCCTTACTCCCTAACTATCTTTTACCGGTCGATTAGTGTGTATTAGTTGCGTGGATGACGGGTGTATTCCTTAATACCATTTGTGGGGTGGCGTACGTACTTCCCCAACTCTACAAGCTCCTACTTCACTCCTATGTCGAGCCGGCTAGGAAGCTCCTAACATGGGATCACTAGAATTCGCTTGTGCATTAAATACAACCATAAAAACCTTTAGTACGCATTGGTTCATGTTTCTTAAGACGTTCAAGTAAGTTACCGAATAGGAAGTTAGCCAGTTTTCTTAAGCCTAACATAGATGAACAATCATCCAATACAACTAACAACACACTAATAACCAATAATCAATAGCTAGGTTTCATTAGATCTAAGCAAACACAAGATAAATCTAGCCTAGCATGTTAAACAAAAGACAAGAACAAGATAGAATCAAACAACACATAGACATATTGAATGATTAATTGATAACTTATCTTCAATGTAACATGGAAGATCTCAAGGCAAAAAGCCTTGAAAGAGCTGCCAAATTCGTCCTAGGGTTTTCACACACAAAGTTCCCCAATAAGTTCCACAAAAAGTTCCACACTAATGACAAAGAATTGCAAAACTATATATAGATTTTTAGATCTGACGGCGTCACGTTATGGAGTGTGACGCCGTCACCTCGCCGCTTTTAGGGTTCCCGGATGACCTTCTTGACGCCGTCCCTCTTTAGCTCTCCAAAATCCGTTCTGGCCTATCAAGGCTTGACGCCGTCAGGATTATGCGTGACGCCGTCCCTCTCTAAATTAAGCCGTGACGACCTTGATCATATTAAAGCGTGACGCCGTCAAAATTTCATGCAAATTTCACTGGCTTATCATGAGTAATTTTCACATCCACCATTTTATTGCCAAGCCGTGACGCCGTCTGGAGAGGATCCTGACGCCGTCAAAGGTAATTTCCAGCATGATTTTGAGACTTTGTCGTTTTCTTCACTTTTATGCTCCAAAAACGTCCAAAATGCTTCCTTTTCCAGATTTCTCCTCAAAAGTACCTAAAATGACAAAAGGAACGATTTAGGGCAATATTTGATCAAATAAATACGATTTAGGGCTTAAATGACCCCTTAAAAGCGGTACACTTTTCGCTTCATCAAATACCCTTACACTTGAGATTTGCTTGACCTCAAGCAAATGCGCTTTTATTCTAATCAAAATACAAGTTAGGGGTCATTTAATGCTAATATAAAAGTAATTGCAACAAATAGTCGTTCCACTTTAATCATAATAAGCACGGAGATTACAAACTAGCACCTCACAAGTAGTGTTTAGATACTCACATCTCTCAAGTGTCATCAAAATAAATCTCATAAATGAAAACGGATAATATCTCTCACTACCTGTCATAGCAAATAGATTACCATAGGCTTGGGAAAGGATCGAAAACCTCCTCCACTAGGCGTAAGCACCTAAGATAAACTATCAAAGAGGGCTTTTACATGGGTTATAACGTTAGGTGTAGGGAAAAGGAAAACACGGTTTTGTTGGATAAAGGATATTTTACTGGTGGCGAGTTAAAGATCTTGATTAATTACATGTACTATACAATGTTGCTAAGCCAAGACTCGACTCAATCTTAAGCTAAAAACAAAATAACAAAAACATAAAATAAACATAAAATGAAACGGGATGGTAGTCCGTATGTTTTTTTTTCTACTTATCTTTTTCTCATTTTTTTTGTATTTTTCTTGATTTTTTTTTTTTTTTTTTTTTTTTTTTTTTTTTTTTTTTTTTTGCATACACTCTTGCCCTACCATCCAAAATATTACATCATAGGGGCGTTGCATTCCCCTTACACTTGAATTTTTACATAACTTTACAAATAACTATTCTAATGACTCGAATTAAGATAATCGAAAAACTTGGAGTACTTTTAAAATATTTAGCACATATGGGGGTAATAATGTTGTTCTTCCCCATTACTCCATTACACTAGTACTTTACCCATGAGTCCCAATCGTCCCAAAACAATATGTACGAGGATATGACTCGACTTAGCAACCATGTAATCAATTAGATAATTAACTTGGGTTTAAACAAATGTTGTAACAATAATGCACTAAAAATGAGTGCATACAAGGTAGGCTAAGGCGATTTGGGTGTACATTTTAGTGGGGTGTAACAAATTCTTCCTTTAAGTAAAATGCTTAAAGGTCGAAACGAAAAGATAGGCTCTGAGGGGTGTACTAGGGGTATCGTGTACTAAAAATGAGTACAACGCAAAGGGTGTGGGAGAATTACTTGACCAATGTAGCCAATGTAATTATAACAAAAACACAGGTGTAAAACAATGGGTTAATCCTAATGCCTCTTATCATGTAGTAAATCTAACTACACGAATGTAGTCTCACTTGTGGCCTCGGAATGGTCCTAACGCAAGTTCTAGAATCTAAGTGCTACCGGTACACACATCATAGCATAAATGCTTTTCCTACCAATTCTAGGGGCGAACCTCACATATTTGGGGGTGGAAAATTTTTTAGTGGTACGGTTTTTTTGTGCTAGTCATATAACTCCTATCCGTGAGACGCTCATTAAAATCAAAGTTTCACTCCTATATGTTGTAAAAAATTTTAAATTTGGCACTAAAATTGCCCTAACAGGTATTTATTTCAGTTTTATTACACATCTACTATTAAACAAACAAAAATCAAGCGTAAGAGCATTCTCTAATCGTACTTTTACCCCCCCCCCCTTACACTTAAGATGAACATTGTCCCCAATGTTCAAATAACAAATGTAAAAGCATAAAGTAAAAGAATGAAATCAAATACTCCCCTGATTCGCTCGGTGGATAATGAAGTAACACGGTTAGATCTTCTTCCAAAGAGAATGTAAAAGCTTCATGACTAATGCATCGCCAAAAGCTTGATCCAAAACATTTCCTTGTCCAAAATAACCTGTTAAACCTGAGAAAACAAACACGAAAACCTGCATAACATCGGCGGGATAAAATCTATATATAAGGATATAATGCTTGTGGGATGATAATTTTGCAGATTCCTGGAGATTATAAGTTAGAGATTTAATAAAAACTTTTTATGAAAACAAAACTTTCAAAAATTTTCAGAAAATTAAACCTGACGCCGTCAGGTTGTAAAGCCTGACGCCGTCAGAAATGATCTGACAGAATTCTCATGTTACGTTTCCGGAAATTTTTTGGAAAAACCTATACCTTACTTCCTGGAATTCCTGCAAAACATCATTATGACTCGATACAAGCATTTGACTCAAACAAATACTAATATGTATGTTCATTTATTATTATTATGATTCATGTTCATTTGTTCTCTAATAAACCGATTTAGATTTCCCTTACACTTATCTTTTGCAAAATACCTTTATATGTAGTTAAGACGAAGTTAAAAACAACATAAAGCATTTTCACAACTTAGTTTTGAACATGAATCAATAATAATAAAACTTAAACACACATATGGAAACAAATAAAAACAAACAAACAAACAAATAAACACACAAAGCAAATAAAACTTGGGTTGCCTCCCAAGAAGCGCTTTTCTTTATTAACGAGTCTTGTAGCTAGACTTTCACACCAAACTAACACTATTCCCTGTGGAGAACGATCAATCCCCCGTACTTACCACTACACTATACTACATCGGTCAGGTACACTGCCTGGTGGGGTTGTAAGCCTCTTGAGATCCCTCGAGAGGTAAAACCTGTTGTAAGGTTACAAAACCACGCATCAAGTTTTTGGCGCCGCTGCCGGGGAATAGTTATTGTTTAGGTTGAATTTTTATTTCTATTAGGTCTACTCACTAGATTCCTTTCTAGTGAGATTTTTATTTTATTTTTCTAGGTTTTCTTTAGTCTATCTATTTTCTTCGTGTCTTTGTTTGTAACCATTACCATCCGACATCATGGAAGATGGTAATATCCTTAATCCCCACAACCCACCACCACAACAACCACCACCACCTCCTAGAGCCCGTACTTTAGGAGAGTATTCCCGTCCTAGCCACCATGGCTATCGAAACACCATTGAGCTCACTCAAGGAGCCAATATCACACCCTTGCGATCCGACACCATCCGGTTGGTGCAAAGCGGATGCGCATTCCATGGACTTCGTTCTTAAGATCCTAATCAACATCTCAAGGACTTTCTCAAAATCGTTGATTCTATAGACCTTGATGTTGCCACTCGAGAGACGACCCGATTGCGTCTCTTCCAATTCTCTTTGCGGGACCAAGCTAGTCAGTGGCTAGAACGTCAACCCGCAGGATCCATCACCTCTTGGGATGATCTCACTACTCGTTTCCTTGCTCAGTTTTTCCCACCGGGAAGAACTACCAAGCTAAGGAATGATATCTTGATGTTCCAACAACGTCAAGGCGAAACTCTCTACGAGGCATGGACTCGATTCAAGGACTTACTCCAAAAAGTCCCCCACCATGGCATAGAACTTTGGCTCCAAGTCCAAATCTTCTATGACCATATCAATCTCTCCACGAGGCAAACCATTGACCAATCGGCCGGTGGCAAGCTACGTGATCTAAGTGCGGAACAATCATGGGCTCTCCTAGAGGATCTTGCTCTTTATGACAACGAAAGTTGGAGTGATCCCCGTGATTTGAATAAAACGGTCAAGGCAATATCTTTGCCTTCGAACAATTCAAGCACTTCTGACCGTAGGATCATAGAACTTGAAGACCAAGTCAAGTTTCTCATGAAATCCTACGAGGCTCCTAAACCTTCAAGCCAAGTGAACAAAATCACTTCTTCATGTGAATTATGTAGTGGTCCCCACGACACTCGTGATTGCATGGAACTCCCCGAACAAGCTTTTGTGGACTACGCATCCTCGCGTACCGACGGAGTGGGAGACAAGTGGTACACTTTCAAACCCGAGCCAAACCATTACGGTGATACATACAACCCCTCATGGAAAAATCACCCGAACCTTAGGTGGAAACAAAACCAAAACACGCAACAAACCAACTCTTCCAACCCACCTAATCGTTTCCAATCAAGCGGTTCCAACTCGAACCGTACTTTCAACAACAATCCTTCCGGCAATGGTAGTACCGATAACTTTGAAGGATTGATGTCTCAATTTATGGCATCTCAAGAAGCTCGTTTAGCCAAGTTTGAAGCCGATTTCAAACAAAAACAAAGCGAGATGGCCGATAAGATTGACACCTTGTTGAAAGCCCTCAATGACCGAGAAATGGGAGCACTCCCTAGCAACACGGTCAAGAACCCGAAACTAAACGTCAACGCTATTTCATCGGTTTCGTCCCCTAGTTCTTGTCCACAATATTATTCGGTCAATTCCATGAGCACGTGTTTCAAACAAACCCAAGTCGTTCCAAATGACCAAGAAGTTATGACATCCAAATTGGTCAACAACATAGTTGAAACACCTCCCACTCAAAACCTTGACGAAGAATTCAAGGAGCTCCACCTTGAAAGTCCGGTTGTTGATGAGTTGGATGAGAAGAAGCTCAAGTTAGGCGAAAAAGGGACCGCCTTTGTTCAAAACAAGCTACCTAAGAAGTTAGATGATCCGGGCTTATTTGTTCTACCTTGCAAGATCGG
This sequence comes from Artemisia tridentata subsp. tridentata, assembly GCA_021014915.2. Classification (NCBI taxonomy): domain Eukaryota; kingdom Viridiplantae; phylum Streptophyta; class Magnoliopsida; order Asterales; family Asteraceae; genus Artemisia; species Artemisia tridentata. The sequence goes on from CP139507.1 coordinate 73,879,102, forward strand.
TAATTCGGAGGCTTATGACACATTAGCCGATCTTGGATCAAGCCTTAACCTACTTCCGTTACCTCTCTACACCTCTCTAAAACTTGGAAAACTTGAAGAAACCGAGGTGATAATAGGCTTAGCGGATGGAAGTGTTGCTTACCCAGTTGGAGTAGTTAAGGACGTGTTAGTGCACATTGGAAAACTAACCATTTTAGCCGATTTCCACGTCCTTGATATGGTTAGCGACCCTACATGCCCCTTGTTGATAGGTAGAGGATTTTTGGCGACCGCTAGTGCTATGATTGATTGTAAGGAATCTAAGATAGCGGTAGGAGAAGGAGATACTTGGTCAGTCTATGATGTTAAGAAACACGCCTATGATACTAGTGAGGAACCGACACCCCATTGGTTAGAATTAAATAGGAGACCATCTAGATATGGACCTTGGATAGATAAAGGCTTCATAGGACCCCAACGCCCATTTTACCTAGAAGAGGACTTTGTTAACCGAACGCATACGGTAGAGCAACTCTTGGCTAGGGACACCGAATTGGATCCATTTGAAGATTCTCTAGTTTTTAGAAAGATGATTGATTTCCTAGGAGTTTTGCCAATTAACCTAGGAATGAATAAGTGGATTTGTGAGGAAGATGATCATAAGTGGAATTGGGATAAACCACCCAAAGATGGAGATGGGTCATGGCATATTAAGATGACATTGTATGACCCGGATGGAGAGAAGTTTGAAAAGATATATCGTACTAAGCGGACCAATAGGAAACTTCAATCCAAGCTTAACCCTAAAGACGTCCTCGATGACGAGCTTACTTATATAGGGTAGCGTGACTTTGAGTCTAGCTACAAGACTCGTTAATAAAGAAAAGCGCTTCTTGGGAGGCAACCCAAGCTTTATTTGCTTTGTGTGTTTATTTATTTGTTTGTTTGATTTTATTTGTTTCCGTATGTGTGTTTAATTTTTATTATTATTGATTCATGTTCAAAAGTAAATTGTGAAAATGCTTTATGTTGTTTTTAACTTCGTCTTAACTACATATAAAGGTATTTTGCAAAAGATAAGTGTAAGGGAAATCTAAATCGGTTTATTAGAACACAAATTAACATGAATCGTAATAATAATAAATTAACATACATATTCGTGTTTGTTTGAGTCAAATGCTTGTATCGAGTCATAATGATGTTTTGCAGGATTTCCAGGAAGTAAGGTAAAGGTTTTTCCAGAAATTTTCCGGAAACTTAAAATGAAAATTTTTGTCAGGTCATTTCTGACGGCGTCAGGGGTTATAACCTGACGGCGTCAGATTTAATTTTCAGAAATTTTTGAAAGTTTTGTTTTCATAAAAAGTTTTTATTAAAATCTCCAACTTATAATCTCCAGGAATCTGCAAAATTATCATTCCACAAGCATTATATCCTTATATATAGATTTTTTCCCGCCGATGTTATGCAGGTTTTCGTGTTTGTTTTCTCAGGTTTAACAGGTTATTTTGGACAAGGAAATGTTTTTGGATCAAGCTTTTGGCGATGCATTAGTCATGGAGCTTCAACATTCTCTTTGGAGGAAGATTTAACCGTGTAATTTCATTATCCACCGAGCGAATCAGGGGAGTATTTGATTTCATTCTTTTACTTTTTGCTTTTACATCTTGTTATTTGAACATTGGGGACAATGTTTGATGAACTCAAATAAGTACATTTTATTACTATCATTTATCCTATTAATTTGACTTGTTTTACTATATTATGTATGAGGATTGATACTTAATCGTTTACTTTTGTAATTCTCAGGTAAAAACAAGCATGTGGTGAAACTTAGCAATTTTGGACTAATAATGGAGCAAAACGTGCATAAAGTGAAAGTCTACTGACATGGACAAGATCAAGTCAATTCTGCTCCAGATGCGCCGCATCTCACTCTAGAAATGCGCCGCATCTCTATCAAGATATCACCAGATACGATCCAAGATACAAGAGGACATGCGCCGCATCTAATCATGGAGTTACGCCGCATCTTCTGGCGGTGTACGAATATTCCTGAATATTATAATCTTGGACCCCACGCGAAGTTAAGTACATGCGCCGCATCTACTTAGTAGATGCGCCGCATCTTCCCTCAGACAGAAACTATAAATACCCCGTAGACCAGACGAATTACAAGTCCAAAAACCCTAAAACAGAAGACCGAACAGGAGGAACAAAGGACGAATTCAGTCAAGGAGGCAGCACAAGACACACCCAAATCAAAGATACAAGAGCTGTAAGAAGGTGCTGCATGTATTTAATTCATTAAGTAGTTTTGTTTTATTGTGTTAGCAAACTTTAATTCATCAGGATTGGTGGCTTGTGTAATGTGACAACGAAAGATTGCACTCCCTTTAATACTTGCTTTCCCATCAATTAAAGTTTATATGATGATGTATTTGGTTACTACTTATTAGTGCATTGATAACCTCTGTGTTTATTAGTGGCTTGCGGGCATTTGACTGCGGGACATAATGTGGCTCCCACGGTTGTTTCTAAATTGATCACTTAGGAATAACTTTTAGACATAAGTAATCATTAAGGGTTTACTCGCCGATAAGATTAGGACCAACGAGAAAGGGTTAACTACATACACTTCATATAAAGCTATCAATAAAACAAGTGACAATCTACTTAATCATAAGGACAGCCCTCTTATTGTCTCGAGTATCTATCTGTGTACGTGTGTGATGCGTGGGTTTTGCAACCTTACAACAGGTTTTACCTCTCGAGGGATCTCAAGAGGCTTACAACCCCACCAGGCAGTGTACCTGACCGATGTAGTATAGTGTAGTGGTAAGTACGGGGGATTGATCGTTCTCCACAGGGAATAGTGTTCGTTAGGTGTGAAAGGCTACTCTAATTAGGTCTAAGGGTTGAGGAAGATTCTTTTTATGTTTTTTTATAATTTTATGAAAGCAAGTAAAATCTCGGGTTTTGAAGGAGTGGGCGGAATTAGTTGCTAGTCAACTAACCCAAATTACTACAAATGCAAATAAAATAAAATAACAAAAATGAAAAGTGGTGAGAAACTTATGTGTAGAGAAATGTGTTTACTTAGATTTCCTTACTCCCTAACTATCTTTTACCGGTTAATTAGTGTGTATTAGTCGCGTGGATGACGGGTGTATTCCTTAATACCATTCGTGGGGTGGCGTACTTACTTCCCCAAACTCTACAAGCTCCTACTTCACTCCTATGTCGAGCCGGCTAGGAAGCTCCTAACATGGGATCACTAGAATTCGCTTGTGCATTAAATACAACCATAAAAACCTTTAGTACGCGTTTGGTTCATGTTTCTTAAGACGTTCAAGCAAGTTACCGAATAGGAAGTTAGCCAGTTTTCTTAAGCCTAACATAGATAAACAATCATCCAATACAACTAACAACACACTAACAACCAATAATCAATAGCTAGGTTTCATTAGATCTAAGCAAACACAAGATAAAATTAGCCTAACATGTTAAACAAAAGACAAGCATAAGATAGAATCAAACAACACATAGACATATTGAATGATTAATTGATAACTTATCTTTCAATGAAACATGGAAGATCTCAAGGCAAGAAGCCCTGAAAAAGTAGCTAAAATCGTCTTAGGGTTTTATCCCAAAATTCCACACACTAAGCTCTCCCTTAATGACAAAAAATTAGAAAACTATATATAGACTTTGACATCTGACGGCGTCACCTTATGCATTGTGACGCCGTCACCTCGCCGCTTTTAGGGTTCCCGGATGACCATCTTGACGCCGTCCCTCTTTAGCTCTTCAAAAATCCATTCTGGCTTATCAAGGCTTGACGCCGTCGGATCCTAAACGTGACGCCGTCCCCTTATGATTTAAGCCGTGACGCCCTTGATTTAGTTAAAGCGTGACGCCGTCAGAATTCTCATGCAAACTCACTGGCCCGTCATGAGTAAATTTCACATCCAACTTTTCTTGCCAAAGCATGACGCCGTCCCATGTTAATTGTGACGCCGTCAAGAGTAACTTTTAGCCGATTCTTGAGACTTTGCCGTTTTCTTCACTTTAATGCTCCAAAAACGTCCAAAATGCCTCCTTTTCCAGATTTCTCCTCAAAAGTACCTAAAATGACAAAAGGAACGATTTAGGGCAATATTTGATCAAATAAATACGATTTCGGGCTTAAATGACCCCTTAAAAGCGGTACACTTTTCGCCTCATCAAATACCCTTACACTTGAGATTTGCTTGTCCTCAAGCAAATGCGCTTTTATTCTAATCAAAATACAAGTTAGGGGTCATTTAATGCAAACATAAAAGTAATTACAACAAATAATCGTTCCACTTCAATCATAATAAGCACGGAGATTACATACTAGCACCTCACAAGTAGTGTTTAGATACTCACATCTCTCAAGTGTCATCAAAATAAATCTCATAAATGAAAACGGATAATATCTCTCACTACCTGTCATAGCAAATAGATTACCATAGGCTTGGGAAAGGATCGAAAACTCCTCCACTAGGCGTAAGCACCTAAGATAAACTATCAAAGAGGGCTTTTAAATGGGTTATAACGTTAGGTGTAGGGAAAGGGAAAACACGGTTTTGTTGGATAAAGGATATTTTACTGGTGGCGAGTTAAAGATCTTGATCAATTACATGTACTATACAACGTTGCTAAGCCAAGACTAGACTCGATCTTAAGCTAATGAAAGAAAATAACAAAACATAAACATAAAATAAATATAAAATGAAACGGGATGGTAGTCCGTATGTTTTTTCTATTTTTCTTTTTCTCATTTTTTTTTGTATTTTTCTTGAATTTTTTTTTTTTTTTTTTTTTTTTTTTTTTTTTTTTTTTTTTCATACACTCTTGCCCTACCATCCAAAATAATACATCATAGGGGCATTGCATTCCCCTTACACTTGAACTTTTACATAACTTTACAATTAACTATTCTAATGACTCGAATTAAGATAATTGAAAAACTTGGAGTACTTTTAAAACATTTAGCACATATGGGGGTAATAAATGATGTTCTTCCCCATTACTCCATTACACTAGTACTTTACCCATGAGTCCCAATCGTCCCAAAACAATATGTACAAGGATATGACTCGACTTAGCAACCATGTAATCAATTAGATAATTAACTTGGGTTTAAACAAATGTTGTAACAATAATGCACTAAAAATGAGTGCATACAAGGTAGGCTAAGGCGATTTGGGTGTACATTTAAGTGGGGTGTAAACAAATTCTTCCTTCAAGTAAAATGCTTAAAGGTCGAAACGAAAAGATAGGCTCTGAGGGGTGTACTAGGGGTATCGTGTACTAAAAATGAGTACAACGCAAAGGGTGTGGGAGAATTACTTGACCAATGTAGCCAATGTAATTATAACAAAAACACAGGTGTAAAACAATGGGTTAGTCCTAATGCCTCTTATCATGTAGTAAATCTAACTACACGAATGTAGTCTCACTTGTGGCCTCGGAATGGTCCTAACGCAAGTTCTAGAATCTAAGTGCTACCGGTACACACATCATAGCATAAATGCTTTTCCTACCAATTCTAGGGGCGAACCTCACATATTTGGGGTGGAAAAATTTTTTTTAGTGGTACGGTTTTTGTGCTAGTCATATAATTCCTATCCATGAGACGCTTATTAAGATCAAAGTTTCACTCCTATATGTTGTAAAAAATTTTAAATTTGGCACTAAAATTACCTTAACAAGTATTTCTCTCAGTTTTTTTACACATCTACCATCAAACAAACAAAAATCAAGCGCAATTGTATTCTCAAAAATCGTACTTTTACCCTCCCCTTACACTTAAGATGAACATTGTCCCCAATGTTCAAATGACAAATGTAAAAGCATAAAGTAAAAGAATGAAATCAAATACTCCCCTGATTCGCTCGTTGGATAATGAAATTACACGGTTAAATCTTCCTCCAAAGAGAATGTTGAAGCTCCATGACTAATGCATCGCCATAAGCTTGATTCCAAAAAAACATCTCCTTGTCCAAAATAACCTGTTAAACCTGAGAAAACAAACACGAAAACCTGCATAACATCGGCGGGATAAAATCTATATATAAGGATATAATGCTTGTGGAATGATAATTTTGCAGATTCCTGGAGATTATAAGTTGGAGATTTTAATAAAAACTTTTTAAAAACAAAAATTTCAAAAATTTCTGAAAATTAAATCTGACGCCGTCAGGTTATAACCCCTGACGCCGTCAGAAATGACCTGACAAAAATTCTCATTTTAAGTTTCCGGAAAATTTCTGGAAAAACCTTTACCTTACTTCCTGGAAATCCTGCAAAACATCATTATGACTCGATACAAGCATTTGACTCAAACAAATACGGATATGTATGTTAATTCAATATTATTACGATTCATGTTAATTTGTGTTCTAATAAACCGATTTAGATTTCCCTTACACTTATCTTTTGCAAAATACCTTTATATGTAGTTAAGACGAGGTTAAAAACAACATAAAGCATTTTCACAAATTACTTTTGAACATGAATCAATAATGATAAAAATTAAACATACATACGGAACAAATAAAACAAACAAACAAATAAATAAACACACAAAGCAAATAAACCATGGGCTGCCTCCCAAGAGCGCTTGTTTTTGTTCGAGTCACGAGCCTGACTCTACCCTTATTTAATGGATAAAGGAGAGGTTTTCCCTACACTTAGGATTAAGTGCGGGTGATAGTAGCGATACACACCAGCTCGGTAGGAGTATGCCACGTGAGGAAAGAGTGGTGGATGAATTATATACTCAAAGGGGTGTGCTCCTTTCATCATAACCTTGCCTAGTTCACTTTGGTCAATGGGTGATTTTGAGTTTCCTCCTAAAAAGGGATCATCTTCTATCAACTTCGAGAGATTCCTAGTTGGGAATCCATCTTGACCTAATAAACCCGGTTTAAACCCATAATGTTTCTTGTGATCAATCATGAATGGGTGATGTAAGTATGTAAGGTCATGGTTCACTCCTATATTAGCTTCCACTCCACATGGCTTAGAGTCTACTACCTTCAACATAAAACTACCCGGACTATATGGTTTGATGGGTGGGTCGGGACCTAATTCAATTCCTAAGTTCACATCTAAAGATGGAAGATTAGGTAACGGTTTTGGTTGAGGCACCGGTTCATCAAAAATAGGAAATCCCTAGAACTAAGTGTAAGGTTGTGATCACTATAAGCATTCAAACCTATATCCTCTAGTTGTGTTTGGTTCAAAGGTTCTACCTCCATCGGGATTCCTAAAGTCTCTTCTACTTCTTCCGGGTAAGTCACGGGTGGTGTGGGTGCCTCAAATGATGGTGGGTTTTGTGGGGTACTTGGTGGGCTTATGTTACTTACCTCATCATTCCTTATGTCAAGATCACCTATATCCTCATCATGTGTTTTAGTAGGATCTAACCCTAACATTTTACCAAGTATCTCAAGTGCTTCTCTAGGCATCTCAACTTCAATGTCCGAATCATAAGGATCATCCTGAATATTCTGACTGCTATATTCAAATTGCCCAAAAGATTCATCATGTGTTTCTTGAGATTCATCGTCATCGATCATAAAACCTAGGTCTTTTTGATCAATGTGATCATGCTCGGCTAGATCCTCCATCACATCAAGATCACCTAAGTGTTCACCCTGTATTATGGTAGTGCCTAACCATGACATGCAGCTAGGTGGCTCAACTCTAACCATCTCAGAATCTTGGTTTGACTCTAAGTCCATGTCCTTGGAAACTAGGTCTTTTTGCTCATACGAATCCATCAATTCGTTCCACTTATGGGTCATCGTTAGGAAGCTTTCCTCAAAATTCATCCAAAGGGTCTTACTAAAAGGAATTGATCCAGATAATGATTGTCTAAGAGAAGTATCACATGCATAGAATTCATTAAACCCATCTAACCTTACCCCCAACTTTATTTGGATATCACAAAGATCACGAAACAATTCATAGGAATGATAGGAAACAAATCTCTTGGTGAAGTATAATTGTTCATCTATTGTCAATGATCTAAATGGAATTTCATCCGCCATAGTGACAAATGAAAATGGTTTTACAAACAAAGGGCACAAAGAAAAAGATAGACTAAAGAAAACCTAGAAAAATAAAATAAAAAATCTCACTAGAAAGGAATCTAGTGAGTAGACCTATAAAATAAAAATTCAACCTAAACAATAACTATTCCCCGGCAACGGCGCCAAAAACTTGATGCGTGGGTTTTGCAACCTTACAACAGGTTTTACCTCTCGAGGGATCTCAAGAGGCTTACAACCCCACCAGGCAGTGTACCTGACCGATGTAGTATAGTGTAGTGGTAAGTACGGGGGATTGATCGTTCTCCACAGGGAATAGTGTTCGTTAGGTGTGAAAGGCTACTCTAATTAGGTCTAAGGGTTGAGGAAGATTCTTTTTATGTTTTTTTATAATTTTATGAAAGCAAGTAAAATCTCGGGTTTTGAAGGAGTGGGCGGAATTAGTTGCTAGTCAACTAACCCAAATTACTACAAATGCAAATAAAATAAAATAACAAAAATGAAAAGTGGTGAGAAACTTATGTGTAGAGAAATGTGTTTACTTAGATTTCCTTACTCCCTAACTATCTTTTACCGGTTAATTAGTGTGTATTAGTCGCGTGGATGACGGGTGTATTCCTTAATACCATTCGTGGGGTGGCGTACTTACTTCCCCAAACTCTACAAGCTCCTACTTCACTCCTATGTCGAGCCGGCTAGGAAGCTCCTAACATGGGATCACTAGAATTCGCTTGTGCATTAAATACAACCATAAAAACCTTTAGTACGCGTTTGGTTCATGTTTCTTAAGACGTTCAAGCAAGTTACCGAATAGGAAGTTAGCCAGTTTTCTTAAGCCTAACATAGATAAACAATCATCCAATACAACTAACAACACACTAACAACCAATAATCAATAGCTAGGTTTCATTAGATCTAAGCAAACACAAGATAAAATTAGCCTAACATGTTAAACAAAAGACAAGCATAAGATAGAATCAAACAACACATAGACATATTGAATGATTAATTGATAACTTATCTTTCAATGAAACATGGAAGATCTCAAGGCAAGAAGCCCTGAAAAAGTAGCTAAAATCGTCTTAGGGTTTTATCCCAAAATTCCACACACTAAGCTCTCCCTTAATGACAAAAAATTAGAAAACTATATATAGACTTTGACATCTGACGGCGTCACCTTATGCATTGTGACGCCGTCACCTCGCCGCTTTTAGGGTTCCCGGATGACCATCTTGACGCCGTCCCTCTTTAGCTCTTCAAAAATCCATTCTGGCTTATCAAGGCTTGACGCCGTCGGATCCTAAACGTGACGCCGTCCCCTTATGATTTAAGCCGTGACGCCCTTGATTTAGTTAAAGCGTGACGCCGTCAGAATTCTCATGCAAACTCACTGGCCCGTCATGAGTAAATTTCACATCCAACTTTTCTTGCCAAAGCATGACGCCGTCCCATGTTAATTGTGACGCCGTCAAGAGTAACTTTTAGCCGATTCTTGAGACTTTGCCGTTTTCTTCACTTTAATGCTCCAAAAACGTCCAAAATGCCTCCTTTTCCAGATTTCTCCTCAAAAGTACCTAAAATGACAAAAGGAACGATTTAGGGCAATATTTGATCAAATAAATACGATTTCGGGCTTAAATGACCCCTTAAAAGCGGTACACTTTTCGCCTCATCAGTGTGTGCCACTTGCTGATTCGTGCCTATTGGTTTATTTTATTATTTAAATGCAACAAATCGTGCCAGTCTCTCAGGCTGAAACCCCCTTGCGTTAGGATATTAAAATACTGATTAGAATAACTAGATAATACGTTCCACTCTTAGTGATCGACACTCTACTTACCATTATCTTCATACTGACCGGGTACACTGCTCGTTAAGTGTGTGTGTTATTGATAAGTCGGCTAAATATAAATTTAAAACTTGAGTAGGCATTAAAACTGCTAAACCGCAACGACACATCACGCGCATCAAGTTTTTGGCGCCGTTGCCGGGGAGTGAATTGTTATTATCTGTTAATTTGATTAGTATTTTAATTAGGTTTTTTTTTTATTAGATTAATTGCATCATTGTACTATTTTGCATATTTGTTGTATTATGTGTTAATTGTTTTCTTTTATTTTTGTGTGTTTATTTTTGTTTGTGTGTTTAATTTTTGTTTTTATTTTTCGTATTTTTCTGTTCTGCAATCGTTGTACTGTGCTAAATCAAACGATACGGCGCATCTGATCTCTCAGATACGGCGTATTGCGTTTAATTTTTTTTTAATACAACGCGTTTAATTAATTCGATACGACGCATCTTTTCCCCAAGATACGGCGTATCTGTTTTTAATAAGAAAATTTTTCTAAGCGATAAAGTAATACGACGCATCTGCCTTTGCAGATACGGCGTATCTGTTTTTAATAAGAAATTTTTTTTTTCTAAACGTTAACGCCATACGACGCATCTGCTTTAGCAGATACGGCGTATCTATTATTTTAATTAAAAACAGTTTGCGAATTATTAAACAGATACGGCGTATCGATCTCTGTCGATACGGCGCATATTACTGAATCAAAAATCTTTTGTTTTTAAACGTAACGAAAATACGGCGCATTAACTTTCGTTAATACGACGCATTTAATTTTAATTAGATAAGTTGATTTTTGATTAATTAATTCGATACGGCGCATTCTTAAATTCTAAGCGGCGTATCTATTTTCTGAATAAAGTCTGATTAAATTTTAACGATTATAAGATACGGCGTATCCAACGTTTTGGATACGGCGCATCGTCTGCAGATATCAGCAACTTTTATTCTTTTCTAATTTCCGAACGGATAATATTCTGACTTACCCTTATACTAGGAAACTTTTACTTTGAAATCTTCTTGTTCTTAATTTTCAGGAACAATGTTCGATATTTTCCCAAACTGGTTCGGAAGACCCCAAAGAAACCTTACTATGGAAGAGTTTGCACTACTAATCGCTCAAGCCAATGAACAAGAACATCATGAAGCAAGGAACTTTATCACTGAATTTAAAGGCAGTCATGAGCTGTTACTAAAAGAACAAAACAATATGATCAATGGTTTGGCATTTGAAGTGCACCAATTGTCAACAGTGCTTAACAAGGTTCTTTTGGTAAGGCACGATCTGAAAGGAATTACAACTAGAGGCGGTAAGTCAACCTTTCAAATCGGAGAAACACCCGAGGATGACAATACAAACAAAATTTCCCCTGAATCTTTACCACTCGAGCAAGAGCAACCAAAAGAGACTGAACCAGAACCTGTGATTAGAGAAAAACCTTCTGTCGAACCTAAACGATCAACATTACCTTTCCCACATAGGGTAAAGAAAGAGAAAGAAGATGCCTATCAAAAGAAGTTCCTGGAGAATCTCAAGCAGCTGCAGCTAAGCATACCATTTATGGAAGCCCTAGTGCAAATGCCGAAATATGCTAAATATCTGAAAAGCTTGCTTACAAACAAGTCTAAACTCGAAGAGGCTTGCACCATAACAATGGGGAAAAGAAGCTCAGCGGCGTTGCTCAACAAACTTCCATCTAAAGAAAAAGATCCAGGGAGTTTCACTATTCCTTGTCAAATTAAAAATTTGCATATTGAAAATGCCTTAGCCGACCTAGGAGCTAGTATAAGTCTTATGCCCTCTTCTATGTATGATAAATTAGGTCTTGGTGAACCAAAACCTACTAGGATGTGCTTAGAACTAGCTGATAGGTCGATACAATACCCATTAGGAATAGCGGAAAATATATTAATAAAAGTTGATAAATTTGAATTACCTATCGACTTCGTTATCCTTGATATGCCTGAAAATTCTAGAACTCCTATAATATTAGGAAGACCATTTTTAGCCACTGCTAGAGCCATGATCGATGTTTTTAATAAAAAGATAACTCTTACCATAGGAAAAGATGAGGTTGAGTTTAACATGGAACAATCTATGAGTAAAGATAATTCCGATGATGATGAATGTTATAATATCGATGTTTCTGATGACACGATTAATCAATTTACTCAGGAATTGTTAAAAAGTAATTTGCTTGATTCTTTTCTGCTTAAAAATTTGGAAAACACAATCGCTATAGAAGATCAAGTTGATGAGAATATTATTGATTATAATTTAGCTGCTGATTCTGCTGTATGTAACGAGATACGGCGCATCGAAAACCTCGATGCGGCGCATCTATCTGATAACAGCAGCGATATGATTAAAGAACAGGTTTATTCCGCTAGTGCTACTGAAATTGATAATGTTAAACCTGTGCTTAAGGATCTTCCTTCTACTTTAGAATATGCTTATTTAAACGGAAATACTAATTCACCCGTTATTATTGCATCTGACTTAACGCCAAAAGAAAAAGAGTCTCTTTTGCAGGTACTATATAAACGAAGAGGAGCATTAGCGTGGAGTATGTCTGATATTAAGGGAATTAGCCCGTCATTTTGTACACATAAAATCCTTATGGAGGATGAATTCAAACCAACTATCCAACCTCAAAGGCGTTTGAATCCAAAAGTCCAAGATGTGGTGAAAAATGAAATCGTAAAGTTACTTGACTCCGGACTTATCTACCCAATTTCCGACAGCTCGTGGGTCAGTCCTATCCACGTTGTACCGAAAAAAGGAGGAATGACGGTAGTACTCAATGACGACAATGAGCTCATCCCTTCAAGAACCGTTACCGGATGGAGAGTTTGCATCGACTACCGCAAACTCAATGATGCTACGCGAAAAGATCACTTCCCTCTTCCATTTATTGATCAAATGTTAGAAAGACTATCAGGATATGATTATTATTGTTTTTTGGATGGTTTTTCAGGTTTCTTCCAAATACCCATTGCCCCCGAGGATCAAGAGAAGACGACTTTCACCTGCCCTTATGGAACCTTCGCCTATAGGAGAATGCCGTTCGGACTATGCAACGCCCCTGCTACTTTCCAACGTTGTATGACGGCTATCTTCCATGATATGGTAGAAGACTTTATGGAAGTTTTCATGGACGACTTCTCGGTGTTCGGTAACTCATTTAGTGATTGTCTCTTTAAACTTGATAAAATGCTTGCTAGGTGTGAAGAAACTAACCTTGTTCTTAATTGGGAAAAATGTCACTTTATGGTTAGAGAGGGAATTGTGTTAGGACATAAGATTTCTGGGAAAGGTATAGAAGTCGATAAAGCTAAAATTGATGTAATTGCTAAACTACCTTACCCCACTAACGTTAAAGGCATTAGAAGTTTTTTAGGGCACGCTGGATTTTATCGTAGATTCATAAAGGATTTTTCAAAAATATCTAGGCCTATGACCCAATTGTTGCTAAAGGATGCAAAGTTTGATTTTTCTGAAGATTGCAAAAAGGCATTTAATATACTTAAAGAAAAACTAACTTCTGCACCCATTATAATTTCGCCTGATTGGAATCTGCCTTTTGAACTAATGTGTGATGCTAGTGATTATGCTGTTGGAGCCGTACTTGGACAAAAGATAGATAAGAAATTTAAGCCAATTTATTATGCTAGCAAAACATTGAATAATGCCCAAGAACGCTACACCACCACGGAAAAAGAACTTTTAGCAGTAGTTTTTGCATTCGATAAATTTAGATCATATCTTATATTGTCAAAAACTATGGTTTACACTGACCATTCTGCTTTGAAGTATTTGTTCAACAAACAGGATGCCAAGCCAAGGCTTATTAGGTGGGTTTTATTGCTCCAAGGATTCGATATTGAAATTAAAGATAAAAAGGGTGCCGAAAATCTAGCTGCTGACCACTTATCTAGACTTGAAAACCCTGATATGGAGGTGCTTGACGAAAGGGAAATAGCTGATGACTTCCCTGATGAACACCTTATGATGGTAGGAATTAAGAGCAATAATAATGGACCATGGTACGCCGATTTTATAAACTTTATTGTTGCAAATGAAATTCCAAAAGGGCTAACATCCGACGAGAAAAGAAGGTTTATAACTCGCTCTAGCGAGTATATTTGGGATGAACCTTATGCCTTTAAATTATGTCCTGACAATATTATACGAAGGATGGACCGTGACAAGGACTTATTGCTGAGCTGAACGTGAGTCTAACTTGAAGACTCTGGAATAAAGACAAGTGCTTACCGGGAGACAACCCGAATTTATCTTTTATTATTCTGTTTTCTGTGTCGAGTCAGTCAGGCCGCACGAAGATACGGCGCATCTCAATTCTGAGATGCGACGCATCCTCTGCAATGGTCATATCTTATTTTATTTTTCTGCATTTTTATTTTCGACTTTAAAACTATTTATCAGTTTATTTTAATGCGGCGCATCCCTGGTTAAGGATGCGGCGCATCTTTATTCTGATCCGTATTATTCCAGGCTCGATACGGCGTATCTTCTTCAATAAGATACGGCGCATCGACTGACCTGATGATTTTCAGTTTTAATTTTTAAGTTTTATTTTTCCTAACTACTAATGTATTATGCAAGTTGAACCTTTCTTATCTTAGGTGTGTTTTAAAGTGTTGGTGGTATTATAGTTTCCTGGATTTCCTGTGGATACATCAAGTATGAAGCTTTAATGTTCTAATCCACAAGAAAGATGATTTTTGCTCTTATACAAATGGAGGATCATACCGAGCAAATCTCAGGGGAGTTTTTCTGTTCTAATTCTTTTATTTTCCAGTTTTTAACCTTTTATACAAACAACGAGGACGTTGTTTAACTTAAGTGGGGGGATTGGAGAATTAGAACACTTAACAATTACTTGTCCTAAACTTTTTCAAAAATTATGCTTAAAATGTGCTTAATATATCAAACTTAAATTTTATTTAGCATGTTTTTGTTTAAGATCTAAGTTACATAACTGCACACATGACGTTATTTTCAAAAATTGTGATTTTTCAAAATTCACAAATCTATGAGTGTGCCGGTGACTTGTAAACTTTAGAACTTGGCTTGTATACTATTCGAGACCACCATAATGAGTATTATTTATATAATTGGAATGACTTGTCTAACTTGGTAAAATTCTAGGATTACACCCAAATAGCCTTTATATGTTATGTGTTATTAGCTAACTACACTGGTTAGTTAACCCCCGTATAAAACCTTTTGTTACTCTCATTTTTAGAGTAAGATACCCCTAGAAAAAACCCTCAGAGCCATTCCTTTCGTTTCTTACACCTATGTTTAAAATGTTTCGTTACACCCTTACACCTTAGCCTACCCTGTAGATTAGAATCCGTGGTTGGTTAATTGCTATAGGCAGAGTGTGTTTCCTTACATTACCTGTGTTCGCGTGCGTAATTCATTATCTATGGTTAGGTCGGGAAATTGCACAATGCAATTGGAGTGAAAGTAAATATTGTATATTTTGGAGTTTATTTTTCGTGTGTTTACTACTTTCACTATTACCATTATTTCTGAAGTATGAAAAGTATGAATAAAAATTATCCGGAAAGAAAGTTATATTGATGTGGTGAAATTTTACACATCTATATTTATGTTTCAAGTAAAAAAAAAAAAAAAAAAAAAAAAAAAAAAAAAAAAAAAAAAAATCGAAAAAATAAGAAAAGAAAAAGAAAGAAAGAAAAGTTGGATGTTTAGTTTTAACCAACTTATGTAAAGTTATGTAAGTGGTCGATATCACCACTATTTGTTGTACTATATCTATGGATTGAATGGGAATTGGCAGTTATGGGAACGCCAATTAAGGTTTATTCTTTGATTAAGATGTTGTTGAGTATAATTCGTGTCTACCTAAAGCGTGTGTTTCAAGTGTTAAAGCGTGAGTTATTCTATGATATGAGTCTTATTCATGGGATGGTTGGGATAGTGATTAACCACACTTAGGATTTTAATTTGTTTTGTTTTGTTTATTTTTCATTTTTACACCAATTTATATCCCAAATGTTATCCATACCCTTTATTGTTCTTTATCCAACCGAACCTTTGATTTATTGAGATTAGGGATTTGAGCAATCTTAAGTATCGTAGTCGTGGATTCGGCTATGTATTTATGATTTTGTCGCCCTTTTTGATATATTATTATTGGTAAAGTTCGGACATATCTTTAGCCTATTCGAGTTAAGGATTTGAGCAATTGCAAGTATCGTGTTCGTGGATTCGATCATGTATTTGTGATTTTGTCGCCTTTTCTGGAATTTGAGATCGATAGTGAAAGAGAATAATTAACCCTTAAGCCTAAAAACCCTTTTTACCGCTTTAGACTTGTTATTCCTTAGCTTTAGTGGTGGAGATGTGTATACTTGCCAAGCTTATGATAGAATATTCGTCGCGACTGGACAGTTAAACGATTAGATTTGCTTTTATCAAATTATTTTATTTTACTTCTAATTCGTTAAGTGTTTAGTTGTGTGATTATGAAATAAACGAATACATGCTTAAATATAAAAATAAATCCTAATACATTTTTTTAGGATACATTTTCATAAATGAAATTCTAAGGTTTACTTGGGGACAAGTAAAGTTCAAGTGGGGGGATATTTGATGAACTCAAATAAGTACATTTTATTACTATCATTTATCCTATTAATTTGACTTGTTTTACTATATTATGTATGAGGATTGATACTTAATCGTTTACTTTTGTAATTCTCAGGTAAAAACAAGCATTTGGTGAAACTTAGCAATTTTGGACTAATAATGGAGCAAAACGTGCATAAAGTGAAAGTCTACTGACATGGACAAGATCAAGTCAATTCTGCTCCAGATGCGCCGCATCTCACTCTAGAAATGCGCCGCATCTCTATCAAGATATCACCAGATACGATCCAAGATACAAGAGGACATGCGCCGCATCTAATCATGGAGTTACGCCGCATCTTCTGGCGGTGTACGAATATTCCTGAATATTATAATCTTGGACCCCACGCGAAGTTAAGTACATGCGCCGCATCTACTTAGTAGATGCGCCGCATCTTCCCTCAGACAGAAACTATAAATACCCCGTAGACCAGACGAATTACAAGTCCAAAAACCCTAAAACAGAAGACCGAACAGGAGGAACAAAGGACGAATTCAGTCAAGGAGGCAGCACAAGACACACCCAAATCAAAGATACAAGAGCTGTAAGAAGGTGCTGCATGTATTTAATTCATTAAGTAGTTTTGTTTTATTGTGTTAGCAAACTTTAATTCATCAGGATTGGTGGCTTGTGTAATGTGACAACGAAAGATTGCACTCCCTTTAATACTTGCTTTCCCATCAATTAAAGTTTATATGATGATGTCTTTGGTTACTACTTATTAGTGCATTGATAACCTCTGTGTTTATTAGTGGCTTGCGGGCATTTGACTGCGGGACATAATGTGGCTCCCACGGTTGTTTCTAAATTGATCACTTAGGAATAACTTTTAGACATAAGTAATCATTAAGGGTTTACTCGCCGATAAGATTAGGACCAACGAGAAAGGGTTAACTACATACACTTCATATAAAGCTATCAATAAAACAAGTGACAATCTACTTAATCATAAGGACAGCCCTCTTATTGTCTCGAGTATCTATCTGTGTACGTGTGTGCCACTTGCTGATTCGTGCCTATTGGTTTATTTTATTATTTAAATGCAACAAATCGTGCCAGTCTCTCAGGCTGAAACCCCTTGCGTTAGGATATTAAAATACTGATTAGAATAACTAGATAATACGTTCCACTCTTAGTGATCGACACTCTACTTACCATTATCTTCATACTGACCGGGTACACTGCTCGTTAAGTGTGTGTGTTATTGATAAGTCGGCTAAATATAAATTTAAAACTTGAGTAGGCATTAAAACTGCTAAACCGCAACGACACATCACGCGCATCAATGTTCATCTTAAGTGTAAGGGGAGGGTAAAAGTACGATTTTAGAGAATACAATTGCGCTTGATTTTTGTTTGTTTAATAGTAGATGTGTAATAAAACTAAGATAAATACTTGTTAGGGTAATTTTAGTGCCAAATTTAAAATTTTTTACAACATATAGGAGTGAAACTTTGATCTTAATGAGCGTCTCACGGATAGGAGTTATATGACTAGCACAAAAACCGTACCACAAAAAATTTTCCACCCCAAATATGTGAGGTTCGCCCCTAGAATTGGTAGGAAAAGCATTTATGCTATGATGTGTGTACCGGTAGCACTTAGATTCTAGAACTTGCGTTAGGACCATTCCGAGGCCACAAGTGAGACTACATTCGTGTAGTTAGATTTACTACATGATAAGAGGCATTAGGATTAACCCATTGTTTTACACCTGTGTTTTTGTTATAATTACTTTGGCTACATTGGTCAAGTAATTCTCCCACACCCTTTGCGTTGTACTCATTTTTAGTACACGATACCCCTAGTACACCCCTCAGAGCCTATCTTTTCGTTTCGACCTTTAAGCATTTTACTTAAAGGAAGAATTTGTTTACACCCCACTTAAATGTACACCCAAATCGCCTTAGCCTACCTTGTATGCACTCATTTTTAGTGCATTATTGTGACAACATTTGTTTACCTTTTCCCTACACCTAACGTTATAACCCATTTAAAAGCCCTCTTTGATAGTTTATCTTAGGTGCTTACGCCTAGTGGAGGAGGTTTTCGATCCTTTCCCAAGCCTATGGTAATCTATTTGCTATGACAGGTAGTGAGAGATATTATCCGTTTTCATTTATGAGATTTATTTTGATGACACTTGAGAGATGTGAGTATCTAAACACTACTTGTGAGGTGCTAGTTTGTAATCTCCGTGCTTATTATGATTGAAGTGGAACGATTATTTGTTGTAATTACTTTTATGTTAGCATTAAATGACCCCTAACTTGTATTTTGATTAGAATAAAAGCGCATTTGCTTGAGGACAAGCAAATCTCAAGTGTAAGGGTATTTGATGAAGCGAAAAGTGTACGCTTTTAAGGGGTCATTTAAGCCCTAAATCGTATTTATTTGATCAAATATTGCCCTAAATCGTTCCTTTTGTCATTTTAGGTACTTTTGAGGAGAAATCTGGAAAAGGAGGCATTTTGGACGTTTTTGGAGCATAAAAGTGAAGAAAACGGCAAAGTCTCAGAAATCGGCTAAAAGTTACCTTTGACGGCGTCACAATTTACCCTGGACGGCGTCATGCCTTGGCAAGAAAAGTTGGACGTGAAATTTACTCATGATAAGCAAGTGAAAATAGCATGTGAATTCTGACGGCGTCACGCTTTAACTTGATCAAGGGCGTCACGGCTTAAATCAAAGAGGGACGGCGTCACGTTCAAGGTTCGACGGCGTCAAGCCTTGATAAGCCAGAATGGATTTTTGAAGAGCTAAAGAGGGACGGCGTCAAGAAGGTCATCCGGGAACCCTAGAAGCGGCGAGGTGACGGCGTCACAATCCATAAGGTGACGCCGTCAGATGTAAAAGTCTATATATAGTTTTCTAATTTTTTGTCATTGGAGAGAGCTTAGTGTGTGGAATTTTGGGAGAAAACCCTAAGACGAATTTAGCTTCTTTTTCAAGGCTTTTTGCCTTGAGATCTTCCATGTTACATTGAAGATAAGTTATCAATTAATCATTCAATATGTCTATGTGTTGTTTGATTTTATCTTATTCTTGTCTTTTGATTAACATGTTAGGCTAAATTTATCTTGTGTTTGCTTAGATCTAATGAAACCTAGCTATTGATTATTGGTTATTAGTGTGTTATTAGTTATATTGGATGATTGTTTATCTATGTTAGGCTTAAGAAAACTGGCTAACTTCCTATTCGGTAACTTGCTTGAACGTCTTAAGAAACATGAACCAAATGCGTACTAAAGGTTTTTATGGTTGTATTTAATGCACAAGCGAATTCTAGTGATCCCATGTTAGGAGCTTCCTATCCGGCTCGACATAGGAGTGAAGTAGGAGCTTGTAGAGTTGGGGAAGTACGTACGCCACCCCACGAATGGTATTAAGGAATACACCCGTCATCCACGCAACTAATACACACTAATCAACCGGTAAAAGATAGCTAGGGAGTAAGGAAATCTAAGTAAACACATTTCTCTACACATAAGTTTCTCACCACATTTTCATTTTTGTTATTTTATTTTATTTGCATCCGTAGTAATTTTGGGTTAGTTGACTAGCAACTAATTCCTCCCACTCCTTCAAAACCGAGATTTTACTTGCTTTCATAAAAAATATAAAAACATAAAAAGAATCTTCCTCAACCTTTAGACCTATTAGAGTAGTTTTTCATACCTAACGAACACTATTCCCTGTGGAGAACGATCAATCCCCCGTACTTACCACTACACTATACTACATCGGTCAGGTACACTGCCTGGTGGGGTTGTAAGCCTCTTGAGATCCCTCGAGAGGTAAAACCTGTTGTAAGGTTACAAAACCACGCATCACTTATAATAAAACTTCCCACTCACACATTAACCCAGAAACATTGTCTTCTTCCCCTAGGTTTTGTCCACCCCTCCCATCCCCGAGATAAAAACGTGATCCATCACCATCCCTCTCCTCTGTCACCCTCTTCTTTTCGATCTAAACAACCACCATCGTTTTCATAGGTCTCGAATTCCTCAAGTCAAACCTAGAAGACTACATAAGATAAGGAAAGAACACTCGAATGGAAGTGTTACTTCTCCCAAATCCGAAAGTAGTTATGGAGTTACTCTCCATTTTCTTCTTTTTAAGCCGGTATTCCAGGGACAATCGAATCACACCTCATCAATTTTACTCAAAGATTCCGAGAAGGGCAAGAACACTCAAGGAAGAGCAAGAGATTGAGGTGGGTTGTGGTTCGATTAGGGATAACTGGGTTTCGGATTTGATCTTGATAGAGTTCCTGAGTCTATCATTCCTCGTTCGAATCACTGTAAGAATATACACTTTGTATTCGAATCTTTTCAAACTCATTTGTATCATTTTTAGATTGTTGCTGTTAATCTTAGATCGAATAAGAAAAGATTTAAGTTGTAAGATTTTGTTGGTTCGATTATTATTAAGGGTTGTCAAGAAGTTAATTGTTGTTGTTGTCAAAAATTTTAGATGTTGTTGTTGTTGTTGTTTTCGTGTGACATAGAACCTATGAATCTAGAGATCATCGTTGGGATTGTTGAAATTTCATCCTTAGGTCGCAGAAACCAAACAAACCCTTAGGAATGTTGTGTCGAATTAAGCCAAACGCATATTTGTGATGAATAATTTAAGTACTAGAACTGTTTGAAATGACCCACCCTTTTTGGTTTAGTGATATTGTTTCGGTTGTAAATCATGATCATCATTAGTCGAATAGAACCACCAAAACAAGGTGTTTGGATGGTGGTCCTAGGCTGGGGAAAACCCCCCCCCACCCCCACAGGGGAGGTTCTAGCCGAATCTTTGCCAAGATAGACCCACCCCAGGCAGCCACCATGGAGGTGAGCTAGCCATGGGTTAAACCTTACATTAAGCAAAGAGAAATTGCTTCTCAACTCCCCCAGAAATACACCATTTAGAGCCGAGAATGAGAGGCAAGAGTTAAGGGATGTACCCTTGGTTCGAGTCCAAAATGTACCCATTTTAACCCGAGGTCGAACCTCAATCGGAGTAGAACCTCTCTTGCTCCCTTCGAACCCACAAATACTATCAAACACAATATATTATCTCGGGATGGTTAGCTTTAGGCTAAGGCACATAAGGCACCAGAGTACACTTTGACACAAGAGTTATTTCACACTCGAAATGGTTCCTTCCCTGTCGAAAAGAGCATGGTTACGTCAAAAACCAAAACCCCTCATAGCACCGAGACACTTATAATTAAGAGTTGAGTAGTACTCGACCCCAAGGTGAGCCAAACCTTGAGATTTCTAAGGCCATTGATGTCGAATGATAGTCTAAATTTTTTCCAGAAAATGCACACAAAGTCCTTTGGACTTGTACGTTTGTGTGTTGTGTTTTCGTTCCAGGCCAAACAACATCAGTCCACTTAGGACCCAAGTGCAAGCCCAAATCAAAACCCCTTGTTCTAGCCCATGTTGTATCTGCGAGGAGTTAGTTTCGGCCCACCAGGCCCAATGTGACTGTTGGTGGCCAGTCCAACCCAATACCGAGGCCTTTCCCTCCCTCCATTTGCTTCAGTTGGGCCGCAGCCCAACAAAATGTTAAAATGTGTAACTGTGAATGTATATAATAGCCGCGAACCAAAACTTTATTAAAACCGAACACAAACTTTGTATTGAAGCTAACGTATATAAAACTTGTGAGACACAATTTAATATTCGTCGATTAAATAATTGGACCTTTAACTTGTAATTGTCACATAAATATCGTCTTACACTTATATATAAATGTAAAACATAAAAATTGGCATAAAAGAATACAAAATTTTATATACACACACATGTCGCAAAAATATAAAACTTGACTAAGATAGTGACCAAATCGAGTTCTTACTAAGTACAAAGTAAAACACATAGGTAAATATACAATTTGACATTAATTTAATCGACCAATAATCATGTCGTTACTAAAAACTAGAAAATGAAATTTTAACATAAACTTTACTTAAAAGTACTATAACGAGATCAAAGGTTTTCCTAAACTTGTAAATTATAAACACAAGTCGAAACTAATAGTTAATAACTACATAAACTTAGTTGATTTTAATAAACGAGATAAACAAACTTTTTATTAAACCAACTTTATATTACATTTTCCCAAACCAATAAACTTTTGAATAATAAACGTCACTTACGCTTAATTTTATTTCAGGAATCTATATAACTAGATAAAACGACTAAACTACACGACCTTAATATATATATCACATATCGATTTTATCTATTCGTGCTTCAAATCGTTCATTTCATTTCCTTCCAAATTCCGTCACTCAAACTTCTATAAGATTTCTCGTTTCCTCATTACTGTACATTTAAGTCATTCGTAGAGCTAAACCTTACCATTTCTTAGGGAATTCATTCGTAACCTCACTTGCTGCCACACAAGTGACAACAACATAAACACTTTAAAATATTGGAATTAAATTATGAAAAGACTTAATTTAATACTTGAAACTAAAACATGGTTTATTAATCTAGGTTGCGTGTTGGTGCCGTGCACTCCTTAATTTCATAGCATTCACTGTTCAGACAATTAAAGGTGAGTTTATAGCCCCATTTTACTTATACTTATTTTACAAATATGGGGTGAGAAACATGCAAATTATTTTATGGACCATAATACTATTAAATTTTCTCAAAACTATTGCGTAGTTAGCCTAAGCCCTAGAACCCGCTATCATGCCCATTTTCATGAGCCGTTAGTTCCCTTTAGGAAGCGCGATTGCTTAAGATAGATCTATTGGGGTGACTCCCCTGTTCGGTTGGCCAGACAGGTCAATGCGGACGTATAGCAAGTCGGACTTCGAGTGTATTGGGTTAAACACTCGCTAAGGGCCCCTTGACTATTATATATGTGCTATAGATTAGCGCACTAAACTGTCGAGCTTCGGTTGCATGAACTTAGTGCTAGCGCGATAGACTATTTTGTATGATAATATATGTGTTGTAATGATCGTACTGGTCCAAACTTATTATTTAATGCTTTTATTTAAACCTATGAACTCACCAGCTTTTTGCTGACTTTTAGCATGTTTTTCTCAAATGTGTAATTTGATTGTTATGGAATGGATTTGGCAAGGCAAGGGTCATAGACCTTTTTCTGGAGAAGTGGCAATTAATTTAAGACTTGTTTTTATGTGGGATCACTGTAACCAATGGGTCTATTTTTTTAAACAATGAATTATCTTTTGTAAACGCTAAATGTTGATTTAATTAAAACGGAGTATGTATTCCGTTCTTTGTTTACCTTGTGTTATAATTTCCAATCTACACAAGTAGCACCCTCAAAGTTCTGTATGCTTCCGCGACTGTTAAATTTTGGGGGTGTTACACCATGTTAGGCCGATACGACGACCCACTTGGTTCTTGGTGATAATCCGTATTAGGACGATACGGTGGAACATATGGACGATTAACGTAAAATGGGTTTTGATTTTGGTTGGGTTGTGGTAGTCGTGATGAATATTCAAAAGAGGGTGCACGAAATCGAATACCCCGTTGTTGTGGTGGTGTTATGCCGGTTAGTTCGAAGTTGTTTTCCGGCGAGAAATTCAAATTCGGGGCATTTTGGGGTAGTCGGGATCGTCGGTCTTTTGATGTGGGAGTGTTTTTCTTTGACTTGATGAGAAGTTGTTTATGGATGAGAAGTTTAATATGAATTGTGTTTGAAATTGTGTGTTTAGAAGTGTGTTTGAGGTTGGTATTTATAAGGTTGAAAAAATGTTTTTTTTTTTTTTTTTTTTTTTAAATTGCAACGGTTATGAAAAGTTGGATAGGTTTAAAACTCGGTCGTTTATGAGACCGATGTTGGATTTGGATTTGATTCGACCAACCTGCGACCGATGTCCTCCAACCGAAGCGACCGACTTTGATATCGGTCGGTTTACTCGACCGATCGAGTTTTTTCGGCCGACTGCGACCAGCCTTACAACCATTAGATTGGAAAAAATAATTATTGATCTATAGATACACGTTGATATATGATGACCAGCTTGTTGCTCATTGTGAAGCTATAAGAAGTGACAAATTGAGAGGGAAGAAGCGAGCAATTAGGTGGGCGAGCAAAAGAAGTTTGCTTGCACTTCCACGTGTTAACACCCGGTACCTTCTACAAAATAATCAAAGCGAGCAAATTGGGATGACGAGTAAAGTATTTTGTTTGCATACACGTGTCAACACGTGGTGAAATCCACAAAATAATATTAGCGAGAAAATTGGTATGGCGAGCAAAGTATTTTGCTTTAAACTTACACGTGTCACAATTATATTTAATCCCGAAAAAATGGACGTGTGTAAAATCTTATTGAACACGCGCAAATAAAAGGTCGAGCAAACTTATTTTGCTCACTAAGTCGTATTTAGTAACACAATATTCTAGGGTCGAAATTGGTGAAACAATTTTTAAATCGCCGATACTAAAAAATTTCACTTTAGGAAAAGTAAATGTTAGATGCTTGTTTTCAAACAAGCATTTTGTGCAAAATTTTAACCGCTGATTGCTAGTTGCTTCAAAACACTCAGACATACCATAGTCATTCAGGTGTGTAACATGTTTGACGTTTGAGATTATGGAGAGATTATGCTTATTTTTTAAAAAAATAAGCTACTTAAAAAATAATCTTTGTTTGGCATACAGAACTTATAAGAGATTATAAAAAAATAATCTTTCATAATCTCTGAAAATCAAAAGTTACTTCATATAGCTTATAAAAATAATCTCTTTTTATAATTTTTTTTCAGCACCATCACCATCACCAGCATCAGCATCAGCATCAGCAACAGCAGCGGCACCAGCTATTTTTGCCAACCATAAAGTAACACAAAAACGTTACATACAAAAAATATGAAATTCGAATAGTCCCACTTAGGGGTGTCTGTCGGATCGGGTCAACCCGACCCGAACCCGAACCCGATCGGGTCGGGTCTAATCGGGTCGGGTCTAATCGGGTCAAAAAATTTAATCGGGTCAAATTGACCCGACCCGATAACCCGATAGCGTTATCGGGTCGGGTTTCGGGTTAAATAAAAATTGTTATCGGGTTATCGGGTCAACCCGATAAGACCCGACAACCCTTTGCTTTTTTAATTATTAGTACTTTTTATGTTCGTTAGTCTGTAATCAGGACCGGAAAGGACAGCCATTTATAGTCAATTTATGTTTTAGTTAAACAGGAAATATTTTGAGTTGTTAAATTCATTAGCATTCATTTGCACATCTGTCAATACTAAGGGGAAGGGTAGTGAGGCAGTGTATATTGTTTTTGTTGCATTCAAGAAACGATGATTGCAAATTTGCAATGGCAAGAAATGTTGCATGCTACTAACATGAAATCCCAGTGAGGTTCTTCGGCATGGCAGTTCTTGTGGGGCTGCAAGCACTTGTTTGGAACACAACAGTCGGCAATAAAGGTAAAAAGATAACAATGAAAAATTATATATCCATTGCTATTTGTATTGCCCGAGACATCTGTGCAACTCATTCATGATTTCCATGAAAGAGCAGGTTAAACAACCATACTCAGAAAGAAACCAATCCAATATGCATATCAGGTCGTTGTCTATACATTAATACTGATTGCTCCCCATACAGGTACAAAAAGATCAAACCTATGCGCTTGTCTTTGTTCTTTGGATCATGTTTCATACCATTCTCTCTCGTAACCGCTATAACAATAACAAATTTTAGGACTTGTTTGGAACAGTTTTGCTCACTCTTGAGTTTTACAACTAAGTTTTAGACGTTTTGCTCATCTCTATACTAAACCATCACTCCATATCAGCTGACCATTGTGCCTTTCATCTCTATAGGCAGAACTCGGGGGTTGGTAACAAGTTTCTTCAGTACACATCAACCCATTACATTAAAAAATACAACAAATCACGAAAATGCAAGCATCATATAACAGAATCATAATCGCAAAACAACACATGCTTATTATGTCAAAATCGATATCTAAAATTGTTTTACATAACCAAAATTGTTCATAGAACATGAAATGATTCAAGTCATATAACGAGATACTGTAAATGATTAGAATGTTCGTTACTATGTTTGTGTGCAGTACTTCGTATGGCATGTTGCGGAAGAATGAAGTCTAGCCTAAATTTGTAAGGAAGTCACAGTTGTACTAGCTCCGAGACGCCTAGCAAGTTTATGACATTTACTATCGGGTCACCCGATAACCCGAATCACCCGACCCGACATAACCCGACCGACTACCACCCGAACCCGATAACCCGATTCCTTATCGGGTCGGGTGTCGGGTGAGTTTTTAAAAAATCCAAACCCGACTCAACCCGACCCGACTAACCCGATAACCCGACCCGATAACATGAAATTCCCCTAGTCCCACTCCCACCAATTTATTTGCAAAAAACATCGCCACTACATATATCCCAAACAAGAAATGATTCCCAAAATAACTGAAAGATAGTGGACCCACTTTTTTTTCCATACCCGGCAAACCAAAATAAATACAAAATTTCACCTTCTTCTCATTTATAAACTCTACTTTGACTACACTGTGTGTGTCTGTGTGTGTGAGAGAACTATAAACAAGAAACTAAAGATGGCCGAAATGTACATGATGGCGGCGATGGCGGCAAGGGCGGCGTCATTGAAAGGAGTGATAAAGCTTGTGGAGACTTATATAGATCATGTTTCGGTTCTTATTCGGTCTGGCGATATTAATACTCCTGATGTTTATAATGCTACTTGTTTAACTTTGGGAAGGTGTTTTTTTTTTTTTTTTTTTTTTTTTTTTTTTAATTTTATTTTATTAATGTTGTTGTTGGTTATGTTTATGTTTTTTTATTTCAAACCCTAGACCATTAGTACTACTTTTTAGTAAAGTATGTTAATAATGTGTGTGTAACCTTAATTTAGTATATTTTAGTTAGGGGTAATTTTACAAATAGCCCGGAGCTTAAAATGTTGGGTTTTTTTAGCCCCAAAAAAGTAGCTTTCTCAAAATAGCCCAAGGAATAAGCGACTAAATGTGTGAGGGTACGTGGTATTTTTTTTTTTTTGGCCCCTAGCGAAAAGTCGCTTAAAAAGTCAAAAAGTCGCTTAAAATCTAGCAAAAGTCGCTTAAAAAGTGACTTTTTGGCTGCAAAAGGACACAAATAGTAAGTCGCTTAATTGAAAAAAAAGTCGCTTATTTTCTGGGCTATTTTGAGAAAGCGATTTTTTTGGAGCCAAAAAAGCCGAACACCTTAAGAGACCGGGCTACTCGTATATTTAGCCCTTTTAGTTATTATATATAAATAAATGTGATTGAAACCCTAGTTTAATTGAATTTTTAAAGTAATCGTAATAGTTTAGATTAAATATTACTTGTACTGCAGGGGTCTTTGTTTAAGCTTATTTGTTGGCTTAAGGGGTGTTTGTTTCAGCTTATATAGCGAGCTTATAGCTTATTTGGTTTCCGGCTTTTGTTTCGTAAGTTCACTTTTTGTGACTTATTTTGAAACTTTTCGGCTTATATAAGCTTATCATGTCGTAATAAGCTTATTTAAGCCAAAAAGTTTCAAAATAAGCCACAAAAATGAGCTTATGAAACATAAGCCGAAAACCACATAAGTCATAAGCCCGCTATGTAAGCCGAAACAAACACCCCCTTATGAGATTATTCCATTTCGCCTTATATTTCATAAGCCCCAATTTCTCCGCTTATTTTGAGACTTATGGGCTTATATATGCTTATTATAAATTTATAAGCTTGTTATATCATAATAAGCTTATATAAGTCCATAAGTCTCAAATTATGCCGGGAAATTGGGGCTTATGAAATATAAGCCGAAATGAAATAAGCTCACAAGCCCACAAATACGCTTAAACAAACACCCCTTGCTTGAGTCTTAAGTTATATGCCACTTTCATATTGCACACATATTAGCAAAAGTGGGCCATTGCACTATGATAAAATGCATTGTTGACCTTTGAAAACCATTTTGATTGGTTGAAATATGACAGCGGATACTTATTTTGGGACGAACTAAAATACATGCATATTAAAGTTTTGATGTTTAAAATGTTGAAATGACTGTGGTGTGAGTCGTCGATGTAGCGCGGATCAGTTTGAGGAAATGTGAGATTATTGTTTGAATTTAAGTTAGCTAGCTGGAAATGTTTATGCAACTTCACAAGTTTAAAATGACTGATTTTTGTCAAGATTCAATTGGATGTTGGTGTGCAAATTTAGGGGTTATATTTCGTTATCATCGTTACTTTATGATAATTTCTTGGACTGATTGACTTAGAAAGAGCGGTACGCCACTTGTGACGTAGATGGATGAAACGGGTCTACACTCTAAGTTTGTGATAATTTACTTATATATAATTGACATTAGTTTCCAATGGTCATATGGTATGTGTCAGTTTATTTCCTAATATATATCGAATAGTCCATCTAGTAATACATTTTTATTGTGCTGATATTAAGTTTCAAACCGTAGTATTACATCAGATCCTCCACAGGATGTATCAAATCATATGCGGCTTAAGTGGTTTAAAGGCATTAGCTTCAGTATAATTGTCATGCTCTCTGTTTCTACTTGTTATGATATATTTGCATGCTTGTGAATACGACTGGAATATACTTACAGTTCTGCTATTGGTAATTGTAGCACTATCGAGACTGCTATCGGGGTGAAAGTAGTTCCATCATCATCTCATCTTCCTGAGCTAGTATGGATTGTTAAAGAGGTTGGTTGCAGATGTTATTGTTTTGTAACCAGATTATCAATTTTATATTACCATTTCATATCATTGACATTATGTTTATATCTTAACCTTTTTTTCCTCTATATATAGTATTATTCATAGACCATGCATTAATTGAAAGGTTATATTAAAATATTCACTTATGTGATTGTAGGTTTATAGGCGCAAGACTCAGTTGCTTGAACCGTCATTGATGATGCTCATGATACATATCAAGGTATATGTTTACTTCAGGCATGAGTGATAGGGTATATAGATATTGTGCGAGGAGAAAGATCTTGTATCAATCTGGTGTTTTCATCTGATATGGTACCTGATCTTATTGTTTCCACCAGCTGTACAAAGTCCAGTCATCAACTATGTTGAAGATTGTTCTCACTTTAGATACATAAATATATTTTTTACCCAAAAAATACATATCTACAACATAAAGGAATATAGAACTTTATTTGGAATTTTATGAATTCTGTCATGTTTTACTCTTCTAAACACATTTTTCTGTAAGTTTATGTCTTTATGTTTGTGACTACATAACCTTATATGATGACTACAGTCTGCTTGTCAAGCTGGATGGTTTTTAGACGAGGATAAAGATAGTCTTCTACTGATGGCGGATGAGGTTAGCTAAAAGTTCAATTTATTTTTATTTAGATTACTTTATGTGTACTGCTACCCATTGTTTTATATCACTGACATAATCACCCTACAAATTTAATTATTAGGCAAGCTTGGGATACTTCAATTTAGACAATATGGATATTGAACCAACCAATGAACATACTATCTCGGATATAATCTCAAGGTAAATGTATTAGTACGTGTCATCGTTTTTATATGTAGATGACAAAATGTTTGACATCACAAATTTTCCTGTTGTCTTTCGTCTGAGATAATTATTTTCACTTTCAGATTCTACCCAAGAATGACAGTTGAACAGATACTTATCTCATTTGCTGTCAAGGTAAAAATATATGTATAGGTATATTCATTTTGTAGACAAGGGTCCTTTATAGGTTTTTATTCTGTCTTTAAAATGTGAGGCTTAATTAATTAACAGGCTGGAGAGGGGCCTCCTGAAGCTGATTTTTACATCGCTCCGAATACAGTACCAAATCAAAATGTGGTGAGTGAATATGCACTAAAGATTTCAATTATACAATGATAAAGAGATACATTGCTATTTCACTTTCATGCTTTTAGAGTAAATGTTTATTTCATTCATTAGATTTTGTACCATGTACGGGACTTGATTGCTAAGTTATTACAAGTATTTAGTATGCAACTTTAAAATTAATGATATATTCAATTTACTATATACAGTGGCTGTTAGTAGCCAGAACAGACAATATGGACACAGCTGCTTGTCTTATAAGTCCATCAAATGTGGAGTAAGATTTTTTGCTAAATATTTCCTTCTTTCTGATTTTTTAAATTCTTTTTTTTTATCTTATTATCTAACCATCTAACGTTTTCTTCATAGCTTTGTCATCAATCAAAGTGGTGTACCAAACAGGACCAGAAAAAACATGGTTTGTAGATTCTCGCTGATAGTTTCTACTTTCTACTAAAAAAAAGGGAGTTTGCATTACTGACCATTTTTCATCACTTACTAATTTGTTGTAATATGGATATCAGGGTAAGGGTCCGCAACTCCCATCAAATGTGACTAAAATGGTTAAAGATGGAGTAAATAATCTGCAAGTTTTTGGGGAATTTGATGGTATGCTTACGTTTTCTTTTTCTTTCTGAAACCTATGTCATTGTTTCTTTAAATATTACCTGTTTAATTTTTTTGTTAAACGAATTCAGGAGACTATGTTATCATGTTAGTTTATATGAATTTGATATCATCCTCTGATTCTCCTCAACTGCAAGATTATGTCTACCCTAAGTCGAGTGATGTTAGTTCGGGTAAGTCACTGAAACTGTAAGATCTTTTAAATTTCATATTTCTTTTATAAAAACGCCTTCATGAAAATAATATTGTTTAGAATTTGCTTTCTAAGAATGTCGTTTTTCAAAGGAGTGCGACAATTTCTTGTGCTTAAATCTTTTTTTCTTTTCTTTTCAGATTGTGTTATCATTGAGGAGATTTCACTTATCCACCCTTGTAGGTAAGCTTTTATTTTTGTATGGAGACCCCACTTCCTTATTGCTTACTAGTAGAATAAGACCCCCTAAATTGTTTTTACTGAATAAAATTAGATTAATTGAGAACACCAAAAAAACTAATCGCTATTTTCTTAGAGCAGTATAAATGTATCAGTTTTATCTGTTGCGTTTAGTGGCTTTAATGGATCTTCTGATTCTATTTTCGTTTCCTTAATTGACAGTGGATGTCGTATATCAACTCCAGTGAAAAGGCGTCTCTGCAAGCATTCCCAGGTGAAATATTATTCTTTTAGCTATTCAGAGATCTCTTAAATACCCTTCGGTAATGACATAAATCTCAATCAATGAGAACTGGTTCTTTGTTTGTGGTAGAGTGATGACAATGGGCAAATAAGTGATCTTTAGACTAAATTGTCTAGAACAACAAATTAATGCAATTGACATGGAGTGTCTGAATAAAACTATTGCAATTTTCATCTGTAGTAGGAAGTTGCTTTGTTCTTCCTTCTCTAAACATTTAAGTTTCTGACAAATTGTGTATGTTGTAGTGTTTCGATTATGAGTTCTTTATGAAATCCAACTCCATAAAACCTACATGGAAATGCCCTCTGGCTGGCTATAGGAAGTCAATCAGCAATCTAGATATACGAATCGATCAAAAATTTCTCAAGGAAAGCAACCTACACCCACGCCTACCAATATATACATACTAAAAAGAGTATCAATAGCCTGAAGTTGTCTTAACGGATCTTTTAATTGATTTCATATAGATTCTGAATGAGGTGCTAGAGAATGTTAGTAATGTATACATATCAGATGAAGGTTCTTGGACGGTCGACCAACCAACTGTGACAACGCCTGCAGTTTCTCCTCATATTGTCAAGGACACTTTGTTGGTGTCACAGGTAACATGTTATTTCTTTCAAAGTTAACTTGGAAGCAGTGCCATAGTAATGCTTCATTTGATTGGCATTGATCCTTTTGTGTTTGCTCCATTGAAGTGGTATACTGCATGGTAATTTGGTCACTTAGGTTCCATTGATATTTTCACATATGTACGTAAATATCTTTGACTTGTAGCAAAGTGCTGAAAACACTGCTGAATAATAAGTTAATAACATTATATAGAGAATATTATGGATACATATCAATAAAATGAATGATTGGTAATATGTTAGGTAATCTGGATTTAAAATTGGTTAACAAATTGCTGCAATATTTTTGGCCACTTCCACCACACCTCACACTACAATTTAGGGGGCATAAAGATATAAGATGTGCCATATATTTGATATATCCATTTTTATCCGATACGTTTCTGCAGCTACATATTTGAAAATAAAATGAATGAATGATGTCAAATTATATAGCACTGATAAAACATATATTCTTTAAGCAGCAGGTTGTATGGACTCATTAAATATTTGATGATATATCCTCTGCTTTCTTATCATATATAATTGTCTAATAAAAGAAATGGATTTTGGATGGTATCCGCAATTTTATTCCTTTCACGCATTTTGTATCATTTTCTGCACATACAGGAATAGTAGATTATAAAAAATACGACCATTGTGTAAGAGTGTGTAAATTATGTATCTTACTATGTTGTGCCTACAACTTTCAAATATTAGATATACTTCTATATATGTATGTGGTCATATCCATGTTTACATCAGTTTCTACGTTTTCATACAACTATTTAGGCCAATCTCTTTGCTATCTGTGATGTACAGGGCTCAGGTGACATGGTGAATACACCTTCCCCAATTCAGGAAACCAGGCACCATCTGGACCCCGTAAATTCGACACCAACTCAACTGTCTGCAGAAATCCAACCGCAAAATTGTCAAGCTGACCAAGCCTCTGAACCCGAATCAAGCACAAGCATAACCAAACGAGCTCGAAGTACATTTAATCGAGCTCGACGTGCAACAATAGTCATCCCGGTCCAGCTCACACCGCCTTCTGCTCCTCCAGTTGTAATGCAGCTCAGGAATCAATCTAAACCAAACGTTGGTACAACCAACCAAGCTCAAGATACAACCTTGGCCACAAGAGTTAAGCTTAGGAGAGGAAGAAAGCAACAAAAAATCTCCACTCTTTGTCAGTCAGCTCCGACTCCTTCTCCGGCTCCAATTCTGACTCCAACTCCGGCTCCGGCTCCAGCTTTGGTTACAAGACCAGCGTCGCCAGTTCAGCTTCAGGAACCAACTGAAGATGCAATCTCACGTGTGAGAATGAGGGGTGGCTTAGAAGGCAAAAAGCTTGAGGCTGCTCGACTTGCGTTACTAGCACCACCAATACAACCGATTGATGCCACTGATCCATTTTCAATCCCAACATCAGCTATACCCATGGAAGTACTCATGTCACGACCCCCCATTAGTAATTCAAGTAATTAGCCTTGGTGTTCTCGGGTACATCTACTATTGCATAGAGGTTATATGAATTCTAACATCTTTTGGTACATAACATCCTAGTAAGAGCATAAGCATTAAAGTTGCTCTTTTTTTTAGGTATGCTAGTTGTAATGTAACTAGAACAGTTGTGATTATTTGGCTATTGTCGTTGGTGGTTATGGTTATGGAAGTGTTTGAGAGCGAGCTATTAGAAAGAGTGCTGTAGAACAGTTCTGATTATGCATATAGCCCTTTTGGCATTCAGATTACCTGTTGCCTCCTGAGCTTCATATTCGTTTCTTGTACATTTTCTTTATCACAAAAACCAAATGGTAAAAAACCAAACTAGCAAGTCGTCTGTAGTTACTTGAGCTAAACTGATAGACTGTTAAAATACTGCTGCAAATAATTACAGTACTTTCAACAATGAATAACTAAGCAAATTTTCAGTCATTCCCAATAACTAAGCAGATCACTTATAAAAGTAAGTATTCTCCAACAAATAAGAAATAAAACTTGTATTTTGAAGTCTCATTTTTACCATCTGAATACTCAAATGTCACAAGGATCATTAAGAATTCAATTTAAACCCTCTTTAACTTCAAGGTGTGTGGATGGAAAGAGTTGCGAATTATAAAATAAAACCACTTGGTAAAAGTAAAATCGGCAAACTTCCATATTTAACAAGTCAGGTATCTACAGATTTATAGTGTTTTCCGTCTAAGATTCGCTCCTGTTAGAAAATCAACCAAAACATAGCAGCATAAACAAGTAATCTCTGTTTTTTCATCAGATCCGGCACAACCAAATTCACATAAATGTATGACTTTAAGCAGTCTAGTAAAAGGTTACAATCACTACACTTCCAATCGAAACTAAAATCCAAGCTTTAATCTTTTCTAATCTGAATGGACCAAACTAACAAAATTCATGCAGTGCTTTTCCGAGTCGGAGCTCTACAACTAGAACACATCCATTTGATTCTAGAAAAGTTATTGAACTGTTTAAAAATCTTGGGTTGCTTGTTCAGCTGATGATCATTTTCGTTAAGTAGTTGCTGTGCTCAGGGAAGTATTCCAATAACTCGTCCTTGGTTACCCACACGAAATCCTTGCATTTGATGTTGACCTTGTTCGTTGCAATCACTTGAGATTTAAAAAAGAACCTCTGAAAGCATAAACAAATTTTAAAATATAGTGAGTGCCAACATATTCTAGTACAGATGGAGTGGTTTTGGATGTGTGCTTTCTAGACTTAATGTGGAATCATTATCAGTAGGAGATTAAAGTTAATAGTAATCTAACAAACCAATTTTCTTCCAGCTACTCTTTAACTGCTATTCCAAATGTATAATCAGTTATTGCCAAACACTCAACTAACTGTAATGACTTCCAGTCAACACACATCCAAACAGCCCCATAAAACAAATTACACTAAACCTAAACCTCTATATATTTAAAGGTTTACTTGGTACCCCTATAAAAACTAAAAAACGCACAATATTATTGTTTTGCCTCTTTATTTCTCAAACGCACACACACATATGGATACAAGTTCTTTACTCCCGAAATTTAGCATTAGCTACTAATTTGTAATTGTTGGTAAATTTCAACCTCTATATCTCTTTTGAAAAAAAATGTCCCACATTACCGTGAAAGATGAAAGGTCCTCATTCTTCTCGGTAGGCTTTGTAGCAATATGTCCCATTGGAGCATTTCCAACGAAGTATGTATTAGACAAGTCTCCTATAACAGATTGCAGTGCAGACTCCGCACACTGAATGAATAGTTTATTATAAGTATACATATACGATATGAATGGGTATTGTTGTTGTTATTGCATATAGGAAATGAATGGGAATAGGCAATTCAATAGCAAAATTACCTTGCGAAGTGTCTCTTCAGAATTGTACACTTTTTCTGGTAAGTGCCATACAGGCTCCCCTTTAGGAGTACCATATGCATCACCATAAATAAGAAGATATAGCCTTCTGTCAAGAGCTCTCTTCAATGACCTTCAAAGAAAAGAGTGCAAACGTTAACTACTAATCAGTCACCATTTGGGAAAACCAAAGATCAAAACTTTTACAAAAAAAACAATCATGTGAAGTATTTAAGTTTCAATCAGTTACAGTAGTGTTTGCACTGAAATAGCTATTATATAATGTTCACAACCTCCACCAAATTCATCTGATTTGACTCGAGCCTATAATACTCTTTTATATAACAGCAGATTATTGATAACTGATTGTACACTTGTATTTCTACAGTTTGAGAAGCCAGTACAGTAGTATATTAAGAACGAATATGCACATATATAAATTGGTCAAGCATCACATTCGTAAATAGATCTAGTCACTAATGCTTGATTGCATCCTTAGTCTAGAAAGTATTTCAATATGCTACATAGACAAATCATAAGATGCACCTGTCTAAATATGGAAGGGAAGTTGTGTTGGTACCTTTTATCATTGGTTTTGTCAGCTTCAGTGATCCTAGGAGCAGGTTCAAAATCGATATGGTAATCTCCCTTACCCCTGAAGATACGTACAGATGTTACAGCATTAAAAGTTGAGAACGACTAGAATTTGATGGGCACATTACTTAAACAAATGGTCACACACACACAAGCGCAAGCAAGCGAGAATAGATAGACGAAACATACAATCATAAAGAGCAATAAGATGCACAAGTTTTATTTTTCTAATGGCTCATGGCACAGAGTTATTAACAACTATACCGGCAAATCCCAGATGTATTGGTATTCAGTGTCACTTTTCAGTGAACGTTAAGACCCAAAACATTTAAGGGAATTCTGTTGCTTAATGTAATCAAGTAATGACACATACTGGATAAAAATTACCTGGCATCAGATTTTTTGAGAAATTCTTCAGGGTATGCCCGACGAAACTGCTGTCTCCACCGAAATCTACACAAGTTCACGATGATATTCACCACATTAGTTCATATAAAACAATTTTATAGTGGATTAAACCAACTAAATGAGCAAAAGCATAATAACCATGTTTCTTCCGTTCGACACTTATGGCCGTTCATAAGTGCCACATGATTTCAGATAACTTTATAAAGGATAAAACTTTTAAAGAAAATCATATAGGCGCGAGGAAATTAAACTTGCTTACACAAAACCAAGTGACAGCCAGCAGGTTCAAATAATGAAGAAAAGAATTACATGTCTTAGAAATGTATATTCCACGGTTGAAATGGTTGCTAAAAGAACAGAATTAGTTCCTAGGTATACTTATGACTATCTAAGTAAACACGATCAATTAAAAGAAGCACCTAAACTATCTAAAAAAAAAACGAAAATCCCTTAAACCACTCATTAGCAAGTATCAACTTGTCTATCATATACAGCAGACCAACGTAACTTGCTATTTGCTAACATAAAAACCCGACAGATGTCAATAACTTTACAATGGTGTTGGCTTAAGCTTATTGTGGGCTTATGAGCTTCTTTCATTTCAGCTAATTTTGATACTTATCGGCTTATTTAAGCTTTTCATATCATTATAAGCTTATTTGATTTTGGCTTATATGTGGGCTTATAAGCTTATTTAAAAATAATCTGGAAAAATGATGCTTAAGCCGAAACTAGATGCCTAAAAATAAGGTTAAACAAAAATGTACACACCAAAAAGACCACTAACTTTATACTAACATTTAATTGCTCGTAAGAAATAGAATAATAATAAAAAGGGAAAAGACTAACGAGAATTCTTGAAAAGCGTAAACGACTGGATCGATCTGGGGGATAACAACAGGAAGCCTTTCAAACAGTACGGATGCTACTATTTTCTCATTTTCAACACCTCCTCCTCCTTTTGTTGTTGAAAACCCTCGATTTGATGAAGATATAACTAATCGAGATAATAATGAGCTTCTACTCAGCATCATTTCTTTTTTAATTAGATTGATATTTCAATGATATCGTTTGATTCAACACAAGGAGATGAAGATCGAGGGTTTTAGAATTTGGGCCATGTGTTGGGCTATATGTGTGCTCATTAGTTATGGTAGATAGATTTGGGCCTTGGATTATTGTTGGCCTTTTATCATGAGCACTTTAGTACTTTACAGAGATTCATTCCTTATGACTTGTGAGGGTAGTAGGACTAGGGGTGTTTATCGGTTCGGTTCTCGGATTAATTGGTTTATTTGGTTCGGGTTGTTCGGTTAATTTCTTTTTTGGGTCATAACTGAAAAACGAACCGAACCGAAAATATCAGTGACCGAACCGAACCGAAGTTCGGTTCGGTTATGGGTCAAAACCGGTAACCGAATTTTGTACTTGAATTACAACATTTATATTTTTTTTAAAATTTAATTATATAGATTTTTTGAAAAAAAAAACTATTTCAAG
Organism: Artemisia tridentata subsp. tridentata; assembly: GCA_021014915.2. Taxonomy (NCBI): domain Eukaryota; kingdom Viridiplantae; phylum Streptophyta; class Magnoliopsida; order Asterales; family Asteraceae; genus Artemisia; species Artemisia tridentata. Next base: position 73,917,359 of record CP139507.1, read on the forward strand.
CATAAAAAGTGTTTTTTATATTATGATAAAATTTTAATGGTCTTTATATATATATATATATATATATATATATATATATATATATATATATATATATATATCTACATATTATATATAACAATAGGCGCATGACGTCATCAAATGAAAGATTGCCCAGTAATGCCATGTCATAATGCCACCTAAGCACTTTTTTGTTAAAATTTCGAATTTAATGCCACCTAAGCAATTCTGATTTTAATGAAAATTACGTTTTTAAAAATTTAATTATAATTGTCATTTGCAAGATTTGAACCTTGGCCATTTGATCCACATACAAATACTTCAACCAATGGACCAACCATTATTTTGTGATCTACAACAGAAAATATTTAAGTCATGCTTAAAAATTTGATATTGTTAAGCTATAATTAAGGAATGGATTAATATAGGCTTATTATATAACATATATCCATTCCTTAATTATACTTTCATAATTATAAACTTTAACCTAATCAAATCATATGTGATCTCAGCCATAGGTACGCATCTTTTTTTATATAAAAACCCTAATGTACGTTTATGTTGTTGTAATTTTGTAGGTTGGATGCATGCTTTGTTTTGTTTATTAACAAGCAGGAAAAAGATGCATTCCATGAAAAAAGGTAAAAGAATTGTTCTTTTGATTGTATGTTATTTTTCTTTTGTTACAAAATAACAGGAAATCATGATGTTTGTTTGTTATATCTTTACAAATACAACTCACTGCATCGTGAAGCTCTCAAACTTTTTCATCAATTGGTTGAGGATGCCAAATCAGATGAACCTAAAGTCGTGCACCGTCAAAAGTTCAAGCCTAAGATGATCACTGACTATCTTAAGGTAAGTTATGTAGACATCATATTTGCAATCCTCTATATTGCTCTTTTGTATTTAGTTTTTTGTGTGATGAGACTACATATCAAGTATTCGAGAAAGTCATTAATGAAATTATCATATTCAGGTGAATAATTATACCATAGGTAATGGTGAAATTGTTTTGTAATCTTTTAGGAATTGATGTCTCTTATTCTCCAAGAGTATCGAATTTATGTAGAGTTTTGTCGAACCCTAGCCACCACACCAGTTTGCTTCTATGGTGAATGAAGTTCATGTTGGCAACCATGCATGGGTGAAACGGCATGCAAGTGATCGAATCGATTGTGGTGTTTATGACAAAGGTCTACCTTATTCAGCAACATAAAAAGGTATGGTAATTAAACTTTTCAACGTTATCCCTTTTCGGTTATTAACCAAAAATTGTGTTTGTAGTGCAAGTATGAGATGTGGCGCATTGAGTTTCAGGAATCCACAAATCAAGAAACAATATTGGGAGGTAATATTTTTAAGAAACCAAACTCTCATAAATTTTGACAATCTTTTCATTGATAATTAAATGTTTCTTATTCTATTGATCTAACCCGAATTCGATTTTGTAAATATGATAGAAAAGGGCAACCAATTGTAAAAAGGTATGTTTTTTGTTGTATTTTATCCATTAGTTTTTGATTCGATAATTGGATATTTGTTGCTCAAAGATGGTGAAAGGCATATTGTGTTCGTCATCTATTGTCATTACTCATTAGTATAATTGTCTTATTATTATTCTTGATGTCGTTGCAGACTTTACAAAGCAACAAAACATGTTTCAATCAGGCGAATAATATTAATTTATAAAATTGTTTTTGCTTATTTTATCTTTTTATTTTATTTATAGGCTTGATTTTATATCCCTTTCATTATGCATATGGTTAGAACACAATTGCTGTTAATTGTCTAGGTGATGATGGTAGCTATCTCTTGGTAGTAGTGGGGCTACCCAGTTTGAAAGTTTGTATATGTGCTAATTTGGAATTGACGGTACTGTGCTAAATTTCAATGTTTGGTTTTGCTTTATGGAACTTTGTTGAAGATGTTTGAACGTTTGGTATTACTTTATGAAAGTTTGTTAATGATATGTATTTTAATGTTTGGTCTACCTTTTCTGTTACCAACTTGTAATGCAACTCTAAATTCATGATTGTAGATTGAGTCTTTGTCACTTACTTTCCATGGACACGATCTCATTGTTGATGCTGAGCTGGAGCTTAACTATGGAAGGTTTGTATCATTCCCTTGTGACTCATCTTCTTTTTTACATAGTTGACTATTTTATCTATAGTTATTGATAACAAATTTAATTTACAAACGATACGGCTTGCTTGGTTTAAATTGCTGTGGGAAATCAACTCTTCTGACCCATCCCTGAACACATGGATATATTCCATCTCACTAGAGAAATTGAGGCTTTTGACATGTCCTTACTTGAGGCTGTCATGAATTGTGACGAAGAGAGGCTGAAATTAGAAGCTGAAGCTGAGCGTTTGGCTGGACAGGTACTTCTTACCTATAATTTTTCAGCTGTATAGCTTACCGCTAATTGGTAGCATATATTATTTTAAAATGTAATCTTACGTTGGTTGTGGACTTAGGATGATGGTGATGGTGAAGCACGCGAGCGTATCTATGAGCGTTTGGATGCTTTGGATGCATCTACTGCTGAAAAACGTGCAGCTGAGATTTTGAATGGTCTCGGTTTTGACAAGCAGATGCAAGCAAAGAAGACCAAAGACTTCTCTGGTGGTTGAAGAATGCGAATTGCTTTGGCACGTGCTCTGTTTATGAACCCAACTATCTTGCTGCTCGATGAACCGACAAATCATCTTGGTGAGTTATACTTCCCACGCTTTAGAACTAAAAAGTAGGTCTGTTAGACTGTTGGTGATCACAAATAATCTCACATTAACCTGAAAAGGAGCCAAAAACCATGTTGGTCACAACATGAATACGCCCTGCACTCAACCTGTTCTATCCCAATCTAGCTGGCACTTTTTAAACCTGTTTTATAGTAGCCTGCAGCCCACCATATTTTTAGAATCAGTAATTTATTAATGTGCAGGGTTTTACTATTGGTAAAATTGCATATGGTCAAACGAGTCCAACCTGAACCGGTCCTTGTAACGTTTCACTTAACACTTAATTGTAACATAAAAGTTACTTGGTTCATGTTGCTTTATTCATGTCGTTTTCCAGCACAAGGAAAAGATGCTTAAATGTGAATCTAATTATGTATTATTGATGGATTGCAGATCTTGAAGCATGTGTGTGGCTGGAAGAAACTCTGCAGAAATTTGAGCGTATACTCGTTGTTGTCTCACACTCTCAAGATTTCTTGAATGGTGTCTGCACCAACATCATACACATACAAAGTAAGACGTTGAAGATTTATTCTGGTAATTTTGACCAATATGTTCAGACCCTTCAAAACTTGCAGAGAATCAGATGAAACAATACAAATGGGAGCATGACCAGATTGCTAACATGAAGGAGTACATAGCTCAGTTTGGACACGGGTCTGCTAAACTGGCTCGTCAGGCTCAGAGTAAGGAGAAAACGCTTGCAAAGATGGAACGTGGTAGTCTGACAGAGAAGGTTTCTAGGGACAGTGTACTGGTGTTCCGGTTCGTTGATGTGGGCAAGCTTCCGCCATTGTAGGTGGGTTTGCTTTTGGAAAACTATATGAAACGATTGGTTACAACAAGGTAATTATTTCTCTAGGAAAATTTTCTGAGCTAAATGCTTCTTACTCAACTAAACTTAGTAAGGTAACCATCTTAGAGCAAGAAGTGGGAAGTTGGACACGCTCAGAGAATATGGGTAGGATTTTTTTATTTTATTTTTTTATTTTTTATTTTGAATAAACTCAAGAGTTAAAAGTTATAAGGTAGCAGCATCTTGCTCAAAAATAATTCCTTTCACTAATTTTTTGACTAATTGTTGTAATTGAATAACGTCATAATAATACACTTCTGAGATCACAGCTAATTACGAAGTACATATGTAACGAACACAACTACTCCTTCAAAGCCATTATCAGTGATGGAACAACAACCATTACACTTACATGCTTTAGTCCTGAGGCACACTCAATGGCAGCACCATGTGAAGAAGTCCTGGAAAAGATGCATGACAAAGCACACTACTATATAATCTGTTTGTTATGTTAAATGAAATAGTTTACGTGAAAAATAAACGTGAGAATATTTTCTTTGACTTATGTGTTGCTATTATGTGGATTATTTTATGAACGCAAGTCATTTCTAAAGGGGGTTGTTTGTAACGCTGTTCTGTTATCAACATCTATCTGACTTATATATATACTTCAGTTAAGCCATTAAGCGGTTGCAACCAAAGAGAGCATACGTAATTGGAATGACCCATGAGTTTGATCACCACAGAGATAATGAGTTCCTCCAGGATTGGTCTAAAAGGTACCCACAATTATGATTGTTGCTATCCATCAGGTATCTACTTGGCACCTTCATAATTTATAACACTTGCTACTAACAAACATCAGATGCATCAGAAAGTTTAAGATAATTCATCACTATAATTACTACGAACCTTATTGTAGGTTATTGTGCCACTAACGCTGCACCAAACGATACACAGGCTGTAGCTATCCAACCTAATGACAAGTTTCTATGGTGTCAAGGCTTAAACATGATCATGTGGTTGGGCCACTCGAGTATTGTGTTGATGGTGACACAGCTGAAGATGATACTAAAGGAATTGATGGTCCTGGCTTAACTGGTACGACGACTCTTTACTGATCATATGAGCTGTAGTTTAAGCGAAACCAATCAGTCTTATATTCTTTTATAGGGATGCATGCTTATCGCTACACGTGTGCTGCTGATAGAATTGGGCATGCATTATTCCCCATACATTTAGAAGGCTAAAAATACAGGATATCATGCATTTATAGAAACACAGCGGTTTTTTATATAGTTTAACTGATATATGTATTTAATGCTAGCCTTGCCTGTACTGAACCACTATTTGGAGGCTCTTTTTGGGAAATAGTGGTCAGGTATATGTAGATTAGCACAGTTTCGATATGTAAGGGTCGAATAGGCAACTAAATATCCGAGTCTTTGTACACATTTTTTTAGTAGTTTAAGTTGTTAGAGATTTTTTGTGCACTGGGTTTTTAGGAGCCAACAATCAATCCAAAACTGTAAAAGGGCGGATGATTAGCTAATAAGCACAATGTTATAATTAGAAATTATTGAACTTTGATTTATTAGTAAAAAATGGTTAACCGAATAAATAAACCGGAAAAACCGAATAAATGTGTATTGGTTAACCGTAGTTTTGGTTTTGGTTTAGGACTTAGGTTCATGATATTGGTAATCCGAAATTACCTGTCAACCATACATGAACACCCGATTTCATTAAATATGGTTGCTATTTGATTATGTTGATAATGGGCAAATTGAGGTAACTAATTATGTAGCCGCCTTTTATAAATGGTTTATAGAGCTAAATTTGTAAAGCCTGTTGAATCAATGTTGTGGTTCCCATATCCAAATAGCATACTGGTGTTGATAATGTTCATGCATTTCTTTGGGGAGATGATAAAGGAGAATGACTTAAGAAGCTTCAGTATAGCGTATTTGGTCATAGTAACAGGTAGTATGAGCATTTTATTAAGGTTGTTATTAGCGTCATTTTGCTAGAAATAGTTTATATTCAGACTACCAAGTCATATAGTGGTAGAATATAAATGATCAATAGCTCATGTTTTGACCATAAATTTAATATCTATTTTGCAGAAAAGTTGATATTGGGATTGTTCCTTACTGGCGTAAGTATGGTAGATAAGCATACCTGTTACTTTTTACGTACCTAAAACTACAATATTTTTGTATATTAATCTTTAATGCAGCCTTTGTTAATATTTTTTTTTTCTTTGTTAGTAATATATAAATTGTCATAAAATTTGCAAGTCATTTTAGTGATGCTGATGGTGCACTCCTCCCCATTAAAGTGTTGGGACTAAAGAGTGATCTTATGATCGTTGGTGTATTGTTTTCTTAGAAAATGATTATTGGTGTGTTTGGACTTCGGAATTTTGGCAAAAAATATGTAGAAATATAATTTGTACATTTATATCTTATTATTCGTTAACTAATACCTTCAAGCGATATTTATAACTGATTCTCGCCCATCGGTCGGGCTTCCTAAACAGTATACAATTGCTTCCTGCGGTGTGCTCAACAACAACTTTTAATAAAAGTAAACACAAAAATCTCCACATGTATGCCTGCTCTTCAGTGATGAGTTATTGTTTTCTTTTCATTCTTAATGCATTCAATAAATACTTTGGTATGTTTATAACTTATTTTCATTAACTTAAGTTTTCCAACGATATTTATAAGGCTCGCTCACCTGTCGGACGGGCTATGCTACTACAAATGTTGTTTATAAAGAAGCGTTATTCCGCATTTGAGTTTAAATCATCATATACTATGGCGTTGAAAAGAACAGTGTAACAAACACAAACAATTTGACAAACAATGGTACTATTCTTTTAAAAATATTTGTATAATAAACAAAATTTTAACACCAATATTTAGCTAAATAAAAAAAAAAAAAAATGTAATCGATAATTATAAGTCATGCCCGCCCTTTGGGCGGGGTTTCAAGTCTAAAACCTTGCCCGGGAGGGCTTATAAGTCATGCCCGCCCATCGGGCGGGCAATGAAGTCTAGTGTATATATATATATATATATATATATATATATATATATATATATATATATATATATATATATAGATTCGGTTTTCGGTTCAGATAGCCAAAACCATATCCAAATCGAAAATCGAACTTTTAGTTCGGTTCGGTTCGATTTTGACAAATTCGGTTCGGTTTTCGGTTTATTACCCGAACCATGAACACCCCTAGAGGGTATGGAAAGCCTCTATAAATATCCATCTTTTTATTTTGGGGTGTTTCGAAAAAAATATTCGCTTTGCGTTTTAGCAAATCAAAAATAATTTTAATAAGCATAGATGATATTTGATTAGTTAAGAGTATAGTTAATGATATTTTCTAAAACTTTATGCAAATTTTGAGAAGGAAGAAGTATGTGAATTGTCATTTTAGTGATTACAAGAATGCAATGTCGTTCAAATAATTTGCTAAAAGAAATGTCGTTTTACAACAAAGCAAGACCATGAACAAAGTTTAGGCCAAAGTTAACATCCTAGTTTTTAAATTTTCATTTAGATGCGTTGAATAAAAAAACATCTTCACTAAAACGTGAGAAGTCATCACTTACGCTGAACGTGGCACTTGTTACTAAATTCATGTGTGAGGAGTTGAGTGAGAGATAACCATTACACTCTCCCCTCCTTATGAATGAGAGGGTGACTTTTGCAATGATTAAGTCATGGTGATGGTTGGACCAAAAAGAAAGTAAGGGTTTGTTTGTCTTTAGAGATGATATGCGTATTATATTTATATATCTAAAGGCCCGTTTGGTTTGCAGATGGGTTAAGAATTAAGATTTAGAGTGTGTTTGTTATGAAGGATTTGAGTTTGGTTTCATTAACCATGTTTGTATTAAAGGGATGGGTTCAAAAAAGCTAAATATATGAGCTTCTCTAAAAGGTGGCTTGAAGATTGAGATTGTATGTGTGATAATAAAATGTGGAGCATTATTGACTTCTTATTTTTTTTACTTCTACATATATACTGATTCTTTATTGTTTTTAACACTTTATCTGTGTTCATATGACTCATATCTAACCCAAACTTGTAGGATCATTCTAAAGTGAATCATCTGTGCTAAACAAACATGTCTTTAGATTTTGACTTGAATTTAAATTAGGATTTAAATTTGTATTTGATGTAAGTGAGAGAGATATATTATTATAACTAGGTAATAATCAAATAAAATAATAAATTAAAAATATTTTATAAACAAAATTTAGAAAAAGAAAAAGATGGTCCACTTCAAATAAATAAATAAACCACCCTAGACTCATGAGGAATCATTTTGAGTGGTATGATTGTTATTTTTAATCTAAACCACAAACCAAACTATTTTATTTACAATGAATCCCTTATCTCATTATCAAATGAGTTAAACAAACGGACCCTAAATAAATATTGACATAAATTTATAATGTGCGAGGGTTACAAAAGTATGAGTGATGAATGAGAGAAGATGATCTGAGTCATATGATGTTAAATTAGTAGCGAGTGAAGACTACACCCACTCTTAGAGCATTGGGTACTCATGAGCCATGACAAAAATTTGTCTGCCACGCCAGCAAAAATCTCTATGGCACCAGAAATCTCATGGCACCACATTCTGGCCGTTACCCACGGCATTAGAAAATGTGGTGCCGTCATCCATATATATATATATATATATATATATATATATATATATATATATATATATATATATATATATATATATATTACATAAAATAAAACATACACGATACAACTAAAATAAACTTCATTTTTTTTTGTAACACCCCCTAATTTGGTTTGTGGCAGCGAAAAAGTAATTAGGGTGTTACGGTGAGGATCGAAGTTAAAATTCCAGAAAACGGCCCGAAAGGGGCGTTTTGAAAGTTATATGTCATTCAAAATAATATCCTTGATACAAAGTGAAATATTTGGTTTGAAAATCCCATAAAAAGAGGTGACCATTTTGAAAGAATGACATATTTGATTTTACACCCTTTAAGTTATCAGAGTAAAAGATGCCCGCTCCGTGTCTTGTCCTGCTCCGTTAATTACCTGAGATAAACATGCTTAAAATGTCAACACAATGGTTGGTGAGTTCGTGGAGTTTGATAGAAAATATTTCTCTTTGAAAGGTGTATAGTGATAATAGTTCTTCATGAAATAAATAAAGAGTTGCGTTGTATAAAAATCCTCAAGTGAATAATGTATTATCTTCAAAATCAGAAGTTTCATATTTTAAATGAAGTTGAGCTACGTTGTTATATGCTCGAAATGGGATGTTGAGTCAGCTTTTAAATGTAATGACATACCAAGCATTTTGGGGTTAATTTGTGCAGAATTCTCATTTAAGTCACATATAGTAACAGTTAAAGTTCAAGTACTAGATTTACAATCGTATCATATAGTGGGAATGATAATCTAGAATCTGAAGTCTATCAGTATAAAGTGGTGGTCTTCTAAATACAGCTGTATCCTAGGATATATATGAAACATTCATATATTCATAAAGTTATATTGCCCTAAGCCTCATGACACGCAAAACGTTAACAGAGTACCGTAATACGGCGGTGTCCCACCAGGGTCACTGATGGGTTTTTATGGCCCTCGTGTTAATAGGTACTTGCCAATTCCTATTTTTCTCAAATATAGTGCATCGCGACTAAATACGACTAACCATATAGGCATTCCGTCACAGTATTTAGTGGGATAGGTCGTCAGCCTCTAACAGGTTTCGAAGCTGTTCACTATATTCGCGCTCACCGCAGTGATTAATGGCTCATGATAAAGGGACTTTCGGCAATAAAGTGTGCTTAGGCAATATAGGTGAATCATGCGTAATTTTAGTATTGGCAATTATTTATAGTGAAATGTAGAAATATCATGTTAAAGTAGCAGTACGTTCATTTGTCACATGAATGCATACAATGAGTTTCAGTATCATGTTTCATCAAGTAGCTTAAAAATGTTATCTTCCATGTTCCGTGTTTAAGCTAACAGACAATTTGCACATATAAAGAGCATGTATTCCTTTCAAGCATAATTCAAGCATGTAGAGCATAGTTGATGATTTTAAGTAAATCATAAGATATTTCAAGTAATATAAAACAGTTAAAGCATGTATCTCCCCCAAAAGAGTTATTAAAACAAGTGTGAAAAGTAGGGGCCACGACTCACCTGGAGCGTATCCGGCAAGACGAAATTATAAGAGCAAGTAACGTTCACGAAAACTTCTTCAATACGAGACCTGAGTATAAGCGAAGTCTAAGAGTCTAACTTACGACTAATAACGAATGTGGAAAGGATAAATCGTATAACGATTTGATCGGTGATGTGAGTGTGTGATATGCCTAAAATGCCTCAAGTTAAAAATATAATATATCTATAATATTATCTCGGTTCTTATCTCAAATGACCCAAAATATTACTTTCTCGAAATATGATGAAACAATATGCAAGTGAAGTTGCTAATATTCCTAATAGCGAAACCTTAAATAATGCATACTAAAATGAAACATGCATATGAAATGAAGGGTGTAAAATGAAAATAAACTAAGAATGTCAAGTAAAGTTAAATAGGTCCTTGTTCTTTTCAGATTTTATACTTTTTAGTCTAACTGCGATCGCGTTACGTCGTTAGTCCTCGGTTCAGTCCAAAGTTCATATTAGTACAAAATTTGTCCATATGTCCATATAAGGCTTTGAAGTCCAAAGGTATGTCATTTTAAGTCCTTTATAATCTGTTTTAGCAGTTTCAGTCCAAGGGTTACACTGTTTGACAGTTTTGGTCCTTCCGGTTAACTCGCGTTACATTTTTAGTCCTTTTTGCATAAAAATGACGGGAAAAATATTCTGAAAGTTTCTATAACTTTATTAAGTTTATTTTAACTTATTTCAATTGATTATTTCAGAAAATAGTTTATTTTGGCTTAATGGGCTTTTTAAAGAAAAAGTTTAAGGCTCGTTAACATTTAAATGGCTAGTTGGGTTTAAAAGCTTATTGGGTTTGTCTTGGACTCATGAACGGATTTTTAAAAAAAAAATATAGTTCCAGTGGGTTTAACGAATGGTTCATTTGATAATGCTTATTGAGCCTTTCTAATATTCCACTCGATACAAGTTTAGTAAAACGAGTTCTTTATAGCATTTGAAATGAGATTTGTAAAAGGTCCGTAAGGTCTTGTGACCAAGTGGTTTATAGTAACTCGTTAGTTCAAAAAAAATATATATATAGGTTCGAATCTAAAGTTTACTAGGTTTAGTGTAAGTATTTGTTTTTACGGGATTAAAGCTAATGAACCTTAGGTGTTAACAGTTTATATGTATAACTTATATTGGTATGTGGTTTCATGACTAACTTATGTATAAAAATGATTTGCTAACAATCATGTTGCACCAGTAACAAGTAATGATTAACAAGCTAGCTCTCTTTTATTATGCAATCTATTAGACTTGTTTTAGTAGCCTGTTTCTATGTCAAGGTAATGTGTGCTACGAGTAGTGGGGGCTGAGTATGTACTTCAATTCTTAATAACCAAAAACAATATTAAAGGAAACACTTGCACGTTTGATATTTATATAAAATGGTACGTGTGACTGTGAGGTACGTGTTTTTATTCACTAGCCATCCCAAAGGATTGGGTGGTCATTCTGTGTATGTTATGGATTAAAGAAAACGCAAAAGGAATTGGAACGATGCAACTACATGATCGAAGTGAACCGGTGCGATATATGAAATGATTTTAGATAAAAGAAGGAATAGATGAAAGATCAAGTGTGACTTACAACACCACCAACAGTGGAAAGGAGACGAATAACGACGGGATGAACGTGTAAATAATTCCGAGGTAACACCAATGGTTCCAAGACCTTCCATCCGTCACGTACAACGCCAAACGTCTTAGAACTTGTAAAGATAGTCTCCTACGCCCTCCTGTTCTCCTTCCTTCTTCTCTTCTTTACACGATAGGAACCAAAACTAACGGAGGTGCATTTGTACGAGCGCCATAAAGGAAAAAGAAAGAAGTTTGTATATGTGTGTGAGTGGTTACGTGAAGGAGGGAGTGTATATATTAGTATGTTGCAATGCATGCTTGGTAATAAGATGGGACACGTTCTTATGTGGGTTGGTTATAGCATGTATTGGAAACAAAATAGGACACGTTATATATAACCTTGTATGGTGAAATTTACTTACACATATATATGGAGATTTTACCTACACGTTCTTATATCTATACTGCTTACACGTTCATATATAAAATATACACACACGTTCTTATTCTTGTTTGTTGTATTTTATGGTTTAAAGATACTACACGTTCGAATAGTTATTTTATGTTACACGTTAGATATCTTTGTATGACAAGAAATAGTGCACGTAAATGTTTAATTAGAAAGATTGCATGCATGGTTTAAAAATGTACACGTCTACATTGTAGCATATGTTAGCTAAATATTGCATGTTTTTGCCAAACCTTGTAGGAAATAGTAGCTATCCGCATATATAAAATTAGTTTATGATATAGTTTGATTCCGGTAATTACTAACGTTAAGTCCTTAAGTAACAAAACTTAAAATCGAGTAACGTAAAAATATAACGTTTATAAAAATATCAAAGTTTATTAATATACTTCAATTAATAATATTAGACATGAAAAATAGTTTAACGGAAAGCATATACGTTAATAAAATCTAATAGGGTTTAAATATTTGTATTACGTATAATGTAAAATAAAAAATAATAAAGTGAAAATAGTTCATATAAAATATGTAGGCTTATCCAAATCTTGTGTTGGTCGTGAGTATAGTATATTAAAGAAAAGTTTAAATTTCCCCATAAAAATGGGCTTTGTTAAATGATAAGTCAAAGGTATTATTAATTAACAAAGATTATCATGACGGATTTTTGTAGGATCTTACAGTATTTACCCCTCAATTTTGAACTTCGTCCCGAAGTTCAGTCCGTGATAGGTATTTGGAAAATGTGGTGTTCTGAGGTAAGAGTTCATGGAAGATGTTGTCGAAGGATTTCTTATTTGACTAACAAAAGAGAGATTTCATCTAAATTTATTAGTACTAGACTAAATAAATTCGAATGTTTGGTCGACAGTTTAAAATATGGTTTACGAATAGTGAAAGTAATGGCCGAGAGTAGAAAGTATTTAACACTTAATGTTTAGTGTTCCAATGGTCGAGACTAGGGGATTTTTAATGGTAATGATTTGAAATTTAATGATCGTGAATAGTAAAATAACGGGTACTTTCTCCACTTAGATTCCCTATTTAATCTTATCCACTCTTTTTCCTTTTTCATCTTTTCCGCCCCATCCTTTTCGTTTACCTTTATCTTCTCCGAAAGATTTCACACCATGCCGTCGATTGTCATCCTTGCCGCTACCGTATACATTGTCCTTGTCGCCGTTTATCTGGCCTTCTTCCTTGATGAAAACTCCGACTACTACGTCGCATCCTTGGTGTTTATCGTACCTCTTACAATTTTAGCGATCAATGTGGATAAGATTTTGGGGTGAGGATCTCGGGCTAGTGTGGTTATAAAGTAGTTTTGTTGTGTGTCGATGTAACCTTTAATGAATGTGGAATAAAATCTCGTTTGTGTTTAGTTATATATCCTGATATAGCTTTTAATATTTTGTTGTATTTTATGGCGCAGAATAATTAAGGTGCTTCATCCTATGGTGGCTCTTGCTATCGTTGGGTTGGTGGGGGTTGTCGTTTCTATGGTGGGTCAACCGATTGAAGATTGTATGCCTTATATTGTGTTTATTGTACTGTTAGCACTTCCGATGTTAATCATTTCGCTATGTATTAACTTCCGTGGTTTCAAATAAAATTTATGTTATTTGTGTTTTCCATAGATTGTTGTGAATTCTCATAGTCTTCTAGTTTTGTATTTTTCTTGACTTTGTATAATAGAGCGGTGAGTAATGGGTATTGAGTGTAAATCGGACTGAGGTGGCTAAAAGTAAGTTTTGTAAATAAATTATTTTGTCTCGAGATCTTGTTTTTGGAATGAACATTGTTATTCTATCGTGTTTTGAAAAATAAACCTGACTCAAAGTTTTGAAAATCACAAGTTTATGGGGTAACCTATTCATTACACAAAGAGTTTGTAGATTTTTAACAATGAGAGTTTCGGACGAGAATTTGATGAATGTAAAAATAGTTGTTGAACTTTAGTTTTTGTAAAGAAAAACTCGTTAGATAAAGTCTTAAGTGATAACACAAAGTTGGTTTGCTTTGTATATAAAACCGTGTCTTACGTTAATAGCTTGTTTGTATTTATTTTTCAAAGTATCCAAGTTGTTAGTTAAGTATGGAAGCTAGGCGGGGAAATTAATATGTTATAAGATGAGATGTGTTGTAGTAAAAATTTCATATTGTTTCTTAGGATTTGTTAATCGTTGTTGGGGGTAAAAGAGAAATACGAAAGTTGGTTTGTTTTGGTTGTAGTTGAGTCCACAAAGATGAAATATGACCAAATAATTAGACGGGGTTTCGTTTGGGTTTGCTGGGGTTGTTGGGAACTTAAATTAAACAAAGTATTTTAGGCAATATATGATTTTTGGTTGGAGCCATTTTAGAACATGACAGTCGGGCTGAGTTTTGGTCGTCATATGATCGAGCATTGAAAAAGATTTGTTACGCATGATTTATTGGTAAGTGCCTAATTGAGACGTATGAAGATATTGGTATGTTGTTAAGTGAATGATTCAAGGTAAACGGGTATGAGTCGAATAAATCTCAAGTTCTTAAGTTTAATTAGAGTTGAGTTCGAGTATTAATGATAAACAAGGGTGTGTTGGGTTGTTGTTGACAATAGGTCGGGGATAAATGTTTCAGGGATAATTTTAATTTGGCGATTGTTGAACACATGTTCCATGGCGTATTTGGTTACTAGATAGTTTCGAGATTATCGAAATTTCGTATAATGCCTAAGAGTTTCGAGAGAACGTTAGGAGGTTCGCTATTTCCCAGAGGATGTGTAGTCAAATCGTATAAAAAGTGTTACTTGTATGCGGCGTGTTCAGGATTTTTAAATCATAGTGGGGCGTGTTTAACGCGATTTGTTCCTGCCTCTTGCGTTGAATTGCGAAAACCAAAGTAAATATTTTATTTACCACGTATCTCAGAGCTAGTTGCTAGTTTTACTAGACATAGATTTTGAAAGTTTTACCGTTTGAATACAAACAATTATATTTCTTAATTGAAAGATATTTTTCAAACCCTTATAAATACCATTGGCATGGTTGGGTTACCTATACACACACAATCAATGGCTTGTAAGCTACCACATACCGCTGAACAAATTCAACTGTACATCAAAGCAGAAACGGAGGGTAGTGACGTGGATCATCAAAATGCTATTGTGAAGGTCATTCTGCAGTTTGAAGCTACGAAACAATTGAAACGACGACTTAGAGAAAACTATGCTAAGTGCACAGACATTTCAGATGGTAGGAAGCATGTGATTGACAAGTTTTTGTATGATGAATCTTGTAAGGATGCTGCTGTCATCGAATCGCTGTGGTCTTGTGTTCATCAGATAGATGACCAGATTTCTAACAAGGTTCGTTGGAGTTTGGAAGAGAACGTTGAAGCTGCTAGGGTTGAACATCAACAACAACAACAACAACAACAAAATCCACCACCACTACAACAGCAACAACAACCACAACTACAACAAGGTGCATCAAGTTCTTCTACACCAAGGGTGGTTGTGCAACAACAACATTTGCCTCATCTGGATCATTTCCAGCCAAGTTTCGAGGAAAATGTGGCAGTTGGTGATGGTGGTTGGACTCCTGCCATGGATTGGGAGCTGAGCAGGTTGGAAGCTCAATGGGAGGAAGAGAAGTTGGCGAGCTTTGATCCTTATGATGACGGCTATGATTCCAACAATTCTCAAACTTGGAATCATCCGGACTACCTTTGAAGTTTAGGTTTAGGTTTATGTGCTGTTTTAATCCAATATCGTATGTAATATTTAAGTATTTCCTTCATGTTTATTTGAATAATATGGTGTTTGGATGTTATGTTACGGATACAACTTGGAAACGAACTCATTACTCTTGTTAGGTTTAGATATTTTACAAAAATCTGTGCGGGTAACCTACTTGTTAAACAAGAGTTTTGTCGATAACAGATTTTCACATAAAGATATTTGAATGAAGATTCGGTGTATGTAGAGAAAGTTGCTGAATCCCGGCTTTTAGGGTATGAGAGATCTTGTTTGTCTTGGTGTGAGAAATAGTTAATGCAAGTGGCTAGAACAGTAAGAGACAGTATTACGATAGGAGTGTTGTTTTGAATTCGTTTACTAACACTATGTATCACTATATAGGGGTTCTAATGAGAGTTATGCTGTGTGTTTGATGAATTTTTATGGTTATCGGTTTCATACTAGTGTCCTTATAGATATAAATAAGCCTACTTATTTATAATTCGTTATTTACATAGAGAGGCGTCCCAAACAATGTAAATAAGGAAATATAAACTTATGGTTCGGCGCTTTACAATTTCTTTATTTAGATAAAAGGCATCCCCATCATTCAAATAAAGACATCGCAACTCATCCTGCTTAAGAATTTCTGATTTAATATTCATACTAGTCAACAAAATAATTCCTACGCAGATTTTCCGGAAGTACCTAAAGATTTAATTCACACGTCTCTATAAAGATACGGGTAAGGTAATTAAAGATGGTTGATAAGATACTTGAAATAGTTGGTAAGTACATATATATATAACGTTGAGTGTGAAATAGTATAGTGTGTAATGCGTGAGGAATAAACATCAAGCATGTAAAGATTAGTACAAAATAATCTTAATAGGTAATGTATTGAGCACGGCAGTCTGCGGACACGGAAGGCATAAGATGATAAGGTGTAAAATCATTTATTTTGAAAGTGTGGTTATAGTTCGATGTTTTAAAACGTTTGATTCTCTATAACCATAGGCTCTGATACCAAACTGTAACACCCCCTAATTTGGTTTGTGGCAGCGGAAAAGTAATTAGGGTGTTACGGTGAGGATCGAAGTTAAAATTCCAGAAAACGGCCCGAAAGGGGCGTTTTGAAAGTTATATGTCATTCAAAATAATATCCTTGATACAAAGTGAAATATTTGGTTTGAAAATCCCATAAAAAGAGGTGACCATTTTGAAAGAATGACATATTTGATTTTACACCCTTTAAGTTATCAGAGTAAAAGATGCCCGCTCCGTGTCTTGTCCTGCTCCGTTAATTACCTGAGATAAACATGCTTAAAATGTCAACACAATGGTTGGTGAGTTCGTGGAGTTTGATAGAAAATATTTCTCTTTGAAAGGTGTATAGTGATAATAGTTCTTCATGAAATAAATAAAGAGTTGCGTTGTATAAAAATCCTCAAGTGAATAATGTATTATCTTCAAAATCAGAAGTTTCATATTTTAAATGAAGTTGAGCTACGTTGTTATATGCTCGAAATGGGATGTTGAGTCAGCTTTTAAATGTAATGACATACCAAGCATTTTGGGGTTAATTTGTGCAGAATTCTCATTTAAGTCACATATAGTAACAGTTAAAGTTCAAGTACTAGATTTACAATCGTATCATATAGTGGGAATGATAATCTAGAATCTAAAGTCTATCAGTATAAAGTGGTGGTCTTCTAAATACAGCTGTATCCTAGGATATATATGAAACATTCATATATTCATAAAGTTATATTGCCCTAAGCCTCATGACACGCAAAACGTTAACAGAGTACCGTAATACGGCGGTGTCCCACCAGGGTCACTGATGGGTTTTTATGGCCCTCGTGTTAATAGGTACTTGCCAATTCCTATTTTTCTCAAATATAGTGCATCGCGACTAAATACGACTAACCATATAGGCATTCCGTCACAGTATTTAGTGGGATAGGTCGTCAGCCTCTAACAGGTTTCGAAGCTGTTCACTATATTCGCGCTCACCGCAGTGATTAATGGCTCATGATAAAGGGACTTTCGGCAATAAAGTGTGCTTAGGCAATATAGGTGAATCATGCGTAATTTTAGTATTGACAATTATTTATAGTGAAATGTAGAAATATCATGTTAAAGTAGCAGTACGTTCATTTGTCACATGAATGCATACAATGAGTTTCAGTATCATGTTTCA
This sequence comes from Artemisia tridentata subsp. tridentata, assembly GCA_021014915.2. NCBI lineage: Eukaryota > Viridiplantae > Streptophyta > Magnoliopsida > Asterales > Asteraceae > Artemisia > Artemisia tridentata. The sequence continues at coordinate 73,935,128 of CP139507.1, forward strand.
TCAAGTAGCTTAAAAATGTTATCTTCCATGTTCCGTGTTTAAGCTAACAGACAATTTGCACATATAAAGAGCATGTATTCCTTTCAAGCATAATTCAAGCATGTAAAGCATAGTTGATGATTTTAAGTAAATCATAAGATATTTCAAGTAATATAAAACAGTTAAAGCATGTATCTCCCCCAAAAGAGTTATTAAAACAAGTGTGAAAAGTAGGGGCCACGACTCACCTGGAGCGTATCCGGCAAGACGAAATTATAAGAGCAAGTAACGTTCACGAAAACTTCTTCAATACGAGACCTGAGTATAAGCGAAGTCTAAGAGTCTAACTTACGACTAATAACGAATGTGGAAAGGATAAATCGTATAACGATTTGATCGGTGATGTGAGTGTGTGATATGCCTAAAATGCCTCAAGTTAAAAATATAATATATCTATAATATTATCTCGGTTCTTATCTCAAATGACCCAAAATATTACTTTCTCGAAATATGATGAAACAATATGCAAGTGAAGTTGCTAATATTCCTAATAGCGAAACCTTTAATAATGCATACTAAAATGAAACATGCATATGAAATGAAGGGTGTAAAATGAAAATAAACTAAGAATGTCAAGTAAAGTTAAATAGGTCCTTGTTCTTTTCAGATTTTATACTTTTTAGTCTAACTGCGATCGCGTTACGTCGTTAGTCCTCGGTTCAGTCCAAAGTTCATATTAGTACAAAATTTGTCCATATGTCCATATAAGGCTTTGAAGTCCAAAGGTATGTCATTTTAAGTCCTTTATAATCTGTTTTAGCAGTTTCAGTCCAAGGGTTACACTGTTTGACAGTTTTGGTCCTTCCGGTTAACTCGCGTTACATTTTTAGTCCTTTTTGCATAAAAATGACGGGAAAAATATTCTGAAAGTTTCTATAACTTTATTAAGTTTATTTTAACTTATTTCAATTGATTATTTCAGAAAATAGTTTATTTTGGCTTAATGGGCTTTTTAAAGAAAAAGTTTAAGGCTCGTTAACATTTAAATGGCTAGTTGGGTTTAAAAGCTTATTGGGTTTGTCTTGGACTCATGAACGGATTTTTAAAAAAAAATATAGTTCCAGTGGGTTTAACGAATGGTTCATTTGATAATGCTTATTGAGCCTTTCTAATATTCCACTCGATACAAGTTTAGTAAAACGAGTTCTTTATAGCATTTGAAATGAGATTTGTAAAAGGTCCGTAAGGTCTTGTGACCAAGTGGTTTATAGTAACTCGTTAGTTCAAAAAAAAAAATATATAGGTTCGAATCTAAAGTTTACTAGGTTTAGTGTAAGTATTTGTTTTTACGGGATTAAAGCTAATGAACCTTAGGTGTTAACAGTTTATATGTATAACTTATATTGGTATGTGGTTTCATGACTAACTTATGTATAAAAATGATTTGCTAACAATCATGTTGCACCAGTAACAAGTAATGATTAACAAGCTAGCTCTCTTTTATTATGCAATCTATTAGACTTGTTTTAGTAGCCTGTTTCTATGTCAAGGTAATGTGTGCTACGAGTAGTGGGGGCTGAGTATGTACTTCAATTCTTAATAACCAAAAACAATATTAAAGGAAACACTTGCACGTTTGATATTTATATAAAATGGTACGTGTGACTGTGAGGTACGTGTTTTTATTCACTAGCCATCCCAAAGGATTGGGTGGTCATTCTGTGTATGTTATGGATTAAAGAAAACGCAAAAGGAATTGGAACGATGCAACTACATGATCGAAGTGAACCGGTGCGATATATGAAATGATTTTAGATAAAAGAAGGAATAGATGAAAGATCAAGTGTGACTTACAACACCACCAACAGTGGAAAGGAGACGAATAATGACGGGATGAACGTGTAAATAATTCCGAGGTAACACCAATGGTTCCAAGACCTTCCATCCGTCACGTACAACGCCAAACGTCTTAGAACTTGTAAAGATAGTCTCCTACGCCCTCCTGTTCTCCTTCCTTCTTCTCTTCTTTACACGATAGGAACCAAAACTAACGGAGGTGCATTTGTACGAGCGCCATAAAGGAAAAAGAAAGAAGTTTGTATATGTGTGTGAGTGGTTACGTGAAGGAGGGAGTGTATATATTAGTATGTTGCAATGCATGCTTGGTAATAAGATGGGACACGTTCTTATGTGGGTTGGTTATAGCATGTATTGGAAACAAAATAGGACACGTTATATATAACCTTGTATGGTGAAATTTACTTACACATATATATGGAGATTTTACCTACACGTTCTTATATCTATACTGCTTACACGTTCATATATAAAATATACACACACGTTCTTATTCTTGTTTGTTGTATTTTATGGTTTAAAGATACTACACGTTCGAATAGTTATTTTATGTTACACGTTAGATATCTTTGTATGACAAGAAATAGTGCACGTAAATGTTTAATTAGAAAGATTGCATGCATGGTTTAAAAATGTACACGTCTACATTGTAGCATATGTTAGCTAAATATTGCATGTTTTTGCCAAACCTTGTAGGAAATAGTAGCTATCCGCATATATAAAATTAGTTTATGATATAGTTTGATTCCGGTAATTACTAACGTTAAGTCCTTAAGTAACAAAACTTAAAATCGAGTAACGTAAAAATATAACGTTTATAAAAATATCAAAGTTTATTAATATACTTCAATTAATAATATTAGACATGAAAAATAGTTTAACGGAAAGCATATACGTTAATAAAATTTAATAGGGTTTAAATATTTGTATTACGTATAATGTAAAATATAAAAATAATAAAGTGAAAATAGTTCATATAAAATATGTGGGCTTATCCAAATCTTGTGTTGGTCGTGAGTATAGTATATTAAAGAAAAGTTTAAATTTCCCCATAAAAATGGGCTTTGTTAAATGATAAGTCAAAGGTATTATTAATTAACAAAGATTATCATGACGGATTTTTGTAGGATCTTACATTTTTTCCAATGAGTTGTACAAAATACACTACAAATGTGTGAGTGTACACCTTTCAAAATACTGAAAAATCAAAAAGAAGAATAAAAGCTTGACTTGTTTTGAGTAGTGGGCTTAATGAAGAAAAAGTCAAATGAGTTTTATGTATTTACTAGGCTTAACTGTAGTGTAAAAGTTAATTATTATACGATTGAATTTTGAACCCACTTCAAGCCCAACCTACTCAATAACTCTTCTTCTCTGCAACTTGAGACACTAAACACACGCTAGTACCCTTCCGCCATCATGGCTAAGATCTGCCCTAACTTCACAAACTCCAACGTTCGAATTCTTAAGCAAAAAAAAAAAAAAAAAATAGCCACGGCGTGGGCTGGCCACCATGGTGCCAGCAGCCATGGCGCCACCCACGCTACCGTGCGCCGTCGGCCATGGTGGGCTACTGAGCTGGTGGCTATGGCGCCACTTACAAGCCTAGCGTACCGGATGCACTTAGGGGTGTAAAATTTTGCGGTAACATTAAAATAAAAGAGATTTAGATATGATTTATGCATGATACAAATAACTATAAATGGCCATATCTTTAACCGAATAGTAGTTGTAAACGGTTTAAACATATGTGACAGTCAATGCAAACCGTGTACTTTATGATTTTTGGTTTCGATTCGGCTCGGTTTGGTTTAGTTCGAGCAAAAACTGTGAAAAACACACATAACCATATAAACTGAAACGAACCGAACAAACTGACAAAAAACAAAATCAAACTGAGTCGTTCGATTCTCGATTCATCTCTTTCACAAAATCAATTTTCGGTTCAGTTCGGTTCTGAGTCGGTTGACCTATGCTCGGCCTACATTTCCCTTTTGATCTTTACTTCGTCCAAACAGCCCCTAATTCGACTCCATCATCCACCCGCACAAACATTTTGCAGCAGCAAACAACACTCGCTAATCAACCAAACCACAAATCTTCACCATTCCACACTCACACACTCTCACTTCACTCCAACCAACAATGAAGAAAACACCAATAATCTCATCATCCAAACACTACCTTCATCATCACCTTAAACCCCATCATAAACCCTTAACCACCACCACCACCACCACCATAACACCAGATGACCTCATCACCAAGCTCACCACAACAGATGACTGGACTAATCTCCATGAACAAATCACATCTTTACCCCAACAATCCATCCTCCAAATCGCTAAACAATTCAACACATCCTCAAAAGCTTTTAAATTCTTTAACTTTATCAAAAACCCATCTTCACCCACTTCATCTTTTGTCTTCCAAACTGTTCTTGAGCTTGCTACGCGTGAAAATGATCCACTTTTTATAACCAATTTATATAAAATTTCTAAAGAAATGAATGTTTCTTTGACACCCATTTCAGCAATTATTATAATGAAGCATCTTTTTCGCGTAAAAACCGTGCAAGAATGTGTGTTAGTGTATGATGGATTAAACCCAGATGGGAAAACTGTTGATGTTAAGAATGTGTTACTTGATTTGCTTTTGAAATGTCATAGGTTTAATGATGCACACCAACTGCTCGACGAAATGCTTCGACCGGATGAAAAAGTTTTAGCTAATGAAATGACGTTAAATGTCGTTTTTCCGGTTTTGTTGAGACGGGATTCAGGGAAAGAATGAGAAGTTTGTTGATTTTTTGCCGAGGTTTGGGGTGCTTGGTGTGTTTCCTGATAGTGTTTGGTTGACTAAGCTGGTTACCAAGCTGTGTAGGAGTTTTAGGAATGATAAAGCGTGGGAGTTGTTGCGTGATTTGATGAAGTTTGGGAAAGTGGAAGCTGCGCCGTGTAATGCACTTTTGTCAGGGTTGGGGAAAGAGCGGAACTATGAGAGGATAAATTTGTTGTTGAAAGGGATGAAGGAGAATGGTATTAAGCCGGATGTTGTGACGTTTGGGATGTTGGTGAATCACTTGTGTAAGGCGCGTAGGGTGGATGATGCATTAGATATGCTTAAAAAGATGAAGGAAGGAACTGAGGGGATTGTTGTTAAACCGGATGTGATTCTTTATAATACTTTGATTGATGGTTTATGCAAAGTTGGCAGGCAAGATGAAGGGTTGGAGCTAATGAAACAGATGATGCTGGATGATAGTTGTGTCCCTAGTGTTGTAACTTATAACTGTTTGATTGACGGGTTTTGTAAATCTGGTGAGATCGAACGGGGTCAAGAACTTTTTGATCAGATGAGCGAGAACGGTTTGGATCCGAACGTGATTACAGTAAACACTTTGGTGGATGGAATGTGTAAACATGGAAGGATAGGTATTGCAATGGAGTTTTTTAGGAAAATGCAAGAAGAAAAGGGTATTAAAGGGAACGAGGTTACTTACTCTACATTAATTTCCGCCTTTTGTACTGTCAATAATATTGAAAAAGCAATGAGATTGTTTGATGAAATGGAATCCGTAGGCTCTCCTGATGCTCTTGCTTATTATAGTTTGATATCGGGTTTAACACTAGCTGGAAGACCAGATGATGCTAGTGTTATTGCTTCAAAATTGAAAAAAGCCGGATTCAGAATGGATCTTGCAACTTACAACACTTTAATTGGCGGGTTTTGTAGGCGAAAGAAGCTTGAGAAAGCAGTTGAGCTTCTTAAAGAAATGGAAGAAACTGGAGTGAAAGCTGATGGTGTCACTTACAATACTATGATTTCATACTTCAGTAAAAGCAGCGATTTCGAGTCTGCTTATAAGTTTTTAAAGCAAATGATAATTGATGGGCATGTGCCTACAGTAATCACATACAGTACTCTCATTCATGCATATTGCTTGGCTGGGAATCTTGACGAGGCTTTGAATATTTATGAGGAAATGCTCATATCGTCCAAGGTTCCTCCCAATACTGTTATCTACAATATCTTGATCGACACTCTTTGCAAACGTGGTAAAATAGAACACGCGCTTACTTTGATGGATAATATGTTACAGAAGGATGTTAGACCAAATACTACTACATATAATGCAATGTTTAAAGGGCTTTCAAGTCAAAATAAGTTGAGGATAGCACTTAGGCTTATGGATCAGATGACGAGTCAATCATGTAATCCTGATTACGTCACTATGGAGATTTTAAGTGATTGGCTTTCTGCAGTTGGTGAAACTGAAAAGCTGCGGAAGTTTGTGCAAGGATATCAAGTGTCTTCGGTTGCTTCAAATGCATAGAAGTTGAGGTGTGTACTCAAGCCTTGTTTGGTGTTATTCGAACATAGTTTTTGCTAAACTAATTTAGAATTGTTATGCTTTTATTTAAACTACATGTTTTTGAGTTATACTTTCATGTGAAAGGTAGGATTGATTGATTTGGGTTCTATATGAATATGTAGTAGGTTGTGACACTTTACTAGAACAAGGATATATCCAAAACACGCTTCCTTATTTGTAAGAAGTTTTCATATATGACTATACTCAGCTTTCTGGTTTTATTCAACTTCTTTTGGGGTGTCTGGATAAGCGCTATCTGAGTAAGTTTTGTGAATTAAGAATCATATGCAGGAGTAGGATAATGAGATAGTGCTGAGCCAGCTTAAATTCAGAGATAGGCAATTCTGCGTTTACATGATATGTTTGAAATGTTGCAGGCACGTGAGGTGCGCGTGTGAAGTTTTTACACCAACACATATGAGGTGCAAGTTGTGACTACCTCAATAGACTTAACTGAAAAAGGCGCCAAACATCCCTTTTAAATAGTTTATCTCACATTTTGGTTTAATCATCACTTTTGTAATCCAAATTCTCTCCTCTTGTATTCTCTAACAACCCTGTCACAAACTCATTGTTCAGTTACTCTGTAATTCAATTTCGAATACATTTCTCCTTTTATTGTGTTCTTGGTTGTCTTACTAGTTTGATCTTCGAGTTAAATCCTGGATTAAACATATCTTTTACTTTAGCACGTATCAAAAAGGTGTCATCTATTTGAACCAAAAACGTGATATTCAAGTATAAAGCTACGATTCCAAACTGATACAAACTTAAATCTTACCTTAGTAAAGCATTAAACATAAGAAACATGAGATTTTAACGGTTAAATTTCAAAAACCCAGGATGCTTATTCCTAAGACAAGTCTTGCATGAATTCGGATAGAAAAGTGAGGACCTTACCTTTAAGCACACGGACCACAAACCAATCATTAATGTAGTAACCAGTGATGATACCACTTGTCAGGATCTAATATTTATGAATTGGTTGATGTTTATGGTGGGTGGGAGTTCTAACCTTATACAAGCTACCTCTAATATTTACAATGTCACGAGATAGAGAGAAGAGTCGAGAGTGGTGGTTCTGCTTAAGATGAAAATGTTTATTGCAAAGACACACACCGCTCAAGTGAAGACTTGAGGGGATATATATAGCCATACGAGTACAAGGAACAAGATAAATACTGTACAAAACTCTTCCCTCTAAAATGACTAGTTCTTAAGATAAAAACAAATCTAAAAAACTATCAATATTTTTTAGGCTAACTTAGTGTTTTACCTTCCTTGCGCCGTCCTTTATAACACCACACATAATTAAAAATCCTGATTCTGTTAGATAATTCACAAAAGATAATAAATGCTCAATTGAATTTGACGAATTTAGATTTTCTATGAAGGATTACTTGAAGAGTCAACTCCTCCATGTGATAGCACCGGGATTTATATCCCTTTCGTACCACCACTACACCACCAACAATTTTTTTCTCTGTTTCTGCTTCAACGTGGCATCAAAGACTCGGTCATCCTGGGAATGAAGTGTTACGCTTTTTAGTTTTTAATGATTTTATTTCGTGTAATAAATCAAAGTCTATGACTTTGTGTCATGCTTGAAACTAGGAAAACATGTTTTTCTTCCTTTTGTCTCTTTCGGATATTATTGTTGAATCATGTTTTGACATCATACACTCGGACGTTTGGACTTCACTGATACCGAGTGTTGGTGGTTTTAAATACTATGTTATTTTTTTTTACCATTTCTTGCATTTTCTTTGGTCTACCCTTTGGTTCATAAATCTGATGTGTTTGATAAATTTATGCATTTTCGTTTGTATGTTAAAACACAATTCAAATCCGAAATTAAAGCATTTTAAAGTGATCATGGTGGTGGGTTTGACGACACCAAATTTCACAACACTTTTTAACACTAATGGAATCCAATTTCGGTTTTCTTACCCTAAAACATCACAACAAAGTGGAGCAACGGAACGAATGAACACTTCTTTTCCAAGCTCCCTTGCCTCCTTAATATTGGGTCGAAGCCCTCCACATGGCCACACATTTACTAACGAAAATGATAAATGAGCCTAACTAAAGGGGCCTAAAAGGTGAACTAATGCATAAATGACTTGTACAGTAACTGTACAAGTCATTTATGCATTAGGTTACCTTTTAGGTCCGTTTAATTAGGTCCCTAGGTCCCTGTATCAAAGCTCATTTACTAAACATACTTCCCTCCACCGCTATCAATAACCAGATCCCTTTCACCAAATTATTCAACAAACCTCCTACATACACTCACCTACGTGTGTTTGGTTGCCTTTGCTACCTTCATAATCATGTCACTCACAAACTTGAACTGCAGTCTACCCATGCATTTTCTTAGGATACCCATCACAATATCGTGGCTATTGATGCCTTGATCTTGAATCCAACAAGATTATCATCTCTCGTCACGTAACATTTGGCGAGACCATTTTTCCCTTCAAGTCTATGTCACCTAATAACCCGCCAACCTACACTTTTCTTGACACCGAACCCTCCCAAATATCTACTCGCCTTATCACAAGCATGCCATATTCCACTCTTATACACTTCCCAAATCCCAACAGCTCACCAGGAAATTCCGCCCCAAACCACACCATTACAGCCCACGGCCCAACCTGATAACATCTCCATACACACCACGACCCACTCCACCGATACATCCCACGTCCCAATCTGTATCACCAACAGCCCCCACGACCCAACCTAATGACACGACCCAATCCACCATTACTACAACCCAACATCATTCCACGACTCCTTCGAAACCCCAACCCCACGGTCAAACGGTCCCAACTAGGCAGTGTCAAACACAACCCTGCTATAATTGTCATGTCTCTACTTTGTCTCCTATACCTCGCTCTCACTTGCATGCTATCCATCATCCATGACCATTGGAAACAAACTATGAGGATGAATATAATGCTTTAATTAAATGTTAATGTTGTTCGTTCTATATGGTCGTTTAGACATAAATTTCATGCATATGGTTCACTAAGTCGCTACAAATCCCGTTTTCTGGCCAATGGGCGTAGTCATACGGAGAGGATTGACTTTGATGAGACATTTAGTCCGATTGTTAAACCGTCCACCATTCCTACTTTGCTCAGTCTTGCGTTGTCACGAGACTTGACGGTTCATCAATTGGATGCGAATAATGCTTTTCTTCATGGATCATTATCTGAGTCATTATACATGCATCAGCCACTGGTTTTACTGGCATGACAGACCCAAATTATATTTGTCTTACTGCATCGGTCTCTATATGGTCTAAAACAGGCACCCCATGCTTTCTTAGTTTTTATATTGTCAGATGGGCTTTTAGTGCTTTTTAGCCAAAACTACGCACTTTTAATAATTCTACACCCTAGCTTGGTACCTAACAACCGATATTCACTTTCCCCTAATAATTGAGACTTACGGATTTACAGTTAATTAAGAAGTAAAAAAAAGGTAGAGATGGAGGTTGTGTATTTATATACATATTATGTATAAACATATACATACTAACATACTGGCTTCACAATTAACAGATATTTGTGATACTATGTTATAACATACCTATTCTTTCACACTTTCTGTATTTTTACAGTGTTCACATTTGCTGTATCTTTAGCTAATAAGGAGTGGGCTTTTGTATTTTTTCAGAATGAAAGGTATGAGCCAAAAGAACTGTACCTTTGGCTTAAAGACACCAGTCATAAAAAAATGAAATACAACTATATGGATTGCCAGCATTCATTAGAACTAACTGATATACGTGATCAATTTTGGCATGAAAACTATTAACTTGAAATTCTTTGTTCTAGCTTCTTGCTAGATTTTAATACAAATCGCCGTTCAAAAAAAAAAAAAAAAAAAAAATCTTGATCATTGAGTATTTATAATTAAAAAATATATCACTGAATATAATAGAATTCTATGAGCTGTGTATGCTAATTATAGTTCAGTGTTACACTATGACAAACAGTTATAGAAACTTTAGACTGCAGAACTTTTAAAATTTTGTACTAGATCAGAAGATTGGATTATGGGAATTAAAACTAGCTCAAAAAGCTTGGATATAGGTATACCTGTGTTTTGGTAAAAGTAGCAGTAGCAGTGAGCAGTAGCTGTGAGAAGTAGCCGTGAGCTGTGAGAAGTAGCCGTGAGCAGTAGCTGTTTTTTAAATAAAAACGTTTGGTAACATAGCTGTAAATATCCACAGCTCTTGTAAATATCCACAGCTTCAAAAGGAAGCATTGGGAAAAAAGCTTTCCTAAAAAATTGCTACAACTCATTGCTCCCTTACCAAACGAACATCAAAAATAAAAAAGCTCATTCTCACCGCTCATTGCCCCAAAAAGCTCCGCGCCAAACATAGCCCAACTCTAAGCTACATAGTTAAAGAGGGTTTACTAATCCCATGTTGGGCTTCATAATCAAAATTAACACACCCCAAACTATGACGTGCCATGTGGATGGTCACCAAGATAGAAGTTGAAATTAGCATTATCTAGCAAGTAAGGCAACAGAAATTTGGAACTGCATGTTAGTCAAACACAGAGTTATAACATATCCAGAAATACTCTACATAGAAAAACCAGAACAGTAATTTGGTCACAAAAGATGTAGATTCACAAATCAAGCGAAAAAGAACTTCCAGCGATCATCCTTGTGCGAAAAGATCATAAATGCATACGGAAACAATATTGATGGTGTTCCAAAAGACAGTTTCTTCCAAACATCGATCATAAACTCTTGTAGGCGTGAATGAAGCCCCTTTTCATGTAAACTGACCCACTACGGACTCACACATGGACCACACCCAATGCAGTTCCTTCTTCTTGTCTGCTATCACATTAGTTTCTGCCATCTCATTTATGTCAAGCCATTTCTTTGCCTTCTTAACCACATCATCCATCTTTGTCAAATCTTCCCCACTTAGCCTCTTCCTAATCCTCTCATCCTTCAATTTCATATCCATGACATAAACGTATTCATCCAATGCTGTATAGGCCTCCACCTTCTTTGTGTGCTCTTCATCTTTATCTTTGTATCTCCTGGAATCCTTTTAACATTCTGTCAGCATCTTCTTTTGAAATTTTTCGTTTGCTGCAGGTGATTGTGATCCCGTTTTTTATACCGGTTGTTAATTCCTATGCAGAAACTTTCAGAATGCCATCATCATCAATGTCAAAACAAATGGTTGCTTTGTGATACCCCTAGGGGCAATAGGGAGGTTGCTAAGCACAAATTCACCCAGCAAAATGTTGTCTATTGATCGACTTCTCTCTCCCTGATAAACCTTAAAAAGAATGGAAGATTGGTTGTCATCACATGTGCAACAATTCATTTTCTTTGCAACAGGTATGGGCGTGTTTTTTGGAATCACAACCTCCATGACCTCTCCATATGACTCCCAACCAAGCGAAAGTGGGATGACATCTAAATACATTAAATTTTTAACCATTTTATTGCCCTTGCCACTCATTTTTGCAGCCAAAATAGCTGCACCGTAGGCAACAGCCTCATCAGGATTTATCGTCTTGCAGAGGTCCTTACCATCAAAGAAATCTTGCAACATTTGTTGGACTTTGGGAATCCGAGTTGAACCACCAACAAGAACCACCTCATCCACCATTCTCTTCTCCCATTTTGCATATTCGAGACACTTTTCCACAATCTCCATACACTTATTAAAGATATCCATATTCAGCTCCTCAAATTTAGCTCGGAAAATTTTTGATGAAAAGTCAACACGGTCATACAAGAAGTCAACTTCTATGGAAGTGAAAGTTGCTGAGGACAGAATCCGTTTGGCTCTCTCGGAAGTGACCCTCAGCCTGTCCCAGTCTGTGTTTTGTTGCTGATATCCTTATTATACATCCTATTGAACTGTGAAACAAAGTGTTCAACCATGCGATTATCAAAATCCTCGCCACCTAAATGAGTACCACCACCTAAGTCAAAGATAAGCAAATTCTTTTTACCGCCTAACTTAGCCTTCTTGTCGAGCTGATATGCAATGGCAGCTGCAGTAGGTTCATTCAGCAACCGCAGAACATTGAGGCCAGCAGCATGCGCTGCATCCTTTGTTGCTTGACGCTGTAAATCATCAAAATAAGCAGGAACAGTGATCACTGCACTTTTCACATCAGTGTTGAGGTACGCTTTAGCTACCTCTTTCATCTTAGCTAGTAACATAGAAGATATTTCTTCAGCTGCAAACACTTTCTCATCACCCTTATATGTGACTGCCACCATCGGCTTACCACTTTCCCCTTCTATAATTTTAAAAGGCCAAACTTTCATGTAACCTTGCACTGTGGCATCATTAAACCTCCTTCCTATTAATCGTTTCGCATCTGAATCATTCATACCAAAAAAAAGTAATATTTTAACCACCACTAAAAAACAAAGTAAGTAACCAATAATTATATACCATTTGAGCCCAAATTTCTCGTAGTAAGTTTTATATTGGGTCATACTAACCGGACCCTCCCTACTAGGGAGGGCTACCATTTTTGTCGGGTCATACTAACCGGACCCTCCCTACTAGGGAGGGCTGACACTTTTGTCCCCTTGTCCCCCGCTTGTCCCCCATTATTTACAGTGCAGCACAATTTTTTTTCCAGTTTCTGTTCCGTATTTCTAACAGTTTTATAGTTTTTGTCAGTTTCTGTTCCGTATTTCTGTTCCGCACTTTCAGGTTTATAGTTTTTTGATATAAACAAAATTATAAAAATAAAAATAAAAAATCAAAAAAAAATAAAAAATAAATAAAAATAAAAAAATGGGGGAGGGTCCGGTTAAGGTTTTTTGGGAGGGTCAGTATATCACGTGCCATTTTTGTCCCCCTTGTCCCCCACTTGTTCCCCACTATTTACAGTGCAGCACAGTTTTTTTCCAGTTTCTGTTCCGTATTTATGACAGTTTTATAGTTTTTGTCAGTTTCTGTTCCGTATTTCTGTTCCGCACTTTCAGGTTTATAGCTTTTTGATATAAATTAAATTATAAAAAAAAAATAAAAAAAAAATAATAATAATGGGGAGGGTCCGGATAACAAAAATGGGGAGGGTCAGTATATCACGTGCCTTTTATATTTAGTCAGAGACATCAAAGTTGGGAGTTTGACTACTAGAAAAGAATATTGAAGCACATCTTAAGACCTAAATGTTCTGTAGTATCTCAAAACACGTACTCTTAGATAAACTATAAAGACAAGTTACACAATGCAAGACAAGTTTGATACCTGTATATAATTATATACCCCAAAAGAATTTATATAACTTTACATGTATATCATAAGGTCGTGTTAACCATAAAGCAAGTGAGCAAGTGTTTTAGGCACCAAATTTTATACGGCCCCAAAATTTGTATAACTTTATATGTGTATTATCAAATAGTCCAAGAAAATTAGTAAGTTTTACTAACTATAACATTAAGTTTCAGTTGAAGTTCTTCACTAATATCAGTTGTCAAAGCTAGAGGCTTAAACTATGTCAAAGTTTTAATATGACTTTTTTAATAATGCATAAATTATTAGGGCGAAGCATCCTTTTAGATCTCCCCAATCTATGTTTTCATGTTGCTTCAAACCAGGTTATATACTTATATAGTTATAATCTTTTCATTTATTTTTATTTTAGCAATAGATTTCCAGCTATATGTGAGGTTGTATACTTATATAGTTCTAATCTTTTAAACCTCTCGGAAGCTTGAAAGCAAGATAGACGGAAGTAATAAATTACAAGAGAAATAATACCGTAAACCGTGTTGGCAGGGTTCATTGCAACTTGATTTTTGGCTGCGTCACCAATGAAACGCTCGGTATAAGTGAAAGCAACACAAGAGGGTGTTGTCCTGTTGCCTTGTTCATTAGCTATTATCTCCACTCGATTGTTTTGCCAAACAGCTACGCATGAGTATGTTGTACCTAAATCTATCCCGATGGCTGGAGCTTCACCTTTCTTACCGGTCTTACCCATATCATCCACAGAATTTTAAAAGGCAGTATGATAGTTGCATACTTGCATGTGCTTACAAATACAGTATAATTAGACGATTTATATATGCTACAAGATTTAAATTATGAAATACATTGGAAAGGAGTTTCTGTCAGACTGTATGTGTATGCATGGGATATAGGGAAATGATGGTTAACAAAGAGTCTAGTTTTTAATCATCATTATTTTTTCATATACACGGATGAAGGTCGCTCAACTTTAACATAAGGCTAGACGGAGTGAGGCGTTCCAAGGGGGCAACCTTGCCTGGATCGCCCCTCAAGTAGCCCCAAACACCGCCCCGCCCATGGCAACCTTGCCTCTTTAACTTTCAGGCGATATATTTGTATCGCCTTATTTTTTTTCTTTTACCCAGTTATTGTTTGCCACGTGTACAAGGTTTATATTACTCCAATTATTGTCTGCCACGTGTCGTGAGTCGCCCCTCAAGTTGCCCCAAACACCACTCCCCCTTTTTTTTGAGGCTACCCAACTTGCTGACTCAGCGCCACATGGCGCGAGTCGCCCCTCTCCTGGGTAGCCTCACTCCCTTTAGCCTAAGACTAAAGGGAGTGGGGCTACCCAACTAAGGGGCGACTCGCGACACGTGGCGCTGAGTCTGCAAGTTGGGTAGCCTCCAAAAAAAGGGGAGTGGGGCTACTCAGGAGGGTGGGGCGACTCCTGACACGTGGCACTTCTAATGATTGATTTTTTGATTGATTTTTCAACTTTTTTTTTTTTTTCAACTTTTTTTTTTTTTTTTTTTTTTTTTTTTTTTTTTTTTTTTTTCATATTATATAAATAATATTAAAATTAAAAATTATTCAATATTAACTTATTAATAATATTAAAAATTAAAAATTATTCTTAAACTAAAAATACATTTTATATAAATAATAACTAAAAATACATATTAAAAATTATTCTTAAACTAAAATTACATATTAAATACTAATAAAACATAAATATTACATAATTGTTATACCTAATAATACTAAAAATTATTCTTCATCACTAACAAATCCGTCGACTTCTGGAGGCAGGTTTTCGTCTTCAATCGGGCCACGATTATCCCATACATGATCCACCAAATCCGCCTTAAGCATATTGTGTGTTTCGCGGCTTCTAACGACGTTTGAATTCTCAATGCGTTGCTGCATTGGAGTTTCTTGAGTCCAATACTCGGGGTTTAATGTCTGATCGTGCTCGTTGTAATCTTGACAAAATGCCTTGTCCTCATCCTCCAAAATCATGTTATGGAGAATAATACAAGTATACATGACGGCATGCATTTTCTCCTTCTCCCAATATCTTGATGGAAAACTAACAACTTTCCACCTCTTTTTCAAAACCCCGAACGCTCTCTCAATATCATTCTGTGCCGACTCTTGTTTCTTCTTAAAGTATTTTCTTTTTTCATCAACTGGGTCGGTGAAAGTCTTCACAAAGGTAGTGTATTCCGGGTATATGCCATCACCCAAATAATACCCGGCTCTGTAATAATTACCGTTTGCATAAAAAGCAGCTACAAATTGAAAATGAAAACGTCTTAGTAAAACATAAAAAGTTATAAAATACATAATTCATTTATTAAAAAATATAATAACCTGTTGGCGCCAACCCAGATATAATTTCTTCAAGTATAGGTGAAGACTCAAACACGTTGATGTCGTTGTTTGATCCTTGCTGACCAAAATAAGCGTTCCAAATCCATAAATCGGTAGACGCAACCGCCTGAAGTATCAACGACGGTTTCCCAATATCCCCTCGTGTGTGTGTGCCCCGCCATGCGGTCGGACAAATCTCCCAGGGCCAGTGCATGCAATCAATACTACCAATCATGCCCGGAAAACCATGAACCTGCTCATGCACCTCGTAAATACGTTGTAGATCCGTCCAAGTCGGTCTACGTAGATACGTCGGCCCATACATCTCAATAATACCTATTAATAGTTAAAAAGTAACAATTGAAAAAACACTAACTAACTATACTAAAAATATGTAGTAATTCTAACTAATAATGATACAACTAATAATTCTAACTAATAATAATACTACTAATAATTCAAAAAAATACTAACTAATAATAATACTACTACTAATTCTAACTAATAATAATACCTTGACAAAATTTAGTCAACGTATCCCGTGAAGTCCTCGCTGACATTTCCAGGTTCTCGTCAAATGAATCGACGCTCGATCCGTATGCTAGTTGACGAAGCGCGGAAGTACATTTTTGTATTGAGGTGAAACCTAACTTCCCACGACAATCATAATTTTGTTGAAAATACGGGTACTCTTCTTCCAAATCATTTGCTATCTTCAAAAAAAGCCGCTTACTCATACGAAAGCGTCGTCGAAATACCCGCGCATCGAATACCGGTTGATCAACAAAGTAAAAACGCATCAACCTCTCGTTTGCCTCCTCTCGACGACGATTCACATACGCCCTTCTTCTTAAAACGGGGTCATCATCTTCTACCCGCTCTTTCACGTCTTCAATAAATGTATTAACGGTGTTATAAATGGCACCTTCAATCGCCTCATATAGTTCCGAAGAATCGGAACTTGATGATGAGGATGACGAATCTTCAAAATCTTTGATGAGGCGAAAAGTGTACCGCTTTTAAGGGGTCATTTAAGCCTTAAATCGTATTTATTTGATCAAATATTGCCCTAAATCGTTCCTTTTGTCATTTTAGGTACTTTTGAGGAGAAATCTGGAAAAGGAGGCATTTTGGACGTTTTTGGAGCATTAAAGTGAAGAAAACGGCAAAGTCTCAAAAATCGGCTAAAAGTTACTCTTGACGGCGTCACAATTTACTCTAGACGGCGTCATGCCTTGGCAAGAAAAGTTGGACGTGAAATTTACTCATGACGGGCCAGTGAAAATAGCATGTGAATTCTGACGGCGTCACGCTTTAACTTGATCAAGGGCGTCACGGCTTAAATCATAAGGGGACGGCGTCACGTTCACGAGCTGACGGCATCAAACCTTGATAAGCCAGAATGGATTTTGGAAGAGCTAAAGAGGGACGGCGTCAAGAAGGTCATCCGGGAACCCTAAAAGCGGCGAGGTGACGGCGTCACACTCCATAAGGTGACGCCGTCAGATCCAAAAATCTATATATAGTTTTCTAATTTTTTTGTCATTAAGGAGAGCTTAGTGTGTGGAGTTTTGGGATAAAACCCTAGGACGAATTCAGCTACTTTTTCAGGGCTTTTTGCCTTGAGATCTTCCATGTTTCATTGAAAGATAAGTTATCAATTAATCATTCAATATGTCTATGTGTTGTTTGATTCTATCTTATTCTTGTCTTTTGTTTAACATGTTAGGCTAAATTTATCTTGTGTTTGCTTAGATCTAATGAAACCTAGCTATTGATTATTGGTTGTTAGTGTGTTGTTAGTTGTATTGGATGATTGTTTATCTATGTTAGGCTTAAGAAAACTGGCTAACTTCCTATTCGGTAACTTGCTTGAACGTCTTAAGAAACATGAACCAAATGCGTACTAAAGGTTTTTATGGTTGTATTTAATGCACAAGCGAATTCTAGTGATCCCATGTTAGGAGCTTCCTAGCCGGCTCGACATAGGAGTGAAGTAGGAGCTTGTAGAGTTGGGGAAGTAAGTACGCCACCCCACGAATGGTATTAAGGAATACACCCGTCATCCACGCGACTAATACACACTAATTAACCGGTAAAAGATAGTTAGGGAGTAAGGAAATCTAAGTAAACACATTTCTCTACACATAAGTTTCTCACCACATTTTCATTTTTGTTATTTTATTTTATTTGCATTCGTAGTAAATTGGGTTAGTTGACTAGCAACTAATTCCGCCCACTCCTTCAAACCCGAGATTTTACTTGCTTTCATAAAATTATAAAAACATAAAAAAAGAATCTTCCTCAACCCTTAGACCTAATTAGAGTAGCCTTTCATACCTAACGAACACTATTCCCTGTGGAGAACGATCAATCCCCCGTACTTACCACTACACTATACTACATCGGTCAGGTACACTGCCTGGTGGGGTTGTAAGCCTCTTGAGATCCCTCGAGAGGTAAAACCTGTTGTAAGGTTACAAAACCACGCAATCAATGACGAATCTTCAAAATCTTCCATAAAATATTTTTTTACGTTATGGTGGGTTTTTTAAAAAAAAATAAGAGTGTTGTGTGTGTGTGTGTTTTTTTTTAAATATATGTTGTGTGTTTTTTTTAAATGAAGATCGAAGGTATATATAAAAAAAAGAAGAAGATGTGAGCCGTTTACAAACGGCTATATTTATCGAAGATACAAAACGAACCGGCGATCCATATCGATCGCCTGAGGCCCAAGTCGCCGGGGGGGGGGGGGCGGTGTAGCCGGCGATCCACCGGCGATCCAATGGCTAATCGCCTCTGGTTCGCTCCACTCCGCTCGGTCAACTTTAACATAAAATAACCACAATGCTATGTCACATCCAAAGGTGACGAGTAACCTCTCTTTTCCAGAAAGTCCACCTCCAAACACCGTTAATGCCTTAAGGCATCTTTCAATTTCATTGTATAAATCTGTAACAATTCACATTTTTTAGGTCATTATTTAATCAGTTAATTTTACTTAATATTTTTATTTTAAGTAAATTTACTCTTGCGAGTAACTAGATATGTTATCCTGCATACATCGTTAAACATACATTTAACTTAAACCGACACTTGACAATATATAATATAACTATTTTTATGCATTTTGGTTTCTTACAATCATAAATTAAATATCCCTTTTTTACTTTTGCATTTTTTAATTAAACTTTGCACATTTTGCGTTTTGCGCGTTTTCAATTTTTAAACACCATGTAATCACCCAACAAGCTCAAGGATCACCTAAAATGTCAAATTAGATTTTGATGACAATTTTTAACATTTTTGTAAGTTTTGTATTGTTACGTTACGCGGTTTTAAGTTTCGAATCTTAAAAACTCCACATTTGTAATTACCGGGATCAAACTATACACTAAATGGTACACTTTATGCCAAAAATCACCAACTAATACCACCTCATAAGAGGTGGCGTTTAAAGGAAGTGTCTTATGACACTTGTGCTCTTCTCATCTTACTTGCTTTTTACCAAATAAAAACTATTTCTTCCAAAACCACTAGACATGCAAACCACCATATTGTGGATCTCAAAACTAGCCATTTTATTTGGTTCCTTCACCTTCTTTCGTGGCATATACAGCCCCAAATCACCATCATCATAAATTTTTGCTACAAGATATTATGCAAGGTTTGAAGATCTAGTGTTCTTGTCCTCGATTCCTTGTGTTTTTCTGTAAGAAAACCACATCATATTTTTCATATCACTACTGATGTATATTTCATTTCATGTATTTTTCATGTTTCATATGCTTGTTGTATTAATTTATGCATTGTACATACTTTAAAATACCAAAAACTATGATTGGGACTAGATTTGCAAAAACCATTTGGACCAGGGATTGTTCTCATAATTTCTGCATTTAATCAGTAGACTTTGAGTTTTAGATAAAAATATAGGGCTGTAGATCCATCTCTTAGCTTCAATTTTCCGGGGGGAGGGTCGCATGGCGATACCCGATGATTTAATTATAAAATAAACGGTAAAACTTGTCAGAAAACACACACCATATTTTAAACGTAAAAAACTCATAGATTAATCACTTCTGAGACTCGGTCCAGTTTTATGAAATGTAGGTAGCACCTTAACTTGAACGTAGCCGAAAACCCCACATAACAAGGAGTTACGAAACTTAATTTATCGCAAAAATGGTGGGATTGTTTGAAACTGTCCAGATAAGACCTGACATATAAGGATAAAATGGTAATTTCAATTAGGCTATGCAATTTTAAGAGCTATAAGACCCACAAATCTAATTAGTACAGTTAAATACCTTTCCGAAAATATAAAATTTGAAGCATAACTCCTTACAGTTTAAGAGAAACGTAATTTTTAGTGACAAATATCCACTTTTAATCAAAACCCGCACTTAACTTAAAAATTATTTAACTTATCAAAATTTGTTTAAAAATGGTCAAATATATTTTTATAACACCTATAAACATTATAAATAACGATGAAATTTATATAACTATTTTATAAACTTGAAAATTTGTAAATTAATAATTTTTAAGCTAACACTAATATTATACTTATACCCAAAGTAGTAGGACCCACTTTCGGGAATAAACCCGATAACTCATTTTTAGACAATTTGACCACATATCGACACAATAGGATACTTGAACTGTAGAAATATCATAAAAACAAGAAAGTCGGACAACTTATATATTAGGGCTCGTAACACTTTCCTAACTTGTCAATTTTAGTCCCTATCACTTTATAAATATTAAAAACTCTATGTACAATTGCATAATTGATATAATAATTATATAAAACTTTCTTACATTCATACTCTATTATTTTAAAACCTAAGACGCAACATATTATTTTTAGGTTGCTCGTGGGACTTCTCGGTTACTCGTCACTTTATTTACATCTTGCTATTCACTTTTGTTTATGGTGAGTTTATAGCCTCATTTTAACTCTTTAAACTGTTTACAAACCCATTGGGGGAGATATATGTTATTTTACAATTTGGACACAAGTGCTTTGAACTGTATGCTTACCTGAATGTATTATTGCCTAAGTACCGTTATTATGACTGATAATGTGGTTCTGGTGGTCGGATTTGGTGAAAGATGAAGAAGTTCATCTTTCTAGAGAGAGAGTAGTGAGAGGGTGGAGGGAATACCGGTTAATGTTTATCTTTATTAAAAGCAACAAATGAATACACAATATTTTCCACACCCCACATGAAGAGACATGTGGGGTATTTATAGGACCCTTTACATCACTATCTTTGCCAATTAAACATAAGTAGTCCCTGCGTTAGCTACTTAATACACATCTAGTCCAATTCACGTGAGTGACGACATCTTTATATTAAAGCGAGTCTAACAATCTCCCTC
This sequence comes from Artemisia tridentata subsp. tridentata, assembly GCA_021014915.2. Lineage (NCBI taxonomy): Eukaryota > Viridiplantae > Streptophyta > Magnoliopsida > Asterales > Asteraceae > Artemisia > Artemisia tridentata. The sequence continues at coordinate 73,956,361 of CP139507.1, forward strand.
CAAGATGTCGTCACAAGTGAATGGTTATAAAGAGACCTATAAATAAAGTAAATTACAATAATAAACTTTTGTTGAAGCGCAGAGTCTCTGTAGTCTAGATCCTGAGGCAGACTTGAAGTTCTCTATTCCAAAAGATCGCAGCTTCGATCTTTGGTGCTGACGGCACACATCCTTGTAGCTCTGAACTTCAACTGTAATGTACTAGTTAGGTTATTACTCCCTCCTAACTAGTGAGCCCTTTATTCTTTTCTGCTCCCTCCTGAAACGACAACTCTCTTTAGTCTTCTAACACGTAGCGGAGACTGTAGCACAATGGTTGTCGTTCGGGAGCATCAACATATCTCACAAAGTATTTGCATCCAAGTAGGTAATAAGCCATCCTTCTCCCTCCTTATCCTTCTCCCTCCTGATGATTGCGAGTTATCGGAATCATCATATGATAGTGTACATGGCTTGGATTACCTTTAACTTGAAGCAATATTAAAGCCATAACAGCCCTTCGAAGCATAATTTCGTGAGACTATGTTAAAAAATACTCTCAATACTTCTCTCAAACCAATCCTGAAAAATTCACCGGCTTCATGTAAATGACCACATATGGAGACAACCCGATATGACCAATTTGAAAACGAAGTAAACACCCCCCTCAAATGTGACTTAATCTTGTACGAAAGTGTGACTAAGAACCGATACTGAGCACTATAACGTAACTCCTTAAAGCATAGGTCGTTTCATATACCCATCCAACCTTCCTTAATAGTATATGAACATCTCTTGAATTATCCACATCTTTGTGTGACACTGAGTACTACAACGTATCTCCTTTAAGTGATAGTTAAATAGGTCTTCGTCCATCCACCCCTTGACCTATGAAAACTAGATAAATCAAGACTTAATCACTACACCCATGAGTGCCCAAACAAGTATATCTAAAAGTCATGCATCCAACCAACCTCTAGACTTTGAGATAAATAAGTACACATGCACGAAAAATGTTACTTCAAAATCAAATCAATAATACCATTCTTCTCCGTAGTCATTCTTCTGAACCAAATTAGCCGTGAACGATGTATCCCCGTGATTGTTGCGATGGTATCCCTATATCCCCCCCCCTTTTTTTTCATAATTTGAAATACACTAGGAAATGCAATAATAATGATCTCGGAAAAATTTGAGTGTAACAGATTTTGACGCCAATTTTCACCTAAAAAATTCGAATTTTGACTAAAAAATTTTGAATTGAGCCAAAATTTTCACTATTATACCAAAATTTGAATCTCGTGTAAAAATTGAACGTTTAATCACCTGAAAAAAATTAAATTTTACTCGCATTTTCCCGCCAAAAAACTCTTTTTTGAAGGGATTCTAAGTTGAAGAGTATCAAAGTGGAAGGATTATAAGCGGACATATTTCTCAATTTCGATAGAATAGAATTGCGAAAAAACCCCACAATTGCGAAAGAAGCACCAATTGCGAAAATACTCACAATTGCGAAAAAGTCACCAATTGCGAAAGAACACGCAATTGCGAAAAAAATCACCAATTGCGAAAAAAATCACCAATTGCGAAGGTCTCCACAATTTCGAAAAAATATTCTATCGCAATTCTTATACAAGAATGCGAAAAGCCCACAATTGCGAAAAAGTCACCATTTGCGAAAAAATCAACAATTGCGAAAGAGATGACTTTTTATCGAAATTCCACCGATATTTGAGGTCCACTGTTCACTTTTCCGACCAACTTTTAGCAACCCAGATCTGACCATAAACCCATTTTGAGCATAGAACTCAACTATATATCCATCAGATCGTCACTTTTCACGGATTAAATGACAAAACAATCTCAAGCAAACCTTGAAGCTAGAACTGTTACCAGATCTGACCTCGTATGACCATGGATTTGAGATTTTTTGACCATCAAAGATACATAAGACCAGTAATAGGCCCGTTTTTATCTAATGAAACGGGAAAAAAATTCCGATGACTAAAAAGAGGATAAAAAACGGCCTAAAACATGTAATCGAACCACAAAATCAGTAAAGAAGACAACCTGAAACGTATCTCACCATGAATCGTCTCCTGTTTAGCTCTTGATACCAATTATTATGACTGAAAATGTGGTTCTGGTGGTCGGATTTGGTGAAAAATGAAGAAGTTCATCTTTCTAGAGAGAGAGTAGTGAGAGGGTGGAGAGAATACCGGTTAATGATTATCTTTATTAAAAGCAACAAATGAATACACAATATTTTCCACACCCCAAATGGAGAGACATGTGGGGTATTTATAGGACCCTTTACATCACTATCTTTGCCAATTAAACATAAGTAGTCCCTGCGTTAGCTACTTAATACACATCTAGTCCAATTCATGTGAGTGACGACATCTTTATAAAAAAGCGAGTCTAACAAAGTCGCATGGAGAATGTTTTGATGGCTTGCATTTTGTTATCATTCGATAAACCTTTATAAACTTTTATATTTACATATTATGCAATCTAAAACTATTTGGGACCTCTATCGAATGATAAACTTTTAAAAACGTCTCATTTAGAGTCGTTTTCTATGATTATGACTGTTATACTAATAAGTAGCACCCCAATGATATTACATTCCGCTGCGATATATTGGGGGTGTTACAAAATCCATTCAGTTGTTCATTTGTAATTAGCTATTCATTTTGTAATCATCTTATCTCTTGTAACAAACCTACAACTATTAGTAACAAATTATTTGTTCTTCTTTGGAAATTCATTTTTTGTTTACTGAATTTTCTGTTAGTTGAATTGATCTTCTTTTGAATACCCTTTACCCAAAAAATTGATCTTCTTCATTTCACTAGTTGAATTCTGGAAGATCATTATCAAATAACAAATTAATCACAATTTTTTTTTAAACTAAAGTAGATACACGTGGCGATTCATTTTGCTTTTGTATATACATTGCATGTTATAGGTACCGTAGCTTGGGTCGGATAGGAATGACAATGGGGCAAGTTTGGGGCGGGGCGGCCATCCCCATCCTCAAATACGATTACAAAAATCATCCCAAACCCGCCCCAATACTTATTGGCGGGGCATCCCATTGGGGCGAGATGCTCTCCCAAACCCGCCTCATTCTCCATTAGGGATCTTAATTATCGGGTTTTTCTTCTTTGGGCGCGATGCTCTACCAAACTCGTGTCGTTCCCCGTTTATTATTGTTTTTAAACTATTAACAATTTGATTTCATGCAATAACTTGAAAAATCGAGAACTTATTAATAAATTAAGCATTTCCCTTATAAAGACTTCGACAATAGTGTCAAACATAGATAACGATATGACATTCGTGTCGTAAATCATAACTTAGTTAGAATATTATGACATATAACAAGTTTCTATGATCACAATTTCCGATATTACAAAGTTAAAAACTAACGAAAGTTAGTGAATTATATATTTAGTACTAAAGACTAACATAATATTTTATGTATATTATATGTATACGTATATATATGTTTCGAGGTGGGGCGAGGCGGGGATGTTATGCCCCGTTCCCGCCCCAAACCCAAATAAGAATCCCCGTACGTTAAGGACCCGAACCCACCTCGTAACCCGATAAGCATGCCCCGCCCTGCCTCAAAAAGTTCAGGTTTCGAGTTATCCCACCGGCTTCTGGTTTTTTTGCCATCCCTAGGGTTGGATGTATATGCATTCTTGTATATTTGCTTCTAACCCCTTTAATAATTTTGTTACATAATAAGTACTTTTTTTAAAGTCACATTTCTACTCCAAACTTCCAAAGCTAGCTAGCACCACCTTAGTTAATTAAAAGTACATATATATACTCCATCAGGCGATACATGTTATTTTGCATGAGCATGCTAGTGACATGACTATTTTCTCATTCTTGTGTGAGAAATTGTTTTCATTTTCGCTTTATCATGAATAGCTAGCTTTATCGTGAGATTATGGCCAGAATATCTCAACAGAAATAATGTTCTGTAAAGTGCCCTTGAATATAAAAATACTACTTGTAAGGTTTAGGTTGATCCCTTTATATATTGGTTGACCTTTTAAAACTTTCATCATTGATTCTCTATGTGTTGTTATTACTGCTACAAATGGAGGTGTTGTTCCTACAGAATCTCACTTATTCTTGGCTCTTTTTAATAAATATATAAGAAACATTATGAAATTTGCCATGCACATCAAGATTTCCTTAGTTTTAAAGGCACAAGAGAATTCTTAATTATATGGCGTTTATAACAAGAGACTGTCTTCTTGACTCATATTGGTGATATTTTCACCATGCATGAAAGTGCAAATCCGTCATTTGGTTACCAAGCTATCTAACTAGCTATTAGCTAGGATCCAGTGTTAGGATATGCAAAACCACGTGTGCGTGCACACGCACACTCAAAACTTGTCGTTATGGTAACCTTTGAGTCTCCAAGATCAAAGAGTTATAGCAAAAGGGCATGCATTCTAAAGTTTAATTTGCTCGATTCAATGGGCTAACTGGCTAAGACTATATAGTTTTGGTAGAAATTCTTATATGATTCGGTTACTCTTAAAATATTCCATGCTGAACAATTTTTTCATTGCTTTTTTGCTACCACCTTCTTAATGTTGCCATTTTATTGCTTTTGAGAACTATATATAATCATTAGCTTGAAGAATACGAAAAAAGAAAACCAAAATTCCAATGTCTCCAACCATTGAGATTCTTTTTTCCTTTCAAGTTTTACTTAATAAAATAAAAACATATGGATACCTTGGACTTGTAGCACTAGCAAGAATGTTACCTCTTTGTTCCCCCATAAGAGATGGGATGCAATTATTTGTCCCACCATAGCCATATAGGGTCATGTTTTCTTTTCTTTCTTTTTCAATGGGTCACACTAACCGGACCCTCCCTACCATGTGGGGTCCGCCTACTTTAGTCAAAATGTACAAGTTTTAAAGCAGACAGTACAGCGGCGGCAGCTTGGTCAAGTCAACACACCCTCCCTCAGTATATCTCCACCCTTTTTCAATTGGTAGAATAACTGCAACTAAATGAATGTATCAATCAAGATTCTAAAAAAATCTAATCAAGGTACAGTTAAAGGAAAGCAAATTGTTGTTTGTGATAACACTGACCCCGCAAACTGTTGCGTTCATCCTCTAAACACGGTCGACAATATTATTGGTTCAAACAAATGGCCGTACGTACATTCATGGGAACTTGAGTGTGAAACACATTCGAACCAAGTAAAATTCTCCCTTAGAAGGATCAACATGACCTACTATACGTAAGAAATGATAACGTTCCGTTAAAACAAATCATTATGATCATTTATGAAAGATATTCGGGTTTTATAATAATCTTAAAGCTGCACTTTTGAGTTTTCTGAGTTAGAATTAACCCATCTTAAATATCAAATCACGTAACTTTAATTATGATTTCTAAAAAAAATATTTAATGATGCCTTTCTTTTGCCCTACCATGAGAGTTAGTTTAAACGTCTATCATATTTGATTTTAACTTGGGTCCAGGTTTCATTTCAAAGTTTTTAACTAAAGGGGAAAGATTTCGTGAACGAATTCGATCGTTTGTAAAGTATCAAAACCATCTCCCACAGTGGATTTAAAAAAATGAATGTTAGCGACAACCATGTATAGTTTTTAAGTTTTAAGGTATCAAGTGAAGCTCAGTGATACGTGTTCACAACGTATTTGATCATTCAAGTAATAGAAAAGTACGTGTTGTGATCAATAGCATATGTGTAATAACCTAAATCATATCTCTTCTTAATTTGTTGTTTCATCTTCATCACTGTTTTGCATTGTTTTTCAATCAAATGCTCATCAGGACTTGCATAAAACAATATGTCTTTCATTGTTATTCTTGTTGAAACATGAACATTTGTCGTTGTAGTTCAATTTTTTGTTGCCTTTGTGAGTACTACTTTTCTTCCATCTCAATTTCCTGCCTTTTTATCTCCAAAAAGGAGTCCCGGTCTTCCTTATTTTGTGAGAAAAAGGCGAGTGGATTCCCAATCTTCCTTTTGATGTTGTTGTGGGTACATTTGTGGGTTATACGGAGGTATGAACGAATTGTTTGGGTAAGTAGGTTGTTATTGTTGATGTGGTTGCGATTGTGTGCCTCAAACAAAATTTGCAGGTTGAAAATTAACAGTTGGTGAGTGAATCAAATGAAAATTGAAATTGGGTATTGGCGACGTGTTTTTGTGTTCTGGTTTTGAGAGTTTTTTAAGACATTTTGTGAGTTGAGAGTATAAGAATATAAAGAAATAATGTGTTTTGAAAGTGTGAATAAAGATAAAAGGGCATTTTGGTATTTATAGATGTATAAAGTTATTTAAAATTTAATAAATTTAAAATTAAAAAAAAATCTGGGTATATATAGATGTATAAAGTTATTTAAATTTTAATAAATTAAAAAAAATAATAATAATAAAACAACCAACGGCTAGAAATCCAATTGTTGGTTTTGTTACACCCAAAAATATAAGAAAAATCTGTTGGGCATATCTATTATTTTAGAGGAGTAAATAATGTATTTAGACAACATTTTTATGATACATGAAATATGTTTTCAAGATTTGAGGGTTTAGCAAGCCGTAGTAATTTAATTTACAAAAAATGAGAAAGTGCATGTCAAAAACAGTCTATGTGTGGCGTAGAGACTTTCATTAACTTGAGAACAGAGTCTCTACAGAGTAAAAAGTTCCCTCCTCTACGGCGTATAAAGGTTCTGTGGGGAAAAAAAAAAAATAGAAGTTTGTGGTTTGGTTTCACACATCACAAAGTCGGTCGGTCGGTCGGTCTATCGACCGAGTTCCGCATTTTCATCACCAACGAGGCAACGACGCATGGATTAAGGGATTAAGGGTTTGTAGAGAGGATGCGTTTTAGCGGTCACCAACGCGTGCGTGAACCTCCAATTACACTCGACCTTATTTCAGTAATAAAATATACACACGTTAACGTACGTGTAGGCTATTCACTTGTAAGTTTAAAATATTAAACGATCTATATGCAACTTCTAAGCAACAAATTGTTTTACTAGTATAGTGTTGACAATCAATGATTTTAAGTGGATTTCAACAAAGTTAATTCAATTTGAAATTTAAAGTGCCATAATTAAACTTTTAATCAACAACAAACACCTAGATCAACTTGGACACATGCAAACACTTGAGAGGCAATTATCATATTCATCTACCATAACTTTTTCCATTAGAAGTGCTAGTTAGTTTTTTCCATGAAATAATTAAGTTTACAACGATAAAACCAATGGTGATTTAAAACAACAAAATTGGCTAAAATGGGTGCAACACATCTTAACTCGTCTCGTGTATTGAAATGTTTACAACGTATATATTATATCATTTAATATCATACTATTAATCATCATAGTTGTGTTATACGTGATGTCATCATGTCTAAAACATTACCATTTGTGGAATTTAAAAATGGAGCAAATGCTCAAATAGTATGATGGCCAACACGACCCACAATTTGTAACTCGTATTAGAAAAATATACTATTTGACCCTGGACCTCAACTTTTTGTCTAACGTCGTTCCAAACCGAAAGCAATTAACTACTATATGCTCTTCCGGTTTCAACTAGATACCATGTTGGAGAGATACTTGTAAACCAAGACACATGCTATTTATGGACTTATATGTCTTATCTTCTATAGATGTGAGACGGTTTGCTACTTTCTTTTTAAACATTATTCCTCCTTAATGTTTGAACTTTGAACTAAACAAGTAAAAAGGAATTTTTCTAATTTTAAATATAAACTAGACGTATATTCGTGCAAATCGACGGTATATAGCGGCAAATAATTATAGTTTCGAAATCGCGATTCTGATTCGACATTTAATGCAAAGCGTGTGGTTTTTAAAATACAAGGCGTGTGTTTTTTAAAATTAATATAATGTGTGCTTTTGAAAAGTTGTCAAGTTTATAATTGATCAAGCTTAAAATGTATTAAAGAATACTTAAGGGTAATTAAAGCAAACTACATTCATTTAAAATTTCAAGATTCAAGATTTCAAGAATGGTATTCACTTTTTAATAGTGTAGATAAAAGTCAAGACGTTTTGTACTATTCATTGAATAGTAAAGTTAGAGGATAAAAGGCAAAAATTGTCCTTTTAATTTTAATTGTGTCGCAAAAATAGTCCATGTAAAATCACAAAAAACGTACCTTTCGTTTACATGCGCTCGCAGAAATAATCATTGCATTAAATCCAGGGATTGTTCATGTAACGGAAAATTACATGAACAAAAATAGTCATTGCGCCAAACCCTCTAATTTTATTTGCCTCTCAAAAATAGTCGATGTAAAATCACAAAAAAACGTCCCTTTCGTTTACATGCGCTCGCAGAAATAGTCATTGTGTTAAATCCAGGGATTGTTCATGTAACGGAAAATTACATGAATGTCCTTTCGGTTTTCTTGCGTTGCAGAAACAGTCTCAAAAAATTATAATAAAAAAAAAAATCGTCCCTGACATTACTTCGAATTACACGAATAGTTCTTAAATTAACCCACGCCCCGCAGCGAAGTGCGGGTATAAAACTCCTCGTTTAAAACAAAGAACGATAATGCCAATTGATCATGAGTCTTTCGCTCTATAACTTTATAAAGAGTTTATATCTTTTTGATCGTGTATAGTACTCCCGAACCCAACATACTGGGCCGGGCATACTCATAACCAACCGCGGAAGAATCAAGACGGACAAGCGTACATCAGAGACTCCAGTCTTGCCAAGCCGGACAAGAACACGACCCGGCCTCTCCAGGCTGGGCCGGAACACATCACCGCCCGCCGCCACGCCGCCAAAAGCCAGATCTCTTGGGATTATGTCCCCCACGTGATCTAACACCTACCTACTAAGGGATGCGTAGTTCGGCTGGCAGAGTCCCGAGGCAACTACAGGTCTTGACTGGGTAGTATAAATACCCCCACCTCATTTATTACTCTCAACTAATAGCATTAACTCTCACATAGTCCGCACATACACTTTCTATCTCTAAACAATTTACTTACTCTCACACCGGAGGCCAACCGTGGAAGCCCCCTTCCGCGGTTAGACTAACGGTGGTGCTTTTTCTTAGCAGCTTAACGAAGTACTTAGCACAAAATCCGCCCCTGCCAAGAGCTAGTCTAACCTAGGTCTTGCATTGAGCCCAAGATTTGTACTAACAAGTTGGCGCCATCCGTGGGACCAGTTACACAACTGCGTTTCTAAAGAGATTTACCATGAGTAACCAAGTGAATGACTCCTCCCCAGCCCAAGAGCGTTCAACAGTACGGAACACTCTTGGGAAGGGGAAGAGCAAAGAAGGAGAGCACCATTTAGACTCCCTTCCGGAAGAGGCGATAAGGGAATTTTGCGACAAGCATTATGACCAACTATTGCCCTTAATGGCCGAGAAAGTCCATGCGGAAAAGTTGAGGCAAGTAAAAACCCGCCTCGACTTCGATGATGAGTTACAAGGAAACTCACACTCTCGAGAGCGATCTCAAAACTCTGAGTCAAAATCCTTGGGGGAAAGAAGAGATGGGAGAAAGCGGAAGACTAGCCCCAGTGCGAGGCCTGGACCTTCCGAAAGTTCCCACTCCCAAAGTGTTTTTTCCAGACTTAGAAAAGAACCCGAAGACGATGATGAAAAGACCAAGCATCTCCGGTCAATCGTTTTCACTCGTCTAGGGGAAAGACGAGAGGGTGTCAAATTACGTCTAGGGAGAGAAGACCGGATGTATTTTCTCGACTTAGATCCAAAAGTCGCGCTCGAAGAGAGCGAAGAGTTGAAGCTAAACGTAACAGACGGGATAGACAACCCTCTGCGGAAAGGAGCCCGGATAGACAAAGAAGGAGAACCCCGAGTCCAACCTATAGCCGTGCCCCCCGCTCTAGGGAGAAAGGCGCCGGAGTCAGAGCCGCCTACTCTGGTTCCGGAAGGCGAAGGGAACGAACACCCGTGGAAAGCGAAGACAGCGCTGGAGGGTATTAGGAAGCCATATCCGGAAGAAACAAAGGGGATGCGGATGATCCCTATCATCCGTACGACATTGATGATAAAGACCCCTTCACACAACGGATCAAAAACTTTGAGTTCCCAAAGAGGACTCGGATGCCCTCAAATGTCAAAACCTATGACGGAACGGGGGACCCGGAGGACCACTTGAAGAATTTCTGCACTGCGGCCAAGGTCGAGCGGTGGGCCATGCCCACCTGGTGTCACATGTTCAACTCTACCCTCATAGGTCATGCACGGATGTGGTTTGATGAATTGCCGGCAGAAAGCATAGACAGCTTTGAAGACCTTCGGAAAAGCTTCTTGTCCTACTTCCTCCAGCAAAAGAAATATACCAAGGATCCGGTGGAACTCCACCTCATCAAGCAAAGAGAAGGGGAAACAACGGCAGCGTTTGTTGACCGCTTCAAGGCGGAAAGCATGCATGTAAAAGGCGCCCCAGAATGCATGAAGGTCTCAGCCTTCATACATGGGATCAATAATCCGAAACTGATCCGAAGGCTCAATGATAAAATCCCAAATACTGTTGATGAAATATGGAAGTTAACCACAGCCTTCCTCCGCGGTGAGACAACCGCGACAAACTTGTCAAGAAAGAAGCAAGACCGCTCTTCGTGGAAATCTCACGAAGGGGGATCCCGGGCATCCAACAGTCAGGCCTTCAAAAGAAAAACCGAGTTCAAAAGGCGTTCCAGGGCGGACCGGAGGAGGACTGACCGATTCACGCCCATTACAAAGACACCAAAGGAGATTTTGGCAATGGACTCAGTCAAATTCACGGCTCCACCACCCATGGCAAGCCTGGTGGAATCAAGAAACAAAGATATGTATTGCGACTTCCATAGAGAAAGGGGACACCACACGGATGAGTGTTTCCAGTTGAGAAAGCTGATTGAGGAAGCAGTCATATCTGGCCAGTTAGCACACTTGGTAAAGGAGATAAAAAACGGGAGCCAAAGGGGCGGAGCCGCTAAAGGTGGTAAGAAAGAAATTGCATCTAAGGATAAAGCCCCGGCCATATTTGTAACACCCCGACCCGACAAGGGTAAAGATGTCACAATGATGGTTCCATATCAGAACAAACACAAGCATTGACATGAATAATAGAATAGAATTTCAAGGGTTACAATGGAAAATCTGAAACTACAAGGTTACAATGAGAAATACAATAACTTCTAAGTCTGAATATAAAATTCTTCTAGTCATCTTCAATAGCTAATAAGGTCTTCTAAATCCAATACACTTTCCACTCATACCCAACTTCCATACTAAAACCTGCCGCAGGAAAAGGAAATGCGGCTGAGCTAAGAAAGCTCAGTGAATAGATATAACGATAACAAAGCAGTAATAAAGGGTAGTGAAGTAAATGAAACATTTCAAGGTGTGACAGGAGTAGGAAAGAAAATGGGAAAAGGTTATCAAGAATTGGTTACAATATATAGGTGTAAAGGAAATCATAACCCACCACAAGCCCAAGTCAAATCAAGTCAAGTCAAGTATCAAGTCAAACATAGGTTATAGGGTAACAGTAACAGTAATCCACTACGAGCCCAGAACATATCAAATCAAATCAAGTCAAGCAAGGTGTACGGAGGGGAGACCTCGGTACCAAGTACAATATGAGGGGATACCTCCAAGGGGTGGAGTAGCTAGCTCCCAAGAAGTGAATGACATGTATCGCACACAACCATCATGTCACCAAGTAATACAAGTAATCAAGTCAAGTCAAGTCAAGTACAAATCTAGGATGCATCCATACGCCCCAGTAGGCTGCCACAATGTCTTCCTCTACGTAACAAGTCAAGTATCAAGTCAAGGCAGGGACGGGATAGGACATCACTCTCCTACCCTAGAGTCAAGCCATTGGTGCATCAATGACAAGGACATGAAACCCTCATGCCTAGTTATGGCTCGTAATCTCAAACTGTGGGTCAAGGGTCAAGTTTCAAGTATGTATCAAGTGTCAAGTGTACAAGTTCAAGTTTTATCAAGTGGTTCAAGTCAAGTCATATATCAAGGGGTTCAAGTCAAGTTTCTAATCCAAGTTTATCAAGGTTCAGGTCAAGGGTCAAGACAAGAGATCATAACAAAGGTATATAGTAAAGGTTCAATTTAAAAGTTCATTTAAAAACAATCCTTTAATAATGGTTTTCGTAAAAATGATATTTTAAAATAGTTTTCGTAAAAATGATCTTTTAAAATAGTTTTCATAAAGATAGTTTTAAAAATAGTTTTCTTAAAACTTTTTCATAAATAATTAAAAAGGTTTTCTCATCCAGTTACAATATCAAGCATATTAGGGTTCAAGTCAAGGTTTATGGCAAAGTTCATATCAGGGTTCATAGCAAGGTTCAAGGCAAGGTTCAAAACAAAAGATCAAGGCAAGGGTTCAAAACAAAGGTTCTAATCAAAGGTTCACAATACAAGGGGAACATAGCAATGGCTTGGGGAATCCTAAACGAATCATGATAAGAAATCAAGAGAACGAAGGCACCTTACAAGAAGGGCAGAATATCTGTACCTTATTGGCAGAACACAAGGATAGCAAATGACAAGGATCAAATTACTCCTCCATCGAACCTAAAGGAGTAGAAGACAGAATGACAAGTGGTTTTTAGTTATCTTTCCATTTTAAGTAAGTTTCCATTTTTAGAAAGTTTCTTCATTTAGTAAGTTTCTATAATTAGCAGGTTTTCATAATTAGAAGGATAAAATTAGGTTAAGTCATTAATTTAATATTTTTATGGAATTAGGGTTTATTTTAGCAAATTACAATAGTTTAGGGTTCATGATGACAACTTTCCATATTTTAGGGTTTTAAATATAAATATGCCAAAGATAAAGGTTTAAAATGCAAATATTATAAGTTATTATTTTTAACCCATAAGTTTCTCATAATTACAACTCTAATCCTCCAATGTTCATCAATTTTACACTTTAGACCCTCTAAATAAATTAAATTACAATTTAAACCTTATAGTTAATTAAATTACAATTTAACCCCTACAATATTCATATTTACACATCAAGCCCTTAATTACTCAAAGTTACACATTAGACCCCTCAAATAAAAGTTATACGAATTACCCTCTATTTTCATAAATTACAAAACAAGCCCCTCTAATTATATTAATTTTACAATTCGAATTATAAGTTAAATAACTTACCAATTAAACCTTTTAATTACAAAATTTACACATAGGACCCCTATATTATATTCTATTTGAATTATTCCTGGTTAAATATATGTTACAAAAATATCCCATAAGTTTAATAATTTACAAAAATAACCCCTAAGCTTAATTTATCCAATTTACCAATCATTAATTATACCTTAAAAGTGCATTTATTACTCAGATTAATCATCCAAAACCCTAACCCCAATTGTTTCGAATTAGATCTTATTTAAAAACCCTATTTTTCTTTGAATCCAATTTATACAATAATTAACCAAGGGTGTTCTAGGCTTCTAAAAATTCAAGTAGTATTTTTCAAGTGTTATTAGGCTTGTATATGATCGACTAAAAATATGTTCAAAGCCTAGAAAAATATTCATGGTCGATTTAAGGTTTATTTTCGTTATTAGGGTTTATATGCTTCGAAAACTTCAAGCGACTAATAAAACATGCATGGATCGTTTTAGCTATTTTATATAGATTATATGTGATGTAAACAAGTGCAGAAAAATACTAGATAGGGATTAAAGTGATCGAATAAGCAGTAGGAATTTGTACCTCTCGGTAGCAAGAAAAACGAACAAGAAAATCAAGAATGATCGAACCAGGCTTCTACCACACGAACTCTTATTTTTCTAACTTTATTTTAACTTAATAGAACCCAGGAAAATTGTTGTTGCAGCTCCAGAAATATTTATTGTGTCGAATGGGTTTTTAGTTGGTGTAAATCGGTTTTTAGGGTTGTTTAGGAATCGTATATGGGAAAAGAAAATAAAAGGCCGAACCATAAATAGAGGAGAGGGCATGGATAAGTCGGTTTATGAGTTGTGATAAGGTAAAAATTCTGTTTCCTATTTATCTCTTATTATTTTAGTTTTAATTAAGAAAATATAACATAATGTAAATAAATAAATATATACGGTTTATATATAATTAAATAATGTAACAAATATTTTATAACATGTAACATACTATAATGTTCAAGTAAAAATTATTTTACTTCATATGGTACAAATTTCCAAGAGTTCGAGATTTATTTGGTATTTTAATTAATTAATAAATGAATTTTTTTAGATTACAAGGGCAATTTGGTAATTTTGCAAGTTTTAAAATTTTAGGTATTACAACTTTTTCCCCTCTAAAAAAAAATTTCGTCCTCGAAATTTGCAAGGAAGCGGAAAGGCAATAGAACGGAAACTCATACGGAATGCGAACAAGATTTCAAATCAATTTAACTGTATCAACAGTAAAGAGCTCTACAAGAGTTCAAGATTTATAACTGAAATCAACAGAACGCAAAACGAGAGTCCAAACTTATCCAGATATCTAATGAACGAAGGCAAGGTATACTCATAGGTAGAATGAACCTAAAGTCTCACTAATCGCGGATAATCCAACGGAGATCAAATTCTAAACTTCTTAGGTACTCCCCAGGATATCCTATGGCCACAATGAGGGCACGTTATATGGTGTAAGTATTATCACGTTGATCAGGCGTCATAATACCAGCACCACATAAATATGCCTTCATGATGATCATACTTTATCTCGAGTCGCAAGCAAAACAATCTATCTTAATCCACCTAGTACTTCTATAGTCTTAAAGGTCAACAAAATCAATGTCATAGTCAAGGCACGAGTCAGAGTGATGCGGAAACGATGATACTTAAATGCCTTATAGTCTACCCATTCCTCACTGGTCAAAACTTAAGTTCATATCAAGAAATCCTAAAGCAAGTTCTCAAGGTATTCTCCTATGTTCCTACAGGGGAAGCCTAATGGTCCTAAACGCACAGGTCAAGGGTAATGTATTACAAGTCGTCAACCTGGTCTCTGATACCATAAATTGTAACACCCCGACCCGACAAGGGTAAAGATGTCACAATGATGGTTCCATATCAGAACAAACACAAGCATTGACATGAATAATACAATAGAATTTCAAGGGTTACAATGGAAAATCTGAAACTACAAGGTTAAAATGAGAAATACAATAACTTCTAAGTCTGAATATAAAATTCTTCTAGTCATCTTCAATAGCTAATAAGGTCTTCTAAATCCAATACACTCTCCACTCATACCCAGCTTCCATACTAAAACCTGCCGCAGGAAAAGGAAATGCGGCTGAGCTACGAAAGCTCAGTGAACAGATATAACGATAACAAAGCAGTAATAAAGGGTAGTGAAGTAAATGAAACATTTCAAGGTGTGACAGGAGTAGGAAAGAAAATGGAAAAAGGTTATCAAGAATTGGTTACAATAGATAGGTGTAAAGGAAACCATAACCCACCACAAGCCCAAGTCAAATCAAGTCAAGTCAAGTATCAAGTCAAACATAGGTTATAGGGTAACAGTAACAGTAATCCACTACGAGCCCAGAACATATCAAATCAAATCAAGTCAAGCAAGGTGTACGGAGGGGAGACCTCGGTACCAAGTACAATATGAGGGGATACCTCCAAGGGGTGGAGTAGCTAGCTCCCAAGAAGTGAATGACGTGTATCGCACACACCCATCATGTCACCAAGTAATACAAGTAATCAAGTCAAGTCAAGTCAAGTACAAATCTAGGATGCATCCATACGCCCCAGTAGGCTGCCACAATGTCTTCCTCTACGTAACAAGTCAAGTATCAAGTCAAGGCAGGGACGGGATAGGACATCACTCTCCTACCCTAGAGTCAAGCCATTGGTGCATCAATAACAAGGACATGAAACCCTCATGCCTAGTTATGGCTCGTAATCTCAAACTGTGGGTCAAGGGTCAAGTATCAAGTATGTATCAAGTGTCAAGTGTACAAGTTCAAGTTTTATCAAGTGGTTCAAGTCAAGTCATATATCAAGGGGTTCAAGTCAAGTTTCTAATCCAAGTTTATCAAGGTTCAGGTCAAGGGTCAAGACAAGAGATCATAACAAAGGTATATAGTAAAGGTTCAATTCAAAAGTTCATTTAAAAACAATCCTTTAATAATGGTTTTCATAAAAATGATATTTTAAAATTGTTTTCGTAAAAATGATCTTTTAAAATAGTTTTCATAAAGATAGTTTTAAAAATAGTTTTCTTAAAACATTTTCATAAATAATTAAAAAGGTTTTCTCATCCAGTTACAATATCAAGCATATTAGGGTTCAAGTCAAGGTTTATGGCAAAGTTCACATCAGGGTTCATAGTAGGGTTCAAGGCAAGGTTCAAAACAAAAGATCAAGGCAAGGGTTCAAAACAAAGGTTCTAATCAAAGGTTCACAATACAAGGGGAACATAGCAATGGCTTGGGTAATCCTAAACGAATCAAGATAATAAATCAAGAGAACGAAGGCACCTTACAAGAAGGGCAGAATATCTGTACCTTATTGGCAGAACACAAGGATAGCAAATGATAAGGATCAAATTACTCCTCCCTCGAACCTAAAGGAGTATGATGAAGCGAAAAGTGTACCACTTTTAAGGGGTCATTTAAGCCCTAAATCGTAATTATTTGATCAAATATTGCCCTAAATCGTTCCTTTTGTCATTTTAGGTACTTTTGAGGTGAAATCTGGAAAAGGAAGCATTTTGGACGTTTTTGGAGCATAAAAGTGAAGAAAACGACAAAGTCTCAAAATTGTGCTGGAAATTACCTTTGACGGCGTCAGGATTTGTTCTGGACGGCGTCATGGCTTGGCAAAAGTGGTGGATGTGAAAATTACTCATGATAAGCCAGAGAAATTTGCATGGAATTCTGACGGCGTCACGCTTTAATGTGATCAAGGTCGTCACGGCTTAATTTAAAGAGGGACGGCGTCACCCCTAAGTCTGACGGCGTCAAGCCTTGATAAGCCAGAACGGATTTAGGAGAGCTAAAGAGGGACGGCGTCAAGAAGGCCATCCGGGAACCCTAAAAGCGGCGAGGTGACGGCGTCACACTCCATAACGTGACGCCGTCAGATCTGAAAGTCTATATATAGTTTTGCAATTTTTGTCATTAGTGTGGAACTTATTGGGGAACTTTGTGTGTGAAAACCCTAAGACGATTTTAGCAGCTTTTTCAAGGCTTTTTTGCCTTGAGATCTTCCATGTTACATTGAAGATAAGTTATCAATTAATCATTCAATATGTCTATGTGTTGTTTGATTCTATCTTGTTCTTGTCTTTTGTTTAACATGCTAGGCTAGATTTATCTTGTGTTTGCTTAGATCTAATGAAACCTAGCTATTGATTATTGGTTATTGGTGTGTTATTAGTTGTATTGGATGATTGTTCATCTATGTTAGGCTTAAGAAAACTGGCTAACTTCCTATTCGGTAACTTGCTTGAACGTCTTAAGAAACATGAACCAATGCGTACTAAAGGTTTTTATGGTTGTATTTAATGCACAAGCGAATTCTAGTGATCCCATGTTAGGAGCTTCCTAGCCGGCTCGACATAGGAGTGAAGTAGGAGCTTGTAGAGTTGGGGAAGTACGTACGCCACCCCACGATTGGTATTAAGGAATACACCCGTCATCCACGCAATTAATATACACTAATCAACCGGTAAAAGATAGTTAGGGAGTAAGGAAAACTAAGTAAACACATTTCTCTCCACATAAGTTCTACCACCTTTTCATTTTCTGTTATTTTATTTTATTTGCATTTGTAGTAACTTGGGTTAGTTGACTAGCAACTAATTCCGCCCACTCTTTCAAACCCGAGATTTTACTTGCTTTCATAAAATTATAAAAATATAAAAAGAATCTTCTCTCACCCTTAGACCTATTAGAGTAGTTTTTCATACCTAACGAACACTATTCCCTGTGGAGAACGATCAATCCCCCGTACTTACCACTACACTATACTACATCGGTCAGGTATACTTCCTGGTGGGGTTGTAAGCCTCTTGAGATCCCTCGAGAGGTAAAACCTGTTGTAAGGTTGCAAAACCACGCATCAAGTTTTTGGCGCCGCTGCCGGGGAATAGTTATTGTTTAGGTTGAATTTTTATTTTATAGGTCTACTCACTAGATTCCTTTCTAGTGAGATTTTTATTTTCTTTTTCTAGGTTTTCTTTAGTCTATCTATTTTCTTCGTTTCTTTGTTCGTAACCATTACCATTCGACATCATGGAAGATGGTAATATCCTTAATTTCAACAACCCACCACCACAACAACCACCACCACCTCCTAGAGCCCGTACTTTAGGAGAGTACTCCCGTCCTAGCCACCATGGCTATCGAAACACCATTGAGCTCACTCAAGGAGCCAATGTCACACCCTTGCGATCCGACACCATCCGGTTGGTGCAAAGCGGATGCGCATTCCATGGACTTCATTCTGAAGATCCTAATCAACATCTCAAGGACTTTCTCAAAATCGTTGATTCTATAGACCTTGATGTTGCCACTCGAGAGACGACCCGATTGCGTCTCTTTCAATTCTCTCTGCGGGACCAAGCTAGTCAATGGCTAGAGCGTCAACCCGCAGGATCCATCACCTCTTGGGATGATCTCACCACTCGTTTCCTTGCTCAGTTTTTCCCACCGCACCACTCCTTGGCTTCAGTGGTGAGTTATCATGGCCCTTGGGGCAGATTCTACTAGAAGTTACATTAGGGGATGAAGAGAATTCAGCTAGTGCTTGGATGAACTTCATGGTGGTCAGGTCACCCTCTCAATATAATGGCATAATAGGCCGGCCGGGGATACGACAGCTCAAAATTATCCCTTCTACGGCCCACGATATGATTAAATTTCCTACCCAGGGTGGAGTTGTCACCTTACATAGTGACAAAATCATTCCGGTAGAATGCCAAATGGTCGCGGAACCACAATCGCAGCAGAATCCTGAGGAAACTCCGGCAAAAGATGGAGTCAGAGTAGCAATACATCCGGAATTTCCGGACCAGACTGTCGTTGTGGGAGGAAGCCTGACAGATCAAGGAAAGAAGGACCAGTGTGAGTTGTTAAAGAGCAATCTGGACATATTTGCCTGGCAACCATCGGAAATGACTGGAGTGCCACAGAGTGTAGCAGAACACAAGCAGAACATCCGGGAAGTATATGCCCCGGTAAGGCAAAAAAAACGTGGGCAGGCTCAAGAAAGGAACAAAGCAATTAACGATGATGTGGCAAAATTGGTAGAAGCTGACATAATGAGGGAGGTCCACTACCACGACTGGCTGTCAAACCCGGTCCTGGTCAAGAAAAGTGACGGAAGCTGGAGGATGTGCGTGGATTTCAAAGATTTGAACAAAGCATGCCCGAAGGATTGTTACCCTCTTTCGGAGATCGACTGGAAAGTCGAATCCCACTGCGGACACACCTTTAAGTGCTTTTTGGGTGCGTACAAGGGATACCACCAGATACAGATGGCCGCAGAAGATGAAGAGAAAACTGCGTTCCACACAAGCCAAGTGATTTTTTGCTACAAGAAAGTGCCTTTTGGATTGAAAAATGCAGGAGCCACATACCAGCGTCTAGTGGACAAAGCCTTCGACAAACAGATTAGTAGGAACCTGGAGGTATATGTGGATGACCTGGTCATTAAGAGCCATTCGGAGATAGAAATGTCAAGGGACATGGAAGAAACCTTCGCGACTCTCCGAAAGATAAACATGAAGTTGAACCTTAAGAAGTGTACCTTCGGAGCAGAGGAAGGAATAGGGCTTACCCAGAGAAATCCGAGGTCCTTGCTCGGTTGCCTTCCCCACGATCCCTTAAAGAGGTGCAAAGCTTAAATGGAAAATTGGCAAGTCTAAACCGCTTCTTATCAAAGTCCGCGGAAAAGTCTTTACCGTTCTTCAAGACACTAAAAAAGTGTATTAAAAAGAGCGAATTTCATTGGACACTGGAGACGGAACAGGCGTTCAAAGAGATGAAGAAGCACATTGCCAACCTTCCTACCCTCACGGCTCCCCAAC
This sequence comes from Artemisia tridentata subsp. tridentata, assembly GCA_021014915.2. Lineage (NCBI taxonomy): Eukaryota > Viridiplantae > Streptophyta > Magnoliopsida > Asterales > Asteraceae > Artemisia > Artemisia tridentata. Next base: position 73,976,453 of record CP139507.1, read on the forward strand.
CAAGGGAAGAACTAATAATGTACTTTTCTGCAGCAAAAGAGGCCATCAGTGCAGTTGTGACAAATGGTAAATTTGCCATAATATTTAAGTTGTAACTGTCCATTTAGTATGAATGAATCACCAGATTAGGCACTTATATGACTAAAACGGAAAACAGACCCGCACATTGTGACACCCGGAAATCTCACCAAGAACAGTGAAATTACCCTGTCTTTGCATTTTATTCACTATACTGTAGTAAAAACGGGAGGTTATCCCAGTTTTACTTAGATTGACACCACACGCATACCAGAGTCTAAACAGTAATAAATTTAAAACTCAGAAAATAATCGTGAATTCATAAAACTCAAATTACATTCAGATATTAAATAAGCGACTCTGAAAACCTATTGTCCCATAATTATGACGGTTTCGGGAAGGACCCGAGTTAACTCAGTACAGCGAAACACGGGTATTATACTACTCACTCTTTAACACGGGTATTATGCCGCTTTAGATCAAGTCAATCCACACAACACCATTCAGTCACCAAAAATTTATTAAGTGTCGAAGAGGATTTAAGGGCAAAGATTGATAGGTGTGGGTTGACTGGGATTGATCTGAAGAAGCCAAGGAGTCGGGTGGGAGTTCGGTTCGAAGTGATTTGAGGTCCAATAATCTTTATACGAATCATCACCAGGGTATAAATCTATCGTATTCACCTCTTGATATCAAAGTTCTATTATTTTTTTTACTTAGTAATGTTGTCATTTAATCAGATTATAAGAAACTTTGATGTTGAATTCTCGTGGTTGTTGCTTTGGCCGTGACCTAGGAGTTAGAAAACCTGAGGTTCGAGTTGCTAGTCTTAGGTCCATTGTGGTTCGGTTTAAAACAGACAGATCTTAGGATTAGAGTTTTATTCGAAGTTCACCATCCTTCGAAACCATTGTAGGGAATGAATTTGTATCCGAACCATCCAAATCTATATATTTTAGATGGTTCATGATTAATCCTAGGTTGGATATAAATTAATTTAGGTTTTTAGTTGAATTGTGGATGATGAATATTGTCCAGTCGTGGTGATTCTTGTTGTAGAAATTATCGTTAGGTGTTATTGTTGTTGTGTCCGTGTGACCTAGGACACTGGAAGACTAGAACTCGGTTACCAGAATAATAAACCTTGTTGCTCAAAGTGGCGAGAACATGTGAGTCGAGTCAAAGACTCCAGGGGTTATAGGTTCTAGTATTGAACTAGTTTCGATGATGGTAGAAGATAGACGTCAGTAATAGCACCATTTGAGGTAATGTATTCTTTTGGGTTAGTAATCCGAACAAATACCATCTCCACTCTTGACCGAATGAGAACCACCCAAAAGAGGGCGTTTTGGTGGTCACTTTAGGCTGGGAAGAACACCCTGTGTAAGGGAAATTCTGGCCAAATTCTTCTCGTCAAGATAAGCCCAAGACTTTGAGGGTTGTACCCTCGGTTCGAGTCATAAATGCGCCACTTAAACCCAAGACCAAAACCCCAATAAGAGTAGTACCATGTTCGCTCCAAAACAAACCCGCAAGGACTGATAATACTCGGATGTTTTTAGGCTTAAAACTTTAAAGGCATATGAGTACTTTTGGTCTCGAGAGCCAAGTCTCACTTGAAATAGTTCTTTCCGTTGTCAAGGCGTGGAGTTAGGCCAAGACTAAGATCACTTGCAACCCCTGAACACCCAAACTTTAGTGTTGAGTAGTACTCAACCCAAGGATTAACTAAGACGTAAGTTTTCAAATTCCTTTTGGGGTCGAGTAGAAGCCACGAAATTCCCGGAATATATATACGCAAGTCTGTAAGATTTGAAAGAGTTTCATTGTGTTTTTTTTGTACCAGGCCAAACCAAAACAGATATAGCCCACTTAGGACTAAAACTCAAGCCCAACAATAACCTTTTTTTTATTTTATTCTAGTCCACTTGTGTAGCCTGCTAGGAATACCTTCGGCCCACCAGGCCCATGGTGACCACTGGTAATTTGACCCAACCCAATAGCGACCCATTTCCCCCTCCTCCTCAAATTTAGTTGGGCCAAAGCCCAACAAATACCATCGGTAAAAAATTGTTAACAACGCGTATATATAAGCTAACCGAGAAATAAAATTGGTATAGCCGTACACGCAATAAATGTTCACTTTGGACTAATCTATATACAAAAAAACTTGAATAACCGTAACTAAGAACTCGACAATCATAATGTAACCATTTAGCTTATACTTGTCATTTAGAAAATCATTTTACAATTATAAACATAGAAGGATACTAAATTTGTACATATACACACGCGTGACGCTAAGATATAAAACTCAAATAAACTTATAACAAAACCAAATTCCTATTAAGCATAGGTCGCAACGTCAATGTAGATACACCATTCGACGTTATACATCTGGTTGAGATTAAATCAACCAACAACCATATCGTTAACTAGAAAATGAAATGTTAACCAAAAACTCTACTTGACTTATTATCATAAAATCAAGAGGATTTCTAAAACTTATAATCAATAAACACAAGTCATAACCAATCGTTAATAACAGGATAAGCTTAGTCCATTTTAATAAACGAGATAAACATAACTTTTATTAAACCAACTATTACATTTTTCCCAAAACAGTAAACCATTAGGTACTAAACGTCACTAATGAAGAAACTAGGAATAGTATATCCAACCTGAACCGTACTTAGACAAATTTGACGGCATATTTAGTTCTAAGCTAATAATGTGTAAAAATGAGTCAAAATAGATTATTGATAACCAAGCAAACTTCGCTAAAATTTTAATTAACCAAGTTTACTAAAACTCACGTTATATTAAATCCACTCAAATCATGTAGCTAATAAGTAGTAAACGTCACGACAAACAAATTACACAACTATATATATAAAAATATATTTCATCTCGACTGAATCCACCTAGGCTTTAGATAGTTCAACATCCCCAAATTCCTCATTCTATACATTTAAGACCTTCGTAGAGCCAAACCTTACCATTTCTTAGGAAAACCCTTCGTGACCTCCCTTACTGCCACACAAGCGACAACAACAACATAAACACTTTAAAACATTGAAACTAAATCATGAAAGGACTTAAACTTGATACTTGAAGCTAAGACATGGTTATTTAATCTAGGTTGCGTGTTGGTGCCGTGCACTCCTTAATTTCACAGCTTTCACTGTTCAGGCCATTAAAGGTGAGTTTATAGCCCCTTTTTACTTATACTTGTTTTATATGAATGGGATGAGAAACATGCAAAACCAATTTTATGGACCATTTATACTATGTTTACCAAAGTTATTGCGCAGTTAGCCTAAGACTCTAGAACCCATTACTATGCCCGCCTTCATGCACTGTTAATTCCGGTTAGGAAGCACGATTGATATAAATAGATCTATTGGGGTGACTCCCCCGTTCGGTTGGCCAGACGGGTCAATGCGGGCGTATATTAAGTCGGATTACGAGTGAAGTGGGTTAAGCACTCGCTAAGGGCCCCATTGTGATTATTGATGTGCTAGGTTATAGCACACTGAACGGTCGAGCTTCGATTACATGAACTTAGTGCTAGCGTAAAGAAAATATTAATGTGACATTTCAATGTTCACAAACTAAACTATTGGTCCAAATGTGTTATAACTTAAACCTATGAACTCACCAGCTTTTTTGCTGACTTTTTAGCATGTTTTTCTCAGGTATCTAGAATAAACCAAGTGTGGCAAGGCTTGGCAAGGCGGAGGAATTATACTATTGGCCAAAGTGTTTTAACAAATGTTGAAGACTTATTTTTGAGGGACCATTAAACTTGTAAACAAACTTGAAACATAAAATTGTTATAATTGGTTTAATCAAATATAATATATTTTTATAAAGTGTGTAATTGGTTCTTCGTTACCTCGTGTTGTGATTTCTATTTCAGTAGCACCCCATGATTCTAGTGCTTCCGCAAAGTCAGATTTTGGGGGTGTTACAGATTGGCATCAGAGCCAAGGTTATAGAGAACTAGGTACATATAAACCCTAAACTATAACCACTTTTTCAAAAACAAGTCCCTATGACCGCCACTTGCCTTGCTTGCCATTTTGCTTGATATTTATTTGATTTGACTGTATGTTGTGATTTGTGACTTATTTACATGATCAAGGGTACTATAAGTACTATATGTATATGTCTATATACACTTGACCCACACTAGTTATTATGAGTATCTCCCATACATACTATACCATTTTGTCACAGACTATGTCTTCCCCAGACTCAAATGATTCCAGCATGCAGATGCTCCGAGATCATCATGCATCAAACCCTAACACTATTGAGCCTACACCACCACCACCCACCTCATCACCACACTCACCCACCCACTCACCTCCATGACAGAGACTCAGAAGATACAATGATTCTTGTTCAGCAGAGGGTGTTGGACAGACAGTAGCCGAGTGTACCCCTGCCGAGGGTACAAGGATTGATGGTAATTTGGATACGGGGATAGAGCAGAGAGCAGTCGTGCCCCGGATTAGCATAGTACTGGAGAATGTACTTAGTGCTTTTGAGACTGGAGAGAGCTAAAGGAGAGCTCAGGATGAGATAGAGGATAGCAAAGAGATATCACATTCCTCACGTCCAGCAGCATCGTCAACAGTTACAGAGACCGATGCTATCTCACAGATCCAGACCCAACTAGACTTACAGACTGACATACTAGGTCTCCACTCTGACTTATTTGACAAGATACATCCAGCTCGTTTCGAGCAGTGTGAAAGGGACTTCAGCCGACTCTATGCTAGGACAAACTCCAACAATAGGAACATCCTTGACTTAAGTGACAGATTAGGTAGACTGGAGCAGACAAAGGATATAGCTCAAGAGGCAACCTAGATGATGCACGGGAGGATGTTGATCCTCGAGGCTAAGGTTGCAGCATTGTTAAGAGCTAACCAGGCACACTGTAGCGAAAACTTAGCACTAAGGACTCGCCTTATTGAAGTCGAGGCACAACTTGGGGAGTACGCTTTTAGGTTCCGACACCTGCATAGGACCAGGAGCCAGTCTTAGTGATAATCAGTAGTGATTCACTTAACTGAGTAGACCTCAGTCAGTGTAGGATCTTATTAGAGAGATTGTAGTTATCAAACCCTGTAATTAACTCTTAAGTTATAACAAGCTCATTTTGTTATATATCTCCATTATTGATTCAATCATTTCCTTTTATAACCTACCGTAATGTTATCCCTTTATATGATGACTTTACCTCACCTTCCCAAAAACCACACAATTTTCCTTAGACAAATGACATCCCTATTAAATTATAGACTATAACCTGTAAATCGTTTGGCCCATTCCTTTTAGCCACGCAAACCTCCAAGACCCCAAAACTTACATAACTACCGCTCCACAAAATCCCCAAAATACGACCTTACTTGAAATTTACCAATCATTTTATTATTAATCTACCAAATTATCCCACTCCTAACTCACAAATCAAACGACAAATTTTCCTACCGTTCCCCAAATAATGAACCATATATTAGACACCCCATAAAATTCCTCAAAAAATATTTCCCATTACCACCCTCACCAACAAATACTTCCCCGTCAACTAAACTCAACACCCCTTTTACCAAGTCTAAATCCTAGTTCAAGTAATACACAAGGAACAATGACCCCAAATTCTTGCCGCAAGGTAAATTATCTGCTTCCATCCCAAGAAACCCAAAGGATTACATATAATGGAAATATGAGTATTAGGCAACCGTACTAGTAGCGAAAAGAATCAATTCAACCTAGATATCATAGAAGTTTGTCTTGCCCTCCCTATTACGACCTAGTTCAATAGGAAACCCACAACTCCCGACCGTCGTTAGACAACCCCGCCGATTAACATCTCATACTATCTCTTTCCAATCCCGACCCATTTCGACATCCATTTGACCAAACCTTAAGATCGATAGTTATTAGGTATATCGTAACCCCGTAGGTGACTAGAACACGTATTGACCCTATAGGAAGAGTGTTAAAGGACCGCAACGACTATATTCAGACTCTCAAGTTCTCCTTCGGTACAAGACACTACATATTGGAAAGAACGGACTGGCCGATTGCTAGTAGAAATCAACATGGTTCTACCAAGATAAAACTCTATGCGTCAGATAATCCATATCCCGCTAAGCCAACAGATTGACTACTAGGGGCAGTTAATATCGTCCATTCAAGACTGAAACTTAGAACTACGAACGTTACCCGTAAAACTCAGAAATTTTGGCAATATCCTCTGGACGTCACAAGGCCCTACCATAAACTCCCATGGGAGGAAAAAGGAAAAATCCGTCCATAAGACTCATAAGATTCTAGCCACAAATAAAGGACCCCATAGCAAGAACAAACAATAAGTAAACCATAACACCTTTAAGAACCTGGAGATTTACTAGGATTAACTAGTGACCTAATAGAAACCCTAAAGCCTCACGAAATGATCCAAACCCTTATCGTAGGATTTAAATTGTCTATCTTTTCACTGAACCCTTGGAATTACAAACTAACCTTGGACAAGGAATTCTAGCAACGCATTGTTGAACACCAGAAACAAACCTCAGAAAAACTAGTCAAACGCCATCACCCAGACTATAGGTATCGGCATGACATGCTTTGGTAAAGTTTACCAAAATACGACATATTATCTCTAGCCCTTAAGACACCAGAGACACCTTAGGAGTTCAGACTGTAAGACTGCTACATTTACTGTAAGACTTAGATCCTAATCAAAAACCATTTAGAAGCCGCATGATACTAAAGGATTACTCATACACAGTTCTCGCTAGAAAGATGTCTCACAGCATAGTGTCCGACCGACATATTCATTTCAAACCATTGATCAAACAATTTAGGATGAGATATCTCTCAAACAAGACTTGAAGTAGAAAGTATATTTAAGACTATAAGTTTCGCTTGCTACTATATTTCAAGCTTTACCCAACTAAGCAACCAAGGTATACCCTAGGATGATAGTAGGGATACAGACCCCATTTATACCTCCTCCTCCGTTTAAGATCTCATTCATCCTCATCTTTTATGGCATAGATGACCCCTACAGGAAGGATAGCCATGGCCACTCATGGTCAGCCTATTGATGCCACTATTCCAGCCGGGAATGGAGCAAATCTACTCGTCATAAATCCAGCCACGCTAGACATATTAGTTAATCATCGTGTAACAGCAGCACTAGCTGCAGTAGAGGTCAACAACACGACTACTAAAATAAGTAGCACAAAACTTAAGGACAACAACATCCGCAATTGCACTTATCGGGAGTTCCGAAAGGCCATGACTAGAGGTCTTAAGGGAACCGAGGGAACTATTGCTGTGATTAGATGGATTGAAAAGCTGGAGGCTGTGTTTCGAGCACGTAGTTGTGCAGAGAAGGATAAGGTTAAGTATGCATCACTCACCTTCACGGATGTCGCTCATAACTGGTGGAACAGCTATTTGAAGTCCACAGGCATGGATGCCGCATATACAATGTCTTAGGAAAGATTTAAGGAAATGGTGCTCAGACAGTATTGCTCCTACAACGAAATCAAAAAGTTGGAGGAAAAACCTTGGAATCCCGAGGTACGAGGTGCCAACACTATAGCATACCGCCAAAGAATGACACCAGTAAGCCCTGAGATGGTTCAAACGAACGCTCAATTTCGGGAAAGATACCTAGGAAAATTACCCCCTTACGTCAGAAGTAATGACATTACCTCCAGGACCTCTAATCCCCAGGAGCCCATGGATGCGGCCAATAGGCCAAAGAATCCAGTAGTTAGGATTAGCGCCGAAAAGGTGGCTGACAACAAGAGGAAGTGGAAAGATCACTTCAAAAACCACGGTAGTATTAGTCCAAACAAATGGCAAGAAGTGACCAAAGCCCATGCAACAGACACCAGGAAAAAGATAGGGTATGCTGGAGCGTTACCCAAGTGCAGCATGTGCCCATTTCATCACCATGGACCTTGCCCCGCTCTGTGTGGGAACTGCCTAAAGATCGGGCACAAAGCTAGGAATTTCAAGGCTCCCACCCTCGTGATGGACCCGAATGTCACAATATCCTGCTATGAATGTGGAGTGATAAGGGCACTTCAGGAGTGAATGCCCGGAGTTGAGGAACCAGAATAAAGGAAGAACTCGTGAAAACGCATACGCGATAGAAGAGGGAGAAGCTCGCCAGAACCTCAACAACGACACCAGTAATAACAATGCTTAAGGAGAGAGTTCCCTACTTCGCATAAAAAGACCTATACCTAGATCCCCTCAGATCATATTCCCTCGAGTATTTGTACCTTCTTAAAGGACATGTTGTATTAGTACTTTGTATGGATTTCTTCGTGACGAATTCTTAGCTTTTGAAATCAAGATATTATGATAACCCCCCTCCTATCCCCATCACATTTGAAGTTGTTAGTGAATTAGTACATTCTTGACATATAAGGTAGTGCACCCTTTGTGATTCTGAACCCATAAAAACCCTATGTCATTGTGACTAAACCCGGCATCGCATCATCAGTCCTCAACTAAGCATAGCCTGATCACCTATGTTTAGTTCAGGGAGAATCATGCCATGATGGGAATAGTCATCGTGAAAGACTTTCGCACTCTAGAACTTTCAATACATATCTCGACCATTGAGTTTCAACCGTCTCTCACAAAAACCTTGAATTCACATAGGAAATGTGAAAAATAGAACCGAACCACTAAAACCCTCAAAACCCCAACCCCTTCGGGTATGTCTAAGTGAAAACCGAGGACGGTTTTCGTTCCTAAGACGGGGAAGATGTGACAAATGGTAAATTTGCCCTAATATTTAAGTTGTAACTTTCCATTTAGTATGACTAAATCACCAGATTAGGCACTTATATGACTAAAACGGAAAACAGACCCGCACATTGTGACACCCGGAAATCTCACCAAGAACAGTGAAATTACCCTGTCTTTGCATTTTATTCACTATACTGTAGTAAAAACGGGAGGTTATCCCAGTTTTACTTAGATTGACACCACACGCATACCAGAGTCTAAACAGTAATAAATTTAAAACTCAGAAAATAATCGTGAATTCATAAAACTCAAAATACATTCAGATATTAAATAAGCGACTCTGAAAACCTATTGTCCCATAATTATGACGGTTCCGGGAAGGACCCGAGTTAACTCAGTACAGCGAAACACGGGTATTATACTACTCACTCTTTAATACAATTCAATTCTATACATAAAGTAAAACATTTAACCCTATACTTAAAATAAAAACACCTCCTCCATTCACACAAAATCCAACACACACCCATCTTCCTTATCACTTTTGTCTACTACACCATAGATCCAGGCACCACCGAATCATCACCATCAAACTTTTATCCTCTTCGAAACCAACCCATAGTCAACCAAAAATCACTATCACCTTTTCCCCTTTCCCCAAAGATAGTCACGGGATTAAATTGATGATACCAAAGAAGAAAACGAGTTATAATCATTTCGGATGTCCCAAGAATCAAAGTTAAGAAAGTAGTCTTCAACCCATTCTCAAACTTCTCCTTTTAATGGCCGCTTTAGATCAAGTCAATCCACACAACACCATTCAGTCACCAAAAATTTATTAAGTGTCGAAGAGGATTTATGGGCAAAGATTGATAGGTGTGGGTTGACTGGGATTGATCTGAAGAAGCCAAGGAGTCGGGTGGGAGTTCTGTTCGAAGTGATTTGAGGTCCAATAATCTTTATACGAATCATCACTAGGGTATAAATCTATCGTATTCACCTCTTGATATCAAAGTTCTATTATTTATTTTTTTTACTTAGTAATGTTGTCATTTAATCAGATTATAATAAACTTTGATGTTGAATTCGCGTTGTTGTTGCTTTAGCCGTGACCTAGGAGTTAGAAAACCTGAGGTTCGAGTTGCTAGTCTTAGGTCCATTGTGGTTCGGTTTAAAACAGACAGATCTTAGGATTAGAGTTTTATTCGAAGTTCACCATCCTTCGAAACCATTGTAGGGAATGAATTTGTATCTTAACCATCCCAAATCTATATATTTTAGATGGTTCATGATTAATCCTAGGTTGGATATAAATTAATTTAGGTTGTTAGTTGAATTGTGGATGATGAATATTGTCCAGTCGTGGTGATTCTTGTTGTATAAATTATCGTTAGGTGTTATTGTTGTTGTGTCCGTGTGACCTAGGACACTGGAAGACTAGAACTCGGTTACCAGAGTAATAAACCATGTTGCTCAAAGTGGCGAGAACATGTGAGTCGATTCAAAGACTCCAGGGGTTATAGGTTCTAGTATTGAACTAGTTTCGATGATGGTAGAAGATAGACGTCAGTAATAGGGCGTTTTGGTGGTCACTCTAGGCTGGGAAGAACACCCTGTGTAAGGGAAATTCTGGCCAAATTCTTCTCATCAAGATAAGCCCAAGACTTTGAGGGTTGTACCATCGGTTCGAGTCATAAATGCGCCACTTAAACCCAAGACCAAAACCCCAATAAGAGTAGTACAATGTTCGCTCCAAAACAAACCCGCAAGGATTGATAATACTCGGATGTTTTTAGGCTTAAAACCTTAGAGGCATAGGAGTACTTTTGGTCGCGAGAGCCAAGTCTCACTCAAAATAGTTCTTTCCCTTGTCAAGGCGTGGAGTTAGGCCAAGACTAAGATCACTTGCAACCCCCGAACACCCAAACTTTGGTGTTGAGTAGTACTCAACCCAAGGATTAACTAAGACGTAAGTTTTCAAATTCCTTTTGGGGTCGAGTAGAAGCCACGAAATTCCCATAATATATATACGCAAGTCTGTAAGATTTGAAAGAGTTGCATTGTGTTTTTTTTTGTACCAGGCCAAACCAAAACAGATATAGCCCACTTAGGACTAAAACTCAAGCCCAACAATAACCTTTTTTTTTTTTTTATTTTAGTCCACTTGTGTAGCCTGCTAGGAATACCTTCGGCCCACCAGGCCCATGGTGACCACTGGTAAATTGACCCAACCCAATAGCGACCCATTCCCCCTCCTCCTCAAATTTAGTTGGGCCGCAACCCAACAAATACCATCGGTAACAAATTGTTAACAACGCGTATATATATGCTAACCGCAAAATAAAATTGGTATAGCCGTACACGCAATAAATGTTCACTTTGGACTAATCTATATACAGAAAAACTTGAATAACCGTAACTAAGAACTCGACAATCATAATGTAACCATTTAGCTTATACTTGTCATTTAGAAAATCATTTTACAATTATAAACATAGAAGGATACTAAATTTGTACATATACACACGCGTGACGCTAAGATATAAAACTCAAATAAACTTATAACAAAACCAAATTCCTATTAAGCATAGGTCGCAACGTCAATGTAGATACACCATTCGACGTTATACATCTAGTTGAGATTAAATTAACCAACAACCATATCGTTAACTAGAAAATGAAATGTTTAACAAAAACTCTACTTGACTTATTATAATAAAATCAAGAGGATTTCTAAAACTTATAATCTATAAATACGAGTCATAACCAATCGTTAATAACAGGATAAGCTTAGTCCATTTTAATAAACGAGATAAACATAACTTTTATTAAACCAACTATTACATTTTTCCGAAAATAGTAAACCATTCGGTACTAAACGTCACTAATGAAGAAAGTATGAATAGTATATCCAACCTGAACCGTACTTAGACAAATTTGACGGCATATTTAGTTCTAAGCTAATAATGTGTAAAAATGAGTCAAAATAGATTATTGATAACCAAGCAAACTTCGCTAAAATTTTAATTAACCAAGTTTACTAAAACTCACGTTATATTAAATCCACTCAAATCATGTAGCTAATAAGTAGTAAACGTCACGACAAACAAATTACACAACTATATATATAAAAATATATTTCATCTCGACTGAATCCACCTAGGCTTTAGATAGTTCAGCATCCCCAAATTCCTCTTTCTATACATTTAAGACCTTCGTAGAGCCAAACCTTACCATTTCTTAGGAAAACCCTTCGTGACCTCCCTTACTGCCACACAAGCGACAACAACAACATAAACACTTTAAAACATTGAAACTAAATCATGAAAGGACTTAAACTTGATACTTGAAGCTAAGACATGGTTATTTAATCTAGGTTTTGTGTTGGTGCCGTGCACTCCTTAATTTCACAGCTTTCACTGTTCAGGCCATTAAAGGTGAGTTTATAGCCCCTTTTTACTTATACTTGTTTTATATGAATGGGATGAGAAACATGCAAAACCAATTTTATGGACCATTTATACTATGTTTACCAAAGTTATTGCGCAGTTAGCCTAAGACTCTAGAACCCATTACTATGCCCGCCTTCATGCACTGTTAATTCCGGTTAGGAAGCGCGATTGATATAAATAGATCTATTGGGGTGACTCCCCCGTTCGGTTGTCCAGACGGGTCAATGCGGGCGTATATTAAGTCGGATTACGAGTGAAGTGGGTTAAGCACTCGCTAAGGGCCCCATTGTGATTATTGATGTGCTAGGTTATAGCACACTGAACAGTCGAGCTTCGATTACATGAACTTAGTGCTAGCGTAAAGAAAATATTAATGTGACATTTCAATGTTCACAAACTAAACTATTGGTCCAAATGTGTTATAACTTAAACCTATAAACTCACCAGCTTTTTTGCTGACTTTTTAGCATGTTTTTCTCAGGTAACTAGAATAAACCAAGTGTGGCAAGGCTTGGCAAGGCGGAGGAATTATACTATTGGCCAAAGTGTTTTAACAAATGTTGAAGACTTATTTTTGAGGGACCATTAAACTTGTAAACAAACTTGAAACATAAAATTGTTATAATTGGTTTAATCAAATATAATATATTTTTATAAAGTGTGTAATTGGTTCTTCATTACCTCGTGTTGTGATTTCCATTTCAGTAGCACCCCATGATTCTAGTGCTTTCGCAAAGTCAGATTTTGGGGGTGTTACAGCAGTTCTATTGGCAGAAAGAGGACAACGCCAAGAGCCTATCTACTACATCAGCCGCTCATTACAAAGTCCGGAGGTAAACTATAGCCCAATGGAAAAGTTGGTGTTATCACTGGTTCATGCGACCAGAAGACTCAGGAGGTACTTTCAGGCACACCCAATAGTGGTCATCACAGACCAACCAATCAAACAAATGCTTGCAAAGACAAAAAATACAGGCAGGATGGCTAAGTGGGCTATTGAACTGGGAGAACATGACATCAGTTTCAGGCCACAGACAGCCATAAGAGGGCAAGTATTGGCTGATTTCATTGCAGAAATTCTGGAGGAGGAGACTACAGCAACAAAAATAACCGCAGAAGAGCTGCCATACGCCAACCATGGAACTTGTACACCGATGGATCCTCTTTTCAAGAAGGATCCAGAGCAGGCCTAATCCTTACAAACCCCGAAGGTATGGAATTCACTTATGCTTTGAGATTCGAATTTGATACATCCAACAATGAGGCAGAATACGAAGCACTACTAGCGGGTTTAAGGATAGCGAAACAGATGGGGGTGAAGGACCTGTCTGCAAATGTAGATTCTCGACTGGTCGCGAATCAGATCAATGGTGTATACGAAGCAAAGGAGGAGAGTATGGCACAGTATCTAGCAAAAGCCAAGGCCCTGATACAAAACTTCCGCACATTCTCAATAAGACAGATTCCGCGGAGTCAGAACAAGCAGGCGGACGCACTAAGTAAAATAGCCTCCACCAGCTTTGCCCACTTGACAAAACAAGTTTTGGTTGAAGTCCTAAAAGATAAATCGATCGATGAGAAAGAGGTCATGGTTGTAGTGGAAGAAGATGGGGACACTTGGATGACCCCACTCCTTGAGTACTTGAAAGATGGAGTGCTACCAGCGGATCAGAGAAAGGCTAGGAAACTAAGGATCAAGGCAAGGCAATACTCCGCCATCAATGGAGTCCTACTCTGTAAATTATTCCTGGAGCCATGGTTGCGATGTGTGGGGCCAATACAGGCCAACTATGTGATCAGGGAGATCCACGAAGGTTCGTGCAGCATGCACTCCGGACCACGGGCCATTGTTGCAAAAGCGATAAGATCTGGATATTATTGGCCCACCATGCATAGGGACGCACGGGAAGTAATCCAGAAGTGTCGTGACTGCCAAGTCCATCGGCCGGTCCCCAAAAATCCTCAGCACAAGTTGACTCCTATCACCTGTCCCTGGCCATTTTATAAATGGGGCCTAGACATCTGCGGCCCTTTCCCAGAAGCTCCGGGGAGGATCAAGTATTTAATAGTGGGGATAGATTACTTCACAAAGTGGATTGAGGCTAAGGCCCTCAGAACCATTACCGGCAACCAAGTCAAGAAGTTTGTATGGGATAATATCGTGTGCAGGTTCGACCTTCCAGGAGAGATTGGGGCGTATAACGCCAAGCAATTCAGGGACAATCCTTTCAAAGACTGGTGCGAGAAGCTCAACATCAAACAGCGGTTTGCATCGATAAAACATCCGCAGGCAAACGGATTGGTGGAAAGGGCAAACATGAGGTTGGGAGAAGGAATTAAGGCGAGAATCGACCAAGGGAGCCGAGACTGGCTGGAAGAGCTACCGCATGTGCTCTGGGCGCACCGGACTATGATCAAGTCCAGTAATGAGGACACGCCATTCTCCATAACCTACAGCATGGAGGCCGTGATTCCCGTAGAAATAGGAATGCCATCTCTGAGGTGCGCTCTGTTTGACCCAATAGCAAACGATGAGGCTCTACAGCTGAACTTGGATCTTGTGGAAGAAAGAAGAGAAGTCGCGGCCATTGAAGAAGCGAGAAGTAAAGCCAGAATGGAAAAATACTATAACGCTAAGGTCCGCGGCAAAAGCTTCAGACCAGGAGATTTCGTCTACCGCAACAACGACGCTAGCCTGGTTGTGGAGACCGGAAAGCTGGGCCCTAAATGGGAAGGCCCATACGAGGTTGTGGAAGCATTGGGCAAAGGAGCATACAAGCTCAGGAACCAGGATGGCCAAGACCTCCCTCGGACATGGAATATCCGGAATCTCAAGAAATGTTATTTGTAATTAAATGTAAGTGTTCCCACTTTTTGTGGCTGACCGCGGTTCAAACCGGCAGCGGGAACTCATCCTAGCATATCTAGTCATTTCTATGTACGCTGTTTTTTATTAATGATATGCGGAGTCCGATCAGCTCCGCAGATTTTCTAAATTTTACTTTGTTATTTTTTCTTTTATTACTTCTGTCATATGCATGCATGACCCGGAAATCAATTCCGCAATCGCAAAAATGCGTAAGAGGTGTTGCAAGCCCGGCATGAGGACAATATACCTCGGAATTATCTAAGGCATATAAGTGGTATTGCAAGCCCATTGACCAAACCAAGCTATCCCCGGAAAATCTAAAGTACGGATACACAGAGATAGTAAACTAAGTCCGGCCATATGAGCCCCGACAAAAAAAAAAAAAAAAAAAAAAAAAAAAAGAAAAAAAAAAAAAATATATATATATATATATATATATATATATACATATATAAACAACCAAGTGTTAAACACATCAAAAAATGGTTAAGTTCTATTCATGATCAATCACAATATACACGGATGCATACATCCGGATTACATCATCAAGGTTAAAAATAAAAGCTTCACAGAAATGCGGCAGGGAAGATATGGTCAAAATATCACCCGAGGAACAGCCGAAGAAACCAAAGCAACTAACCTCCATATTCCTTAGGGTCGATATGACCGAGGACTGCAGTATCAAACATGTCATCATCCTGGGCACTATCATCCCCGGTCGGAGCAGTCACCGGCCCTGAGGGAGTGACAATAGTCAGAGGCTCAGCAGCCGCAGGGTTAACACTAGAAGAAGGCTCGGATGAGGTAGAAGCAGGAACGGAGACAGCAAGGGGTTTATCACTATAATCAAACTCCGTCTGAAATTTCCTGTTCCTCATCTCTTTGTATGTTTCAATGGCCTTAGGGCGAGCAATGGATTTCAGCACGGACTCCGGAAGGATACGCTCTTCCGCGACAGGAGGTTTGAATGAAAACTCTTTAGCCCCCGGAGCACGATCTTCCTCCAATACCAGTTGCGACATCAAAAGCTCCAACGGAGCATCCTTACAAGCTTCAAGGGATTCTAGCAGCGGGAAAGGCACATTTGCTAACCTTTCCATCGCGTCCTGAAAACACTTTAGAGCCTCGGGATTGTAGGCCTCCACATCCTAGAGTTTAACTACGTTTGACCCGTGGACAACCCCGGCCTCCAACCCTTGACGCACCCTCTCCGCTATAGCCGCGAAAATACAACCACCTAGCCTAGTCTTCAACTCCAACGACTCCTTGAATTTCAGAAAAGCATAGCGAAAGTCGTGGCCGATGACCCAGCATTTGCCTTCATAAGCCATTAAGTACCGAGGGAAAAGTTCCGTATCAAAATCCTCATTTAGATTGTCCAACCTCTTATCCAATTCTGCTATATGCTCCTCGAAGCTGGCACGGACAACACTCTCCCTCTCCTCAAGAAGCTTACCCACCTGATCCTGAACCTGCTTCTCCAAGGTGCCACAAACTATCTCCAGACCCGACACCTTTTGACCTAACTCCTCATTCTTCGTGAGCAACTCTACATTTTCCATGGCCAACTCCTCGTTTTTCTTACCATACTCCCCAACTAGGGCCACCCCCGCAGACAACTTCTCACATTGAGCACGAAGCTCAACCAACTCTTTATCCTTGGCTTCCGCGGCCACCTCCAATTCGGATATGCGGCCACGGAGATCAGCGGTCCCAGAAGACTCACCCTCCAACTCATCAACCCGATCTCTCAAATCAAAAATCAACTTCTCCTTCCTTTCCAACCTTTTACCCAGCTTGCCATTCTGCTGCAGCTCATACTCCAACCGTAGATGGATCTTAGAATTCATACATATCTACAGAGAAAAGAGCAGGTTGTACTGGTTTAACAAGTCATTGGCCGCCATATTCCGCAGCACAGACACATACCCAGGTGTGGCGACATTATCCAAAATGCTGCGGCAAATCCAAGGGTCATCCATTTTGAACTCGTTGGTAGGCAGCCACTTTGGAACATAAGCTGAAGAGGCCTCAGCAGTATCCACCGAAACAGACTAGTAGAAATCCCCTGAATCACCAAACTCCTCAACCTCGGCCTCAACATGCCCGGATGCACCTTTAGCATGATCTTGGCACGAAACTTCAATAAATGGACCTGAAGACTCAAGGTGGACGGACTCAGTCTGGTCCGGATTAGGAGTCTCAGAAGCCCTGCCCTCAGAATCCTCACGAGTAGGGGTAGCAGAATCCGAAGTAAGAACAGTGGTGTTCTTCATAATGTTGGCATGAGTATGAGGACCAGAACGCACCAGATCACCTCCTGACTCGTCCTGCAGTTCAAGCACAGGAATCTCAACCGCGGAAGGACCACCTAAAAAATGACAACAAAATGTATGTCAGTACAAACGACATACGCGGCACACAAAGAAAGCAGCGAGTCATACCTGACCCAGCCGCGGTCTCCTTGCGGACAAGCCTTTTCTTCTTCTTGGGCTTCTCGGGCGCATTGATAGTCACCCTCTTCTTCCCAGCCTTCTTGTTGGCCTTAGCCTCCTCCACTTCATCTACAACGGTGCTCTCCATCAGCGTCACCACATTCTCTTACGGCCCGACAACACGCGAGGCCATCTCTGCCCTCAGTGTAGGCTCACCCTCCTTCAAGGTACGCTCCCCGGTCGCCACCTTGAACACATCCGGTTGGGTGATAAAGGAAAACAAATCCATTTCTGCAAAAATTAAAGCATACGGTTAGACACAGGCGTACAACAATAAAAAATAGTGATAAAACAGATCTAGCAACCCACCCGAGTCGTCCGGCCATAAAAAGTTGGACGACTGGTATCGTCATCCCAGTTCTGGCTCAACCCTATTACATTCAAGAAAATGTCCGGATACTTCTTGATTGCGGCCCTCCGGGAATCAAGGAGCCGCATCAACTCCTGATCCACATCCGCATCAGAAAGCGGAGGATTGCGGTCTATTGAGACCTTCTCATACCACGGAACGAAAATGGGAAAAATGGTTTTATTCCCAAAAAAGAAACGGTCCTTCCAATTCTTGAACGAGTCAAGAGCGGCAGTATAACAAACAGGGACTACTAAGGACTTAGGACCTTTCCTTTTCTCTAAGGTCATCCAACCGTTATTGATACCGGCATAGTAAAATTTCCTAAAAGGAGGAACAGTGGGAGTACCACCATGGACGCGGCAGAGGATTTCAAAATGGCTAATCCTGCATGCCGCTAAAATCGACAACTGAGAAAGATGGATCTGGAAATACTCCAAGACGCGCAGCAAAAACAGTGAGAGAGGAATTCTAAAATTACCCAACTCAAAAAATCTAGTATATACACCTATTTTCCCCTCCGGGGCATCCCAAATAGTATCCCGGATACCGGGTGCCTTAGGTAAAAGATGGCCCGGAATGTTGTACTTCCTACAAAACTCGTCTACATCCTCCTGAGTAAGCTTAGAGGTCACACTACTTATATGATCGGGTTCCATTCTAAATAATCAAAAAATGGAATGTAGAAGAAACCTAACCTGAAAATCTAATTCCGGAAGTAAAGGAAGCAAGAAGAATAGAGGCGGAGCGAATCTTTTTTCTAGAGAGGGGGAAAAATAATTACTGTGTGTGAAAAAAGAATAACAGAGGCATACCCCTTGGTATTTATAGCCACACACACACGCGCCATCAGTTCAATCGAAAGGCCACAAAGCTGCCACTTCCCCAGACATTAATTGAACGGTTAAATATCTACCCAGATGAACCATCACGATTGTCGCAGAAAATGAACGGTCAGCCGCTGAAACGTCAAGTCAGTCAGTAAATTAGTGGGTAAAAAGCGCTTCGCGACTACCAATGACAGGCTGTCACCACCGAAACAAGCGGAAAGTGAAATATCTAGTCAGCAACATGGGACACGCGGCAATATATCAGCCGCGGAAGTTCAAAGAGTTTATTCAACAAGGCGCGGCATTTGTAGCCGCGAACATCCAAATAAGTCTAGAACACTTGCTCTCAAACCTAACAAGTATACTAGACTGGGGGGACTTGATCGTGTATAGTACTCCCGGACCCAACATACTGAGCCGGGCATACTCATAACCAACCGCGGAAGAATCAAGACGGACAAGCGTACATCATAGACTCCAGTCTTGCCAAGCCGGACAAGAACACGCCCCGGTCTCTCCAGGCCGGGCCGGAACACATCACCGGCCGCCGCCAAAAGCCAGATCTCTTGGGATTATGTCCCCCATGTGATCTGACACCTACCTACTAGGGGAGGCGTAGTTCGGCTCGCAGAGTCCCGAGGCAGCTACAGGTCTTGAGTGGGTAGTACAAATACCCCCACCCCATTTATTACTCTCAACTAATAGCATTAACTCTCACATAGTCCGCACATACACTTTCTCTCTCTAAACAATATACTTACTCTCACATCGGAGGCCAACCGCGGAAGCCCCCTTCCGCGGTAAGACTAACGGTGGTGCTTTTTCTTAACAGCTTAACAAAGTACTTAGCACAAGATCCGCCCCTGCCAAGAGCTAGTCTAACCTAGGTCTTGCATTGAGCCCAAGATTTGTACTAACACTTTTCACTAAGAAATAGCCATATAAGGGCGTATTTGTTTGGGACCTTTTGAATTTGAGTAATGGAATCACATAAATAATATTTGTTTTGTTTGAGGGTATATGTTTTAAAACAGTACTTGATACCCCTTTCTATGGTGTTTCACAAAACCTGATGTACTATATTACTTTCCTAACAATCATGTGCTAAATGCGAGGCCTCACTATATGACATTGTTTTATAACACAGTTTTTAATTTGTTTTCATATTATAACCTTGTTTTTATATTTGAATGTGTGGCCTCAATATATATTTAATAAAAACATCTTATATACTAAAAGCTTAAGTAGTCTTATAAATGCAAAGTGCCCATTATTAATGTGAGAGGCTTCATGTGTAAGTACATTGGTTTAATGTCCATGCTTAAGGGTAAGTACGTAGGAGCTAGAATTAGTGATTCGAGTAATTGAATGTGTGTATTAGGACCCTTTATTATAGTGTAATAGTGCAGGTGAAGATGAAGTGTTTGGTGTTCATGTAATCATGGTTGAAACTCACACGATTAATTGCAGGTATACAAACAATCTCTATTCATGCTCATGCAACTATAAAAAGGCACAACAATGAAGCTTTTGGTGCGCCCATTGTTTGTGATTGGTTTTGCTCTCATTGTAGTTGGATTACATCTCATTTGCTTGCATTTCTTCTCCAACTAAAGTGTAACCAGTATCATTTTTCCATGGTTTTCAATCACTTATTAAAGGTTAGTGTGTTAAAGATTTGTAGTTTCTGATTTTTTGTACTATATCACATCACATTGATTTATTTTAATTGCTATATACATGTTCATGTTTAGAAAATGACTGAATGATTAATGAACTTTAAGATTACCTTTTTTTGGTAATCTGATAGCTATTCTTCTTCACATGAGATTATATATCGTCAATGTTAAACGCCATAAAAAAAGGTATTATGATAAGAATCTTCACAATCATAATATATTCGCACCAGCAAGAATTAGTAGGGTAAATGGTATAAAGTACGTTCCAATGTTCCAACGTATGAAGATAAAGATGTAGATTGGATGTTGGTGATGTTCCTTGAAAGTAAGTTTTCATGCGACATGTATTAACGTAATACATTAATTGTTTTCACTAATGTTTGTTGAATCACTCAAGCGAATACACAATCTCCAAATCTTATTGTAGTGGCCAGACTTCACAGTACTTAATGCTGTCAATGGTAAACATGCAATTTTGTGATTTTTATGATGTTGTACAATCTATATTACCATATTAGTTTAATGTGTTTACTATTGTTATAAATCTGCTGAGAATGCCAAGTAATATTGCAAAAGTGGAGTGCCTTTTGTGATGGGAACCACTGGTGAGGTACATGACATACGTAATAAACACCCTTCAACAATATTAGTATTTATAAATCGATCTAAAATCAAGCAATTTGTATACATTAGGTCATTTAGTTGATGATTGTACAAATAATTGCACGACCAGGCCTTCGATGATGATCAAAGGATTTATGGGGTGTTGGGATTGCGCCAAGCTTGTTCTTAACCTGAAATAAGAAATACCAAGACACTACGTTAAGTGATTGCGCAGGGGTTGGACCCTGCGAACCACCTCCGGCGTGCGAGTAAGTATGTGTGATATGATAAGTAGGTTTTAATTAGCGAGAGTGAAGTTAACTTACATCGTCTCGGCCCGACTAAGCTATTTATAGGAGAGAAATAGGACTTAGTGGGCGGTTGCACCTTGTTCGGAGATCATGGGGGCGTCCCATGATTTGTGGTAACCGCTAGGGCTTTGTAGCCCACGATCTCTATTTTGGCGGGAAGGCCTAAAGGAAGAGGAGACGTGGGTATGACCAGGTCAAGAGGGTTCTCCGTTGTAGTCCCTTCGAGAGGGATACCCCGAAGGGCTTAAGGCTTCGATTGGCGGGTTCCCACATGGTAACCATTTCGTAGACGAATGGTTTTACGCCAATGAAATGTGTTAGGAGATTAACCTGGGCCTCCGAAGGGAGGGCTTTCTACAGGCTCGAAGGGGAGTCCTTCGACCCGTTCGGAGGGTACATCATCAAGCCCCCCCGTCGAAAGTGATATATACGTACAAGGATAAATTGCATTCGACTCAAAAAATCAACATGCATTATACCTATTGAATTACACTCTCGTGCAAAAATAAATGACTAACTAAACCGCGCATTTAATGCGGGCTAATGATTATCCTCCCACTTGAGCTGTAAACTCAAACGGCTTATTTAATCGGTACTAGCAAACATCATTTCAAAATTTAATCGCCCGTTTAAGATCCGCAAGATCTTCAAAGTTAGGTGTACACGTGTGCGCTTGGGATCAAAACCGTCTGGATATATAAACCCAAAATAATTAAACCCTAGCTCATTTTACCTCCGCCCAAAATATACACATTGCTCTACAATCTTGTGCTTCCGTTGGAACGAAAAGGTAAAATTCCGATAACCCTTCCTTGATCTTTTATTCTTTTAATATGAGCATGGCCACTAAACGAATTATTAGGCAACAGACCTGTACCTTGACGAAACAAGCCTTATCTGAGTTTCTGCTCGATTACCCTATACCCTCGGAGTACAAAATCATGCTCCCTAGTAAGAAACAAAATATTTTCGACGCTCCCAAAGGGTTTGTGGGTTTGTATGTGCATGCATTCACTCAATCAAATCTTAGGATACCCCTTCATCCCTTGATTTTAGAGTTTCTACAATACTATCAGGTGCATATTTCTAGGTTAAACCCTTTTGGTCTTGCTAAGTTGACCACTTACATCATAATGTGTAAAGCATACGGTTATGAACCCACATTAGAGGTGCTTAGGGGTTTTGTGAATCTCTATCCTTGTGGCGATTGGGTAACCATTGCCAAAAGGGGTGAACATGATGTGCCTGTTCTTGTGACGAAACCCTTTTCAAATATTAGAAATTGGAAAGGACAGTTTTTCTATGTTGAAAGTACAATCATACCTCCTGAGTATCCAGCATTGTTGGACGAAGCAAACATGTATGATGAGAAGAAGTACAATGACCCTCTTCCCTATGAGATAAGGGGCGACCCTTTGTATCAGCGTCTTGCACGTCACCCTGCTAATGTCCAGACATTTCCAGAGCCTATTTTGTACATGGCTGGTTTAAGTGACAGCTGGGACGGGTCTCCGTCATCACCTGAAATTATTTGTGAAGGACAAAGTATGTACAATTCTTATTTTCTTAGAATAAATAACTTATCTGCTGATATTCATCTCCTTTTACGTTTGTTTTTGCAGAAAATGGCTTTCAGAAACTTCGTTGTCGCAGGTGGTGCAAAGGAAGTAAGCTTTATTCCAAAGGATCCCCAAGATATTAGCTTCAGAGTAGGATCTCCGTCTATATCTGTGAAGAATAATGATGTTGATGTCTCCCCACCTAAACCTCTTGCTGTGCTTCCCCCGACCAAACCCCTTAATACTGAGGAAACCCCCCAACTTGTGGAGGATGTTGGTGACTCTGATGATACTCCTTCCGGGAGTGACCAGCTGAAGATCGTAGGGTCTTTCGGTATTGCTGATAGAGTTCGGACTAGGAAAGGTACCAGTGCAAAGGCTGCCCCCAAGAGGAAATTGAACATTCCTACTCCCACTTCCCGAACCACCAAGCAGAAAACAGAGAAGTCTCGGGGAAAGCCATTATGTATTCCACTGAAGGCATTGTTGATGATGATGACATTTATGGTAAATAAAGCATTCCTGACTCTCTTTTTCTCAATGTGGTATGTATCTTATGATGATGTTTTATGTAGGGTTGCCAAACACCAAGGAATTTCCGAATGCCCTTTCCTGCCGATTGCTGGTTGAAAATGTCACCCCTGTTTCCTGGAGGAGATCCTTGAGCGAGATGTCTATTGAGAAGCTGTGTGATCTTCATGATAAAAGCTATACTAGGCAGGCTATGCTGGATAACCATTTGAACTTCCGTACAAGGGAGTTAATCAACAAGGTCAAAGGGCTAAGGAGGAGGTTGCAGTTGTTGTTGCCAGGGAGGAGGATAGAGAGAAGAAATATGCTGAGTTGGAGGCCAGGTGTGATGCAGCCATGGCAGATTTTGAGAAGCACCCCAGATATGAGGCCCTGCGTGCTAAGATGAGCAGTCTCGAAGGACAGCTCAAAGAATCGCAGGGTAAGTTAAAGATGGAAGAGGCCCAGACTGCTGGATATAAGACTCAGATTGCGGCTCTAGAGTCTAAATGTACTGGTCTGGAAACTGAGAGGGCTAGGTTGAAAGAGAATGAGATCAAACTTTGTCAAGATATGGATGGGTTGAAGCTTGAATGCAAAAACTTGAAAAAAGATAGGGCTGAGGTGGTGTCCAAAGTTGTCCCTTATATTGCTATGGAGTTATACCATAGTGATGAGGTGGGAGCAGTTGTGGGGAAGCTGGTAAATGCAGACATATTCTATGGTAAGTGCACAACTCTGGAGGAAATAGCCGAAACAAAGAAACCAGTTGTGCTGTCGGAGGTGCCTTACAACCATCCGAATTCTGAGAAAGAATATGATGAAGCTGGTAATGCATTCACTACAGAAGAGTACCCGTTTCTTGCCGAAGCAACCAAGGACCCTTTAGCCTCAATTGAAGATCTCCTATCTAAAAAGCCCAAGAGTATCCAGCCCCCCTCTCCATCCAAGAGAACCATCTCTGAGAAGCCTCCGTCTGCAGCTCACCAAGAGGACCCTAACTCTTCCAAGAATATTTGAAGGTTGCCATGTTGGCAATAATTTGGTCAGTAAGGGTGGCATGTACCCTTTTTAAACAATGTCCTTTGTGTTAAGGCATGTGCCTTTATGTTCGAACAATTTATCTTTTATGTGTCTGGGCTTCGACCCAAACTTCAGACAATTTGCTTGGATGTTTTAACGTTGGCTGTGACTATGTGTAGCCGTATAAATGCCAAATTAGGGAATTATGTCCCAGTTTTGATATCATGCTTGTCTTCTCATACACTTATATACAAGCGTAAATATACAACCTAAGGTTATAACCTTATTGTGTGTATTTTGGACCAAGATTTTCAGCAATCGTATAATTTGACTGCGACAGAGGGTCGCGACCCACTCCGTCTTCTATCCTTAAGTTGCAAAGGGCTTAGAATACCCTAGGACTTTATAGGAAAGTTAATGTGAATTGTAATGGATGTTATATTTGTACAAGACATGTGTCTTGCTTCATCCTTCGACATTGAAACTTGTAAAACACTTGGTTGAGCAAATCTTTGTTGTATAAAACAAAACAGGAGATTTTGAGGGAAATGCGTTATATCATTAAGTGGGTAGGGAGGATTACATCATTTTAAGAAATGAACACTAAGACACCTACCATTAATGCTTCTTTCCCATATGAGAAGAATACGTTATATGAAATTAAAAAGTAAGCTAAGTGCTTTAAAATAGTAAGTCTTTTGTGTAGAACTTACGAATGTTGTGTCCTATGCTTCGAGCATTTGTAGTTTGTTGCTTTAGCCTTTTGACATGACGTTGTCTTTCTAACGTAGGCTGTGGCTTTGCTTGCTGTTTTATTCGAAAGACATATTCCTGTATGCTCGCAGGACCTGAGGTAGTTCCTTTACCCATTCATACTGGTACTGACCCAGCCTTATCTCAATATCCATGACGATGTCCTTGTCAACGCAAGTGAAAATTTGCTTCACATTCAGGCTTTCGCAGAAAGATGAGAACACCCCTTTGGCAAAGTGTTTCCCTTTGTAAGAAGTGATGACTTGTGGGACTCCAAATCTGCAAATTATGTGTTCCCACATAAACTTTTCCACATGCTTACCTGCTATTGATGCCAAAGGCTTGGCTTCAACCCATTTGGTGAAGTGATCTACAGCTATGACCAAGAATTGTACTCCTCCAGGAGCTATTGCTAGGGGTCTGATTATGCTGACTCCCGATTGGCCGAAAGGACTTGCTGATTTGATAGAAGACGAGTCATACTTTAATGGCTTCTGAGAGTTTGAGTGTACCTGACATGTCGCGCATGCTTTGATCATTTCCGTTACATCTTCCAATATAGATGGCCAGTAATATCCCTATCTTGTTGCTTTCGAGGCAATGGATCGAGGGCCTGCGTGCTTTCCACAAGACTCTTCGTGAACATTATAGAGAATGCTTAAAGCCTGTTTCGGTCCCACGCAACGAAGCCATGGAGATAAAAAGGATCTCCTGTATATATTGTCCCCCATAAGTCTATATTGGGGAGCTTTGGTCCGGATCTTTCGAGCAAGCTTAGGATCTTCTGGCAGACTACCACTAATCAAGTATTCCCTAATAGGAGTCATCCAATTGTTGCCTTTGTCAGATGCTTCGCCTTGTGTAATTGATCTATGGGCCAATACTTCTACTAAAACTTCCTCGGGCAGATGAGCGAAAGCCATTACAGATAGCTTGCTTAGGGTATCTGCCTTCTTGTATTGGCTTCTTCGAACATGTGTTATCTCATATGGTTCGAATCCCTGAAGAAACTCTTTAGCTATATCCAAATATTTTTTGATGGTGGGCTGCTCTGCTACATAGGAGCCCTTGATTTGGTTGGTGACTAGTTGCGAGCTTACAAAAACG
Organism: Artemisia tridentata subsp. tridentata; assembly: GCA_021014915.2. Lineage (NCBI taxonomy): Eukaryota > Viridiplantae > Streptophyta > Magnoliopsida > Asterales > Asteraceae > Artemisia > Artemisia tridentata. The sequence continues at coordinate 74,002,810 of CP139507.1, forward strand.
GAGAGGTCATTAGCCTCCAAGCCCATTGCTAGTCAAAAGCCAGCTAATAAAGCTTCATACTCTGCTTCATCGTTCGTAGCCTTGAACTCAAAACGTAATGCATAAGCGTACTCCATTCCTTCCGGACTAACTAGCATTAAACCTGCTCCTGAACCATTAGAACTTGAGGCTCCGTTTGTGTAAAATTTCCACCCCTCTTTCATCTTTAGGGGCTTCTCCTTAAGAATTTCTTTATCTTGGCTAGGTCCGGAAGGTGTTTCAGCGAGAAAATCTGCAAGTACCTGACCTTTGACGGAGTTTCGACCCTTGTACTTTATCTCATGTTCTCCCAATTCGATAGCCCATTTAGCTACCCTTCCTAATTTCTCAGGCTTCGACAGTATCTGCCTAATAGGCTTGTCAGTCAATACCATGATGGGATGAGCTTGAAAGTACCTTCGAAGGCGCCTTGCAGCATAAACCAGGGCTAGGATTAGCTTTTCCAACTCCGGATAGTTTAGTTCAGCTCCTTGCAGAACCCTGCTAACGAAGTATATTGGGACTTGTTTCTTCTCCCTTTCGGCTAAGAGCACCGCACTGATGCTTTCGAATGATGCCGCAATGTATATGAACAACACTTCGCCTTTGATTGGGGCTGTAAGTGTTGGTAAGATTTCCATGAATTCCTTTAGCTTTTCGAAGGCTGCTTCCGCCTCACAACTCCATTGGAAAGTCTTTTTATCTGTACACCCCTTGAGTGTTTTGAAGAATGGTAGAGACCGATCTGCCCCTTTCGACAGGAACCTGCTAAGTGCCGCAAGCTTCTCATTGAGGCTTTGAACTTCTTTTAGTGACTTCGGAGCTTGAAGGTCAGTGATGGCTTTTACCTTCGAAGGGTTAGCTTTAATCCCTTGTTTAGTGATCAAATGCCCCAAGAATTGTCCTTCCTCAATACCAAAGGAACACTTCTTAGGGTTAAGCTTCATATTGATTGCCCGTAATTGATTGAAGGTCTCTTGGATGTCGGAGAGGAGGTCCTATTCAGTTCTGCTTTTTATTACCATGTCATCAACGTAGGCTTCCAAGTTCCTCCCAATTTGCTTGTGGAAGGCTTTATCTACTAAACGTTGGTAAGTTGCCCCTGCGTTCTTCAGACCGATGGGTATTTTCTTGTAGCAATAGACACCCTTTCCTGTGTAGAAGGCTGTCTTTTCTTCATCTTCCTCCACCATTTGTATTTGGTGATACCCTTTGTAGGCGTCCAGAAAACATTTCAGACGGAAACCTGAGAGAGATTCGACCTTCCAATCGATTTCTGGTAGAGGGTAGCTGATTGAACAAATAATTGCATAACCAAGCCTTCGATGATGATCAAAGGAATAATGGGGTGTTGAGAATGCGCCAAGCTTGTTCTTAACCTGAAAATAAGAAATACCGAAACACTACGTTAAGTGATTGCGCAGGGGTTGGACCCTGCGAACCACCTCCGGCGTGCGAGTAAGTATGTGTAATCGTTTGAGTAGGTTGTAAATGACAAGAGTGAAGTTAACTTACATTGTTCATGCCCGACTACGCTATTTATAGGGGAGAAATAGGACATAGTGGGCGGTTGCACATTGTTCGGAGATCATGGGGGCGTCCCATGAAATATGGTAACCGCTAGGGCTTTGTAGCTCACGATCTCTGTTTTGGCGGGAAAGCCAAGGGGAAGAGGAGACGTGGGTTTGACCAGGTCAGAATGGTCCTTCGTGCTAGTCCCTTCGATAGGAATACCCCGAAGGGCTTAGGGCTTCGATTGGCGGATTCCCACATGGTAACCAGTTCGCAGGCGAATGGTTTTACACCAATGAAATGTGTTAAGAGAATTAACCTGGGCCTCCGAAGAGAGGGCTTTCTACAGGCTCGAAGGGGAGTCCTTCGACCCGTTAGGAGGGTACGTCATCAAGCCCCCCAGTCGAAAGTGATATATATGTACGAGTATATATTGCTTTCGACTCAACAAATCGAACATGCCTTATACTCCTTGTATAACACTAACTATGCAAAAAAGAAAATAAATGTTCAACTAACCACGCATTTAATGCGAATTAATCATGATTACTCCACTTGGACTGCCACGGCTACTATCTCGGTATAAGTAAGCGTCCTTTCAGAATTTATAATCAATTTCAAATCCGCATAGATAGCAAACTAGACACGTGTGCGGTCATGATTAAAAATTTGATGGGTATTTATTCTTTGATACGGTAAAACCCTAGAATACTTTTACCTCCGCCCAAAATATACGCATTGCTCTGCAATCTTGTGCTTCCGTTGGAACGAAAAGGTAAAATTCCCATAAACCTTCCTTGATCTTTTATTCTTTTATTATGAGCATGGCCGCCAAGCGAATTATTAGGCAACAGACCTGTACCTTGTCGAAACAAGCCCTATCTGAGTTCCTGCTTGATTACCCTATACCCTCGGAGTACCAAATCATGCTCCCTAGTAAGAAACAAAATATTTTCGATGCTCCCGAAGGGTTTGTGGGTTTGTATGTGCATGCATTCACTCAATCGAATCTTAGGATACCCATTCATCCCTTGATTTTAGAGTTTCTACAATACTATCAGGTTCATGTTTCTAGGTTAAACCCTTTTGGTCTTGCTAAGTTGACCACGTACATCGTAATGTGTAAAGCGTACGGGTATGAACCCACATTGGAGGTGCATAGTGGTTTTGTGAATCTCTACCCTGGTGGAGATTGGGTAACCATTTCCAAAAGGGGTGAACATGACGTGCCTTCTCTTGTGACGAAACCCTTTTCAAATATTAGAAACTGGAAATGACAGTTTTTCTATGTTGAGAGTACCATCATACCTCCTGAGTATCCAGTATTGTTGGATAAAGCAAACATGTATGATGAGAAGAAGTACAATGACCCTCTTCCCTATGAGATAAGGAGCGACCCCTTGTACCAGCGTCTCGCACGCCACCCTGCTAATGTCCAAACGTTTCCGGAGACTATATTGTACATGGCTGGTTTAAGTGACAGCTGGGAAGGGTCTCCGTCATCACCTGAAATAATTTGTGAAGGAAAAAGTATGTATATATCTTATTTAGATAATTTAAATAACTTATCTGCTGATATTCATCTCCTTTTCGTTTCTTTGTGCAGAAATGGCTTTCAGAAACTTTGTTGTAGCTGGAGGTGCCAAAGAAGTTAGCTTTATGCCGAAGTGTGGAAACCGTAGAGGGGGGGGGGTGAATACGTTTCCATTTAAAAACTTAAAACTTTTGTATCAAACACCCGATTAAGTGTGACGTAATATGAAGAGTGTCAACAATGAGTATATAGCATCTAGAGATGACTATAGTAAACTACAATATATGTACAATCAAACCATGGAACTTACATGATCAATCACTACATGAGCAACAAGCCACACAAACACATATGCAATGCAAATATAAATATAAAGCGATAACTAATGAAATGAAAGTAAAGAGATAAGTTAGAAGGCGCAAACCGGACACGGTGATTTATAGTGGTTCGGTCACGAAGCTCCTCTTCGCCCTACTCCACTCCCCGAGTACCCAACTCGAGAGTTACTTCACTAATCAACAAACTCCCTTTAGGCGGAGAAAACCGTACACGTCGCTTAACTTGTTTTTCGACACTAAGCTAGATGTCGAGTGCTAATCTTAGCTAGCACCAATCTACCACGATCTACCCGATCTACACCATACACGTCGCTTATCCTATTTCCGACACTAAGCTAGATGTCGAGTGCTAATCTTAGCTAGCACCAATCTACCACGATCTACCCGATCTACACCATACACGTTGCTTATCCTATTTCCGACACTAAGCTAGATGTCGAGTGCTAATCTTAGCTAGCACCAATCTACCATGATCTACCCGATCTACCCTTGATCCACATGATCAATCACACAAGCCCAATGGCTTCAAGAGATCTTCACTATCTCTTAAGATCATAATGATCTTGACTCACTCTCTCACAAAAGAAAAGTAATCTTGATGTATTCTATGATACAATCAAGAGTGTAACAAATGTTACAAGACCTAACAACTCCAACACTTTGTATCTACTTGGATACTTTGTGTTCTTCTCTTGCTAATCAAGAGGGATGACAACACTTTGTATCTACTTGGATACTTTGTGTTCTTCTCTTGCTAATCAAGAGGGATGACAACACTTTGTATCTACTTGGATACTTTGTGTTCTTCTCTTGCTAATCAAGAGGGATGACAACACTTTGTATCTAGGATACTTTGTGTTCTTCTCTTGCTAATCAAGATGAATGAAGAGGATCACTTGAGTGGATGATTGGATCACTCTTAAACAACCTAAGACTCTCCAAATGATCAAAGAAAGTTATCTAAGTGAAGAGGGATAAGACCAGAGAAAAAGGACTGGAAAAATCAAGTTGGAAGTGTGGAATGGTCCACTATTTATAGGCAAGGGAAAATCTGACCGTTACAGACCCACGGCTCCACTAAATACCCGACGGCTCCACTAAATTTAGTGGAGCCGTACCTATTTAATGGTGCCGTAGACGCTCCTTCGTTTGTCTTTAGTGGGGAAGTTAGGAGCTGTTTTGGGGGGAAATTTGACTGTTGGGATTTTCAAACATATTTTTCAAAATAAAACTTTTCTTTTTAATTCAAAAATAATTTGTGAAATATATTTTTGAAAAAATGTTTTGTCACATTAAAAATGTGAAGTTTAGAAAAATAAAATCCTTTGATCATTTGTCAAGTAGTAGATTTGTTTGTCCATACCTTGAGTGATTTATGTCGGGATGGAAATCTACGACTTCGTTGAAGCATACTTGAGACGTCGGGAGGTGTTGATGTAAGTATGCATTGATGATTTGTGTTTACAAGTAACTTGCACATTTTACATTATGTATTACAAGTTACATGTTTGTCATTATTAAAACCGAAGAAATCGTTTAGTTTAAATATCGTAATATTTGCACTAACAATCTCCCCCTTTTTGATGATGACAAATATGTAAACCGTAACACACAGTAAAATGTAAAAGTTACATGTTTACACTTCCTTCTCCCCCTTTTGTCGAATCAAAAAGGTAGTTGCCTCGAGCGCTCCCTTGGATTTACTCCCTACTCCCCCTTATTGCACTAATATCCTTTCTCCCCGGAAAGGCGAGCTTGCATCATCCTAGTGAAGCCTTCTATCAACACTTGTGAAGACGACTCCATGCTATGTAATCAAATACTCCCGAGCTCCCCCTAGCTCAATGCTCCCCTATGGTGACTTAATCCCCTTGTTTATTTACCTTAGTATCTAGTGGATCCATGGATCAAATTCTTACAAAGGCTTTTCCTACATCAAGGGTTAGCTTCGTGCAGCATAATATATAACAGTATAGGAGCAACATTATAGGGATAGAATACACATAGCAAGACATGCATGGGTTAAACTATGTTAACACGTAAGTGTCACAACCCGACCGAAAACCTAAGATGTAATTGTTCACTCAATCACACTAATCAAGAACGAGATTCGTTCATTGACTGACGCACTAAATGACTTATTCCAAGTTGTCATTGGGAAGGAAAGTTCTAACAAACCTTTTGAACAACATAATCATCTACCTAAGATGATTGATGTTAAGGATAGTTTGTTGATAAGACATACTCTAAATGATTACTATTATGACAAGTCGTGCCATAAAGTAGACTCGATAGAGGTTATACCTAAATGATTCCATAAGGTGGGAGAGTGTTGGTTGTGGTGACAACAAGGACAACTTGGGTTATGTGGTTGTAGGGGATAAATAATGGGATGACCCATTAGTGGTTGTGGTGATGGTGATAGTGATAAGGATGATGTGTTAGTGCCAAGTTCAAAAGGAGATGTAGGTGACAAGGTTAGTGTGAGAGCTAAAGGTTGTGGTGATGGTGATAAGGATGATGTGTTGGTGCCAAGTCCAAAGAGGTTTGATGGTGATAGGGTTAGTGTGATAGCTAAAGGTTGTGGTGGACTTGGTGGAGGTAAGGGTGTAGGAATCCTAAAGGTGGAGGATGATGATGATGTGGTTGGAGATGTTGGTTTTGCCCTTTGAGGAAAGGTGGGAAAGGATGGTTTAGGTTAATATATCGTTTGCACTGACAATGAGATGTATGATATATTTCAAAAGGGAAAAAGAAAAGGTGCATGTGATCCTAACAGGATTGTTGGTGGATATCTCTAACGGGGTTAAGGTAATGAAGTTCTAGGTTTCTAGGTTGGATGATCCTAGTTGTGTGTTAGGGATAATTTGGTGCATGAAGGGTTTCGTGTGTTTGTGAGGATTGAAGGTTGTTGAACTAACTATCACTTATCCAAAGTGAGGAGTAGTTGTAAGGTTTGAGTGTGATGAGTTGAAGGTTATAAGGTTTGAGTGTGATGATTTATGGGTTGAAGGTTCTTAGACTAACTGTCACTGTCAAGAGTGAAGTGTAGCTAAAAGGTTTGAGTGTGATGATGATGTTAATGTGAGGTTTGAAGGTGAGATGCAAGATAAGCTTGCAATGGTGAGGCCTTATATAGGCAAGAGTTGTGGGATTCGAACTAAAGTTGGTGTTAGAGTCCTATGGTGTAGTGAGGGAATCCTAGGGTGTATGTGAGTTTGCAAGATTTTGCAGGTTTGAGGTTAGGAATGCAGGGATCTAAAGGAAACAGTGAAAATTCGTCAAACATAGGCACGGTACCACTAAATACCACACGGTACCATTAAATTTAACGGTACCGTGGACTATTTAACGGTACCGTGACCTAGAAGTCACGAATTTTCCTATACAGCCTAGTTCTGGGTAGCTAAAGGGAAGTTTCCTAGGGAATAAGAATCACATTTGTGTGTTCTTGAGAGTGTTTAGTGAAAGACTATATGAGTATGTTTTCGCTCCCCCTTAATCTATGACCAACCAGACAAGATGTAAAAGATAAAGAGGAAAACAAACGTTGACTGAAGCGATGAGCTTAGTAACGTCATGACAAGTAGTGGATAGCATACGATAAACTTCACCTTTGAAGTCACGTAGCTCTTCTCAATCATTGTGAATATTCATAGAATATTTATATGATGAGACATGTGATTACTTGGAGATATCCTAAGGGTTAAGAAGATAAAATCTTCAGGGTTGTGAGGTAGGTGATAAGGTTATAGGGTTATCTATGTTGATGAAGGAGGGTTATCTCAACATATCCTTATGTCTTCGTTTGAAGTGTGTGTGAGATGAGTGGGATGCGGAAGCATTGGTAGTGTTTAGTACCATGCGGAAGTGAAAGGGAAGAAGGCTTAGGAATCAGAAGATAGATACAATATGTTCTGATAGGATACGGTTCTGGTTCAAGACTACATCGAGTGTGTTTCGATAGTGGTTTTGAAACAGTGAGAATAAACTGTCTCAGCAAATAACGGTCCGACGGTACCGTTAAAAATAACGATACTGTCCCCTATTAAAGAGTACCGTGACCTGCTGAGGTCAGTTTTGACCCAGAATTAGATTTCTGACAAAGAAATTTCACATATGTTGTGATTTTTCTGGACCTTAGATTAAAAGAATTTATACCGAATAAATTCCTTTATGAATGAATCCACCGGGATTCGATGAACGTTTGTCGAGAACGAGAAATGACATTTAATTGCATTTCGCAAATTAAATAAACTTTAAATACTTCGGATGAAATATTTAAGTTGTCATTGGAGTTTAAGGGAGATTTTTCGACACGAGGAGAGAATTTATACCTAATAAATTCTTTGACCGGTACTGGACGAGAAGAAATGACTTTTATATTTCCGAGGAAATACATAGGTAGTCATTAGAGCGATGTGAAAGATGACTTAATATTTCCAGTGAAATATTTAAAAAGTCATCAGACGAGACACAGGATATGACTTGACATTTCCAGTGAAATATCTAACAGTCATGGGACGAGATCGAGGGAATGACTTGATATTTCCAGTGAAATATCTAAAAGTCATGACACGAAATAGAATAGATGATCTCAATATTTCTAGTGAAATATTCAAGAGATCATGCAAGGAACGTGAGGGATGACTTAATATTTTCAGTGAAATATTTAGATAGTCATGAGAGGGATTTAAAGAATGACTCAATATTTCCAGTGAAATATTTAAAGAGTCATGAGATGAGACGCACGAGATGACTACAATATTTCCAGTGAAACATTCAAGTAATCATAAGAGGGGTACGAGAGATGACTTTAATATTTCCAGTGAAATATTTAAATAGTCATAAGTTTTATGGAAAATGTTCCATCATTCCTAGACCTAGACGGAGATGGTAAGGGGATTCTCGGTTGAGAGGTTTGGTTGATTTAAGGGTTTCTATGTGCTTCGCACGTGAGTGTTTCATGGGGTTTTGAAAGATGTAAAGCTAGGCCTATGGTGCTGATTTGCAGCAGGGTTTGGGATCTTAAGACGTGTATATTCACACGAGGATGAAAGGAACTACTAATTACTTATATAGTAACTCGTGATTCCTTTGGATGAGCGTTTTAACATATGTTGTTAAAAGGCTTGAGTATGATGTTTCGGATATGACATTTAACAATTGCGATCGCAAGTTAAACTTACTTGAATATTTCGGATGAAATATTTAAGTTGTCAACCCTACTCCGAGTTCTACTAGGTTTGTTCCTAACCTTCCCATGACAAAAAGGTGTATTACTTGGAAAAAGGCGAAGTGATGACTAGGGAATTAGGGTAACTTCGCGACTACTTTGACTTATGGGTTTTGACACTAGTGTATGGCTCTATGACTTCTAAGGGTTCATAGTGATGGGCATACCTAATTCCTAATGTGTCAAAAGAACATAGTGTGGGTGCAAACTTTACAAGTAAATCAAGTAAAATGCACATAAGGAATAAATGCAAACATCATGCAAAACATGATAATCATTTAGCATTTAAGATCATGAAGACATTTAATCATGTCTTATGAGAAAATGTTATCATGTTGAAACATGTATGTGGGATGCAAGCAATCTAGGTTTGCTAAGGCAGATCCTAATTACTACTTGTTCAAGATGACATCCTAATGGGAGATATAGTTCAACGATGCAAACTATCTCTAGTCAAATGTAGGAATGAAAAATTTTCAAGTTAGAGAATGAGTATGAGACAATCACTAGTGGTGCTCAATTAAGGCTGAACACGACCATTTTTACAGGTTATACCACAAACCCAACTTCTCTCCTGGAAGCAATTCAACCGTTAGGTCAAATTGAATTTCTAGTGCGACAGGTTCTCTAGTAGTCATTCTCATATTAGAAAATTTCAAATTCCTATATTTGCCTATTGAAGTGTAGCAAAGATGATATTAGCTTATTACGCTAATACATGACCTAATATGACTCAACTAACCATACTTTGAAGGTCGATTAAGAGAATGACATGTCTTACACAACTCCTAACAAAGGCAAGTGAAATATTTTAATTTCGTGTCTGAGATTTAGAGTTTATTTGATGGAGATGGTGTATTTTATGATCTCTTGGACAACATCTTTGTTTGTTGAGTTGTTACATGTTATTTTAACATGATTTTGATTTCTAGAACCAAGAGATACTCTAATGTGATACAATGTAGAATCTACTACATCGTGTGTGTTTCAAGAATGCTCCTTTGCATATCTTAAGTGAGAATCTAGTAAAGGTTACTTACCTCAATAGATCTTGTGAGCATTTTATTTAAAATGAGACATACTATTTATTTCAACAAGTATGCTTTTCTAAGAGGAAACTTATCACTCTTATGAATGCATTGTGAAACAAGTATTTTAGTGTATGACTAATTTTACTTGTTTATGCAATGACACATGACGTATTAGGTTATTATTCAACTCTAATATCCTATATTTGTTAACAGGATGCAATGTATTCTCTTGTAACATAACCATTCATGTCACAAAGAAAATAGGATGCATGGGATATAAGTTATCCTTTGTCAATCTTCTGATAAGAGAAATACATGTGATATTCTCAAAGATTGATGACTTACATAATAGTTAATAACATATTATGTGTGACACTTTTACTAGACATGTGACATTGAGTGTTGAGTCGTTCATGAGCAAAGTTTACATATGTTGTTTGTTTGCTCTTGTTTGGTTTTTCGGAAATGACACATTTACTAATTGGATTGCAATGTAAATTACTTGTATATTTCGGATGAAACATCCAAGTTGTCACTCCTACTTAGTTGTGTATTTTATGCATCTTTTAAACATTTAGTTTAATGTTTGGAACACAACTATTGGACAACAAGACTCAATATGGCATCTTCAACACAAGTGTTAGTTATGATCCGATGCATATTATTTTCGTCTTGAGAGGACGTCATTATTTTCATAACAATCGAGTGTGATTGAGTATGTAGATTCAAGATAATATGTTTCATCATGTTTTGATGTTATCTTGAAGCTAACAAATAATGACTCCAATTTCATGTCCATACTCGAAAACTTGTCAATTAGAATCGATGATGATATCAATCATAATTTGAATAATGAATTGATATGAACTCGAAATCTTTCTTGACCCTCACAATCACTCCTTTTTTAAAAAGAAAATAAAAATTTAAGGAGTGTGTTCCATTTATTTTAACACTAGTTGTATGTGTGAGGTTAATGACAAACTAAGTTACTACTTTGATATTGTCATTTATTTTTATTTGAGAAAAACTATTTATATTATTATGTATAATACTCTTAGTTTTTCGACACCTCATTAGTATAAAAAATAATTATCTTAACCATTTTTATACCACATACGTAAAATACTAAATGTTTAAAACATTTTGTATGTGTGTTAAATCAATGCAAGTTTAATACATTTTCTTTTACTTAAATACTAATGTATTAAAATGACCTTTTATCTTGTTTAGACAACCCATGGTCAAACAAGACAAAATGATGTGATGTTTGAAGGATCATGTTACGGATTTTATGAAAGTGTTAAGTGTTTTGGGGTGATATACTTTTTACACTTAAACCTTTGGAAAAATAATTGTGTAAGACAATATCTTTCAACACACATGATCTACCAACTTAGTTTCTATTCCTAAGAAAGTTACTAAACCATTTTAAGAACTTGCAACAAATGCAAGACAAATGGTTGATGCCTATATGCAATGCAAACTAATTACTTAATATAGTGCAAGTGATTTAGCATGAGCCTTATAAATGCATAAACCGAAAAACTATAATAAGCAAATAGCAATTTAACACACAAAAATACTTATCGTCATTTTGTGTATTAGGTATAACAATGTATACTAAGCTTGATTTTATTTGACAATGAATTGGTTTCCTCCCCATTTCAAATATTTTTGCTGAGCATTTTGAAAACATGTCAAGGTTTAAAAGTTGAATCGCCCTTTTTCAGTTTGACCAAAAATTTACGCAAACTGCATGACCAGAAGACCTTTAGTTGAAAATCAAGGACTTTAACATACTTTCATTTAGAACTAATTCATAAAAATGTTTCTCAAATGAAAGTAGACTCAACATCGTTCAAAATGATGGGCGACACGACTCGTACAGACTCATGGTTGATTTTATATGGATTTTTGAAAATGAACCAAAAATGAAAAAAAGACAATCAGATGTACGGCACCATTAAATGACCCACGGTACCATTAAATATAACGGTACCGTACAATGTTTAGTGGTACCGTGGTCTGTTTTCTGATTCAGAACTGCATGACTTAATGACTCGTTCTGAAAACATGAACGGACACATAAAGACACTGTTCTTTTAGTGGTTTAAGAAAACCTTCAAGCTAGTATGACAAAGTATACTTAACAACAAAACTTGTAAGTATTAAGCAACTAAATACTTTTCATATTTTTATCACCTTCATGGGTAATTTGGTACATGGATCGTACTCAATTTTGAAAACCATTTGTTTTAAAAATTTGAGCGACGTGGCTCTGGTACCAATTGTGGAAACCGTAGAGGGGGGGGTGAATACGTTTCCATTTAAAAACTTAAAACTTTTGTATCAAACACCCGATCAAGTGTGACGTAATATGAAGAGTGTCAACAATAAGTATATAGCATCTAGAGATGACTATAGTAAACTACAACATATGCACAATCAAACCATGGAACATACATGATCAATCACTACATGAGCAACAAGCCACACAAACACATATGCAATGCAAATATAAATATAAAGCGATAACTAATGAAATGAAAGTAAAGAGATAAGTTAGAAGGCGCAAACCAGACACGGTGATTTATAGTGGTTCGGTCACGAAGCTCCTCTTCGCCCTACTCCACTCCCCGAGTACCCAACTCGAGAGTTAGTTCACTAATCAACAAACTCTCTTTAGGCGGAGAAAACCGTACACGTCGCTTAACTTGTTTTTCGACACTAAGCTAGATGTCGAGTGCTAATCTTAGCTAGCACCAATCTACCACGATCTACCCGATCTACACCATACATGTCGCTTATCCTATTTCCGACACTAAGCTAGATGTCGAGTGCTAATCTTAGCTAGCACCAATCTACCACGATCTACCCGATCTACACCATACACGTTGCTTATCCTATTTCCGACACTAAGCTAGATGTCGAGTGCTAATCTTAGCTAGCACCAATCTACCACGATCTACCCGATCTACCCTTGATCCACATGATCAATCACACAAGCCCAATGGCTTCAAGAGATCTTCACTATCTCTTAAGATCATAATGATCTTGACTCACTCTCTCACAAAAGAAAAGTAATCTTGATGTATTCTATGATACAATCAAGAGTGTAACAAATGTTACAAGACCTAACAACTCCAACACTTTGTATCTACTTGGATACTTTGTGTTCTTCTCTTGCTAATCAAGAGGGATGACAACACTTTGTATCTACTTGGATACTTTGTGTTCTTCTCTTGCTAATCAAGAGGGATGACAACACTTTGTATCTAGGATACTTTGTGTTCTTCTCTTGCTAATCAAGAGGGATGACAACACTTTGTATCTAGGATACTTTGTGTTCTTCTCTTGCTAATCAAGAGGAATGAAGAGGATCACTTGAGTGGATGATTGGATCACTCTTAAACAACCTAAGACTCTCCAAATGATCAAAGAAAGTTATCTAAGTGAAGAGGGATAAGACCAGAGAAAAAGGACTGGAAAAATCAAGTTGGAAGTGTGGAATGGTCCACTATTTATAGGCAAGGGAAAATCTGACCGTTACAGACCCACGGCTCCACTAAATTTAGTGGAGCCGTACCTATTTAATGGTGCCGTAGACGCTCCTTCGTTTGTCTTTAGTGGGGAAGGTTTATTTGGGGAAGTTAGGAGCTGTTTTGGGGGGAAATTTGACTGTTGGGATTTTCAAACATATTTTTCAAAATAAAACTTTTCTTTTTAATTCAAAAATAATTTGTGAAATATATTTTTGAAAAAATGTTTTGTCACATTAAAAATGTGAAGTTTAGAAAAATAAAATCCTTTGATCATTTGTCAAGTAGTAGATTTGTTTGTCCATACCTTGAGTGATTTATGTCGGGATGGAAATCTACGACTTCGTTGAAGCATACTTGAGACGTCGGGAGGTGTTGATGTAAGTATGCATTGATGATTTGTGTTTACAAGTAACTTGCACATTTTACATTATGTATTACAAGTTACATGTTTGTCATTATTAAAACCGAAGAAATCGTTTAGTTTAAATATCGTAATATTTGCACTAACACGAAGGATCCTCAGGATACAAGTCACGGAGTGGGATCTCCTTCTATATCTGTCTATAATAACGATGTTGATGTCTCTCCACCCAAGCCTCTTGTTTCTCTTCCCCCAACCAAGCCTCTTGGTACTGAGGAAGCCCCCCCAGCTTGTGGAGGATGTTGGTGACTCTGATGATATCCCTTTCGGAAGTGATCAGCTTAGGATCGCAGGGTCCTCCGGTATCGCTGATAGAGTGAGAACTAGGAAAGGTACCAGTGCCAAAGCTGCAAAGACTGCTCCAAAAAGGAAACCCAATGTTCCTACCCCCTCATCGAGGAATGTCAAACAAAAAACAGAAAAAGCTCGTGGGAAAGCCATTATGTATGCACCGGAGAGGAAGGTTGATGAAGATGACATCCCTGGTGAGTAAAAGTTCTTCGAGTCCTCCTCCTTTTCCATCGTATTGCGTATTTGGCTTATATTGTTTTTCTCTCTTTTTTTGAGGGTTGCCAGATGCGAAGGAACTGCCCAACGCCCTCTCCTGCCGCTTGCTTGTTGAGAATATCACTCCTGCCTCTTGGAGGAGTAAAATGAGTGAGATGTCCCTTGAGAAGCTTTGCGATCTTAATGACAAAAGTTATATCAGGCAAGCAATGCTGGATAGCCATCTTAGCTTTCGTACAAGGGGATTGCTTAACAAAGTCAAGGAGGCGAAGGAGGAGGTTGCTATTGTTGTGGCCAAAGAGAAGGAAAGGGAGAAGAGTTATGCTGAGTTGGAGAAAAGGTGTGACGAAGCCATGGCAGACTTTGAAAAAAAACCAAGGTACGAGGCTCTGCGAGCCAAGATTGATGGTCTTGAGGAGCAGCTTAAGGAATCGCAAGCTGAGTGTGGTAGGCTAAAGTTGGAGGAAGCTAAGGTTGTTGGTTATGAGAACCAGGTGAGTGCCCTGGAGTCTAAATGTTCTGGTTTGGAGGCTGAGAGGGTCAGGTTAGTGGAGCAGGATGCCAAGCGCTGTTAAGAGGTTGATAAGTTGAAGCTCGAATGCCAAAGTCTGAGAAAAGATAGGGCTGAGGTTGTATCGAAGGTTGTTCCCTACATTGCTATGGAGTTGTACCATAGCGATGAGGTGGGGGAGGTTGTGGGCAAGCTAGTGAATGCGGCCATATTCCATGGCAAATGTACAACTTTGGAGGAGATTGCTGAAACCAAAAAACCAGTTGTGCTTTCGGAGGTACCATACTATTGTCCGAATTCCATGCGGGAATATGATGAAGCTGGTAACGCATTCACCACGGCAGTGTACCCCTTCCTTGCCGAAGCAACCAAAGATCCTTCAGCCTCCATCGAAGATCTCCTCTCTAAAAAGCCAAAGAGCATACAGCCTCCATCTCCAACCAGAAGGACCTTGTCTGAGAAACCTAAGTCTGCAACCCACCAAGAGCGTCCCAACTCTTCCAAGAATAATTGAAGGCTGCCATGTTGGCAGTAATTTGGTCCATAAGGGTGACATGTACCCTTTTTAAAACAATTTATCATGTTTAAAGGCTGATGCCTTTGTATTTGACAATTTATGATCTGTGTGCCTGTTTGAACAAGTTATCTTTCGTGTTAGTGGGTTTCGACCCATAACTTTAGACAATTGTCCTTTTTGTGATTATGATGGCTAAGACTGTACGTAGCCTTCATTAATGCTAGTTTAGTGGGACATGTCCCACTTTTATTGTCATGTTTATCTTCTCTTACGCTCATTTCCAGAACGTCAACAAACAACCTAAGGTTATAACCTTATTGTGTGTATTTTGGACCAAGATTTTAAGCAATCGTATAATTTGACTGCGACAGAGGGTCGCGACCCACTCCGTCTTTATCCTTAAGTTGCAGAGGGCTTTTAATACCCTAAGACTTCATAGGAAAGTTAATGTGAATTTTAATGGATGTTATTGTTATACAAGACATGTGCCTTGCTTCATCCTTCGACATTGAAACTTGTAAAGTACTTGGCTGAACAAATCTATGTTGTATAAAACGAAACAAGAGATTTTGAGGGAAACATGTTATATCATTAAGTGGGTAGGGAGGATTACATCATTTGAAGAAATGAACACTAGACACCTACCATTAATGCTTCTTTCCCATATGAGAAGAGTGCGTTACATGAAATTGAAAAAACAACTAAGTGCTTTAAAGAAGGTAAGTTTTTATATGTAAAACTTACGAGAGTTGGTGTCATGTCCAAACTTGTTCACGACATTTTTTTTTCTCTGCCCTTCGAGCTCGTATGCCTTGTTGCCACAGCATTTTTTGACGCTGGGCTCTTTGACTTGGCTTCGCTTGCTTTCATTCGAAGGACAAATTCTTATATGCCCTCAAGACTTTGGGTAGTTTGTCTGCCCACTTATGCTGATATTGCCCTAGCTTTATCTCGATTTCGACGACAATATCCTTGTCAACACAAATGAACCTTTGCTTCACATTCAGGCTTTTGCAGAAAGAGGGGAACACTCCTTCGGCAAAGTGTTTCCCTTCATAAGAGGTGATGACTTGTGGGATTCCGAATCTGAAAATTATGTGTTCCCACATGAACTCTTCCACATCTTTTACTTTTGTTGATGCCAAAGGCTTGGCCTCGACCCATTTGGTGAAATGGTCGATGGCTATGACCAAGAATTATATCCCTCCGGGAGCTGCTAGTAGGGGTCCGATTATGCTGACGCCCCATTGACCGAAAGGCCTTACTGTTATGGTAGAAGACGCCTCATACTCTAATGGTTTCCGAGCTTTGGAGTGTGTCTGACATACCTTGCATGTTTTGATTACTTCCCTTGTGTCTTCTATCACGGATGGCCAGTAATAACCCCACCTTGTTACTTTTGAGGCGATGGTTCTAGGGCTTGTGTATCTTCCACAAAATTCTTCGTGAGCATTGTAGAGAATGTTCGAAGCCTGCTTTAATTCTATGCAACGAAGCCAAGGAGATGAAAGACGCCTTTTGTAGAGATTATCGCCTATGAGCCTGTACTGGGGACTTTTGACCTTGATTCTCCGTGCTGACTTTGGATTATCAGGCAGAATGCCGCTTATCAAGTGTGTTTTTATTGGTGTCGTCCAGTTGGAGCCTTCATCAGATGTTTCACTTCGTGCAATTGACCTGGTGGCCAATACCTCCACTAAAACCTCGCTGGGTAGCTGAGCTAAAGCAGTCGACGCTAATCTGATTAGGGCTTCCGCCTTTTTGTTATGGCTTCTGCGGACATTTGTTACTTTATGTCGTTCGAAACCCTGAAGGAGCTTTTTAACTTCATCCAAATATTCCTTAATTACTGGCTGCCTTGCTCTGTAAGAACCCTTGATTTGGCTAGTGACTGAAAGCGAGCCTACAAAGACGGAGAGGTCATGAACCTCCATGCCCTTTGCAAGTCGAAGGCCAGCCAGCAAGGCTTCATACTCTGCTTCATTCTTTGTGGTCTTGAATTCAAAACGTAGTGCATAACTGTACTCCTTTCCCTCCGGATTGGTCAGGATTAATCCTGTTCCGAAACCATCGGAGCTTGAGGCTCCGTCGGTGTATAATTTCCACCCCTCCGTTGCTGTCGGGGGTGTTTCTCCATTTTGGTTGTGCCCGGAAGGTGTTTCGTTGAGACCTCGGAGTTGGTAGATCAACACTTGCTTTGAACTTCGAAGGGTTGGCCTTGATTCCTTGCTTAGTTGGTTCAATGGGTTTGAACCCCTTAAGTTGATATTCCTTGCCGTGGAGCTTGTCATCAATCACTGGTGCCTGAGGGGCTCTGGTATTGCTGGAATACGTCCCTTCGAAGACCTTCCCCTCAGCTTTGTGTGGCTTCTTCAAGTTTGCCGTGGAACCTGCTGGAGGTTGCTTTTCGCCTACCACCCTTCGTCCTGCGTGATGCCTATTTGTTACGATATCTTTTTCAACATCCGCACCACTGAGAGTATCCTTCGGAAGTTCTTTAGGACCTTCCCTGCTTTTCTTGCTAACCTTCGGGTTGTGCTCAGAAAGTATAGTCCCTATTCCGTAGGGCATGTGGAATTTCACCGCTGCATGTATAGTGGAAACTACGATACCCATCTTTTGCATGGCGGTCCTTCCTATCAACAAGTTGTAAGGAGAGTTGGACCTTACGATAGTGAACATGAGGGTTTCTATCCTTGCGAGCTTGCCTTCTCCAATTGTTATTTCCAATGGAACTTCTCCTAAAGGCTACGAACGTTCGCCAGAAAACCCTATTAAAGGCCTCTTTGAGTCGACCTTTTGAGACCTGACCGAAGGCTTGAGCTTTCGAAAGCAATGTTCGTATATGACTTCACAAGGGCTTCCGCAGTCCATGTAAGCTCCGCTTACTTCTTGGCGAAAGATGAGGACTTTGATAACTACTGGATCATTCGAAGGGATCCTGCCTGTGATAGGAGAAAACGCTATTTCCCTTATCTCGTTCGCTTCCGGCTCTGGTTCTTTCCTTTTCAAAGTGGTTTCGCCCCTATGTATCATTAGTATGGGGGCTTCGTTAGGGTTACTATCTTTGGCCATTTGAGTGTCGGTCATCTTTTCTTTGCCTTTCTTTATACCCTTCACCAAATGTGCCAATTGCCCGGACTTCACAGCTTCCTCTATCTGTTTCTTCAGCTCTCTACAACTGTTCGTGTCATGGCCATTGTCTTCGTGGAAGTGACAGTACTTGCTGGTATCCCTGTTTTTGCCCTTACTTGTCATACGAGGGGGTGCTTCGAAGGCCTTGGCAGCCCTCTCCGTAGCAAGTATTTCCTTTGGAGACTTCGTTAGACTGCTTAGCAAACCATGGTTGGGGCCTTTGTTGTACGGAGAAAACCTATCTCTGTTCTTGTTCTTGTTCTTAGATCCTTCCCACGAAGAATGCTTCGAAGACTTGTTGTTGCTATCTCTGTCTACCGGAGCCCCATTAGTGGACACCTCTTTTGCTTCGATCCAAGTATATGTCTTTTCCGTTAACCCTTTGTAAGTTGTCGGAAGGTCAGTGGATAAGAATTCCACCAAACTCCGATTTCGAAGACCATGTACTAAACCCGAAATACGCTGATCTTCATGAAGACCCAAAATCTGCAAAGTCTCATCGGTGTACCTAGTAACGAAGGCCCTTGTGCTTTCGTTTTCTTTTTGTTTGATGCTGTGCACCGTTAAATGAGTCCTCGTAAACTTCTTTTGCTGACTGAAATGTGACCGGAACTTAGCCTTAAGATCATCAAGATTGACGATGCTGCCGGGCTTTTGCCCATTCCACCAGATACGAGCAGAATCCTGTAGGGTGTATGTAAACATATGACAGGCCACTGGCATAACCCATTTTTGCATTTTGATAGCCCCTTCGAACAAATGTAAGAAATTTTCCGGATCCCCCTTCCCATCATAAGTCCCAACGTGCGAAGGCATTTTCAACCCATCAGGCAATGGGTAATCTTCGATCCACCTAACGAAGGGTGTAGTTGAACCCATAGGGTCTGAGTATAGACAGTTATAAGGTGGTGCATACATGGGAACAGTATTATATGGATTGTTGTTCGGGGGTATTCCCATAGGAGTTTGGCTTGGGTAAGACTGATAAGGTGTGTTCATGGCAAACGGGTAACCGTTTCCCATGGCGTACGGAGGGTACGCCATAGGATGCCCGAAGGGCATGCTCCCATACGTTTAGGGAAAGCTTGGGTTATTAGGCTGTCCATTTACTGGAGGATATAAATTTTGAGGATAAGACTGAGTTTGGAACGAGGGGTACATACCATTGGGAGGAAGATTTCCTCCCATATTAATTGTAGGTAGATTGCCTTCTACGCCTGATGCGTGAGAAGGCTGCAACGGAACCCCATCTTCAGTCCTTCCAAGATGAGCTGCTAGCAATGGAGGAAAAGTCACCCCCACTTCGTCCCTTCGCTGGCTCCTACCGTTAGAGCCTTCGGTAACTGCCCCTTCCCTGCTTGTCGGAGCCCTCTCAGGGACTCCTTCGAAACCAACGGATCTTTTGCTTAGTTTTCGACCGACTGGAGACCCAATTCTTAGGGCCGATAGGGTTGGTCCTTGGATCGGAGGCCTAGGTTCCATCTCCATTTCTTCATCATACTCATCACTCGAGTATTCCAACTCCCTTCGCACCTCAGCATTCCTAACTTGCCTGTTACGAGCCCTTAAGAGGGATTCCAACACTTCGTGGTTGGTGACGCGCGTTCGTGTCGTTGCGGTTTAGCAATATTAATGCCTACTCAAGTTTTAAATTTATATTTAGCCGACTTATCAATAACACACACACTTAACGAGCAGTGTACCCGGTCAGTATGAATATAATGGTAAGTAGAGTGTCGATCACTAAGAGTGGAACGTATTATCCAGTTATTCTAATCAGTATTTTAATATCCTAAGTTAGCTATACAACCTAATCTAACGCAAGGGGGTTCAACCTGAGAGACTGGCACGGTTTGGTTATAATTAAATGGAAAACTAAACTAATGAGCACGAATCAGCGATTAGCACACACGTACACAGATAGATACTCGAGACAATAAGAAGACCTGTCCTGATAATTAAGTAGCTTGTCACTTGTTTTATTGCTAGTTTTATATGAAGTGTATATAATTAAACCTTTCTCGTTGGCTCTAATCTTATCGGCGAGTAAACCCTTAATGATTACTTATGCATATCCTATTTATTTAAGAGACGCTAAAACAAATAGGCGAGGAAGGGGCATGGCGACCCAAGCAAGACTCAGCTAGACACAGAGGTTATCAATGCACTAATAAAAGTCACCAAAGACATCAACATATAAACTTAAATTAATGGGAAAGCAATATTAAGGGGAGTGCATGATCTTCCGTAGTTACATGACACAAGCCCATCAATCCTGATGAATTAAAGCGTACTAATACAATAAAACAAAAATACTTAATGAATTGAATACATGCAGGACCTTCTTACAGCTCTTGTATCTTCGTTTAGGTGTGTCTTGTGCTGCTTGGTCGTCTGAATTCGGCTCTAGGGTTATGCGGTCTTCGGTCTCTAAATGTCTGAGAGAGCTCTTAAATTCGTCTGTCCTTGGGGTATTTATAGTTTCTGTCTGAGGGATCGATACGGCGCATTGAGTTGATAGATGCGGCGCATTGACTTAACTTCGCGTGGGGTCCAAGATTAATATATTCTGGAATATTCGTACACCGTCTTCAGATGCGGCGTATCTTGATCTTTGTATGCGGCGAATGTACTTGGATTGTAACTTGTGAAATCTTGATAGTGATACGCCGTATGTTAGAAGTATATTGCGGCGTATCTGGAGTAGAACGAGCTTGATCTTCTGGATTTCAGTAGGCTTTTGACATCTTGCTTGTTTTGCTCCATAATTAGTCCAAAATCGCCAAGTTTCACATAATGCTTGTTTTTACCTGAGAATTACTAAAGTAAACATTAATGTATCGATTCTCATAGATAATATAATAAAACAAGTCAAATAAATAGGATAAATGATGATAATAAAATGTACTTATTTGAGTTCATCAAATATCCCCCCACTTGAACTTTACTTGTCCCCAAGTAAACCTTAGAATTAATCATATGAAAATGTATCCTAAAAGATGTTAGGATTTATTTTTATATTTAAGCACGTATTCGTTTTGTCATAATCACACAACCAAACACTTAACGAAGTAGAAACCAAAATAATTTTTAATGTAAAACAATTCTAAATCGTTTAGTTGCTTAGTCGTGACGAATATTCTATCATAGGCATGGCAAGTATACGCATCTCCCCCACTAAAGCCAAGGAGAAACAAGTCTAAAGCGGTAAAAAGGGTTTGTTGGTTAAGGGTTGATCATCCTTTTTAATCTCTATCGATCTCACATTCCAGAAAAGGCGACAAAATTACAAATACATGATCGAATCCACGACCACGATACCTGCAATTGCTCAAATCCTTAACTCAAATGGGCTAAAGATAGGACCAAGTAATCTTCACCAATAATATTATATCAAAAAGGGCGACAAAATCATAAATACATAGCCGAATCCACGACTACGATACTTAAGATTGCTCAAATCCCTAATCTCAATAAATCAAAGGTTTGGATGAAGAATGATATAGGGTATGGATAATATTTGGGATACAAATTGGTGTAAAATGAAAAATAAACAAAACAGATAAATTAAAATCCTAAGTGTGGTTAATCACTTTCCCAACCATCCCATGAATAAGACTCATACCATTGAATAACTCACGCTTTAACACTTGAAACACATGCTTTAGGTAGACACGAATTATACTCAACAAAATCTCAATCAAAGAATAACCTTAGTTGGCGTTCCCATAACGGCCAACTCCCATTCAATCCATAAATATAATATACAACAACAAATAGTGGTGATATCTCCCACTTAATACAAAACTTTACATATGTTGGTTAAAACAAACTTCCAACTTTTCCTTTTTTCTTTTTCTTTTCTATTTTTTCGATTTTTTTTTTAAGGGGACATCAACATATATGTGTAAAATTTCACAACTTTTCTATCACTATTTTTCCGGATAATTTTTCCATACTCTTCATACTTTCAGAAATAACTGTAATAGTGAAAGTAGCAAACACACGAAAAATAAACTAAAAGTTATACAATATTTACTTTCATACCAATTGCATTGTGCAATTTCCCGACCTAACCAAAGATAATGAATTACGCACGCGAACACAGGTAATGTAAGGAAACACACTTTGCCTAAAGCAATTAACCACGGATTTTAATCTACAGGGTAGGCTAAGGTGTATCGAAACATTATAACAAAGGTGTAAGAAACGAAAGGAATGGCTCTGAGGGTTTTTTCTAGGGGTATCTTACTCTAACAGTGAGAGTAAACAAAGGGTTTATACGGGGGTTAACTAACCAGTGTAGTTAGTTAATATCACATAACATATAAAGGCTATTTGGGTGTAATCCTAGAAATTTACCAATTTAGACAAGTCACTCCAATTATATAGATAATACTTATTATGGTGGTCTCGAATAGTATACAAGCCAAGTTCTAAAGTTTACAAGTCACCAGCACACTAAAGTTTTAATATTTTTGAAAGAATAGAGTTATGTGTGCGGTTATGTAATTTAGACTTTAAACAAAAATATGCTAAAAAAATTTTAATTTTGATATATTAAGCGCATTTTAAGCATATTTTGAAAAAGTTTAGGACAAGTAAGAGTTCTAATTCTCCATCCCCCCACTTAAGTTAAACAACGACCTCGTTGTTTGTGTCAAAGGTTAAAAACTGGAAAATAAAAGAATTAGAACAGAAAAACTCCCTGAGATTTGCTCGGTATTATCCTCCATTATTCGTATAAGAGCAAAAATCAACTTTCTTGTGGATGAGAACGTTTAAGCTTCATAGATGATGTATCCACAAAAATGCAGGAATCTATAATACCATTTAGACCTTAACACACCTGAGTTAAGAAGGTTCAAACTTGCATAATACATTAGTAGTTAGTAAAAATAAAACCTAAAAAATTGAACTGTAAATCATCAGGTCAGTCGTTACGCCTATCTTATGGAAGAAGATACGCCGTATCGAGCCTGAAAAAAGTACCAATCAGAATAAAAGATGCGTCGCATCCTTAACCAGGGATGCGCCGCATTAAATAAACTGACAGAAAGTTTTAAAGTCAAAAATAAAAATGCAGAAAATAAAATAAGATATGACCAGTGCAGGTGATGCGTCGCATCTTATGATGGAGATGCGCCGCATCTTCTGCAGGTCTGACAGACTCGACACAGAATAGAAAAGTAAAAAATTTTCTTCGGGTTGTCTCCCGGTCAGCACTTATCTTTATTCCAGAGTCTTCAAGTTAGACTCACGTTCAGCTCTTTATTTTGTTCTTGTTACGTGCAATCCTTCTTCTTTCATCCGAAAGATGTTACCGTATAGCTCCGCAACATTTTCTTCCGTTCGACTTAATCTAATATATTCTTTGGTCTTCGTCGCAACACATTCCTCATATGGTCCCAAAGAGTATTTGATGACTTCAATTTTTTCAGAAATTACCATGGATGGGTTATTATAAGTGATCCCAAGTAGTTGACATTTTATCTCGATGAATTCTTCTTCGTCTTTATCAACAAACTTGAAATAAGGATCCTTATTCAAATAGTCATCAAGTTCATCAATTAATATTCCTCGTGACTCATCGTTATTATCATAGGGATAATAATCAACAAAGTTAATGGATTGATAATAATCTTGAATCTCGTCCCACTTTCTTTTCAATTCTCATTGTAAGCGTCGATTAAGCCTTGTGTAATCATCACATTTTCTATGCACCCATTCCCAGAAAGTAGTATTCGATGCTCCCTTTAGTTCTTTTAAGTATTCGATTCTACCTTTTTCTTGCAAAGCCTCTGCTCTACGTGGGGAATCTTCAATTTTTTCATACCAATCATAGTCTTCAAAGTATATATCGTTTCCAACTCGTTTCATTCCAATTATACTTCCCCCATTGCAGGTTCCATCATCCTTCCAATCACAGGTTGGCCATTCACTACTTCCATCCTTGAAACAGAAAGGTTTACAAGTGTGATTAATATGCCCAAATTCCCATGGTTTATTCCCAAACCCATTGTATCTGGTCATTCCATTCGTAGTACCAGGTGTATTTGAACTCATCATAAGTTTTGAATCCTGGTAGATCTCCAGTTAGCACATCAGCGTCGATTTGAAGAAGGTAATTAAATTCTTTGAATTGTTTGCACAAGGGTGTCTCATAATTGAACACATCAATGTCTATGCTGAACAATTCTTCAATGCCTTCCTTGATCGTTGAATCGTCATGTGATGATCCATTGTTGCTTTCTACTTCCTCATCTTCCCCTCTCATCCAATATACCCATAACACATCTTTAGTAGCTCGGTCCATGATCTTATGGTTATTGAACTTACTAGCTAACCAATTTGAAAAATCAGCATTGTTAGGATCGTAGTTAACGTCAAAGCTAGTATTACCAATCATTTTCCTCCTTATCTCCATGAACTCATTAAATTGTTCTTTAAAACTTCGTGTCAACCATGAAGTCACAATCCGTTTGACTTCATTCGTAGGAGCAAATTTGGGATCACCGTATTTAAGTTCAAGCCATTCTTCTAAAGAGATATCCATCAACCTTACCAACTTTTTATGAAACAGTATCTCCGATTCAGCATAAATTCTTTCATCATCCAGATTGCTTTTATCTAATCCCCAATACTGTTCGGAATAAGGCATATAAGGAGTTTGTATAGGTTGGATATTTCCTCTACCATAGCTTTTGTTGCTCGATTTGTTGACTGCATTTGCTGAGTTCAGGTATTCAATTTGGAATTTCCCATATTTCTCTTCGATAGTCGTCCAAGTTAATCCTTTAGATTCAATGATAGGCCATAAGAGTAACAATTCATCTTCAGTGTAGCTCATTAGTAAATCATAAGAGAATATCCCATCTTCAATATTGCATAAGCGTTTGAATTCCATATAAGTAGCTTCAAGAGGGGTTTCCCGAGAAAATAAATCGGCATCAATCGTGAGTACATTGAAGTTGACATCTTCATAAACTTCCACTGAGTAGAAAGCCATGTTGGTTTGAGATACGGATTTGAGTAAAGCATCGATCGTAGGTAAGTTGCTAGTAATAGCATCGAAATTTTCGAATGAATCCGAAAGCAAGAGTTCCTTTTCTAATTCTGAGCTTTTAGTAATGCTTAATGCTGGGAACTTGCTCAAGCTAACTTCATAGTTATCACACTCGTCATCACTTTCCAGAATCAACGGCTTTTTGGTGCGGGACTTTTCATTGTGCTTATCTTTCATAAGTTCCTTAGCAAGATATCCGTTCAATGACATATCTTCCATAGCAAAACCTGTCATCATAGGCAAAATCGTCAGTAGGATCTGTTTGCTAGAAGAGAAATTAATGAATGTAGAAACGAATATAAAGAATAAAAATGGCTGATATCTGCGAATGATGCGCCGTATCCAGAAGGTTGGATACGCCGTATCTTATTACGTTAAAATTTAATCAGACTTTTATTCAGAAAACAGATACACAGCTTATGAATTAGAATGCGCCGTATCAAGTTTAAATTATCAAAAATCGATTATATTTATTAAAATTAAATGCGTCGTATTAACAAAAGCTAATGCGCCGTATTTTCGTTACGTTTCAAAATACAAGATTTTTGATTTAGTAGATGCGCCGTATCGATAAAAATCGATGCGTCGCTTCTGTTTAATAATTCGAAAAACTGTTTTTAATTTAAATAGAAAATACGCCGTATCTGTTAAAACAGATGCGTCGTATGGCGTTAGGGTTTAGAAAAATTTCTTATTAAAAACAGAATACGCCGTATCTTGGGGAAAGATGCGTCGTACTCGAATTTATTAAACGCGTTGTATTTTATAAAAATTAAACGCAATACGCCGTATCTGTGAAAATAGATGCGCCGTATCGTTTGTATTAGCACAATACAACGATAGCAGAATGCAGAAAAATAGAAAAAAGAAAAACAAAAATAAAATCAAACAAAAAGAAACAAAAATTACATAAAACAAACAAAAACAGAAAATATGCAAATTATACAATGAATGCAATCTATCTAATACACAACAGGGTTAGTGGTTAGAATCAAAAAAAAAAAAAAAAAAAAAAAAAAAAAAAAAAAACCTAATTAAAATACTAATCAAATTAACAGATAATAACAATTCACTCCCCGGCAGCGGCGCCAAAAACTTGATGCGCGTTCGTGTCGTTGCGGTTTAGCAGTATTAAAGCCTACTCAAGTTTTAAATATATATTAACCGACTTATCAATAACACACACACTTAACGAGCAGTGTACCCGGTCAGTATGAATATAATGGTAAGTAGAGTGTCGATCACTAAGAGTGGAACGTATTATCTAGTTATTCTAATCGGTATTTTAATATCCTAAGTTAGCTATACAACCTAATCTAATGCAAGGGGGTTCAGCCTGAGAGACTGGCACGGTTTGGTTATAATTAAATGGAAAACTAAACTAATGAGCATGAATCAGCGATTAGCACACACGTACACAGATAGATACTCGAGACAATAAGAAGACCTGTCTTGATAATTAAGTAGCTTGTCACTTGTTTTATTGCTAGTTTTATATGAAGTGTATATAATTAAACCTTTCTCGTTGGCTCTAATCTTATCGGCGAGTAAACCCTTAATGATTACTTATGTCTATCCTATTTATTTAAGAGACGCTAAAACAAATAGGCGAGGAAGGGGCATGGCGACCCAAGCAAGACTCAGCTAGACACAGAGGTTATCAATGCACTAATAAAAGTCACCAAAGACATCTACATATAAACTTTAATTAATGGGAAAGCAATATTAAGGGGAGTGCATGATCTTCCGTAGTCACATGACACAAGCCCATCAATCCTGATGAATTAAAGCGTACTAATACAATAAAACAAAACTACTTAATGAATTGAATACATGCAGGACCTTCTTACAGCTCTTGTATCTTCGTTTAGGTGTGTCTTGTGCTGCTTGGTCGTCTGAATTCGGCTCTAGGGTTATGCGGTCTTCGGTCTCTAAATGTCTGAGAGAGCTCTTAAATTCGTCTGTCCTTGGGGTATTTATAGTTTATGTCTGAGGGATCGATACGGCGCATTGAGTTGATAGATGCGGCGCATTGACTTAACTTCGCGTGGGGTCCAAGATTAATATATTCAGGAATATTCGTACACCCGTCTTCAGATGCGGCGTATCTTCATCTTTGTATGCGGCGCATGTACTTGGATTGTAACTTGTGAAATCTTGATAGTGATACGCCGTATGTTAGAAGTATATTGCGGCGTATCTGGAGTAGAACGAGCTTGGTCTTCTGCGTTTTGGTTTTGTTTCCACCTAAGGTTCGGGTGATTTTTCCATGAGGGGTTGTATGTATCACCGTAGGGGTTTGGCTCGGGTTTGAAAGTGTACCACTTGTCTCCCGCTCCGTCGGTACGCGAGGATGCGTAGTCCACAAAAGCTTGTTCGGGGAGTTCCATGCAATCACGAGTGTCGTGGGGACCACTACATAATTCACATGAAGAAGTGATTTTGTTCACTTGGCTTGAAGGTTTAGGAGCCTCGTAGGATTTCATAAGAAACTTGACTTGGTCTTCAAGTTCTATGATCCTACGGTCGGAAGTGCTTGAATTGTTCGAAGGCAAAGATATTGCCTTGACCGTTTTATTCAAATCACGGGGATCACTCCAACTTTCGTTGTCATAAAGAGCAAGATCCTCTAGGAGAGCCCATGATTGTTCCGCACTTAGATCACGTAGCTTACCACCGGCCGATTGGTCAATGATTTGCCTTGTGGAGAGATTGATATGGTCATAGAAGATTTGGACTTGGAGCCAAAGTTCTAAGCCATGGTGAGGGACTTTTTGGAGTAAGTCCTTGAATCGAGTCCATGCCTCGTAGAGGGTTTCGCCTTGACGTTGTTGGAACATCAAGATATCATTCCTTAGCTTGGTAGTTCTTCCCGGTGGGAAAAACTGAGCAAGGAAACGAGTGGTGAGATCATCCCAAGAGGTGATGGATCCTGCAGGTTGACGCTCTAGCCATTGACTAGCTTGGTCCCGCAGAGAGAATTGAAAGAGACGCAGTCGGGTCGTCTCTCGAGTAGCAACATCAAGGTCTATAGAATCAACGATTTTGAGAAAGTCCTTGAGATGTTGGTTAGGATCTTCAGAACGAAGTCCATGGAATGCGCATCCGCTTTGCACCAACCGGATGGTGTCGGATCGCAAGGGAGTGACATTGGCTCCTTGAGTGAGCTCAATGGTGTTTCGATAGCCATGGTGGCTAGGACGGGAGTACTCTCCTAAAGTACGGGCTCTAGGAGGTGGTGGTGGTTGTTGTGGTGGTGGGTTGTTGAAATTAAGGATATTACCATCTTCCATGATGTCGAATGGTAATGGTTACGAACAAAGAAACGAAGAAAATAGATAGACTAAAGAAAACCTAGAAAAAAAAATCTCACTAGAAAGGAATCTAGTGAGTAGACCTATAAAATAAAAATTCAACCTAAACAATAACTATTCCCCGGCAGCGGCGCCAAAAACTTGATGCGTGGTTTTGCAACCTTACAACAGGTTTTACCTCTCGAGGTATCTCAAGAGGCTTACAACCCCACCAGGCAGTGTACCTGACCGATGTAGTATAGTGTAGTGGTAAGTACGGGGGATTGATCGTTCTCCACAGGGAATAGTGTTCGTTAGGTATGAAAAACTACTCTAATAGGTCTAAGGGTGAGAGAAGATTCTTTTTATGTTTTTATAATTTTTTATGAAAGCAAGTAAAATCTCGGGTTTGAAAGAGTGGGCGGAATTAGTTGCTAGTCAACTAACCCAAGTTACTACGAATGCAAATAAAATAAAATAACAGAAAATGAAAAGGTGGTAAAACTTATGTGGAGAGAAATGTGTTTACTTAGATTTCCTTACTCCCTAACTATCTTTTACTGGTTGATTAGTGTGTATTAATTGCGTGGATGACGGGTGTATTCCTTAATACCAATCGTGGGGTGGCGTACGTACTTCCCCAACTCTACAAGCTCCTACTTCACTCCTATGTCGAGCCGGCTAGGAAGCTCCTAACATGGGATCACTAGAATTCGCTTGTGCATTAAATACAACCATAAAAACCTTTAGTACGCATTGGTTCATGTTTCTTAAGACGTTCAAGCAAGTTACCGATTAGGAAGTTAGCCAGTTTTCTTAAGCCTAACATAGATGAACAATCATCCAATACAACTAATAACACACTAATAACCAATAATCAATAGCTAGGTTTCATTAGATCTAAGCAAAAACAAGATAAATCTAGCCTAGCATGTTAAACAAAAGACAAGAACAAGATAGAATCAAACAACACATAGACATATTGAATGATTAATTGATAACTTATCTTCAATGTAACATGGAAGATCTCAAGGCAAAAAGCCTTGAAAAAGCTGCTAAAATCGTCTAGGGTTTTCACACACAAAGTTCCCCAATAAGTTCCACACTAATGACAAAAAATTGCAAAACTATATATAGACTTTCAGATCTGACGGCGTCACGTTATGGAGTGTGACGCCGTCACCTCGCCGCTTTTAGGGTTCCCGGATGGCCTTCTTGACGCCGTCCCTCTTTAGCTCTCCAAAATCCGTTCTGGCTTATCAAGGCTTGACGCCGTCAGACTTAGGGGTGACGCCGCCCCTCTTTAAGTTAAGCCGTGACGACCTTGATCACATTTAAGCGTGACGCCGTCAGAATTCCATGCAAATTTCTCTGGCTTATCATGAGTAATTTTCACATCCACCACTTTTGCCAAGCCATGACGCCGTCCAGAACAAATCCTGACGCCGTCAAAGGTAATTTCCAGCACAATTTTGAGACTTTGTCGTTTTCTTCACTTTTATGCTCCAAAAACGTCCAAAATGCCTCCTTTTCCAGATTTCTCCTCAAAAGTACCTAAAATGACAAAAGAAACGATTTAGGGCAATATTTGATCAAATAAATACGATTTAGGGCTTAAATGACCCCTTAAAAGCGGTACACTTTTCGCTTCATCAAATACCCTTACACTTGAGATTTGCTTGTCCTCAAGCAAATGCGCTTTTATTCTAATCAAAATACAAGTTAGGGGTCATTTAATGTTAACATAAAAGTAATTACAACAAATATTCGTTCCACTTTAATCATAATAAGCACGGAGATTACATACTAGAACCTATCAAGTAGTGTTTAGATACTCACATCTCTCAAGTGTCATCAAAATAAATCTCATAAATGAAAACGGATAATATCTCTCACTACCTGTCATAGCAAATAGATTACCATAGGCTTGGGAAAGGATCGAAAACCTCCTCCACTAGGCGTAAGCACCTAAGATAAACTATCAAAGAGGGCTTTTACATGGGTTATAACGTTAGGTGTAGGGAAAAGGAAAACACGATTTTGTTGGATAAAGGATATTTTACTGGTGGCGAGTTAAAGATCTTGATTAATTACATGTACTATACAATGTTGCTAAGCCAAGACTCGACTTGATCTTAAGCTAAAAACAAAATAACAAAAACATAAAATAAATATAAAATGAAACGAGATGGTAGTCCGTATGTTTTTTTCTACTTTTCTTTTTCTTATTTTTTTTTGTATTTTTCTTAATTTTTTCGATTTTTTTTTTTTTTTTTTTTTTTTTTTTTTTTTTTGCATACACTAATGCCCTACCATCCAAAATAATACATCATAGGGGCATTGCATTCCCCTTACACTTGAACTTTTACATAACTTTACAAATAACTATTCTAATGACTCGAATTAAGATAATTAAAACACTTGGAGTACTTTTAAAATATTTAGCACATATGGGGGTAATAAATGATGTTCTTCCCCATTACTCCATTACACTAGTACTTTACCCATGAGTCTCAATCGTCCCAAAACAATATGTACAAGGATATGACTCGACTTAGCAACCATGTAATCAACTAGATAATTAACTTGGGTTTAAACAAATGTTGTCACAATAATGCACTAAAAATGAGTGCATACAAGGTAGGCTAAGGCGATTTGGGTGTACATTTAAGTGGGGTGTAACAAATTCTTCCTTTAAGTAAAATGCTTAAAGTTAGAAACGAAAAGATAGGCTCTGAGGGATGTACTAGGGGTATCGTGTACTAAAAATGAGTACAACGCAAAGGGTGTGGGAGAATTACTTGACCAATGTAGCCAAAGTAATTATAACAAAAACACAGGTGTAAAACAATGGGTTAATCCTAATGCCTCTTATCATGTAGTAAATCTAACTACACGAATGTAGTCTCACTTGTGGCCTTGGAATGGTCCTAACGCAAGTTCTAGAATCTAAGTGCTACCGGTACACACATCATAGCATAAATGCTTTTCCTACCAATTCTAGGGGCGAACCTCACATATTTGGGGGTGGAAAATTTTTTAGTGGTACGGTTTTTTGCTAGTCATATAACTTCCTATCCATGAGACGCTCATTAAGACCAAAGTTTCACTCCTAAATGTTGTAAAAAAATTTAAATTTGGCACTAAAATTGCCCTAACAAGTATTTATCTCAGTTTTATTACACATTTACTATTAAACAAACAAAAATCAAGCGTAATAGCATTCTCTAATCGTACTTTTAACCCCCCCCCCCCTTACACTTAAGATGAACATTGTCCCCAATGTTCAAATAACTAGATGTAAAAGTAAATAAGGTAAAAGAATGAAATCAAATACTCCCCTGATTCGCTCGGTGGATAAAGAGGTAACATGGTTAGATCTTCTTCCAAGAGAATGTAGAAGCTCCAAGACTAATGCATCGTCAAAAGCTTGATTCCACAAACACCTCCTTGTCCAAAATAACCTGTTAATCCTGAGAAAACAAACACGAAAACCTGCATAACATCGGCGGGATAAACTCTATATATAAGGATATAATGCTTGTGGAATGATAATTTTGCAGATTCCTGGAGATTATAAGTTAGAGATTTAATAAAAACTTTTTATGAAAACAAAACTTTCAAAAATTTTCAGAAAATTAAACCTGACGCCGTCAGGTTGTAATGCCTGACGCCGTCAGAAATGATCTGACAGAATTCTCATGTTACGTTTCCGGAAAATTTTTGGAAAAACCTATACCTTACTTCCTGGAATTCCTGCAAAACATCATTATGACTCGATACAAGCATTTGACTCAAACAAATACTAATATGTGTGTTCATTTAATATTATTACGATTCATGTTCATTTGTGTTCTAATAAACCGATTTGGATTTCCCTTACACTTAACTTTTGCAAAATACCTTTATATGTAGTTAAGACGAAGTTAAAAACAAGATAAAGCATTTTCACAAATTAGTTTTTAACATGAATCAATAATAATAAAACTTAAACACACATACGGAAACAAATAAAATCAAACAAACAAATAAATAAACACACAAAGCAAATAAAACTTGGGTTGCCTCCCAAGAAGCGCTTTTCTTTATTAACGAGTCTTGTAGCTAGACTCAAAGTCACGCTACCCTACGTAAGTGAGCTCGTCATCGAGGACGTCTTTAGGGTTAAGCTTGGATTGAAGTTTCCTATTGGTCCGCTTAGTACGATATATCTTTTCAAACTTCTCTCCATCCGGGTCATACAATGTCATCTTAATATGCCATGACCCATCTCCATCTTTGGGTGGTTTGTCCCAATCCCACTTATGATCATCGTCCTTACAATTCCACTTATTCATCCCTAGGTTAATTGGCAAAACTCCTAGGAAATCAATCATCTTCCTAAAAACTAGAGGGTCTTCAAATGGATCCAATTCGGTGTCCCTAGCTAAGAGTTGCTCTACCGTATGTGTTCGGTTCACAAAGTCCTCTTCTAGGTAAAATGGGTGTTGGGGTCCTATGAAGTCTCTATTGATCCAAGGTCCATATCTAGATGGTCTCCTATTTGATTCTAACCAATGGGGTGTCGGTTCCTCACTAGTATCATAGGCATGTTTCTTAACATCATAGACTGACCAAGTATCACCTTCTCCTACCGCTATCTTAGATTCCTTACAATCAATCATAGCACTAGCGGTCGCCAAAAATCCTCTACCTATCAACAAGGGGCATGTAGGGTCGCTAACCATATCAAGGACGTGGAAATCGGCTAAAATGGTTAGTTTTCCAATGTGTACTAAAACGTCCTTAACTACTCCAACCGGGTAAGCAACACTTCCATCCGCTAAGCCTATTATTACCTCGGTTTCTTCAAGTTTTCCAAGTTTTAGAGAGGTGTAAAGAGGTAACAGAAGTAGGTTAAGGCTTGATCCAAGATCGGCTAATGTGTCATAAGCCTCCGAATTACCGATCTTGCAAGGTAGAACAAATAAGCCCGGATCATCTAACTTCTTAGGTAGCTTGTTTCGAACAAAGGCGGTCCCTTTTTCGCCTAACTTGAGCTTCTTCTCATCCAACACATCAACAACCGGACTTTCAAGG
The DNA here is from genome assembly GCA_021014915.2 of Artemisia tridentata subsp. tridentata. Taxonomy (NCBI): domain Eukaryota; kingdom Viridiplantae; phylum Streptophyta; class Magnoliopsida; order Asterales; family Asteraceae; genus Artemisia; species Artemisia tridentata. The sequence continues at coordinate 74,036,550 of CP139507.1, forward strand.
TGGAGCGCCTTGAATTCTTCGTCAAGGTTTTGAGTGGGAGGTGTTTCAACTATGTTGTTGACCAATTTGGATGTTATAACTTCTTGGCCGTTTGGAACGACTTGGGTTTGTTTGAAACACGTGCTCATGGAATTGACCGAATAATATTGTGGACAAGAACTAGGGGACGAAACTGATGAAATAGCGTTGACGTTTAGTTTCGGGTTCTTGACCGTGTTGCTAGGGAGTGTTCCCATTTCTCGGTCATTGAGGGCTTTCAACAAAGTGTCAATCTTATTGGTCATCTCGCTTTGTTTTTGTTTGAAATCGGCTTCAAACTTGGCTAAACGAGCTTCTTGAGATGCCATAAATTGGGACATCAATCCTTCAAAGTTATTGGTACTACCACTGCCGGAAGGATTGTTGTTGAAAGTACGGTTCGAGTTGGAACCGCTTGATTGGAAACGATTATGTGGGTTGGAAGAATTGGTTTGTTGTGCGTTTTGGTTTTGTTTCCACCTAAGGTTCGGGTGATTTTTCCATGAGGGGTTGTATGTATCACCGTAGGGGTTTGGCTCGGGTTTGAAAGTGTACCACTTGTCTCCCGCTCCGTCGGTACGCGAGGATGCGTAGTCCGCAAAAGCTTGTTCGGGGAGTTCCATGCAATCACGAGTGTCGTGGGGACCACTACATAATTCACATGAAGAAGTGATTTTGTTCACTTGGCTTGAAGGTTTAGGAGCCTCGTAGGATTTCATAAGAAACTTGACTTGGTCTTCAAGTTCTATGATCCTACGGTCGGAAGTGCTTGAATTGTTCGAAGGCAAAGATATTGCCTTGACCGTTTTATTCAAATTACGGGGATCACTCCAACTTTCGTTGTCATAAAGAGCAAGATCCTCTAGGAGAGCCCATGATTGTTCCGCACTTAGATCACGTAGCTTACCACCGGCCGATTGGTCAATGATTTGCCTTGTGGAGAGATTGATATGGTCATAGAAGATTTGGACTTGGAGCCAAAGTTCTAAGCCATGGTGAGGGACTTTTTGGAGTAAGTCCTTGAATCGAGTCCATGCCTCGTAGAGGGTTTCGCCTTGACGTTGTTGGAACATCAAGATATCATTCCTTAGCTTGGTAGTTCTTCCCGGTGGGAAAAACTGAGCAAGGAAACGAGTGGTGAGATCATCCCAAGAGGTGATGGATCCTGCGGGTTGACGCTCTAGCCATTGACTAGCTTGGTCCCGCAGAGAGAATTGAAAGAGACGCAGTCGGGTCGTCTCTCGAGTGGCAACATCAAGGTCTATAGAATCAACGATTTTGAGAAAGTCCTTGAGATGTTGGTTAGGATCTTCAGAACGAAGTCCATGGAATGCGCATCCGCTTTGCACCAACCGGATGGTGTCGAATCGCAAGGGAGTGACATTGGCTCCTTGAGTGAGCTCAATGGTGTTTCGATAGCCATGGTGGCTAGGACGGGAGTACTCTCCTAAAGTACGGGCTCTAGGAGGTGGTGGTGGTTGTTGTGGTGGTGGGTTGTTGAAATTAAGGATATTACCATCTTCCATGATGTCGAATGGTAATGGTTACGAACAAAGAAACGAAGAAAATAGATAGACTAAAGAAAACCTAGAAAAAAAAAATCTCACTAGAAAGGAATCTAGTGAGTAGACCTATAAAATAAAAATTCAACCTAAACAATAACTATTCCCCGGCAGTGGCGCCAAAAACTTGATGCGTGGTTTTGCAACCTTACAACAGGTTTTACCTCTCGAGGGATCTCAAGAGGCTTACAACCCCACCAGGCAGTGTACCTGACCGATGTAGTATAGTGTAGTGGTAAGTACGGGGGATTGATCGTTCTCCACAGGGAATAGTGTTCGTTAGGTATGAAAAACTACTCTAATAGGTCTAAGGGTGAGAGAAGATTCTTTTTATGTTTTTATAATTTTTTATGAAAGCAAGTAAAATCTCGGGTTTGAAAGAGTGGGCGGAATTAGTTGCTAGTCAACTAACCCAAGTTACTACGAATGCAAATAAAATAAAATAACAGAAAATGAAAAGGTGGTAAAACTTATGTGGAGAGAGATGTGTTTACTTAGATTTCCTTACTCCCTAACTATCTTTTACCGGTTGATTAGTGTGTATTAATTGCGTGGATGACGGGTGTATTCCTTAATACCAATCGTGGGGTGGCGTACGTACTTCCCCAACTCTACAAGCTCCTACTTCACTCCTATGTCGAGCCGGCTAGGAAGCTCCTAACATGGGATCACTAGAATTCGCTTGTGCATTAAATACAACCATAAAAACCTTTAGTACGCATTGGTTCATGTTTCTTAAGACGTTCAAGCAAGTTACCGATTAGGAAGTTATCCAGTTTTCTTAAGCCTAACATAGATGAACAATCATCCAATACAACTAATAACACACTAATAACCAATAATCAATAGCTAGGTTTCATTAGATCTAAGCAAACACAAGATAAATCTAGCCTAGCATGTTAAACAAAAGACAAGAACAAGATAGAATCAAACAACACATAGACATATTGAATGATTAATTGATAACTTATCTTCAATGTAACATGGAAGATCTCAAGGCAAAAAGCCTTGAAAAAGCTGCTAAAATCGTCTAGGGTTTTCACACACAAAGTTCCCCAATAAGTTCCACACTAATGACAAAAAATTGCAAAACTATATATAGACTTTCAGATCTGACGGCGTCACGTTATGGAGTGTGACGCCGTCACCTCGCCGCTTTTAGGGTTCCCGGATGGCCTTCTTGACGCCGTCCCTCTTTAGCTCTCCAAAATCCGTTCTGGCTTATCAAGGCTTGACGCCGTCAGACTTAGAGGTGACGCCGTCCCTCTTTAAATTAAGCCGTGACGACCTTGATTACATTAAAGCGTGACGCCGTCAGAATTCCATGCAAATTTCTCTGGCTTATCATGAGTAATTTTCACATCCACCACTTTTGCCAAGCCATGACGCCGTCCAGAACAAATCCTGACGCCGTCAAAGGTAATTTCCAGCACAATTTTGAGACTTTGTCGTTTTCTTCACTTTTATGCTCCAAAAACGTCCAAAATGCCTCCTTTTCCAGATTTCTCCTCAAAAGTACCTAAAATGACAAAAGAAACGATTTAGGGCAATATTTGATCAAATAAATACGATTTAGGGCTTAAATGACCCCTTAAAAGCGGTACACTTTTCGCTTCATCACAACCCAAGTTTGGTATTTCACATCCCTGAGAATTCCTGCTCGCACAAGCTCATCCACCTCTTTGCAAGCAGCTGCATTTCTTTCTGGTGCCAGGCTTCGTCGCTTCTGCTTAATTGGTTCAATGTGCTTGAACTCTTTAAGCTTATGTTCTGTGCCGAAGGGCTTGCCATCGATCATAAGAGTCCTGGGAACTCCTGTCATGTCTGAATATGTCCATGCGAACACATCTTTGTTGGCTTTGAGTAGCTTCTCCAGGTCTGCTTTGAAGCTAGCAGGGAGTTTCTTTCCGATTACCACCGTTTGCTCTGGATAGAGCTCATTTATCACAATACGCTCTTCGGCATCCGTACAACTTAGAATAGCCTTCGGAGGCTCCTCCGGACTTTCCCTAATCTTTTTGCCACTGTCTCCCACTTGTGCTTGACTGTAACTGGAGAACACGGTTCCTATCCCATAAGGTGTATGGAACTTTACCGCTGCATGTATAGTGGAGACTACGATACCCATTTTTTGCATGGCGGTCCTTCCTATCAGCAAGTTGTAAGGAGAGTTGGACCTTACGATAGCGAACATGAGGGTTTCTGTCCTTGCGAGCTTGCCTTCTCCTATTGTTATTTCTAATGGAACTTCTCCCAGAGGCCACGAATGCTCACCAGAAAATCCTACCAAAGGTATCTTCGAATCAAACCGTTGCGACCTGATCGAAGGCTTGAGCTTAAGAAAACAATGCTCATAAATGATTTCGCAGGAGCTTCCACAGTCCATATAGGCTCTATTCACTTCTCGGTTAGAAATGAGGACTTTGATGACTACCGGATCATTTGAAGGGACTTGGCCCGCAAGAGGAGGAAAAGTTACTTCCCCTACTGCATTACCCTCCTGCTCCGTTACCTTTCTTTTCAAGTTGGCTTCGCCCTAACGAACCATGAGTATTAGGGCTTCGAGAGGAGTAGTATCTTTCGCCAATTGAGTGTCGGTCATCTTTTCCTTTCCCTTCTTTATACCCTTCACCAAGTGTGCCAATTGCCCGGACTTCACAGCTTCTTCTATCTGTTTCTTTAACTCCCTACAACTGTTCGTATCATGACCATAATCTTCGTGAAAGTGACAATACTTGCTGGTATCCCTGTTTTTGCCCTTACTTGTCATACGAGGGGGTGCTTCGAAGGCCTTAGCAGCCCTCTCCGTAGCAAGTATTTCCTTTGGAGACTTGGTTAGACTGCTTAACAAACCGTGGTTGGGGCCTTTGTTGTACGGAGAAAACTTGTCTCTGTTCTTGTTCTTGTTCTTTGACCCTTCCCACGAAGAATGCTTCGAAAACTTGTTGTTGTTGTCTATGTCTATCAGAGCCCCATTAGTGGATACCTCTTTCGCTTCAATCCAAGTATACGTCTTTTCCATTAACCCTTTGTAAGTTGTCGGAAGGTCAGTGGACAAGAATTCCACCAAACTCCGATTTCGAAGACCATGTACGAAACCCGAAATACGCTGATCTTCATGAAGACCCAAAATCTGCAAAGTCTCATCGGTGTACCTAGTAACGAAGGCCCTTGTGCTTTCGTTTTCCATTTGTTTGATGTTGTGCACCGTTAAATGAGTCCTTGTGAACTTCTTTTGCTGACTGAAATGTGACCGGAACTTAGCCTTGAGATCATCAAGATTGACGATGCTACCGGGCTTTTGCCCATTCCACCAAATACGAGCAGAATCCCGTAGGGTGTATGTAAACATATGACAGGCCACCGGCATAACCCATTTTTGCATTTTGATAGCCCCTTCGAACAAGTGTAAGAAATTGTCCGGATCCCCCTTCCCATCATAAGTCCCAATGTGCGAAGGAATTTTCAACCCCATTAGGCAAAGGGTAATCTTCTATCCACCTAACGAAGGGTGTAGTTGAACCCATAGGGTCTGAGTATAGACAATTGTAAGGTGGTGCATACATGGGAACAGTATTATAGGGATTGTTGTTTGGGGGCATTCCCATAGGAGTTTGACTTGGGTAGGACTGATAAGGTGTATTCATGGCAAACGGATAACCGTTTCCCATGGCGTACGGAGGGTACGCTATAGGATGCCCGAAGGGTATGCTCCCATAAGTTTGAGGGAGGCTTGGGTTATTAGGCTGTCCATTTACTAGAGGATATAAATTTTGAGGATAAGACTGAGTTTGGAACGAGGGGTACATACCATTGGGAGGAAGATTTCCTCCCATATTAATTGTAGGCGGATTGCCTTCTACGCCTGATGCGTGAGAAGGCTACAACGGAACCCCAGCTTCAGTTCTTCCAAGATGAGCTGCTAGCAATGGAGGCAAAGTCAACCCCACTTCTTCCCTTCGTTGGCTCCTACCGTTAGAGCCTTCGGTAACCGCCCCTTCTCTCCTTGTCGGAGCCCTATCGGGGACTCCTTCGAAACCAACGGACCTTCTGCTTAGCCTTCGACTGACTGGAGACCCAATCCTTAAGGCCGATAGAGTTGCTCCTTGGGTCGGAGGCCTAGGTTTCATCTCCATTTCTTCATCATACTCATCACTTGAGTATTCCAACTCCCTTCGCATCTCAGCATTCCTGACTTGCCTCTTACGAGCCTTTAGGAGGGATTCCAACACTTCGTGGTTGGCTTCGACAAAGGTTGGGCTAATAATGGGCTCCGGATTGGCTGATGTCGAAGCATGATGGTTGGGTGTTGTTTCTGGGTGAGAACGTGTTGTGAACGTGGAGGCAGTTATTGGGGGAAGGTTGTTAGAGTCATTGAATGGTATTGGCGCCAAGGTCGAGAAACCCGGTGGGGGAGTATCTTCTCTCCCTTGATCCATGCCGGAATAATAGTGAAAGTAGTTGGTTGGTTATAAGCTTGGAAATAACGAGACCAATTGTAGCGGTCCCACGGATGGCGCCGCTGATTGTACAAATAATTGCACGACCAGGCCTTCGATGATGATCAAATGATTTATGGGGTGTTGGGATTGCGCCAAGCTTGTTCTTAACCTGAAATAAGAAATACCAAGACACTACGTTAAGTGATTGCGCAGGGGTTGGACCCTGCGAACCACCTCCGGCGTGCGAGTAAGTATGTGTGATATGATAAGTAGGTTGTAATTAGCGAGAGTGAAGTTAACTTACATCTTCTCAGCCCGACTAAGCTATTTATAGGGGAGAAATAGGACTTAGTGGGCGGTTGCACCTTGTTCGGAGATCATGGGGGCGTCCCATGATTTGTGGTAACCGCTAGGGCTTTGTAGCCCACGATCTCTATTTTGGCGGGAAGGCCTAAAGGAAGAGGAGACGTGGGTATGACCAGGTCAAGAGGGTTCTCCGTTGTAGTCCCTTCGAGAGGGATACCCCGAAGGGCTTAAGGCTTTGATTGGCGGGTTCCCACATGTTAACCATTTCGTAGACGAATGGTTTTACGCCAATGAAATGTGTTAGGAGATTAACCTGGGCCTCCGAAGGGAGGGATTTCTACAGGCTCGAAGGGGAGTCCTTCGACCCGTTCGGAGGGTACATCATCAGTTGATAAATGATTTTAGTTATTAATGTTTATATATGATAAGCTAATGTGTGTGTTTTTTTTTTTTTTTTTTTTTTTTTTTTTTTTTTTTTTTTTTTTTGTGTGTGTGCAGGTAGAGAAATGGATAGAGAGTGAAGATAGTTGTAAATGTATATATATAAACAAAACAGATATGGATAGAGAAATGAGTAAAGAGTGAAGAAAGTTGTAAATGTATATCTATAAACACAACATATGTTGTCGGAATCGTTAATAAATTTAATATATTGTTTGTTATTATGTTAACGTTGGTGCTTTCGAAGTTAGAGATTAAATAATGCATGACGAGATAATGACATCAAATACTCATATAGACACTCATATGAATGAATTAATTAGTATTACTGCCTTAAACTTTATATCAATGGGCTGTCATTACGTAATATAGTTTGATTTATTTTAAATAGTATAATAAGACATTTCACTTATTGTTGAACTATATATCAGATTTTAGATAGAGGTTAGTTTAATTAAATTAGTATAGTGAAAATGACATTACACTGTTATACCATTTATGATAGGCACGCTATTGTGAAGTATAGTTCAATATGATATCACTAATATGTGATGACACATAAATCATTGGTGCAAAGTTACTGAAATGATATAAAATACTTATTACTAGACCAGTATGAATAAGTAAAGTAGCATATCAGCATGACTAATTTGGTTGAAGTAGCGGTACAATCAATAGCCAACAGTACTAACTCGAATGAACAAGCAGTACTAATATATTAAGAGCAGTACTGATGAGGGCAGTACTAAATGTGTCATTAGTAGTACAAACAAACCCTTTTGTGCACTTAACAATCTGAATGGCAGTACCTTTCGCATTTTAACGGGATATATGTATTATTATTTGATGACCAAATGAGTTTCTTAATCATGATAATTGTAATTTGTCTAAAGAAAAAAACATTGTTACGTTATATGTATTCTTAAATACGCTATGAACACTTAGATACAGCCCGGGTGCATCGCACGGGTCTGGATATCATTTTGAGTTTTTTACTAGACCTCAATTAAAAGTGACGAAATAAATGCACCAACAATTTTTATGTCATGCTAACAAAAGTTGTGGTAACATCACAACTTAGGAACTTATTGACCAACAAAATCCGACCATAACAAAAAAATGAGAGTTTCAAACATGACGAAAATTAGTCTGAACATTCCGCAAGAAACAATTTGATCAAAACCGGTGTGCATCGCACGGGTCTGAATGACTCGCTTTCACTAATAAATGATGTTACTGTGGAAATTGCTTTGAATGCAATGTATATTTTGAGTGTACTTTCACTTACAGTAAGTATTGAAGTCTCATTGTTATAGTTGTGTTGCAACAAAATAATCCTTAACTTCAATGTACACACAAAAGAAATTACATTCAATACAAAATAAGTGTTGGGAGTATTAAAGATTGTTTATAGTACGTACAAGACCTTTTAGTTAAAGCTTCTTCCATGGATTAGGCTACAGGAGTGTAGAAGATTGTATCATGTGTTATCTAATATTACTTACCATGCTTAGATCATGACATCACGTATACCAAAAAGTGAGAGTTTCAAACATGACAAAAACCAAAACATGAAAGTTTCAAACCTGGCTAAAATTAGTGCTGAACATCCCGATATGAACACTTAGATAGAGCTCGTGTGCAACGCACGGGTCTGAATGACTATACATATTAAAAAATTACATGTGAAGAGATTCTTTTAAATGTAACATCTTGAAAAAAGTCTTTTCACATATACTCTTTTAATGTCAATAAACTATTTTAAATGTATTTCATGCTTAGAAAAGGTGTGATAACATCACAACTTAGATATATAATGACGAAAATAAGTGCCGAAGATTACACTATGAACACTTATATACAGCCCATGTGCAACGCACGGGTCTGAATGACTAGTAATAATAAAATATAATATCAATTCTTATCCTTATACACAAAACAAACAACTTTTAAGATAAATCAATTTCAAATCTAAATCCTAATATAATTTTGAATCCAAATCCAAATCCAAAACCCATTTACAAACCAAACAAACCCTAAAAATAAATGGAAATGTGGGTCCTTAGAAATCTAAAACCAAGCAAACTAAAAGAAGATGCAGCCTTAGAGAATCGACAATAGCATCCTAATTAACCGATGCATCTCGTGAAGCAGCGATAAACATGCTAAATTATGTGACAATGAACAATCGAAAAAACATTTTTAAATGTTGGAATCATTCGTTCTAATGTCACTACACTTTTTTGGTAATTGTAATAGCTGCTTAGTAAAATATCACTCCTCCCGTCTCAATTTTATTAGGCTGGTCACATTCGATGACCCAAGTGACCTGGGTCACCGGCTGGTACGTCAGCTTTCTCTCTCCGGCGACCGGACATGACCAAAGTGCCACAGTCGATGGCCGACTTTTTTTTTTTTTTTTTTTTTTAATTTAATCAAACATTAAAAAAAAAAACTTAAAATTCATTAATAATAAAAATATTACATTACTAAATTAAAAATACGATAGAGATTACAAACGTAAACTAATCATCTAAATTGTAGCGAGCTTTGATTTCTGCCTTAAGCTGTCTAAGATGATTTTGGTGATCTTCGGGCAAAGATGGGTCGATTTTTGAGTAGAAGAAGATCAAATAATGGTTCTTGTTTGATTTTTTCATGATTTCGACTTGTTTTCGTTGGAGTTTCATTTTCTCTCTTTTTATGGTCAGCTCTTCTTGCTTCATCTTCAATGACCTTCTTTTTTCCCTCTTTTGATGGCTTCGATTTGAAGAAGTTCTTGGTTAGCGAAGCTACAAACGATTGTGGTGGATCACGAGAGGTGGACGATGATTTCTTCCTGGCTGCGTCACGACCTTTTGGTCGTGATTCTCTAGTATCGTCTTCATCTTCAGAATCATCCACGTCTTGAAAATTCATGGGACCTTGTGTTGACCCCGAGGTTGTTGTAGAGCCCTTTGATTTCTTCCGACTATTCGTTCGGATAGCATCCCCCTCCGTATTCCAAGCATCATGATGCCTCAAGATTTTTCAACATTCCTCCAAGTTGAAATCATGACCGTAAATCAAACGGTATTCTCTCAAAGCTTTCTCCCTATCATCAACATCATTCTCACCACTACCATGGTTATGCTTGATATTATCAATGATAGTAGCAAAATTTCCAACCCTACTCCGAATCCGATTCTTCCATTTGGTGGTGATAGAGTCGTATGTTCTTTGTGAACCGGTTTCATTTTGAAAATACGCCATCACCTCTTGCCAAAAGCGGTGCATGTTCATAGCGTTTCCTCGCTGGGAATTTTTAGACACATCAATCCAAGCTTTACAAAGCGCGATCTCTTCCGCCTTTGTCCATGGTGCCTGTTTTTTGGACGGTTCGGCCTTCTTGCCTTTGTCCTTCGCCTGTGTAGCACGTCGCGAAGCGGTCCTTGGTTTGATGGGTGATGTCTCTTCGATATCGTCATCGTCTTCAACAGGGAAAGAATCGTGGTACGAACCATGGTAAGAACCCGAACCTTGCCCCATCGATGCATCTTGATTCGGATATTGTTGCGTCGAATGGTCTGGCATAAAATCCTCCAAATCCATATCAAGATTAACACCCCGAAGCGGGGAATAATCTTCATACGGTTGGGGAGATTGCAAGAAATCCATGTTAGGTCGATACGACGACCCACTTGGTTCTTGGTGATAATCCGTATTAGGACGATACGGTGGAACATATGAACAATTAACGTAAAATGGGTTTTGATTTTGGTTGGATTGTGGTAGTCGTGATGAATATTCAAAAGAGGGTGCACGAAATCGAATACCCCGTTGTTGTGGTGGTGTTATGCCGGTTATTTCGAAGTTGTTTTCCGGCGAGAAATTCAAATTCGGGGCATTTTGGGGTAGTCGGGATCGTCGGTCTTTTGATGTGGAAGTGTTTTTTTAACATGATGAGAAGTTGAATATGGATGAGAAGTTGTTTGAATTGTGTTTGAAATTGTGTGTTTAGATGTGTTTTTGAGGTTGGTATTTATAAGGTTGAAAAAGTTTTTTTTTTCTTTTTTTTTTTTTCTTTTTTTTTTTTTTAAATTGCAACGTTCAAAACATTTGGAAGGAGTTAAAACTCGGTCGAATTTTAGACCGATGTTTGTGTTTTTGTTTGATCGACCGATATTCGACCTTGAAGCCACATCCCACTCGACCAATTTGCATATCGGTCGCTCGTGGTCGATTTTGATTGACCGATCGATATTTTCCGAGCGAGTGTGAATAGCCTTATGCACCAATAAAATTTCTTTGATATGATATGTGCAATTAATGCAATGTTATATGTCATTTTTACCCTTTGATTAAACTATTTTGCCTTCTATGACTAAAGGGAATGGGGCTACCCAACTAAGGGGCGACTCGCGACACGTGGCGCCTAGTCAGCATGTTAGGTAGCCTCAAAAAAAAAGGGGAGTGGGGCTACCCAGGAGGGTGGGGCGACTCGCGACACGTGTCACTTGTAATGATTGTTTTTTTTTTCTTTTTTTCTTTTTTTTTCACTATCAACTTATTAATAATAACTAAAAATACATTTTATATAAATAATAACTAAAAATACATATTAGTTAAATACTAATAAAACATAAATATTACATAATTGTTATACCTAATAATACTAAAAATTATTCTTCATCACTAACAAAATCGTCGACTTCTGGAGGGGCGTTTTCGTCTTCATTCGGGCCACGATTATCCCATACATGATCCACCAAATCCGCCTTAAGCATATTGTGTGTTTCGCGGCTTCTAACGACATTTGAATTCTCAATCCGTTGCTCCATTGGAGTTTCTTGAGTCCAATACTCCCTTCTTCTAAAAACGGGGCCATCATCTGCTACCCGCTCTTTCACGACTTCAATCATTGTATTAACGGTGTTATAAATGGCACCTTCGATCGCGTCATCTAGTTCCGAAGAATCGGAACTTGATGATGAGGATGACGAATATTCGAAATCTTCCATGAAATTTTTCTGTTTTTTTTTTCCTGATATGGTGGGGCTTTTTTTTTTTTTTTTTTTTTTTTTTTTTTTTTTTTGAAAATAAGAGTGTTGTGTGTGTGTGTGTTTTTTTTTGGAAAATAAATGTTGTGTGTGTTTTTTTTTTTTTGGAAAATAGAGGTTTTTAAAAAAAAAAAAGGGATAAAGCCGTTTTGCAACGGCTATATTTTTCTTGAACAATGGACACAACCGCCGAGCCAAATTGGTCGCCAAGAAGCTGGATCACCTGAGGGGGGCGGTGTTCCCGGCGAACCAGAGGCGATCCAGGGGGGAGTCGCCGGATTTAACGCCCCATTCCCTTCAGTCTAAAATCTAACTTTTTAAATGTTATACTCCCCTTCCCAATATTATCGTTCATTTTTACTTCTGAATTGTCCCAAAAAAATTGTCCATTACTAAAAATAAAAGTTAAAAATTGTTTAAGTTTAACTTATTACCCTTAATCAATTTATTATTTATCAAATTAAATGAAAATGTTAATTAATTGTCAAATGATAAACTATTTTTTTGTTGCTTTTGAAGAAATCAAAACTGTAATAATGTACTTTTTTATATTATGTATTTTTTGGGTTAAACAGTAATTTTGAAACGGAGTGAGTAATAAACAATTAAAGTTAGATTAGCAAAATTTGAAGTTTGTAACTGTTATTTATTTAGGGTATGTTTGGCACAAGTAGGAGCTGGAGCGGATCGCTGGAACTGGTTGCTGGAGCTGGTTGCTGGAGCAGGTGGCTGGAGCTTTTTTTTTACATGCTAGTACAACTAGCATTTCATTTAGTAGCTTATTTTTTTAACAAGCTCCTTCAAGCCGTGTCAGCTAAACGAGACTTATTTTCTATGGTAGCTTATTTTTTTAAAAAAATAAGTTCATGCTACGATAAGCTCTGATAAGCTCGTGCGCCAAACATAGCCTTAAAGTGGATCTTTTGTGTGAATAAACAAAAGTAGTAACATGGACTATAAAAATTAACCAATGAATTACTTGTTAAATTGATTATACATCTGTTAAAAAGTTTATGATGTTATTTTTTGTGGGGTATGTTTGTTTAAAGTGGTGTATTTTTATATTTTTTATTGGGGCTTTTGCATATATATATCTTTCCGAAAATGCATAATTGTATATATATCCAAAGCATGCATAAAAACAATTGTATTATATGCATCAAAAACTTGTACAAAGGATATATATGCAAATATTCACTTTGGGAGGGATATATACGCAATTCTGCCTTCTTTTTTTTTTATTTGTTGGTAACCATAGCATCTAAAAGGTGGTGTGTTGAATGATGACGTGACGCTAATATAAAGATTGTAGGCTTCGTGACCATACTATCTATCTTAAAAAAATATAAGAGCACCAAAACTAAAAAGTAGCTCAATATTCTCGAATAAACTTGTTTTCTGGTGTTTATTCCATGAATTTATGGCATTTCTCTTTCGTAGAAATTGCATGTTCTTCACAATTTTGCCTCACATAGACATTTTATCATACCATCTCTATTTTATGTCTGAAAGTCATAAATAAACAGTAGAACATATACAACATTCTAGAAGCACTTATAAGAATTTTGACATTTCGTAATCGTTTATGTCAACCAAAATACAAAATGTATCACAGCGCCGTGGCCAAAAAGTGAATTTGAATCGTGTTCTAAATCTTTCGAATGAGGATGTACTTTAAGATGTTGACATATCATGCTCCTCAATTCTAAATCTTCATAAAGGTCACCAACAATGTGGCGGTCCTTCATGCCTCCATTGTTGGTTTGTTGATGTATCGCACTATCGTATATAACACTACTTTTCGATGTTGAAATAACAAAACATTACGAGTTTCTCCACTTGTTCAGACAAATTATAGTCAAACAATGTTGCATTTGAAATCGTTTGGCAATATAATGCTTCACTTGTTCACTCATGTAATGTTTTTCTGCAAGAAGATGGACTTGTTTAAAATGTCATTTTAGTTGCAATATTTTTATTCAGACATTTTATGTCTGAATCTGAATACCATGTCTGAATCTGAATTAGTGGTCCAAAAGACTGAATCTGAATTATTTTAGACTGTTTGTTTTTCAAAAACGTCTGAATATCTTTAATTTACCGTATTACCATTTAAAGGTTTAGCTAAACGAAATACGAGGTACACGGGTAATAATAATAACCCTTCTAATAAATACATATAATACCAGCCACCCACTCATACTCTTTCTTATCTTCTTTGATTCTTTCTCTTTTCTTATCTTCTTTCTCTTTCTCTGTAAAAGCTAGACTCATTTTTCTCAGTCAAACATCTTCCATCTAGATGAATAACATGCCTAACATGTCCAAACTTTTAAAGTATGCGACTAATAGTCGATACTTTTATCAGGTCGTGTGTACTGTTTGTACTTCTTTTGAATCTGATATAGCAACATGCTTGTTGCTCGTGATCCTCGACTCATACTGTCATACATATAGGGTTGTGTTTGTTTTTCCCTCTTGAGTGGACTGATTCATCAACCAGCTGTAGCACAAGTTCAAGCTTAAATGGTGATGATGACCAAGTCGAACATGGTTTTAATCTCAAGAAGGGTTGTGTTTGTTTTTCCGGCGAGCGAGATGGGTGGAGAAGACTGGGACATGCCAAAGGTTGAAGAAGAGCAGATAATAAAGTTTGGAGGATTGTTTTTTTTAAGGGTTGAAGATGAATCAGAGATCTTCAGACATATACCAAAGTCTAACTCAAATCAGAGCAAATCAGACAAATATACCTCTGAATCTGAATATAAAACAAACACGTAATTGTCTGATTACGTCTGATTCGGTCAGACTTCAGATGTAATTAGATGTTTTTTGGCAAAACAAACACTTGTTTAAAATGTCACCTTAGTTGCAATATTTTTATCGGCGTCCTGCAATATATGTGAAGTAGTGTTTAAACATGCTTTCAAGCTTGATTGTTGAAACTTAAATCACAGTTATAAGTTTTGGATTGTGTGATAGATGTGATTTTAGATTTGTTGTAGTAGAGCAATAATAATATGATTTTTAGAATGGGTATCGAGTTTGTTGGAATTAATATATCATGACAAGCATATAAATTAAATGTAAACATAAAGAACACGTAACGGAAGCTATATGATCAAATACTTGTAATTAATTAATTGAAACATAAAGAATGCGTACCTTTTAGCAACTCCAAGCTATTGCGAATCAAAACCCTAATTAGGGTTTATAAGGTTTAAAGAATCGACCCTTACCCTTTTTCAATTCAAACCAAGAAGCAAACAATAATGTGTTTGCACCATGTTCTTGTACACACGTACTATTAGCAATTCGATTTGAATGCTAGTTCTTGATCACAATAGATTAACCAAACATCTTTGTTATGCTCAAGGTCACTCGCAAATACCTTTTCGTGGGGTTTCACTCGTTGACCTAGGAACAAGAGAGTAGAAAAGAAGAAGTTTGGCTTTCTATTGAAATCAAGTGTACCAAATGATGAATACATGTGGATGTATTTATAACCTTATGGTAGATATCAAGTTTACTATGGATTCCCATGTGGGATCCCATATTCGGCTGATTAGAAGCCCAAGAGAGGGTTTCTAAAACCTTTTTTTGGCTTGTTTCCTTTTCTTCGTATCCCGTTGACATTTAACGACCGATAATCAATTCCGTTAAGTACTTAACGCTCGTTAATCGTTTATTGTGAATTTAATAATTAAACATAACATTTTATATTAATTATTTAAACATCGAGTCTCATACATAAAGTGTGCAATCCCGTAGTCTCGAGTTCGAATCCGGTCATACACATATAAAATGTGTCCATAAACTAACAGATCCCACTTGGACAGATCTTAATATGTGTAATGACATTGGTTAGCGTCTAACAACACGACAATGCTCCTAGTACAACTCGAGTATGGTTTCCTTGGAAAAACATTTTTGACGAATCATCATCATAATTATCCTTTTGTTACTAATATCATGTTAATATGGATATGGATCTTAGTCATTCCATAATTAACTATTATGTTTCTCATTATAAATGATTGAGCAAGATTACCAAATTATCTGAACGTATTCCAGATAGATGTTGGGCATGGCCATGCAAACATCTTGTCAACCCTACGAGGGGCTCAGCAGTATTATACTTCCAAACAAATTCAAATGAACAAATTCTTTCTTGACTACAAGAAAAACCCATGAATTTTGCAACACTTCTGAAAATAGCCCTTAAAACCACCTGTTATGGATAGCGTTAGACTATTTCACAAAAATGCACTACATTCATGACAGTTATCTGGTATCTCAAGTCTGAGGATAAATATTCATGATTTAATTAATGACATAGATCCATAAGTACAATCATGCGGTTAGGATCTGTCCTATATTCAATTCATTGAATATCATGTGAATTTGGCATGTCTACGCATCAATATACTTTCAAGTATATTTTACCAAAACTCAGATTTGTCTTAATTCAAGGATATTCTCATATCATTGATTGATAACGGACAATTTAGAATAACATAAGTTATTCATGGATTTAAACATGCAAATATAAGATACAATATTATTAATAAAAACAAACGTACCAAGTACTTTAATTCATTATAAATAATAATTGCTTAACGTCCCTTATCCAAATACTAAATAGATCAATGCATGATAATTCTAGTTAATGAATTTTTTTTCCTCAAGTAATGATGGAGAATTTGATTCATGATATAGGGTATTTGGGAATCACTTGACAAGGGTTTTACACCTGAATTGTGAGGTTCTTTAACATCTTTCTCTTGAAATCAACTTTTGCCTATCAGGTGGTATTCTTGAACATGAATTGATGGTCATAGTTAGTCAGATAGTAACTGAGCTAACTCACTCTTTACCAATCTATCATTTGATAGTGTGTTAGTCTAAGGACATCTCGTATTGAGAACATCGAGCAAAAGTGAATCTAACACATTTGTATTAGAGGTAACACCTGCCACGAGCTGGAAACCCTGTCAAGAAGGCTCTTTTAATTAGGGATGAGATCGGTGCAGGAACCGTACCGAACCAGTACCGAACCGACTAGTACCGATACCGAACTCGACCCAAAGTGAAAACCGAATACCGTATCGATTTCAAGGGTACAGTACCGGTTCGGTACCGGTATTTCGGTCTTGTACCGATTAGTACCAAAATTTCCATGTATATATGTTAGTGATAAATTTAAGATTTTATCAACCATGCTTTCTAATATGTTATTGTGACCTGGTTCGATAAATTTAAGATATCTAGAGTTCCCACATGTTATTGTTGGGTGAATAATTTCGTTGCTTTACATGTCACTGAATATGTTTAATCAACTCAATAGTTTGTGAGAGGATGTTTCGATACACTAGTAAAGTGGTTAAACCTTTATTGCTTTGTGTATGTGATAAGTTGAGTTAATATGATCAAGTACGCGGAATTTACTTAATCACACTTAGAAGGTTATTTATGTTATGGAAATGAAACAGTTATGCTTGTGTATATTGAACAAAGAACATGCAATGTTAACACCAAACGATTCAATATTATTCAAGATAATACGAGTGATCTTCACTATCACTAGGGTTACAAAGACCTTGAATCTTATGTTTCTATGACTTGTGATATATGTGTTTGTTCTATGTTCTTAAGAGTTATGATCTAAGCACTTAATTATTCACACACTATTAGTCACTCACTTATCTAGTCTAAGATCTTTTTTTTATAATTCAAGAAAGATCTTTACAATATTGTCAAGTCTAATCGAACACATGCTTTGAGAGTGTCAGTCATTAAGATACAACATGTATCTATGTTTACAACTTGTTCTGAGAATATAACATAATGACTGATCACATGGGGTAAGATATTATCTACCGTGTATTGTTGACTTTAATACACATAATATCTTTGAATACTTATCTACTCAGCAGCAGAATCATTCGATAGTTATCCACTTAGCAGTAGAAAGTTCTTCACCAGCAGCAGAATCATTCAGCAGTAGAATATTTAACGCTAGCAGCAGAATCAAATGCTATAGCAGTAGAATGATGCTTAAGAGTATTTCTTGAGCAGAACCCGATATTAATCTTCTTGAATATTTAATTCCCAACAGTTTGCTTATGTCGCTTTGATGTCGATACTAGCATATAAGTGTCTATTATAATGCAATTGGATTTTTTTTTCATCCACGTTTCACTAATATAGTAGAGTAATATCCAAGTGTCTTATAATGCAATTGGCTTTCTTCATTTAGAGTCAACATATTATACAATATAACATTTCTTCATTTTTATTTCCCATTCGGTATCTTAAATCGGTTTCTCGGTTCCAAACTGATACCGAACCGAACGGTACCGAAACCGATTATCCCAAATATCCAATACCGAAACCGATACCGAATCCCTATCGGTATGGTTTTTGGGTACCGGTACCGGTTCGGTTTCGGTTTTTCAGTAGCCATGCTCATCCCTACTTTTAATGAGTCTATCTGATCACATACAGTATATCACATACAGTATTTATACTGAAAATTATTGGTTCTCACACAACCAGAGGTTAAGTGCAACCGAAATTGATTGAGTGTCTTCCTTTACACTTAACCCTTCAAAAAGTTTGGGTGCAGTATTTTTTTTATGAAAATTTGGGTAAATACTGCAGGGTAAAATTTGTACTCGTAAAACTTAGTACTGCTAGGCCAAAACATAGTACTGCTAGGCAAATATTAGTACTGCTGGGTAGCCATTTGTACTGATTGGTCATAACCGTTTTTCAAATATAGCCGTTGAGATATTTTTGGCACTTACTTCACTTATAGGTTTATTAAAAGTAGATAATACTTATCCTTTCTTTAATTAAAAGATTTCTTCACGATAAGGAAAAGATTTATTAAGTCGGTCAAATCGAAACCCTAAGCATTATCTATTAAATCTCAATTGGCTTTACCAGACACACTTTCACTCATTAAGATCTTTCTTTTATAATTCAAGAAAGATCTTTACAATATTGTCAAGTCTAATCGAACACATGCTTTGAGAGTGTCAGTCATTAAGATACAACATGTATCTATGTTTACAACTTGTTCTGAGAATATAACATAATGACTGATCAAATGGGGTAAGATATTATCTACCGTGTATTGTTGACTTTAATACACATAATATCTTTGAATACTTATATACTCAGCAGCAGAATCATTCGATAGTTATCCACTTAGCAGTAGAAAGTTCTTCACCAGCAGCAGAATCATTCAGCAGTAGAATATTTAACGCTAGCAGCAGAATCAAATGCTCTAGTAGTAGAATGATACTTATGAGTATTTCTTGAGCAGAACCCGATATTAATTTTCTTGAATATTTAATTCCCAACAATCCTCCCCTAAACATGTGAATCCTTTTCAACATGTTTCTGAATTAAATTATGAATTGTGAAGATCTTTCAAACACTTCTGTAG
Organism: Artemisia tridentata subsp. tridentata; assembly: GCA_021014915.2. NCBI lineage: Eukaryota > Viridiplantae > Streptophyta > Magnoliopsida > Asterales > Asteraceae > Artemisia > Artemisia tridentata. Next base: position 74,055,814 of record CP139507.1, read on the forward strand.
TCAGATTCTTGATCTGAGCTATCTTCTGTTCTTCAAGATTAAATATCTTTCTCAGTAACTCATCTACCATATTCTTTTGACTTCGACAATATTAGCACCTATCTTCAAGCTTCAAACAAAGCCTAAAAGATGGTGCAATTTCCTTGGATGGAGGAATTGTAAGAGGCAATGATGCTGTGTATCTTGGATGCTTGTTTCAACAAGTGAAATCATCTATCAACATGCCTTTGCAAGTGATGAACAAACGTAGTGAACTGAAATTGAAACTTTTCTCCGTTTGACCTAGATAGAACTTTCTCCTTTGGAATCCTTCATCCCTTCTTAATATATATAATACTCCATAATCAGCTCTGTTCTTGTCATTTTCAACCTCTATGTCATCATCTTGTATGCTCTTGTCTTTTCCTCCCTTTCATTGGTTAATCTTCCTTCTTTGGGCTTTATTTCCTCTCCTGAGATATTTCCTCCCCTGAGATGCAAATAATATTTTATCCTCCCCTGTTTGGAAGATCTCTCACAATGTACCAAAATATTTCTCTCCCCATCATCTGAGCTATCAATTAGAACTTGTTATCAGACAATGTTGTACATGAAGCCATCAATTCCTTAAGAGTTTAATTTGCTGCCCTCATCACTTCTAGGTGTGTTAACTCCTATGAGAGGTGATTCATGGGGCATTGACTCATTATCCATCAATGGATGGTTTTACTGAGTCCATTTGAAAATCCTTTTTAAGAAACTTCTGCCTCAGCAGTATGTACTTGATTTTATTGTGAAAAACCATACTGCTTTCAACCATTTTGAAGGGATTAAGTGTATAACAGACACTTAATCAAGATTTCGGTTTAAAGCAACCTCTGGTTGTGTGAGAACCAATGTTTTCAGTTATAAATAACTGCCTGTGTAAAGATAAACCTATTCAAAAGGCTTTCTTGACAGGGTTTCCTGCTCATAGCAATTGTTGCCTCTAACACAAGTGTTAGATTCACTTTTACCAGTTGTTCTTTCTATCAGATGTCCTTAGACTTGCTCATTATACTTAAAAGTATAAAATGATAGAAAGTGAGTTGTATCAGTTACTTTCTGATCAACTAAGTCATCAATTCAATGTGAAACATCATAATCAAGCTTCAAGAAAGAAGTTTTAAGGAGGTTTGAAATTCCCAAACTTTTTCTATCATGAACCTATTATGTCAGCAACTAGTATTATCATTCTGCTGCTTCCATTTCACTTGAAACATCCTTTGTGTTCAATATTCATACCTGAAATTGTTAGTCTAAAACCAAAAGAACAATGTACAGAGTACTTGTCTTGAATTAGAATAATCATAGGACTAACTGTATGAATAACACAATTTAAATTTGTACTAGCAGCACAAAGTTTTGTAATAGCAACATTAACTTATTTAACTTATAAAGTGAGCAGTACAACCAAAAATTTATATACAAAAACACATTAGATTGAAAAATTTAAAGATTAAGCATTCCAATACTTGCTACCAAGTGCTGAAACCTTTCAACATCAAAAGCTTTTGTTAGCAGATCTGCAAAGTTGTGTTCTGAAGCAATTTTAAGAGCTTGAATTAATCTTTTCTCATTGCAGTCTCTTATAAAGTGATGTCTAATTTCAATGTGTTTTATTTTAGAATGTTGTACAGGATTTTTAATAATGCAAATTGTACTACTATTATCAATATGAATAACAGTGTTCATGAAATTGTACCCATAGTCAAGAAGTTGGTTTTGAAGCCATAGGACTTGAGCACAGCAACTTGCAGAAGCTACATATTCAGCTTCAGCTGTTGAAGTAGCCACAATTGTTTGCTTCTTACACTGCCATGAGATAAGTCTACACCCAAGGAATTGACATCCTCCAGTCGTTGACTTTCTGTCCAAGCTAGCACCAGCATAATCACTATCTGAGAATGCTACCAAGTCAAAAGGTGACTCTCTAGAATACCATAGACCTAACCTAGGTTGACCCTTGAGATATCTAAAAATTCTCTTGACTGCTGTTAAATGAGAAACCTTTGGAGTTACTTGAAATCTTGCACAAGCACAAACAGAGAACATGATGTCAGGTCTTGATGATGTAAGATACATCAAAGATCCTATCATAGATCTGTATGTGTGTATATCCACATTTTCTCCATCTAATTCTTTAGGAAGTGGTTTCTCAGAGTCCATTGGTGTGCTTGCCATTTTTGAATCAGCAAAGTTGAACTTCCTTAGTATTTCAGCAACACATTTATCTTGACTAATAAATATGCCTTCATATGACTGTTTAACTTGCAAACCCAAAAAGAATGTAAGTTCCCCCATGGAACTCATTTGAAACTTATGATGCATAAGTTTCTCAAACTCCAAACACATTTCCTTCCTTGTAGACCCAAAGATAATGTCATCCACATACACCTGCACTAACAGAAGATCCTTCTTGTGCTGTTTGATGAAAAGTGTCTGATCAATCTTTCCTCTTTGAAATCCATTTTCTATTAAGTAGGAAGCCAGTGTTTCATACCATGCTCTAGGTGCCTGATGAAGGCCATAAAGAGCCTTAACTACTCTGTACACTTTTTCTGGATGGTCAGGATCAATGAACCCTAGAGGTTGTGAGACATACACCTCTTCTTCAATAGTACCATATAAAAATGCACTCTTGACATCCATTTGATAAACTGTGAATCCTAAAAATGAAGCATAAGCTAAGAAAAGCCTAATTGCCTCAAGTCTTGCTACTGGAGCAAAGACCTCATCATAGTCTATACCTTCTTGTTGTGTGTACCCTTGGGCTACTAATCTAGCCTTATTCCTAATAACTATTCCCCTTTCATCCCTTTTATTCTTGAAAACTGATGAAGCGAAAAGTGTACCGCTTTTAAGGGATCATTTAAGCCCTAAATCGTATTTATTTGATCAAATATTGCCCTAAATCGTTCCTTTTGTCATTTTAGGTACTTTTGAGGAGAAATCTGGAAAAGGAGGCATTTTGGACGTTTTTGGAGCATAAAAGTGAAGAAAACGACAAAGTCTCAAAATTGTGCTGAAAGTTACCTTTGACGGTGTCACATGTTACTCTGGACGGCGTCATGGCTTGGCAAGAAAAGGTGGACGTGAAATTTACTCATGATAAGCCAGTGAAAATTGCATGTAAATTCTGACGGCGTCACGCTTTAACCTGATCAAGGGCGTCACGGCTTAAATCAAAGAGGGACGGCGTCACGTTCAATAGCTGACGGCGTCAAGCCTTGATAAGCCAGAACGGATTTTGGAGAGCTAAAGAGGGACGGCGTCAAGAAGGTCATCCGGGAACCCTAGAAGCGGCGAGGTGACGGCGTCACACTCCATAAGGTGACGCCGTCAGATCCAAAAATCTATATATAGTTTTCTAATTTTTTGTCATTAGTGTGGAGAGCTTAGTGTGGAATTTTTGGGAGAAAACCCTAAGACGATTTTAGCATCTTTTTCAAGGCTTTTTGCCTTGAGATCTTCCATGTTACATTGAAAGATAAGTTATCAATTAATCATTCAATATGTCTATGTGTTGTTTGATTTTATCTTGTTCTTGTCTTTTGTTTAACATGTTAGGCTAGATTTATCTTGTGTTTGCTTAGATCTAATGAAACCTAGCTATTGATTATTGGTTATTAGTGTGTTATTAGTTGTATTGGATGATTGTTTATCTATGTTAGGCTTAAGAAAACTGGCTAACTTCCTATTCGGTAACTTGCTTGAACGTCTTAAGAAACATGAACCAAATGCGTACTAAAGGTTTTTATGGTTGTATTTAATGCACAAGCGAATTCTAGTGATCCCATGTTAGGAGCTTCCTAGCCGGCTCGACATAGGAGTGAAGTAGGAGCTTGTAGAGTTGGGGAAGTACGTACGCCACCCCACAATTGGTATTAAGGAATACACCCGTCATCCACGCAACTAATACACACTAATCAACCGGTAAAAGATAGTTAGGGAGTAAGGAAATCTAAGTAAACACATTTCTCTACACATAAGTTTCTCACCAACATTTTATTTTCAGTTATTTACTTTATTTGCATTTGTAGTTATTTGGGTTAGTTGACTAGCAACTAATTCCGCCCACTCCTTCAAAACCGAGATTTTACTTGCTTTCATAAAAATATAAAAACATAAAAAAGAATCTTCCTCAACCCTTAGACCTATTAGAGTAGTCTTTCATACCTAACGAACACTATTCCCTGTGGAGAACGATCAATCCCCCGTACTTACCACTACACTATACTACATCGGTCAGGTACACTGCCTGGTGGGGTTGTAAGCCTCTTGAGATCCCTCGAGAGGTAAAACCTGTTGTAAGGTTACAAAACCACGCATCAAGTTTTTGGCGCCGTTGCCGGGGAATAGTTATTGTTTAGGTTGAATTTTTATTTTATAGGTCTACTCACTAGATTCCTTTCTAGTGAGATTTTTGTTTTATTTTTCTAGGTTTTCTTTAGTCTATCTATTTTCTTCGTGTCTTTGTTCGTAACCATACCATCCGACATCATGGAAGATGGTAATATCCTTAATCCCAACAACCCACCACCACAACAACCACCACCTCCTAGAGCCCGTACCTTAGGAGAGTATTCCCGTCCTAGCCACCATGGCTATCGAAACACCATTGAGCTCACTCAAGGAGCCAATATCACACCCTTGCGATCCGACACCATCCGGTTGGTGCAAAGCGGATGCGCATTCCATGGACTTCGATCTGAAGATCCTAATCAACACCTCAAGGACTTTCTTAAAATCGTTGATTCTATAGACCTTGATGTTGCCACTCGAGAGACGACCCGATTGCGTCTCTTCCAATTCTCTCTGCGGGACCAAGCTAGTCAATGGCTAGAACGTCAACCCGCAGGATCCATCACCTCTTGGGATGATCTCACCACTTGTTTCCTTGCTCAGTTTTTCCCACCGGGAAGAACTACCAAGCTAAGGAATGATATCTTGATGTTCCAACAATGTCAAGGCGAAACTCTCTACGAGGCATGGACTCGATTCAAGGACTTACTCCAAAAAGTCCCTCACCATGGCATAGAACTTTGGCTCCAAGTCCAAATCTTCTATGACCATATCAATCTCTCCACGAGGCAAACCATTGACCAATCGGCCGGTGGTAAGCTACGTGATCTAAGTGCGGAACAATCATGGGCTCTCCTAGAGGATCTTGCTCTTTATGACAACAAAAGTTGGAGTGATCCCCGTGATTTGAATAAAACGGTCAAGGCAATATCTTTGCCTTCGAACAATTCAAGCACTTCCGACCGTAGGATCATAGAACTTGAAGACCAAGTCAAGTTTCTCATGAAATCCTACGAGGCTCCTAAACCTCCAAGCCAAGTGAACAAAATCACTTCTTCATGTGAATTATGTAGTGGTCCCCATGACACTCGTGATTGCATGGAACTCCCCGAACAAGCTTTTGTGGACTACGCATCCTCGCGTACCGACGGAGCGGGAGACAAGTGGTACACTTTCAAACCCGAGCCAAACCCTTATGGTGATTCATACAACCCCTCATGGAAAAATCACCCGAACCTTAGGTGGAAACAAAACCAAAACGCACAACAACCCAATTCTTCCAACCCACCTAATCGTTTCCAATCAAGCGGTTCCAACTCGAACCGTACTTTCAACAACAATCCTTCCAGCAATGGTAGTACCAATAACTTTGAAGGATTGATGTCTCAATTTATGGCATCTCAAGAAGCTCGGATAGCTAGATTCGAATCTGAATTCAATCAACAACAAACAGAGATGACCAACAAAATTGACAACTTGTTGAAAGCCCTCAATAACCAAGTGCTATCACCTCCACATAAGGACGCTAGGAACACAAATAGCGGACCCCAAGTAAAGGACCCTTCTTCATCCAAACATGTCCACTTCGTCAACGTTGTCACTATTAAACCAATCGATAGGAGCATGGAAGAAAGTGACAAGAATGAGGGTAGGATAGAAATGGAACCTAAGGATGAGGATAAGAAAGTCGAAGTTGATAAGGAAGTTAGGACAAGTGAGATTGAAGAAGTAGATGATGATGAGGACTACTTCAATAGGCTACCCACTAAGGAAGAGCGCGCATATCATACAAACTTATTCGATGACCCCGAGACACCATACTTCCTAGGTAGACCAATCATTGAAATAGGCGACCCTTCTAATCTCAACATACCATGCAACATCGGAAATTTGCATGTGTGGAAAGCCTACATCGACCTTAGATCACCCATAAACATCATGACTAGAGCCCACTACAACTTGATAATGAAAAATCAACTTGGGTATAGGATGCTCCCTGACAAGGGTTGGATGAGTAACTTCACGGGAAGAGTTAAGAGATTACCGGTTTATGTAGGAAACTTCACCTATGTCACCGACTTTGTAATTGTAGAAGATATCCGCCCAATAGTCGATGCGTCCTTAACTCAAGTGGTTTTTGGAAAACCATTTGTTGAGGTCTCTAGAATGACTTATGAACCTTCCTTAGGGATAGTTAGATTTAAGGATGAGACCAATGAAGTAAACTACCAAATGCCATATAAGATAGAACAATTCCAACACTTGTCAAATGTTGAGAAGGAGCTCAAGCAAGCGGTCTACTATAGGAATGATGAGGATAGAAATAAAGAAGTAGACTATGTTATGGAAAGGATATTCGGTTTCTACAAGGATTGTTTGAAATTAGGACCGGAATATAAAACCGGGAATGAAAATGGCCTAGGAACCGTGACCGATGACGGAATCACGTAGACCCCGTGATTTTGAGTCTAGCTATAAGACTCGTTAATAAAGAAAAGCGCTTCTTGGGAGGCAACCCAAGCTTTATTTTATTTATTTGCTTTGTGTGTTTATTTGTTTGTTTGTTTGTTTTTATTTGTTTCCGTATGTGTGCTTAATTTTTATTCTTATTGATTCATGTTCAAAACTAATTTGTGAAAATGCTTTATTTTGTTTTTAACTTCGTCTTAACTACATATAAAGGTATTTTGCAAAAGTTAAGTGTAAGGGAAATCTAAATCGGTTGATTAGAACACAAATTAACATCAATCATAATAATAATAAATTAACATACATATTCGTATTTGTTTGAGTCAAATGCTTGTATCGAGTCATAATGATGTTTTGCAGGATTTCCAGGAAGTAAGGTAAAGGTTTTTCCAGAAATTTTCCGGAAACTTAAAATGAAAATTTTTGTCAGGTAATTTCTGACGGCGTCAGGGTTTATAACCTGACGGCGTCAGATTTAATTTTCAGAAATTTTTGAAAGTTTTGTTTTTAAAAAGTTTTTATTAAAATCTCCAACTTATAATCTCCAGGAATCTGCAAAGTTATCATTCCACAAGCATTATATCCTTATATATAGATTTTATCCCGCCGATGTTATGCAGGTTTTCGTGTTTGTTTTCTCAGGCTTAACAGGTTATTTTGGACAAGGAAATGTTTTGAATCAAGCTTATGGCGATGCATTAGTCATGGAGCTTCGACATTACTTTGGAAGAAGATTTAACCGTATTATTTCATTATCCACCGAGCGAATCAGGGGAGTATTTGATTTCATTCTTTTACTTTATGCTTTTACATCTTGTTATTTGAACATTGGGGACAATGTTCATCTTAAGTGTAAGGGGAGGGTAAAAGTACGATTTTAGAGAATACTATTACGCTTGATTTTTGTTTGTTTAATAGTAGATGTGTAATAAAACTGAGAGAAATACTTGTTAAGGTAATTTTAGTGCCAAATTTAAATTTTTTTACAACATATAGGAGTGAAACTTTGATCTTAATGAGCGTCTCATGGATAGGAATTATATGACTAGCACAAAAACCGTACCACTAAAAAATTTTCCACCCCCAAATATGTGAGGTTCACCCCTAGAATTGGTAGGAAAAGCATTTATGCTATGATGTGTGTACCGGTAGCACTTAGATTCTAGAACTTGCGTTAGGACCATTCCAAGGCCACAAGTGAGACTACATTCGTGTAGTTAGATTTACTACATGATAAGAGGCATTAGGATTAACCCATTGTTTTACACCTGTGTTTTTGTTATAATTACTTTGGCTACATTGGTCAAGTAATTCTCCCACACCCTTTGCGTTGTACTCATTTTTAGTACACGATGCCCCTAGTACACCCCTCAGAGCCTATCTTTTCGTTTCGACCTTTAAGCATTTTACTTAAAGGAAGAATTTGTTTACACCCCACTTAAATGTACACCCAAATCGCCTTAGCCTACCTTGTATGCACTCATTTTTAGTGCATTATTGTGACAACATTTGTTTAAACCCAAGTTAATTATCTAGTTGATTACATGGTTGCTAAGTCGAGTCATATCCTTGTACATATTGTTTTGGGACGATTGGGACTCATGGGTAAAGTACTAGTGTAATGGAGTAATGGGGAAGAACATCATTTATTACCCCCATATGTGCTAAATATTTTAAAAAGTACTCCAAGTTTTTCAATTATCTTAATTCGAGTCATTAGAATAGTTATTTGTAAAGTTATGTAAAAATTCAAGTGTAAGGGGATGCAACGCCCCTATGATGTATTATTTTGGATGGTAGGGCAAGAGTGTATGCAAAAAAAAAAAAAAAAAAAAAAAAAAAAAAAAAAAAAAAAAAAAAAAAAAAAATCAAGAAAAATACAAAAAAAAATGAGAAAAAGAAAAATAGAAAAAACATACGGACTACCATCCCGTTTCATTTTTATGTTTTTGTTATTTTGTTATTTTGTTTCTAGCTTAAGATTGAGTCGAGTCTTGGCTTAGCAACATTGTATAGTACATGTAATTAATCAAGATCTTTAACTCGCCACCAGTAAAATATCCTTTATCCAACAAAACCGTGTTTTCCTTTTCCCTACACCTAACGTTATAACCCATTTAAAAGCCATCTTTGATAGTTTATCTTAGGTGCTTACGCCTAGTGGAGGAGGTTTTCGATCCTTTCCCAAGCCTATGGTAATCTATTTGCTATGACAGGTAGTGAGAGATATTATCCGTTTTCATTTATGAGATTTATTTTGATGACACTTGAGAGATGTGAGTATCTAAACACTACTTGTGAGGTGCTAGTTTATAATCTCCGTGCTTATTATGATTGAAGTGGAACGATTATTTGTTGTAATTACTTTTATGTTTGCATTAAATGACCCCTAACTTGTATTTTGATTAGAATAAAAGCGCATTTGCTTGAGGACAAGCAAATCTCAAGTGTAAGGGTATTTGATGAAGCGAAAAGTGTACCGCTTTTAAGGGGTCATTTAAACCCTAAATCATATTTATTTGATCAAATATTGCCCTAAATCGTTCCTTTTGTCATTTTAGGTACTTTTGAGGAGAAATCTGGAAAAGGAGGCATTTTGGACGTTTTTGGAGCATAAAAGTGAAAAAAACGACAAAGTCTCAAAATTGTGCTAAAAGTTACCTTTGACGGCGTCACATGTTACTCTGTACGGCGTCATGGCTTGGCAAGAAAAGGTGGACGTGAAATTTACTCATGATAAGCCAGTGAAAATTGCATGTAAATTCTGACGGCGTCACGCTTTAACCTGATCAAGGGCGTCACGGCTTAAATCAAAGAGGGACGGCGTCACGTTCAATAGCTGACGGCGTCAAGCCTTGATAAGCCAGAACGGATTTTGGAGAGCTAAAGAGGGACGGCGTCAAGAAGGTCATCCGGGAACCCTAGAAGCGGCGAGGTGACGGCGTCACACTCCATAAGGTGACGCCGTCAGATCCAAAAATCTATATATAGTTTTCTAATTTTTTGTCATTAGTGTGGAGAGCTTAGTGTGGAATTTTTGGGAGAAAACCCTAAGACGATTTTAGCATCTTTTTCAAGGCTTTTTGCCTTGAGATCTTCCATGTTACATTGAAAGATAAGTTATCAATTAATCATTCAATATGTCTATGTGTTGTTTGATTTTATCTTGTTCTTGTCTTTTGTTTAACATGTTAGGCTAGATTTATCTTGTGTTTGCTTAGATCTAATGAAACCTAGCTATTGATTATTGGTTATTAGTGTGTTATTAGTTGTATTGGATGATTGTTTATCTATGTTAGGCTTAAGAAAACTGGCTAACTTCCTATTCGGTAACTTGCTTGAACGTCTTAAGAAACATGAACCAAATGCGTACTAAAGGTTTTTATGGTTGTATTTAATGCACAAGCGAATTCTAGTGATCCCATGTTAGGAGCTTCCTAGCCGGCTCGACATAGGAGTGAAGTAGGAGCTTGTAGAGTTGGGGAAGTACGTACGCCACCCCACAATTGGTATTAAGGAATACACCCGTCATCCACGCAACTAATACACACTAATCAACCGGTAAAAGATAGTTAGGGAGTAAGGAAATCTAAGTAAACACATTTCTCTACACATAAGTTTCTCACCAACATTTTATTTTCAGTTATTTACTTTATTTGCATTTGTAGTTATTTGGGTTAGTTGACTAGCAACTAATTCCGCCCACTCCTTCAAAACCGAGATTTTACTTGCTTTCATAAAAATATAAAAACATAAAAAAGAATCTTCCTCAACCCTTAGACCTATTAGAGTAGTCTTTCATACCTAACGAACACTATTCCCTGTGGAGAACGATCAATCCCCCGTACTTACCACTACACTATACTACATCGGTCAGGTACACTGCCTGGTGGGGTTGCAAGCCTCTTGAGATCCCTCGAGAGGTAAAACCTGTTGTAAGGTCGCAAAACCACGCATCAAAAACCCATCTAGTGCCAATTACCTTTGCATCCTTAGGTAAATCAACTAGCACCCATACCTTCTGAATCTTGAACTGAAGAAGCTCCTCTTGCATAGCTTCTACCCAGCTTGAATCATCTAAGGCTTTCAGAATGTTCTTTGGTTCATCTTGAGAGAGAAAACATACAAACAAGCAAGAGTTTGAAAACTCATGCTGCTTTGAAGCATAAAGGGCATCAAGAAGCCCTTGTTGGTCTGAAGACATCAGTTGTTGTCTTGTCTTCACACCTGATTGTACATCTCCAATCACATTTTCTAGGGAGTGGACTTTGTGAATCCTTGTGTGTGGGGTTGAAGGAACTTGATAGTCAGGTGTCATATTGCTCAAATCCACCTCTTTATCTGAGAAATCTGCTTCATTTGAGTCTGAAGAGCCAGCAGTAGAATCATTTGGCCTAGCAGCATAAAAATTAAGCCTAGCAGTAGAATGCTCTGTCTCAGCAGCACTATCATCAACAGAAACATTTTGTTGTTCCTTTGTTCCTTCTTCCTTGTGTTCATCTTCAACATCTTCTTTAGCTTTACCAGAAGAAGATTCATCATTTGTTGACGTTGAAGCTACACTGGTACTTATTGGCATCCATACATAATCTTGATTTGTCTCCTTGTCTAACCCTGCCTCATTTGTTGTTTGTGAACCTGAAAAATCATTAGTTTCTGCAACAACGGGCACATAATTCATAGAATGGGTTAATGACTCATGATCAAATAGCCAATTAGGACCTTAACCTGCTACATTGGATTTATTCTCTAAAAATTTCACATGCAAGTTCTCATCTACTCTCTTAGTTCTTAAGTTGTATACTCTAAAAGCTTTGCTATTTAGAGAATATCCAACTAAGAATCCTTCATCTGCTTTACCATCAAACTTTCCAAGATGGTTTAAGGTATTGAGAATTGTCACATGACATCTAAAAGGTCTAAGAAATCCTATTGCAGGAGTTCTACCTCTAAAAAGTTCATATGATGTCTTATTTTGAGGCTTGACAACTAAAACTCTATTCTGGACATAGCAAGCATGGTTGAGTGCTTCAGCCCAAAAAGTTATAGGAAGCTTAGAGTCAGCTAACATAGTTCTAGTAGCTTCTATTAGTGTTCTATTTTTCCTTCCAGCAACTCCATTCTGTTGTGGAGTTCTAGCAACACTAAATTCTCTCCTAATACCTTTCTCTTTGCAGAAGTCATCCATAACTCTATTCTTGAACTCTGTCCCATTATCACATCTAATGACTTTTACTTTCTTGTCTACTAGGTTTTCTATCTCTTTAATGAAAGACTTAAGGATTCTAGGTGTCTCATCCTTAGAGCTTAAAAAGAAAACCCATGTAAATCTACTATAGTCATCAGTAATAACTAGACAATATCTCTTATGTTGCATACTTCTAACATTTGTAGGACCAAATAAGTCCATATGAAGCACAAACAATGATTGATTGATAGAGTTTGATGAAGCGAAAAGTGTACCGCTTTTAGGGGGTCATTTAAGCCCTAAATCGTATTTATTTGATCAAATATTGCCCTAAATCGTTCCTTTTGTCATTTTAGGTACTTTGGAGAAGAAATCTGGAAAAGGAAGCATTTTGGACGTTTTTGGAGCATAAAAGTGAAGAAAACGACAAAGTCTCAAAATCGGCTGGAAAAGTACCTGTGACGGCGTCAAGCACCATTGTGACGCCGTCAACCCCTGACGCGCCAGAGAGGATTTTGGATGATTAAAAGGGGACGGCGTCAAGAAGGCCATCAAGAAACCCTAACCGCGGCGAGGTGACGGCGTCAGCTCTATAACGTGACGCCGTCAGATCTGATTTTCTATATATATTCTCATAATTTTTAGTCATTAGTGTGCAACTTTGTGAGGAGAAACCCTAAGACGATTTTTCTGCTACTTTTAAGGGTTTTATACACTTGGATCTCCCATGTTCAATTGAAGATAAGTAATCAATTAATCATTCAATATGTCTATATGTTGTTTGATTATATCTTGTTCTTATCTTTTATTTAACATGCTAGGCTAGATTTATCTTGTGTTTGCTTAGATCTAATGAAACCTAACTATTGATTATTGGTTGTTGGTGTGTTATTAATTGTATTGGATGATTGTTTATCGATGTTAGGCTTAAGAAAACTGGCTAACCTCCTATACGGTAACTTGCTTGAACGTCTTAAGAAACATGAACCAATGCGTACTAAGGTTATTATGGTTGTATTTAATGCATGAGCGAATTCTAGTGATCCCATGTTAGGAGCTTCTTAGCCGGCTCGACATAGGAGTGAAGTAGGAGCTTGTAGAGTTGGGGAAGTACGTACACCACCCCACGATTGGTATTAAGGAATACACCCGTCATCCACGCAATTAATACACACTAATCAACCGGTAAAAGATAGTTAGGGAGTAAGGAAATCTAAGTAAACACATTTCTCTCCATATAAGTTCCACAACCTTTTTATTTTCAGTTATTTTATTTTATTTGCAATTGTAGTTATTTGGGTTAGTTGACTAGCAACTAATTCCGCCCACTCCTTCAAACCCGAGATTTTACTTGCTTTTATAAAAATATAAAAAAATACAAAAAGAATCTTCCCTCACCCTTAGACCTATTAGAGTAGTTTTTCAATCCTAACGACACTATTCCCCTAGAGAACGATCAATCCCCCGGTACTTGCCACTACACTATACTACATCGGTCAGGTACACTGCCTGGTGGGGATTGCAAGCCTCTTGAGATCCCTCGAGAGGTAAAACCTGTTGTAAGGTCGCAAAACCACGCATCAGAGTTAAAAATCTTGGGCTTACAAGTAGCCTTGTGTTGTTTGCCTTTAAGACAAGCAATGCATGTTTGATCATTTTCAAATCGTTTTTGAGGTAAACCTCTTACCAAACCATTCTTAATCAATCTGATTTATGGTTTTGAAATTAATATGACCAAGCCTCCTATGCCATAACATTGATTCATCCAATGTGGCCTTTGCAACAAGACAAGTTAGAGCCTTTTTAGGAACAATGTTCTTCATATCAACGCTATACATATTTCCCTTTCTATGAATTTTATGAAGTATTTGACTTTCATCAGGCATCTTAAAATCAGGAGAAAGTATAAGACATTCAGTGTCACAGGAAAGAACTTTGTTCTTTTTATCACACATTTGTGAGAAACTAAAAAGATTATAATTTAGCTCTTGTACATAGTACACATCTTCAAAATCTAAATTTCCAGTTTTAATTGTACCTTTACCGGAAATTTTGCCACCAACACCTCCTCCAAAGGTAATATAGCCACCATCTAATGTTTGAAAATCAGAAAGATAGGACTTGTTGCCTGTCATGTGCCTTGAACATCCACTATCTGAGTATCCTTGATCCTCTTGTTTATCAATTGAATGTTCCTGCACAGTAATAAGGAGTATTAGTTTCCTTTGGGGACCCAAGCCATTACTGACTTGGATCTGTGATGCGCGTGATGTGTCGTTGCGGTTTAGCAGTATTAATGCCTACTCAAGTTTTAAATTTATATTTAGCCGACTTATCAATAACACACACACTTAACGAGCAGTGTGCCCGGTCAGTATGAATATAATGGTAAGCAGAGTGTCGATCACTAAGAGTGGAACGTATTATCTAGTTATTCTAATCAGTATTTTAATATCCTAAGTTAGTTATACAACCTAATCTAACTCGAGAGACGACCCGACTGCGTGTTGCCACTCGAGAGACGACCCGACTGCGTCTCTTTCAATTCTCTCTGCGGGACCAAGCTTGTCAATGGCTAGAGCGCCTACCCGCAGGATCCATCACCTCTTGGGATGATCTCACCACTCGTTTCCTCGCTCAGTTTTTCCCACCAGGAAGAACTACCAAGTTAAGGAAGGATATCTTAATGTTCGAACAACGTCGAGGCGAAACCCTATACGGGGCATGGATTCGATTCAAGGACTTACTCCAAAAAGTCCCTCATCATGGCATAGATCTCTGGCTTCAAATTCAAATCTTCTATGACCATGTTGACTACCACACCAAGCGTGCCATCGATCGAGCCGCTGGAGGCAGATTGCGTGATAGAAACGCCGAGGAATCATGGGAGATCATTGATGAGCTCGCATCCGACGATGATGAATTGTGGCAAATTTCCCACGACGTACACTCGGCGGTCAACACACATTCATCGCCCGATAAAGCCAACCAAATCACCGAGGTAAGCGTTAGTGAACTTGAGAAGAGGTTTGCATATCTTATGGAAAAACAAAAGAGACCCTTAAGTCCACAAAAAGCAACAGTTAACTCGGTCTCAAGCGTTAAGCAAATACCATTGTCCAAATCACCCCTTAGGGAAAATACTACACCCTTCTATAAGCTTGCTCAACCCAACTCACCACCTCAGGAACTTAGTCCAACATTCAAAGCTCGAATGGGTGAATACATGTCACAACACTCCGAACGGTTGGCAAAATTTGAGGAAGCCATCTACAAACAGAAGGAGGAGATGGAAGAGAAGATGGCGGAGATGATGGACCTTTTGAAAGAATACACAAATACAAAAGCTCCTGAAAAAGTACTGGTGCGGAATGACGTTGAAGTTCCCAACACTAAATTTGTCAAAGCCATATCCATCGTCCAAGAGGGCGAGAATGAAGAGAGGGGGAAGTTGATAACTATGGAAGTCAACAAAATCGACCTCGTCCCACTTAATGCTGGAAACTCCAATGCCTGTAATTGCGGTTCAGACAAAGGAAAGGAGACGCCCTCCAAGGAGCGCCAAATGATAGAACCGCCAAGGTCACAACAAGTGAGGCATCACTTGAGGCACAAAATAAACAAGGAGACCATAAATGATTGGGTGAGAAACTATCGACGTACTCATCTACCCAGCAAGGAGTCCAAGAAAATGAAGCCGGATGATGAATCCGACACATTACCCGGAGGGCAATTGTATGAGAGCCTCATAAGACAAAAGTTAGTGGAAAAGCAGGAATTCTACGGGGTCTTCGAAATACCATGCAGTATTGGAACACTCAAGTATCTGGATGCGGTAGCTGACCAAGGTTCCGACGCAAATTTGATGCCTTTATCCGTTTATGTCCAGTTAACCGACGAACTGCCATCCATCACCCGTACTAAACTCTCCTTTGCAAAACATTCTTATGAGTACCCGTTAGGAATTGCAGAAGATGTGTTGGTCAACGTTGCCGGATTCCTGTATCCGGTCGACTTCATGATTATTGAAAGAAATGATATGAATATGCCAATAATATTTGGGGCACCCTCTCTCGCTACCACTAGGGCACAAATCGATTACGAAAATAGTACCATCCAAATGAAGAAGGGGAAGAAAACAATAAACTTCCCAACGATCCCACGTCATATACGACATGTTGCTCTACAAAAGAAGATGGAGGCGAACCCCAATATAATCCGTGGTAATGTTCGAGAGAAAATCCTTGCAAGGGAGGCAAGGATTAAGAATTACAATGAAAATGAGATTAGAGAATGTAAGGGTGGAAATAACGATTATATTGAGGCTGATGAGCAGACCAATAACCCCGTTGAATTCACAAAAGATGACTCAGTGCTCCTAAGGCATTCAGAAACAAAAGCACCTACCGATGAACCAAGTCCCTGGTGGTACGGACCATTCACAATTAAAAGTCTACATCAAGATGGGGTAGTAAGCTTGACCAGCAAGGGAGGAGGAGTGACCGCGAATGTCGAACGATTGAAACATTACCATCCTGATAACAAGGATTATATCTATCAGGGATACGTCATAATGCGAGATGATGGAGTCACGTAATGCGAGATGATGGAGTCACGTAATAAAGGAGTGAAGTAGGAGCTTGTAGAGTTGGGGAAGTACGTACGCCACCCCACGATTGGTATTAAGGAATACACCCGTCATCCACGCAATTAATACACACTAATCAACCGGTAAAAGATAGTTAGAGAGTAAGGAAATCTAAGTAAACACATTTCTCTCCATATAAGTTCCACAACCTTTTTATTTTCAATTATTTTATTTTATTCGCAATTGTAGTTATTTGGGTTAGTTGACTAGCAACTAATTCCGCCCACTCCTTCAAACCCGAGATTTTACTTGCTTTTATAAAAATATAAAAAAATACAAAAAGAATCTTCCCTCACCCTTAAACCTATTAGAGTAGTTTTTCAATCCTAACGACACTATTCCCCTAGAGAACGATCAATCCCCCGGTACTTGCCACTACACTATACTACATCGGTCAGGTACACTGCCTGGTGGGGATTGCAAGCCTTTTGAGATCCCTCGAGAGGTAAAACCTGTTGTAAGGTCGCAAAACCACGAATCAGAGTTAAAAATCTTGGGCTTACAAGTGGCCTTGTGTTGTTTGCCTTTAAGACAAGCAATGCATGTTTGATCATTTTCAAATCGTTTTTGAGGTAAACCTCTTACCAAACCATTCTTAATCAATCTGATTTATGGTTTTGAAATTAATATGACCAAGCCTCCTATGCCATAACATTGATTCATCCAATGTGGCCTTTGCAACAAGACAAGTTAGAGCCTTTTTAGGAACAATGTTCTTCATATCAACGCTATACATATTGCCCTTTCTATGAATTTTATGAAGTATTTGACTTTCATCAGGCATCTTAAAATCAGGAGAAAGTATAAGACATTCAGTGTCACAGAAAAGAACTTTGTTCTTTTTATCACACATTTGTGAGAAACTAAAAATATTATAATTTAGCTCTTGTACATAGTACACATCGTCAAAATCTAAATTTCCAGTTTTAATTGTACCTTTACCGGAAATTTTGCCACCAACACCTCCTCCAAAAGTAACATCGCCACCATCTAATGTTTGAAAATCAGAAAGATAGGACTTGTTGCCTGTCATGTGCCTTGAACATCCACTATCTGAGTATCCTTGATCCTCTTGTTTATCAATTGAATGTTCCTGCACAGTAATAAGGAGTATTAGTTTCCTTTGGGGACCCAAGCCATTACTGACTTGGATCTGTGATGCGCGTGATGTGTCGTTGCGGTTTAGCAGTATTAATGCCTACTCAAGTTTTAAATTTATATTTAGCCGACTTATCAATAACACACATACTTAACGAGCAGTGTACCCGGTCAGTATGAATATAATGGTAAGCAGAGTGTCGATCACTAAGACTGGAACGTATTATCTAGTTATTCTAATCAGTATTTTAATATCCTAAGTTAGTTATACAACCTAATCTAACGCAAGGAGGTTCCGCCTGAGAGACTGGCACAATTTGGTTATAATTAAATAGAAAACTAAACTAATGAGCACGAATCAGCGATTAGCACACACGTACACAGATAGATACTCGAGACAATAAGAAGACCTGTCCTGATAATTAAATAGCTTGTCACTTGTTTTATTGCTAGTTTTATATGAAGTGTATATAATTAAACCTTTCTCGTTGGCTCTAATCTTATCGGCGAGTAAACCCTTAATGATTACTTATGTCTATCCTACTTTTCTAGAGACGCTAGAATAAATAGGCGAGGAAGGGGCTTGGCGACCCAAGCAAGACTCAGCTAGACACAGAGGTTATCAATGCACTAATAAAAGTCACTAAAGACATCAACATATAAACTTTAATTAATGGGAAAGCAATATTAAGGGGAGTGCATGATCTTCGGTAGTCACATGACACAAGCCCATCAATCCTGATGAATTAAAGCGTACTAAAACAATAAAACAAAACTACTTAATGAATTAAATACATGCAGGACCTTCTTACAGCTCTTGTATCTTTGTTTGAAGTGTGTCTTGTGCTGCTTGGTCGTCTGAATTCGGCTCTAGGGTTATATATATATATATATATATATATATATATATATATATATATTCCGTCTGGCCTTGGGGTATTTATAGTTTCTGTCTGAGGGATCGATGCGGCGCATTAAGTTGATAGATGCGGCGCATTGACTTAACTTCGCGTGGGGTCCAAGATTAATATATTCTGGAATATTCGTACACCGTCTTCAGATGCGGCGTAACTTGATCTTTGTATGCGGCGCATGTACTTTAGCTGTCTTGGATTGTAACTGGTGAAATCTTGATAGTGATACGCCGTATGTTAGAAGTATATTGCGGCGTATCTGGAGTAGAATGAGCTTGATCTTCTTCTTTGACCAAAGTTTCATATGCGGCGCATGACAGAATTGCATGCGGCGCATTCTTCAAAGTCAGGCAATGGTCTTCGAATTCATCTAAGTATGATATTGCGTCGTATCTGTTGAGTGAGATACTGCGCATATTCTGGATTTCAGTAGACTTTCGACATCTCGCTTGTTTTGCTCCATAATTAGTCCAAAATCGCCAAGTTTCACGTAATGCTTGTTTTTACATGAGAATTACTAAAGTAAACATTAATGTATCGATTCTCATATATAATATAATAAAACAAGTCAAATAAATAGGATAAATGATGATAATAAAATGTACTTATTTGAGTTCATCAAATATCCCCCCACTTGAACTTTACTTGTCCCCAAGTAAACCTTAGGATTAATCATATGAAAATGTATCCTAAAAGATATTATGATTTATTTTTATATTTAAGCACGTATTCGTTTTGTCATAATCACACAACCAAACACTTAACGAAGTAGAAACCAAAATAATTTTTAATGTAAAACAATTCTAAATCGTTTAGTTGCTTAGTCGTGACGAATATTCTATCATAGGCTTGGCAAGTATTCGCATCTCCCCCACTAAAGCCAAGGAGTAACAAGTCTAAAGCGGTAAAAAGGGTTTGTTGGTTAAGGGTTGATCATCCTTTTTAATCTCTATCGATCTCATATTCAAGAAAAGGAGAAAAAATTACAAATACATGATCGAATCCACGACCACGATACTTGCAATTGCTCAATTCCTTAACTCGAATGGGCTAAAGATAGGACCAAGTAATCTTCATCAATAATATTATATCAAAAAGGGCGACAAAATCATAAATACATAGCCGAATCCACGTCTACGATACTTAAGATTGCTCAAATCCCTAATCTCAATAAATCAAAGGTTTGGATGAAGAATGATATAGGGTATGGATAATATTTGGGATACAAATTGGTGTAAAATGAAAAATAAACAAAACAGATAAATTAAAATCCTAAGTGTGGTTAATCACTTTCCCAACCATCCCATGTATAAGACTCATATCATTGAATAACTCACGCTTTAACACTTGAAACACACGCTTTAGGTAGACACGAATTATACTCAACAAAATCTCAATCAAAGAATAACCTTAGTTGGCGTTCCCATAACGGCCAACTCCCATTCAATCCATAAATATAATATACAACAACAAATAGTGGTGATATCTCCCACTTAATACAAAACTTTACATAAGTTGGCTAAAACAAACTTCCAACTTTTCCTTTTTCTTTTTCTTTTCTATTTTTTTTTTTCGATTTTTTTTTTAAAGATATATGTGTAAAATTTCACAACTTTTCTATCACTATTTTTCCGGATAATTTTTCCATACTCTTCATACTTTCAGAAATAACTATAATAGTGAAAGTAGCAAACACACGAAAAATAAACTAAAAGTTATACAATATTTACTTTTATACCAATTGCAATGTGCAATTTCCCGACCTAACCAAAGATAATGAATTACGCACGCGAACACAGGTAATGTAAGGAAACACACTTTGCCTAAAGCAATTAATCACGGATTTTAATCTACAGGGTAGGCTAAGGTGTAAGGGTGTATCGAAACATTATAACAAAGGTGTAAGAAACGAAAGGAATGGCTCTGAGGGTTTTTCTAGGGGTATCTTACTATAAAAGTGAGAGTAAACAAAGGGTTTATACGGGGGTTAACTAACCAGTGTAGTTAGTTAATAGCACATAACATATAAAGGCTATTTGGGTGTAATCCTAGAAATTTACCAATTTAGACAAGTCACTTCAATTATATAGATAATACTCATTATGGTGGTCTCGAATAGTATACAAGCCAAGTTCTAAAGTTTACAAGTCACCGGCACACTAAAGTTTTAATATTTTTGAAAGAATAGAGTTATGTGTGCGGTTATGTAATTTAGACTTTAAACAAAAACATGCTAAAAAAAATTTTAAATTTTGATATATTAACCGTATTTTAAGCATATTTTGAAAAAGTTTAGGACAAGTAAGTGTTCTAATTCTCCATCCCCCCCACTTAAGTTAAACAACGTCCTCGTTATTTGTGTCAAAGGTTAAAAACTGGAAAATAAAAGAATTAGAACAGAAAAACTCCCCTGAGATTTGCTCGGTATGATCCTCCATTATTCGTATAAGAGCAAAAATCAACTTTCTTGTGGATGAGAACGTTTAAGCTTCATAAATGATGTATCCACAAAAATGCAGGAATCTATAATACCATTTAGACTTTAACACACCTGAGTTAAGAAGGTTCAAACTTGCATAATACATTAGTAGTTAGTAAAAATAAAACCTAAAAAATTAAACTGTAAATCATCAGGTCAGTCGATACGCCGTATCTTATGGAAGAAGATACGCCGTATCGAGCCTGGAATAAATACGAATCAGAATAAAAGATGCGTCGCATCCTTAACCAGGGATGCGCCGCATTAAATAAACTGACAGAAAGTTTTAAAGTCAAAAATAAAAATGCAGAAAATGAAATAAGATATGCCAGTGCAGGTGATGCGTCGCATCTTATGGTGGAGATGCGCCGCATCTTCTGCAGGTCTGACAGACTCGACACAGAACAAAAAAGTAAAAATTTTTTCTTCGGGTTGTCTCCCGGTCAGCACTTGTCTTTATTCCAGAGTCTTCAAGTTAGACTCACGTTCAGCTCCTCATTTCGTTCTTGTTACGTGCCATCCTTCTTCTTTCATCCGAAAGATGTTACCGTATAGCTCCGCAACATTTTTCCTGGAATTCTATTTCAAGAATTTAAGATACTCAATGTTACCAGTACTGAGTTTTCCTCTACTCTTGTCGTCTTATTAAAACCTTCCATTCATCGAAGGTTTGATCACTCCAGCTAGCATCTCTTGGTTAGGTTCAGAATGTAATCTTCCATAGTGATGCTTAAGCCATCATTAATTCTGAAAGTAAACTAACTTGTGCACGAGAGTAGTGAAACGATCAAAGTGAATATCAAAAATCAATTATATTTATTAAATTAAATGCGTCGTATTAACAAAAGCTAATGCGCCGTATTTTCGTTACGTTTCAAAATACAAGATTTTTAATTTAGTAGATACGCCGTATCGATAAAGATCGATGCGTCGCTTCTGTTTAATAATTCGAAAAACTGTTTTTAATTTAAATAGAAAATACGCCGTATCTGTTAAAACAGATGCGTCGTATGGCGTTAGGGTTTAGAAAAATTTTTTATTAAAAACAGAATATGCCGTATCTTGGGGAAAGATGCGTCGTACTCGAATTTATTAAACGCGTTGTATTTTATAAAAATTAAACGCAATACGCCGTATCTGTGAAAACAGATCCGCCGTATCGTTTGTATCAGCACAATACAACGACAGCAGAATGTAGAAAAATACAGAAAAAAAAAAGAAAAACAAAAATAAAAACAAACAAAAAGAAACAAAAATTACAGAAAACAAAAACACACAAAAACAGTAAATATGCAAATTATACAATGAATGCAATCTATCTAATATACAACAGGGTTAGTGGTTAGAATCTAAAAAAAAACTAAAAAGAAAAACCTAATTAAAATACTTAATCAAATTAACAGATAATAACAATTCACTCCCCGGCAACGGTGCCAAAAACTTGATGCGCGTGATGTGTCGTTGCGGTTTAGCAGTATTAATGCCTACTCAAGTTTTAAATTTATATTTAGCCGACTTATCAATAACACACACACTTAACGAGCAGTGTACCCGGTCAGTATGAATATAATGGTAAGCAGAGTGTCGATCACTAAGAGTGGAACGTATTATCTAGTTATTCTAATCAGTATTTTAATATCCTAAGTTAGTTATACAACCTAATCTAACGCAAGGGGGTTCAGCCAGAGAGACTGGCACAGTTTGGTTATAATTAAATAGAAAACTAAACTAATGAGCACGAATCAGCGATTAGCACACACGTACACAGATAGATACTCGAGACAATAAGAAGACTTGTCCTGATAATTAAATAGCTTGTCACTTATTTTATTGCTAGTTTTATATGAAGTGTATATAATTAAACCTTTCTCGTTGGCTCTAATCTTATCGGCGAGTAAACCCTTAATGATTACTTATGTCTATCCTACTTTTCTAGAGACGCTAGAATAAATAGGCGAGGAAGGGGCATGGCGACCCAAGCAAGACTCAGCTAGACACAGAGGTTATCAATGCACTAATAAAAGTCACCAAAGACATCAACATATAAACTTTAATTAATGGGAAAGCAATATTAAGGGGAGTGCATGATCTTCCGTACTCACATGACACAAGCCCATCAATCCTGATGAATTAAAGCGTACTAAAACAATAAAACAAAACTACTTAATGAATTGAATACATGCAGGACCTTCTTACAGCTCTTGTATCTTTGTTTGAGGTGTGACTTGTGCTGCTTGGTCGTCTGAATTCGGCTCTAGGGTTATATATATATATATATATATATATATATATATATATATATATATATATATATATATATATATAATATATATATATATATATATATATTCCGTCTGGCCTTGGGGTATTTATAGTTTCTGTCTGAGGGATCGATGCGGCGCATTGAGTTGATAGATGCGGCGCATTGACTTAACTTCGCGTGGGGTCCAAGATTAAT
Source organism: Artemisia tridentata subsp. tridentata (assembly GCA_021014915.2). Taxonomy (NCBI): domain Eukaryota; kingdom Viridiplantae; phylum Streptophyta; class Magnoliopsida; order Asterales; family Asteraceae; genus Artemisia; species Artemisia tridentata. The sequence goes on from CP139507.1 coordinate 74,079,391, forward strand.
ATATTCTGGAATATTCGTACACCGTCTTCAGATGCGGCGTAACTTGATCTTTGTATGCGGCGCATGTACTTTAGCTGTCTTGGATTGTAACTGGTGAAATCTTGATAGTGATACGCCGTATGTTAGAAGTATATTGCGGCGTATCTGGAGTATAGCAAGCTTGATCTTCTTCTTTGACCAAAGTTTCATATGCGGCGCATGACAGAATTGCATGCGACGCATTCTTCAAAGTCGGGCAATGGTCTTCGAATTCATCTAAGTATGATATTGCGTCGTATCTGTTGAGTGAGATACGGCGCATCTTCTGGATTTCAGTAGACTTTTGACATCTTGCTTGTTTTGCTCCATAATTAGTCCAAAATCGCCAAGTTTCACATAATGCTTGTTTTTACCTGAGAATTACTAAAGTAAACATTAATGTATCGATTCTCATATATAATATAATAAAACAAGTCAAATAAATAGGATAAATTATGATAATAAAATGTACTTATTTGAGTTCATCAATCTGCCTCTTGCATCAATGAAATTTAATCTCTTAAGAACAGTTGATGCAACATTGGATTTAAGAATCCAACATGCTGAGGCCTTAACAGCATTTGCCTTATTTCCCCTAGCAGTAGTATGAACCACATGCTTAGCAGCAGAAACTGCTAGCTTTGTAGTTGTACCTTTTGGTTTCCAAACTTGCTTTTGGACCACTGCTCTTGTTGTACGATCCCACGAAAATCCGCTATAGTAATCCTCATTTATTTACTCATAACCTCGAGTTACTGTTTGCCAAAATCCCATTTTTACGGGGAAATTTAAATTTTTCTTGATATATTATTTCACCACGTCACGTTATCACAACGGTTATCAAATAACGACTCTAGCTCACGACGTGTACTACAAAACATATTTATTTCACAACAACTAATAGTCATAAATCGCAATGTACACAAATCCCCACTAATCACTATACTTTCTACAACAATAATTATACACTTATACTCATTACATTTAAATGCATAACACTTACTCTAAACACATTTTAATTCTTTCATTAACCTAACAAAGCTACAACCGAACTAGACCCTTAAAGGTATTCGGCCCAACATTACCCAAACCCCCACGTTCTAAGCCCAACTTCAAATACAATTCTTCTTTCTTTGTTATTCCATGTAATCCGACCAAGTGACCCTTTGCAAAACACACTTCGTACACTTAATTATTAAACGCGATCTACACAAAATTTTGCACCATCTTACTCACAACCCACGAGACTTCATGCATGCCAAATCCCACATTTAGACAACAAGTATTCCTATGACTTTGAAAGCCCATTTGTTCGTCCCAAAATTTCCCATACCTATAAACAAAACTCGACTGTTTTGACAATCGATTTTCCCTACATCTCACGAACGCTATTTCTAACATATTAGAAGGTTTAGAAAGTGACTAAGACAGCAGTAGGTGAGTTAAACCTACTAGTTCCAAATTGTGAAGTACCATAATACACAAACCGTGTACATGCACACTACCAAGGCAAAAGATAAGAATGCCCATGATACTTCACCTATCAAATGTCTTCTTTTGTCGGTAGAAACACCTAGGTGTCCCTTTATACACAGTAAATATCAATGCTTGATAGATTGAAGACTTTGATAGTCAACAAAAATGTGTGAATTCCCTCTATAAAATACTACTCATTCTAACTACCTTGTCTACCTACCTTTCACTCCTCCTACTCTCACAGTACACCTCACAAAACCCAGAAATGTATATCACACTTTAGAGAAGCAAACCGGTATGAACCTAAACATGTAAACACGTATTGGGTTCACTAAAAGTCTACTGCCTACTCTACTTTGTTGTGATCCTTCGTACCCAACTTCCCTTTCTATTCTTGTCACTCCCACCAATAACCTTAGAAGCCAAAAGTCCAGACGTTCCCTGGAAAGCGAACAAATAAAAACCACGCAACACATAAGAAAGTATTCTAGCTCGTCTAAAGTAGATTGTCTCGATTCTCGCGTTCCAGTCGACCTCCTCAGTTTTCTTCACCACCTTTCTAGAGGTGTAGTAAGTGTCCTAAATCTCTCTTAATATCACTTCTCACATCCCACATAGCACATACACGAGTCACATGCATATCTCATTTATTATCGAACGTATATATAACTGCTATAATCATACTGTGTTTATAAACATATTCACAAGCACCACTTTTCCCTCAACTCACTTTCAAAACCAATATAGCACACCATGCATGCATCATTTTGATTCTCATTAGCTCGTATATATTGAACATTTCATGCATCAATCTTTATTAGAATGAAAAATATCTTTATATTTGAAAAACTCAATGACATATGTTAAATCATGTGCATTATTGTATTCGCTTTGTGGAAGTGTTAACCATCACCTCGCGTTATTTTCATATTTTAACTTGCATTGCATGCACTAACCCAACATGTAAACACTTGTTATTACACGAAGCATATAAACTGGAACACACTCAAATATATTCTAAGAGTTGGGTATAAACAGCCAAGTCGCCTAACGAACAACCCAAAATCCTCACGAACCAACTTAACAACCCTAACTTATCTTTATACGACCCAATAGAGCTCCCAACTAGCTACCATTTTTGTTTAAGCATCACGTAAAACTAATCAAGATCGACCCTAAAGACTGCTCAAGTAAATTGTACAAATTACTTTGAAACCCACTAAAACTAGCGAAGTGGATTTTGTAACTCACTAAACTGTTTTGTGAATTATGACTAATTTGGCTTCTTTTGGCACTCCCACAAATAAAAATAAAATGATAAAAACAATCACTTTTGATATATCAAATTTCCTCAAAAACCCACTAGCTAAAAACATGTTAACAAGCTAACCATTTGGCTCGTTAATACCCAATGTGTAGAAAATAAACAAACAACTGAATAATCTAGTGAAATAAGCTTTAATAACCCTAAATATAACTTATAAAATGTCGCCACATTTTTCCTTATCATTTTTATACTTTTGGACTAAAAATGTAACGCGAACTAACCGGAAGGACCAAAACTGCAAAACCGTGAAACTAATGGACTAAAGCTGTGAAAACAGTTGACAAAGGACTTAAATTGACTTACCATTGAACTTCGAGCCTATTATGGACATATGGACAAGATTTGGACTATTATGAAATTTGGACTTAACCAAGGACTAACGACGTAACGCAATCGCAGTTAGACTAGAAAGTATAAAATCTAAAAAGGACAAGGACCTATTTAATTTCACTTGACATTCTTAGTTTATTTTTCATTTTGCACCCTTCATTTCATATGCATGTTTCATTTTAAGTTATGCATTATTTAAGTTTTCGTTATTAGAAATATTAGCGACTTCACTTGCATATTATTTCAGCATATTTCAAGAAAGTAATATTTTGGGTCGTTTGAGATAAGAACCAAGATAATATTATAGATATATTATATTTTTAACTTGAGGCATTTTAAGCATATCACACACTCACATCACCGATCAAATCGTTATACGATTTATCCTTTCCACATTCGTTAGTAGTAGTAAGTTAGACTCTTAGATTTCGCTTATACTCAGGTCTCGTATTGAAGAATCTTTCGTGATCGTTTACTTGATCTTATAATTTCGCCTTGTCAGATACGCTCCAGGTGAGTCGTGGCCCCTACTTTTAACTCTTGTTTTAATAACTCTTTTGGGGGAGATACATGCTTTAACTGTTTTAAGTTATTCATATAAAACTCTCATGATTTACTCAAAATCATCCACTATGCTTTACATGTTTGAATCATACTTGAAAGGAATACATGCTCATTATATGTGCAAATTGTCTGTTTAGCTTAAACACGGAACTTGGAAGATAACATTTTTAAGCTACTTGATGTAATATGACACTGAGACTCATTGTATGCATTCATGTGGCAAATGAATGTACTGCTACTTTAATATGATATTTCTACATTTCACTATAAATAATTGCCAAGACTAAAATTACGCATGATTCACCTATATTGCCTAAGCACCCTTTATTGCCATAAAGTCCCTTGATCATGAGCCATTAATCACTGCGGTGAGCGCGAATATAGTGAACAGCTTCGAAACCTGTTAGAGGCTGACGACCTATCCCACTAAATACTGTGATGGAATGCCTACATGGTTAGTCGTATTTAGTCGCGATGCACTATATTTGAGAAAAATAGGAATTGGCAAGTTACCTATTAACATGAGGGCTATAAAAACCCATCAGTAACCCTGGTGGGGCACCGCCGTTTTACGGTACTCTGTTAACGTTTTGCGTGTCATGAGGCTTAGGGCAATATAACTTTATGAATATATGAATGTTTCATATATATCCTAGGATACAGCTGTATTTAGCAGACCACCACTTTACACTGATAGACTTCAGATTCTAGATTATCATTCCCATTATGTGATATGATTGTGAATCCGGTACTTGAACTTTAATTGTTATCATATGTGATTTAAATGAGAGCTCTACACAAGACAACCCAAAATGCTTGGTATATCATTCCATTTAAAAGCTGACTCAATAGTCTATATTGAGCGTACAACAACATAGCTCATTTGCAGTTATAACTTGAAACTTATGATTTTGGAAATCATACATGATTTACTTGTGGATTTTTATACAACACTACGTATTATTTACTTCATGAAGAATTATTATATACTTTGACAATCACTATACACCTTTCAAAGAAAGTTATTTTCTATAAACTCCACGAACTCACCAACCATTGTGTTGACGTTTTAAGCATGTTTATCTCAGGTAATTAACGGAGCAGGACAAGACACGGAGCGGGCATCTTCTACTCTGATAACTTAAATGGTGTAAAATCAAATATGTCATTCCTTCCAAATCATCACACTCTTTTATGGGATTTTCAAATCAAATAATTCACTTTTGTATCAAAAATATTATTTTGAATGACATATAATTTTCAAAATGCCCCTCCCGGGCCGTTTTCCAAAATTTTAACTTCGATCCTCACCGTAACACCCTAATTACTTTTTCGCTGCCACAAACCAAATTAGGGGGTGTTACACACTGCTCTTGTTTTAATGGGCCTTTGAACAGTTTTTGATGCATTTTTGTAAGTTGTTTTTGCATTTTTAACTGTTGGTCTTGGGTTAGAAGTCATGAATGGTCTAGCATAAGAAACTGCTTTTGTAACTGCTCTGGGTTTTGTTCTCTTAGACTTAGAGTGAAAGTAGGTTTGAGGAGTTTACCTTTTGTAATTCACCCTATTGTTTGCATACCCAGATACCCATTTGTTACAGAAAGCTGCAATATGATCAAAGCTACCACATGTGTAACAAGCTTTATTATAAAAGAAAAAATCATCACCTAATTGGTTAGACTTGAGGCCATTCCAATTTCTTTGGTTACCTCTGGGTTTGCTAGTGGATCTATATTGTTCACAATATTTAACTGGTTTCCTAACATGTTTAATGTTTGATTTAGGCTTAACAATATCCTTTTTTATCACTTTAGGAACCCTTGTTCCTGCTTTCTTAATTACTTCAGGTTTAGACATAACCTGTTCATCCTCATCATCATCAGATACCCAGTCTTCAATGACTACTCTATCTGATCTTCTATCAGAGGACACCTTGTCCTCAGAAAGTGAAGTTTTACTTAAATTTTCACTAACTTTCTTAGGTTCATCAACAACTAGCTTTGTTTTTTGCTGTACACCATATTGTAGCTCTGGTTGTTGAAATTCAGGGACACCTGAATTTTCTAGGTCAATCCCTGGGGGTTTAGGGATACCTCTGTATGGAGGTGGGACACTCTTATATCTTACTCCTAACTTAGCTCTGTTGATCACTTGACATTCTATCATGTTGGTTACACCTCTAGAAGCATGTTCTAGTGTCTGTGTAGTCAAGTGAATGTTTCCATTTTCTTTTTTGACCCTATCAAAAGCCTCTCTTAAAAGCTTAATTTCAGCATCTCTTAAGAATATGTCTTGTCTAAGTAGAGCTTTGTCATCAGAAAAAGAAAGTTCATTTTCTTTGTAGTATAAGATCTGCTTTTCTACTGATTCTAAACCACACTTATAATTAATGTAGTTTTGATGAGTTTTGCTTAGCTCTTTCTTTTGTTCATCATAATGTTTGATTAAAGTTTGTAATTCTTTAAGAGCAGTACAAGCATCTGAACAAGCTTTATGAGATTGTACCTCAGTAGTAGAAAAAGCCATGAGTGCCATCTGTGAAGAATCTTCTTCTTCATCAGCCATGAAACTTCAATCAAAACCTAGCCCATCAATAGCTACCATAGCTTTTGAGTTTGGCTCAGAAACCTCCCTTGTTTTGGATGTGCTTCCAAAACCTTTGTTCTTTCTATCCTGCTGCCTTGGCCTTCTACATTCTCTTGAGAAGTGACCCATCATGTGGCAGTTATAGCACTCTATCTTTGACTTGTCAAAACCAGTAGTATCAGTATTGCTGATTAAGAGCTTTTTCCCCGTCCTTTGATAGAACTTCTTAGCTCTCATGCTAAGAAGAGAAATTTGCCATTTTAGGTCCATTTCCTCCAGATCATCATCATTGATCTCTTGGAGGTCTTCATAAGTGAGCTTGGACCCATCATTTCGACTTGCGAGAAATGCACAACAAGTCTTTTCATTCAAAATACCCATGGTACAGCTTGATGAACTAGCAGCACCAACACCATCAACAACTTTCACCTCTTTACTTGATTTTGAGGTACTAGGAGTTGACATAAATGCCATGGTCCCATTATTAGAACTAGTACCTCCATTTTTCTTCAAGTCTTGCTCCACAATCTTAAAGTAGCTATACAAATCTATCAGCTCCATTGTATCAAGGTGTGGCTTATTCTTCCAGACAACAACATGTATAGCCCACTCTTCTGGTAAGCTTCTCATAAATTTTGAGTTCAAATCTTCTTGAGGTATTTCAACCCCAAGAATAGCAAGTTGGCTCACAATATTCTGAAGCCTATTAAACATATGGTCAAGAGATTCATTGTTTGTAGAGGAGAAGTTTTCAAACTGCTGCTTGAGCAGTGTCTTGTGGGTTTTATTGGTGGCTTCATTTCCACCATATCTGGCAACAATAGCTTCGAATAATGACTTGGCATCTTTGAACTTGCTGAAGTTTAGAAGTTGATCATTGGGAATGGTCATCATCAGCATGCTTCTTGCCTTTAAATCATTTTTCTTCTTTATTCTGTCTTCTGCAGATGTTGGGTGTGTCTGCAGAGTTGTCACCACTTTGCCGTCCACTGTTGATGTAATGGTGGTAGGCTGGTAAGAGTTTCCATCTTCAATGATTTCCCAAAGTGCATAGTCTTGCACTTGGAAATATTGCTCTATCCTCAGCCTCCACATCTCAAACTCATTCTGTTTGAGCATGGGTAGTTTTGTAGCAACATTGGTCTGAATAGATTCAACGTCCATTTCTTCTTGTTCTTCTTCTAAATCAACTATATCAGCCTTGCTCTGATACCAATTGAGAGGATGCTTCGATACACTGGTAAGGTGGTTAAACCTTTGTTGCTTAGTGTATGTGATAAGTTGAGTTAATATGATCAAGTACGCGGAATTTACTTAATCACACTTAGAAGGTTATTTGTGTTATGGAAATGGAACAGTTATGCTTGTGTATATTGAACAAAGAACATGCAATGTTAACACCAAACGATTCAATATTATTCAAGATAATACGAGTGATCTTCACTATCACTAGGGTTACAAAGACCTTGAATCTTATGTTTCTATGACTTGTGATATATGTGTTTGTTCTATGTTCTTAAGAGTTATGATCTAAGCACTTAATTATTCACACACTATTAGTCACTCACTTATCTAGTCTAAGATCTTTCTTTTATAATTCAAGAAAGATCTTTACAATATTGTCAAGTCTAATCGAACACATGCTTTGAGAGTGTCAGTCATTAAGATACAACATGTATCTATGTTTACAACTTGTTCTGAGAATATAACATAATGACTGATCACATGGGGTAAGATATTATCTACCGTGTATTGTTACTTTAATACACATAATATCTTTGAATACTTATCTACTCAGCAGCAGAATCATTCGATAGTTATCCACTTAGCAGTAGAAAGTTCTTCACCAGCAGCAGAATCATTCAGCAGTAGAATATTTAACGCTAGCAGCAGAATCAAATGCTATAGCAGTAGAATGATGCTTAAGAGTATTTCTTGAGCAGAACCCGATATTAATCTTCTTGAATATTTAATTCCCAACAGTTTGCTTATGTTGCTTTGATGTCGATACTAGCATATAAGTGTCTATTATAATGCAATTGGATTTTTTTTCATCCACGTTTCACTAATATAGTAGAGTAATATCCAAGTGTCTTATAATGCAATTGGCTTTCTTCATTTAGAGTCAACATATTATACAATATAACATTTCTTCATTTTTATTTCCCATTCGGTATCTTAAATCGGTTTCTCGGTTCCGAACCGATACCGAACCGAACGGTACCGAAACCGATTATCCCAAATATCCAATACCGAAACCGATACCGAATCCCTATCGGTACGGTTTTTCGGTACCGGTTTTTCGGTAGCCATGCTCATCCCTACTTTTAATGAGTCTATCTGATCACATACAGTATTTATACTGAAAATTATTGGTTCTCACACAACCAGAGGTTAAGTGCAACCGAAATTGATTGAGTGTCTTCCTTTACACTTAACCCTTCAAAAAGTTTAGGTGCAGTATTTTTTTTATGAAAATTTGGGTAAATACTGCAGGGTAAAATTTGTACTCGTAAAACTTAGTACTGCTAGGCCAAAACTTAGTACTGCTAGGCAAATATTAGTACTGTTGGGTAGCCGTTTGTACTGATTGGTCATAACCGTTTTTCAAATATAGCCGTTGAGATATTTTTGGCACTTACTTCACTTATAGGTTTATTAAAAGTAGATAATACTTATCTTTTCTTTAATTAAAAGATTTCTTCACGATAAGGAAAAGATTTATTAAGTCGGTCAAATCGAAACCCTAAGCATTATCTATTAAATCTCAATTGGCTTTACCAGACACACTTTCACTCATTAACGACCATAACCCAGAACCCTAATCAAACTTTCATTGATCATTATGGCTAATTTGGAGTTTTGGGACAAACATAACCAGGTTGCATTCTTGGAGAAAATAGAGGGCAGTCATGGTTTTCATCAGATAGTGGATTTTCTCAATGGTTGCCGTATCAGGTATGCTCTAACAGTTAATCATATTATCTATGTCTCTCAAATCAATCAGTTTTGGCAGACTGTTATTGCCAATACACTTGATAATGGAGACAAAGAGTTAATTGTCACAGTTGATGGCAAAACAATAACTATTACTGAGTCATCTGTTAGGAGACATCTCCATTTAGCAGATGATAATGGTATTAGTACTTTGCCTAATACTGAAATTCTTCAAACTATTTCCAAAATGGGGTATGAGTCAACTGATGATAAACTTACTTTTCAAAAAGGACAACTTGCCCCACAATGGAGATTTTTTATTCATACCATTATACATTGTTTAAGTCTAAAGAAAACCTCTTGGGAGCAATTCAGTAGCAATATTGCCACTGCTCTCATTTGCTTAGCCACAAACAGGACTTTCAATGTTTCAAAACTGATTTTTGATGGTATGGTGAAAAATGTGGATACCAAATACAAGTTTTTAATGTATCCAAGATTTATCCAAGTGTTTTTGAATATGCACAAACGTTTACTTCAGCCCCACAAAAATGTTTATCCAACTCCCTCTCTTCAAAACTTTTTAATAACATGAGGAGGCCAACTCAAGGTTTTTCAGGGGTAGAAGTACCATTATTTGATGCAATGCTTGTGCAAAACATTAAGGGTGAAGGATCAACAATCCCAGTTGAGTCCCATCACACACCCATAAGTGCTCCATCATAATCACAACCACATATCACACAAACCTATAGGAGGAGAATCAGACAGGTTTTTGTGTTCCCTCAGCCCAAAACTCCTACTAACCCCAATGTAGCAGATGAGGCTGTCCTAGACAGAATGGTGAGGGCTACCACTACTGTCTTTGGCTTAGAAGCTGGGCAGGCCAGTGGTAGCATTGATAAGACCCAACCCATGGCCACATCTAATGTGTCAAGTTCTCATGAACTTGGTACAGGTGATGGACTCCCCAGCCAACTGGAAACTATGGGGGACATGCCCCATGATTCACCTCTCCCAAGAGGTAACACACTTGGAAGTGATGAGGGAAGAGTGACACTAAATGAATTGATGGCTATTTGTACACAACTGTCAAGCAGGGTTACTGGCTTGGAGGCAGAATTGAAAGAAACCAAGAAACTCTATGGTGTTGCCTACACAAAACTCATTCTGAAGGTGAAGAGATTACAACACAAAGTGAGGTACCTTAATGCTAAGAGAAAGAAAAATATTGTAGAGTCCTCAAGTTCAGAAGAAAGCTCAGATGATGATTTGGATGATCCTTCCAAACAGGGGAGGAAAATTGTTGAAATAGATGAAGATCCAAATATATCATTGGTTGAAGAAGATGCTGAGACTCAGGGGAGGTATGACGCAGAAATGGGGGTTAATACAGGTTTTGAGGCTGTTAAAAATATTGATACTGCTGGTACATCTGTTAGTACTGTTGATGTTAGTGTTGCTCAAGCTTTGGTCTATATCAGAAGAAGTGGTGAAAAAGATAAAGGGAAGGGAGTCATGCAAGGAACTGAGTCACCAAAGAAGGTTAAGAAGATAGTACACGCACAGATAGATTATGATTCTGATTTTGCTCAGAAACTACATGAAGAAGAATAAGCAAGACTTCTTAAAGAACAAAGGGTTATAGCTGAAAGTCAACCAAGTCAAGATGTTGCACAAGTGGAATATTGGGATAGCATTCAAGCTATGATTGATGCAGTTGCTATACTAAAAGAAAGGCTTGGTGAACTAAGAGCAGAAGAGATGTTGTCTATTGAAGAGAAGTCAAGACAACTAGTTGAGCTAATAAATGCAAGAAAGAAGTCTGCTGCAGAACAAAAGGCCAAAGAAAAGAGGAGTAAACCACCTAGTCAAGCTGAGCAAAGAACCACCATGTGTCTTTACATGAAAAACATGGCTGGATACACAAGGAAGGATTTCCAAGGTAAAAGCTTTGAGGAGATCATGAAAGAGTTTGACAAGGTTTACAGAAGAACAAACATATTTACTCATATGGGAACTGAAGTAGAGAGCAGAACTACTAAGATACATGGTGAAGACTTACCTACAGCAGAAGAGGAAGAAGAAGAGGAGTTAACTGATGAACAGCTAAAACAGATGATGGTTGTTATTCCAGAAGAAGGTATGAATGTTGAACCATTACAGGCCAAATATCTAATTATAGATTGGGAGATCTACACTGATGACTTAGGGAAGTTCTGGAAGATAATCAGGGTTGGAAATCACTCTGAGGTGTACAAACACTTTGAAGACATGCTTAAAGCATTTGACAGAGGTGATTTAGTGAAGCTATGGAGTATAGTCAGAGAAAGGTTCAACTTAACAGAAATTGCTGATAACAAGGAGAAAGAATTACAGGTTGAGTTGAAGAGAATATTTGAACCTGATCCAGATGATAGTCTATGGAAGTTTCAAGCAGATAATCTAGGATTGAAATGGAAGTTCCATGTATCTACAAAAGCTGGAGTTGATGTGTATATGCTGGTTGAAAAAGAATATCTAATGAGAAAGGGTATTCTTAGTGTGATGTTATCTGCTAAACTCATAGTGGATGAAGAGACAGAGATAGCAAGAGAGCTGCTGAGAAAGATCTTCATACAAGTAGAATGAAAATGAAGTGTTTGGAAGAATCCTATCAAAGACAAAGATTTAATTCATAAACTTGATGATTTGGAGGTAAATCACAAGTTTAGGGGAGGATTGTTGGGAATTAAATGATCAAACACTTTGTACTGCCAAGCTAAACAGTTGGAACTGCTGAAGAATATAACTAACTGAGTTAGTACTGCTAGTTTAAATATTGGTACTGCTAGTATCAGACTTAGTACTGCTGAAGACTACTGATGAAGAAGGTACTGCCAGAGCTGAAGACGCATAATGTGATATGTATAGAAGATATTTAGTGTATATCTTTTATGTTTAGAAAGATACGAATATTGTATAATGATAGTTATCTTGTAAATGACTCCTTGTGCCTATAAAAGGAGGTCCTAGGTTAAGGTGTTAGACACATCTCATACATCTCTAGAATACGTATGTTCTTGAAAGCTTCAAGGTCGTAAACCCTAGTACGAAGCAAGAGTACTCGTTTTATTGAGCTAATAATATTGAAACATTTTGGTGAATTGTTCTTGTTAATATAATACAGTTTACTGTTTCATTGTTTACTGTTACATTATAATTCTTCTAAATTTTGAACAGTAGATTCCGCATACTCTTTGATATCATTCAAAGTTTCTAATACAAGATCAAGTGTTTGGGATCAACATATTTTAAATCTATGTGATCCATGGGTCCTTAACACTATTTATGAGTTGGATAAGAAGATACATGCACGTTTATTATTTTAATAGTTATACACCAAATTGTATGTCGTATCATTCACAAATTACGTATTATTCCCTTCATAAAATAATGGAACCTATTTGTGATCGTTGTTGTTTGTTAATTTATTCATGCACGTAACTCCTTAATAAATAATTTCTTTAAAAATCGTGTGAATCCACGGGTCTATAAGCTAGTTATTGTATACAAACAACAATATGCTCTTTAGAAAAATCCGTAAACTTCAATATCTAATGTGTAATGTATGATGCCTATCAAAACTTTCAAGTTTTTTGTTCAGCTATAACAATTTCGCAACAATTGCCATATTATTCATCCATAGAATCTGGGAGCAACTCCAAGCTGAGGAATGCAATTCTAAATCCAAACATATTCTATTTTATTACACTAGTTATCTAATAACTTTTAATTAGATTTCAATGTTGTCAAATCATCTTGCATTCAAGCATGATCCAACAATAACATGATGTACATGAAAAATCCTTTATTCAGACTTAGATTTCATTCATGTTTTATCTTATCAAAAGATATGTATCCATTTAGACTTTCTAAATGATATATCACGTTCTATTAGATTTATTTACTTACTGCACATGTTTATAACAATAAACATATATTCCAAGGTTGTATGTCTTATTTTCTAAATCTTTCAAATTTCATTCCAAACTAAAACTTAACATTTAACTTTTATGGAATGTTAATCCCTATATGTTATATAACATATATGATTTAAGAAAATAAACATAATACTCCCACTAGGTTTCAGGAATACTTAGGAGTTATCTTATTTTAATTATCAAATCAAAACGTGGATTTAATATTTAAACATAAGTATCATCTCCTAGATGCATGCATTAATCCATTCATGAATTATTGCACTTTGTACACGTCCAAAGATTATTTTAATTCAAAAACTCCTTTCGATTATTTACCGTATTCGCTCAAGTAATCACTTAAGAAAGAGTTTTGATATTCAATTGCTATTTTTCATATTAATGAAAATATTTATGACAATTATCATCTTTATATATATAATGTGCCTAGAAAAGAATATTCAATCACAGTTAATTACTTAAGTGTGATTAATAATCTTGTTATAAGACAAGCATTAAAAATGTGTAGAATATTGTCCATATGGTTTCTACACAAAGATTTAAACCGCTATGGTTTCCTTATCTTTGAAGAAACTCATCTTCATTCTATAGTCTAACTATTTAGAATTAAGATAAACCAAATTTCCAAAATTTGATTATCTTTATGGACAGCATCTATAACATTCATAACAAGAGTAATTTACCCAATTCAATATTTGGTAATGCATCATAATGATTATTAGGTTTACCATAATCCTGTAACTCATGTTTCTCATATATTAGTCAAATATATGAAATATCCTTGCGGATCTATGAATGAGAATTCAATCATCTTGAGATCTATCATTAACATGTTTAGCCTCATCATGGTATTCACTAGTGTGATTTAGTAGATTATGTATCTTGTAATTTTATTTTTTCAAGATAAAACTCTCACTTGCCTTTTGTAATTTAGAGACTATCTATAAATACTTAGCAATTAGAGCAACAATACATTGTTCTCTTTTTGGGATGTTACAAAACACATTGACAGTTCCTGACTTCAGTTTGTTAATAACCTATTCATAAGTAGTTTAACAAGTTCAGAACTTCATTTTAAGACTTGATGTGATTCATCACATTCCATAATAGAATGGTGTCTTATTTATCTTCTAGGTTGGAGTCTTATTGAGTATATTCAATCCATACTCAATTTTCTAACCTTGATAACTTTTGGAAGAAAAGAATATATAGTTATCTTGAATTAAACGATACAATAAGAGTTTGATTATCCTAACTGAACATACAATAATCATGTAGTATTTCATTAGAATTAATATTGTGAGACAATCTAACAATATGTAAGATAAACATATATCTTTTGGCTTACCTATTTACCAACTAAGTCACCTTAATGGTGAAATAGAATTTTGAAGCCAATCACATGCTTTATAACACAATTACTTTTGACTAAGTCACTTCATGTCCATGTCTCACCATGAAGACATAAACTGTTATAATCCCACTATACGTTATAAGTCATCTTTCAATGACTTCATGTATATGTCTTATTTAATAAGACATAACAAGTTAACGTCTTACTTTATTATAAGTCTTGTAACAATTAAAAGACTTCATGTTTATAACAGTACAATAAAACATAGACATGTTTAACTAAAGTAATTATGAACACCACTTCTTGGTTTCAATAGTAATTTCAATTTAATTTATTACTTCACAACAATGTAGGACTACATTATTTCTTCATTTATTTATTTCATTCCAAAAATACATAAATATTCAGATTGAAGTAGTATTAGATTACTTCATCCATTTATGTCATTCCAAGAATACATAAATATTCAAATTGAAGTAGTCTTTGTTATCATATTGACACATGTTCTAATAGGGCAACCTCACATTAAATGTGCATAAGGTCCTATTAGTATTTAAGTCTCTTACCTGGCGGTCAATAGAATCCTTTAAATCGTATATCCTTATGTTGTACCTTGTACACAATAAAGATTTTTTCCCACTTGTGTTTGAAACAACATCATGTAGCAGATAAACAACACGACACACGTTTTTTTATGTGAACAATATGATTGTGTCATTGATATTAGCATAACAAGTAGATGTAGGACTTCATTGTCTTAGTAAGGAAACGCACATGACTATCCTTAAAACATGAGTGTCTACAATTGGAAAGTAATTATCTTGAGACAATTTAGAGATAATATGGTTTACTACCAAGATGTTAAAGCTTGTAGCTCTCACTAAATTATAGAACATTACAATAATTCCTTATTTAGTAATAAACACAATACTCCCACTGGATTTGACAACATTGTAAGTGTTTCATAACCAGTGAAAGAAAATAGTGTGCAATTTACTTTCCTACACCTTTGAGAAAACCATACGTAACAATTACTTAGGTACTAAGGAGTGTATTCTACTTTGTAGATGATGGAACATCCATCAATGCTATTAACTTGAAAATTGAGCATGCAATTTCTTTCTTAATAGGTCTACCATCCCTACAATGGTATGTAGCACCTTTAAATGGACAAAGCAAAACAACTAGATAAATATGCCAATTTGTCTTTTACCAATTTTGCGGTAATTAGTCAATCTTCTAATTTAATAACTCATAAATGTTATACATGCTTTCCAGTTAACCAAATGTCATATTTGTTGCAAAAGAATTCAATCACCAAAAGAGGATAATGAAATCTCTATGGAAAATAAATGTACAATTTTCTTAACTATTAAAATTTGCAATGAGTTATATTAGAATTTAGACAATTCTAATATTCCTATCATACCTTTCTTAACTAGGTTTATTCTTTTAGTCAAGTTGACTCTAGCCAAAAACCCCTATGGGTGTAGATCAATTTACTAATAAAAGAATAACCCACGTTTATGGTTTAGTATTTTCGATAATTAATCTTTAAGAAAATTAAATACCCTTGGTAAATATTTATATAAACTATAGAATTTCCTTAAAGCTAGGATCCTAATTGACATAGTACCATTACATCAGTTGATCTGCTAGTAATGATAGTATTCAACAAGGTAATTGTCGAACAATGATTGACAATCTCATACTGCAATTCCTAGATCATTATGGGATTTACATTTGCCAAAATCTATTTGCAATGTAAGTATGTTTCATCCCATCTTATGCTTTGAGTCATAGATCTCACTAACTAACTCAATTAAGTTATCTAATTTATAAACAATAAATTTTCATGTACGGTCTCACGTAATCATGGAAATTCACCTTGTCATTGCAATCTAGCTAAGGTCTCACTTAAGTTAAATTGAAACTTCAAGTGTTTCTTGTAATTAAATGGCATAAACTTAAGTTTTAAGGGTACTCATTTGATGTATGTAATCAAAATATGTACGAAGAAGCATGCATACAACTTCGTATCATAAGTTTTAATAAAAACTTTTAATTAACCAATTTCACTAAGATTAAATCAACAAAGTTTTAATTGAGGTATTGAGTTCACCAATCAAAAATTTATCTTTAATTATCGTCCACTATATTGTACTTTTGCATAGGTCAATAACCTAGTGTTTTAAATAATTACCACAAAGTGGCGTGTGGAATTAAATGTCAATTCACCCTTAAGATGATTTTGTACATAAAAATAGTAATAGGAAACTCCAATTTGACGCACAAAGAAGCGGAGAAACAAAGGTCAGCTTAAAGCCAACTAAAAACCCGTTTCTTTCGGTTGCCAATTTAATGGTTAACCTCCTTATACCTCTCTTATAGTTTGTCACAATTGGATAAGCCTTTCTAACTATTTGGTACAAACACCATCAATCAATTAAAAGTTTAAGATTTAACTCTTAAAAGCAAATCAAATTTCACCATTGTTTAGTCTAGTTTATTTTCTATTCAAAAAATTACCATTTTGCTTACATTTGTCCAACAAAAATAAACAAATAGCAATTAATAAAAGTAAAACAACTAAAACAATGAACATGCTAAATAAATCAACTGATCATGTATATATCCATCTAAGACTCCCATTGGTTTTCGAGTAAGGTACCAATGGACCACATGCACCAAACTATTTGGTTGCGTAAGTCCTACGATAAATATACACACTAACACACATAGTTGAAAATAAAACAATGCATAATATGGTCTGCCCTAATTATAGGTCTTCCCTAATTATATAATTAATTAATTTTATTATATAATTAACATGTCAAACAATTTAATTTCTAACAAACCTTAATTAATTATTGCACAATTAGAATGTTAATATAAAACACGTAACAATTACTATATAATATACATTGATTCATAATCAAACATGCACATTCATCATGGATCCATACAAACTTATTAACAATTAATCAAGTTTCCAAGATACACATATAATTTCATGTCACATAACAATTATTCATGAATTAACACACATAAAATATTGCATGCAACCTAGGGTTTCTACAATTTTTACAAACCCTAAAATTATTTTACTTATAAAATATGGATCGACCATAATAAAAAAAATCAGGGTTTCATAAACAAATCCTAAAAACCATTAAAACATGCAATTAATCAATAAATATTCAATTTTTATGTGTTTCGGTAATTAATTACACAATATTAACGGCTCGTGATGCCACTGTTGGAATTAATATATCATGACAAGCATATAAATTAAACATAAACATCAAGAACACGCAACGAAAGCTATAGGATCAAATACTTGTAATTAATTAACTAAAACATAAAGAATGCGTACCTTTTGGCAACTCCAAGCTATTGTGAATCAAGACAAGATCAAAACCCTAATTAGGGTTTATAAGGTTTAAAGAATTGACCCTTACCCTTTTTCGATTCAAACCAAGAAGCAAACAATAATGTGTTTGCACCGCGTTCTTGTACATACGTACTATTAGTGATTCGATGTGAATGCTAGTTCTTGATCACAATAGATTAACCAAACATCTTTGTTATGCTCAAGGTCACTCGCAAATCCCTTTTCGTGGGGTTTCACTCGTTGACCTAGGAACAAGAGAGGAGAAAAGAAGAAGGTTAGCCTTCTATTGAAATCAAGTTTACCAAAGAATGAATACATGAGGATGTATTTATACCCTTATGGAAGATATCAAGTTTACTATGGATTCCTATGTGGGATCTCATACTCGGCCGATTACAAGCCCAAGAGAGGGTTTCTAGAACCTTCTCTTGGCTTGTTTCATTTTCTTCGTATCCCATTGACATTTAACGACCAATAGTCAATTCCGTTAAGTACTTAACGCTCGTTAATCGTTTATTGTGAATTTAATAATTAAACATAACATTTTATATTAATTATTTAAACATCGAGTCTCATACGTAAAGTGTGCAATTCCGTAGTCTCGAGTTCGAATCCGGTCATACACAAATAAAATGTGTCCATAAACTAACAAAGTTGTATTAGAATAATGAGGAGGCTTCAAAATCGTATTCATTATCGTCACTTTAACTTTTTCTCTTTATCATCAACTTAATGTAATAAGAAACAGTTTCACCACAAACTTCTATTTTTTCCATTTTCATTTTTTTAGCACTTAAAATAAAATTTTAATTAATAATAAAAAATATATATATTAATAATTAAAAAAAAATCAATAAAAAATAAAAAGTTGCGGGTTAAAAACATTACAATGGCCATTCATCATTTTTGTTGTGGTTCGTATACAAAACTTGCGGGTTGGAAATTAACGGTTGGTGAGTGACTCAAACGAAAATTGAATTCAGTGTTGGAATTTTTGTTGTCGTCGAGTTTTCGGTGTTTTGATTTTTTGAGTTGAGAAAATTAAAGTATATAACTAAAGATATATTTGAAAGTGTGAATAAAAATATTGCAGTATTGAGATATTTATAGATATAGATTTATATAAAATATTTTTTAAAACAAATAATTAAGCCCAACGGCACTTTTTTTTCCATTGACCTCTGGTTTTTGTGCACAAACAACCCTCACTACTCGGTCTTGGCATCGACCCAGTCTTTCATTTTTGGTGTTGAAGACGCATCTATGAAGGTGACCATCATAAAGGAAGACGCGTCTTAAGTGTCCAAAACTCAATCGTGAATCCCTTATTACGACTGATCTTACAATTTATTTTGGAAGATTCATATAACATTGGCTATTGTTTTATCGCTAGTTGTCCTATCTTGATATTTAAACCTCTGCACCATAGAGACTTTGTAAACACATCCGAAATATCCTCACACACATCCGACACACAAGAGTGAAGTTTCAGTCATCATAACAAGAGAATGAGAAAAAGGTACTAATATGTTTGTGTATCAGCATAACGTATTTAGGTTTACTAGACGAGTACGCGTACATAACAATGAGATTTTATAGCGACAATCAGTTATAGTTGTGATATTGTGATTATTTATTTTCATCAACTACGAACTAACATAATAATTAAAACAAGTTGTAATATGATGTCTTACATAGTAAAAGTTTGTGGATAAATTTTTAGAAATTATCAGTGTTAAGGTTAAATATTAAAAAAAATCTCCTCTTTTTTTAAGAAACTACATTAAAAAAAAATTGACATGTATTTTTTTAAAATTTTGGATGAGAACATTGTTAAGGAAACTATTTAAATAAAACAATATTGTTTGAATTAATATGGGAATTTAAATTTCAAAGGGTATTTTGAGTATTAAACATTACTTATTTTTGAGTTTTAAACAAAAAAAATCCTTATGCTTTATATGCATTAGAGATAGATATCAAGATTTTCTCTATTCTCTTTTCTTTTCCTCTTGTCTCTCCTTAAAAAGTGTTTGGATTCTACCATCTTTCATTACTAGTTTTAGACCCCTTGCTTACACAAGAATTTGGCATTAGTCACGCTATCGAAATTCTTACTAGGGGTGTGCACAGTTCGGTTTGGTTCGGTTTTTTGCTAAAACTGGAACCGAACCGCAATATTCGGTTTTTATAGAACCCAAAACCGAAACCGTTCGGTTTTTGGCAATTTTTTTCGGTTTATTATCGGTTTCTGTTTCGGTTCGATTTTTCGGTTATTTCGGTCTTTAACCGTTTAAGTTTGGGTATGGCCAATTTATAACAACAAACTTGTTTTACATAGAAAATTGGTTATTCTTCTTTACTTTTTGCCAATCTAAGCCTAATAATGTTTATCTCTATTTCTACAATTACACACATATAAATGAGACACACACACATACAAGTGAACATACACATAGTATGATCATTGTCACATATTTATTGATATATTGTCAAATAAATACACGACACAACAAACACACATATAAAAGTTAAGATAAATATATTATAAATCCACCCATAAAATGAATATGAATTAATAAATTTGATTTATTTAGTTATTTATTTATGTTATATTAATTATATATTATTATATAATAAAATCGGTTCGGTTCGGTTCGGTTCGGTTTTACGGTTTGATTTTTGGATGAAAACCGTAACCGAACCTCATTTTCGGTTTTTGAAAAATTAAAAACCGAACCATCGGTTTTTAGTTTCGGTCGGTTATTTCGGTTCGATTTTTTCGGTTTTTTTTGCTCACCCCTAGTTTTTACATAAATATAATTTAGTGAACATCTGTGTATTTTTATTTAAAATACCTATAAATAATTTATGATGGTCATCTTCAATCAATAATTATTTTTATTCATCATGTAGGTTTGTTTTTGTCTATAATTATTGATGACGATTATATTTTGTATAGATTTTTGTTGGACGAAGAAGTTTACTTTGTTTAAATGACACTATGTTGAGGTTGATGTTGTTTAAATTTAAGTATTGATCATGTTGTAGACATTATGCGTGTCTAATAGCACGTAATGACACTTGATGAACTTAAAGACGAAATTTAAAATAATATTTTTTCATATATTCTTAATTAAACTTTAAAGAGAAATTACATGAGCCGTTGTTATATGCAAATCTCTTATATTTATTTTCATATCACAGTAACTTATGCTTTCATTTTAATATTCATACATGTGTACGCACAGTTTAACTAATTAAGAAGGATAATATGAGTCTTTATTAAACACGAATAGTAACAAATACCTTTCAGGGTATCCATAGTAAACTCATAAAGAATAATAAGATGAGTCGTTAATATATGTACAATCTCGTGCATTCATTTACATATGATAGTAAATCGTTATTTCATTTTGATATTTATATCCTGTGAATATACTTTACTTTAATCTATAACGGTAATTATGTTTATAAATAACAACAATATGTGTGCTGTTCTTTTTATAAAAAATATATAAAGTCTATGGGGGTATTTGTTAAATTTATAAAGTTATTACACCATCCGTCCTACAAAAAGTGTCTCTCTATTACTTTCAAAAAAAGTTTATATATATGAATAGTAATTATGATTATTTTTTTTCTATTTTTCTCATATTATTAAAACTTGAATTAATTGCTCATTTATAATTTTCTATAATAAAAGTGAGTAAAAATCAATTTTTTATCAATAAAACCTGCGTCAGTTATACATATCATAATTTGTTTATGTTTTGTTTGTAGACACTCTTTTCGAAACTGAGTTATTAAAAAACATGGAAACTAATAAGTTAACTTAAGTGTATATAATTTATTTAAAATTTAACAATTATAGTTTTGTTATTTACCTTTTCTTTTTCTTTTTTTTTTTTAGTTGTTGTATTCTTAAATTTGACACCTATATTTTTATGTTTTTTCTTCACCAAATTTATCAATGTTTGACCAAGAATTTCAATTTTGACTTTCAGTTAACTAATAAGAATGCTCAATTTCGTCTGTGTAGCAAGATTGAGCTCTCTCGTTCGTCCAATTGAAAAGTTTTCAAAGATTTGATTGTATAATTTGAATGTTCTCTTATTGTATAAGAGATGATGTGGTTACACATACAATGATATCCCTTGAAATGCCAATCTAGTTTGTAATATGTACGGTCGATCATCATAGAATGTGAGATTGCTTATCAAAACATCTTGTTTTCTTGACAAACTTACATATATGTTAATTAATTGGATTGGCATTAGTGACAAATTTTAGTTATTTCTGGCAAGTTTTGTGTATTTCTGGTGAGTTTTATGGATTTTCGGCAAGGTATTTTCTAAAAAACAACTTGTAATAGATTTAAAGAGTTACTATAAATGATCAAAATAAGTTACAGTGAGTTTTGGGTACTTCCGGCAAGATTTATAGATTTCTGACAAGTTTGACCATCATTGACCGTCGTTGATAGCCGTTGACCACAGTTGACCTATTTGTTTGACTCAGTTACATAAATCGGCAAGGCCGGTGGCCTTATAGCACCTGATCGGTGATTAATCGGTCATGTAAAACTTTTTTTTTTAACACTGCTTACATATACAAGTTTGGCATGTTCCATGTAAAGTTCACACTTAATAAAGATAAAAACAAATACAATGTGAATGCACGCACATAGAGAACCAAAAAGTAATATAATATATACTTGAGAAGCAATGGAATCAATAAAAAGAAAAAAGAAAAAAAACTTTTTTCTTCAAGACTCTTCACTTTATAATGGAGAATTATACTCGTCATCTTCTTCTACGATGTACAAAAGTTCATTGTAATTGGACAAGATTCTCTAATCCTAGCCCAACCCACCAAAGCTTTTTGATACCCATTTTCCCCTAAAAAAAATAAAACAATTGCCAATAAAACACAATGTACAACCATCAAGGCATAATGTACAACACCAACCATTTATGCTTTGAAGATTATCTTGGCAAAAGCCTATTTTTACTCTCTATCTAAAAATAATAAAAAAACCGCTAGCCAAAAGTCAAAATCCTTATGATATCATATATGACGTCATGCACACGTCACTACTTAATAAAGTCAACGAACGCCGGAAAATCATCTCCGGTGATGGGACCCACAAGCTCATCTAACCCTTCAAAGAAATCATCATCCATAACCATATCAAAGTTGTCATCATCAGTGTCGTTTTCATT
The DNA here is from genome assembly GCA_021014915.2 of Artemisia tridentata subsp. tridentata. Classification (NCBI taxonomy): domain Eukaryota; kingdom Viridiplantae; phylum Streptophyta; class Magnoliopsida; order Asterales; family Asteraceae; genus Artemisia; species Artemisia tridentata. Next base: position 74,102,582 of record CP139507.1, read on the forward strand.
TTCATCGGTTTTTTCAGTCGCCGGAGAATGGGTGGTCGGAGGAGATACCGGCGAAGATGAAGTGGGTTTGTCGTCGCCGGAGGTGGTGGGCTTGATTCTGGTGCTGCCGGCTAAAGAATTCCGGTGAGTCGGAATAGGGTGGCTGTGTTCTCCGGTGTATGTGACAATGAACATATCCGGGTCGGATCTGTTTCGCTCCACTTGTTTTCGGGCTAAGCATCCTTTTGATGTACTACATCTATAGTATCCTCTGTATAAGAAAATTATAAGAGGTTAGTTTTTGATATATATTTAAATAAAAAGTATAAATTTGTTAAAAAGTTACTAGAAGCTATTCTTGACTCATTTTGCTTGAAATTGAAGTGACTAAAAAGTTTTATCATCATTTACTGAATTAAAAACTTTTGCTTACAAAACTATAGATTTACATTTCACAAGTAAATTGCTTTTTTCAGCATCTTTTTATCCTCAAAAGGTCCAATTATATATAGAAAAAAAGTGAATACATTCTCAAGAATACTATTTTTGCTCCAAATAACTAAAAGTTGTAAAAAAATAGTAGTAAAATGAGAAATTTACAAACCTTGGATATGGAGAGCCTTTAATGGGTTTTTGACCATATTTTCTCCAAGACCAAACATCTGAGGATAATCCTTCAGCAGGCACTTGGCATACCCTTTTCATTTGATTTTTCCTGCAAATTAATTCAAACCCAATTAGTATATATTTATTCATCACTTATATATATTTAAAAAAAAATTAGTGAAAAGCAAACAAAAACAGATAAATATTTGTTTTATTCATCACTTATATATATAAATATTTTTTTTTAAAAGAAAAAAAAAAAAGAAAAGGAAATTTACTGCATGTGGATATAAACCCAAATGACAAAATCTCATTAATTTCTGTCACATACCCTAAAAATAAGGCTTTTTGTCTTCAAAGTTATATTTTAAATCCAAAAATAAACAATAACCTTGGGAAAAAATTAGTTTCTTAAAAAATACCAAAATTAACAAAATACCCATGAAGCCAGTCAGAAAAAAAAAAATATGTTCCTATACCTTTTCTTAGCCCTTGTACTTTGTGCATTAGAACTTGTACATGTTGAAATCCCGAAAGGTTGTATCTTATTTTCTTGAACCTGCTTTTGCTGCTGCTGCTGCTGCTGCTGTTTCTGATGCTGATGTTGTTGTTGGAAGTTATTATGCTTCTCTTGTTGATGTTTAAGGGGTGGATCTTGTAACCCTCCAAGAACAGAAAGGGGTGAAATTGGAATATTTGTAGGAGACTGAGGTGGTTTATGTAACTTTTGATGAAACTCTATAACAGGGTTACTGTTTTTGTTGTTGTTGTTGTTTAAATCATATAAAAACCGTTCAATACTATTGTCATTATTTCTTGTTTGAAAAAATGGATCTGGGAAAAACCCAACAAATTTCTCATCTTGGAAAGTGTTTTTTTGTTGGTTAAAAGTGTCTACCATGTAAGGTGGTGCTCCGGTGGTGGTTGTGGATGTGGTGGTGGTGGTTGCGGTGGAGCAACAAGCTCTGACCACCGCATGCAAGTCCCAATCAACCTCCATTGTTTGACTTCTTTTAGAGAGAGAAAGTAACCAAGGCGCTGACTTTTTTAGAGAGAGAAAATGTTTTGAGTGAGAGAGGGATATTGGGGGTTGAAATGGAAAAGGGGTTTCATTTATAAATATATTTTTAGAGAGAGAGTAAAAATACGGGCAGGAGAGAGAAGGATACGGGCAGGACAGAGAGGAGAACGGGCAAGAGATAGAAAAGGGCAGCTGGCTTTCACAAGAATCCTAGAGTGAGAAAATTGGGAACATCCCATGGAGCTTATCTTTTTGCTTTATTTCTCTTTTTTGAGAATATTTCATTTTGGTACATGGAGTTTGAGTATCTATCAAAAGTTAGCATAACATTTTTAAACTTTTAGCATGAGTCTGTGACTTGTTGAAATGTTAGGTACTATAACATTTGCAAATGGTCATCTGCAAAAAGTATATTACACCAGAAAAGTTGGACATAGCATTACCCTTTTTCTCGAAAGCGAGGACAATGGTACAAAGCAAAAATAGAATATAAAAAGTATTTTTCTATAAGTAACGACAAATAAATACGTAAGCCATAACTGCTAAAACTTGTCGGTTTTTAATAAAATGCTTATAGGTACCAGTTCACAACGGTCAGGTGTATAATTTAATGAAATTGTCAGGAAAACGGTCATCTGACAATTTTAGTGAAATTGTCAATGAAAACGCTTGCAGGTACCTGCCACTTGTTCGTAAAGGTAATGTGTTTAAGGAAATTATTAGTGAAAACGCTTACATATACATGCGACTGGTTCACGATGGTCTCTTGACTAAATGAATGAAATTGTCGGTGAAGACGATTGCATGTATCTTCCACTTGTTCGGCACTAATCTTTTGACTAAATTAATGAACTTGCCGGTGAAAACGCCTACATGTACCTTACTCTTGTTCATAATGGTATTTTGACTAAATTTCTGAATTGTCGGTGAAAAGTATATTACACTAGATAACTTGGAAATATCATTACCATTTTTTAAAACTATTAGTTTTGAGAATACAATGGTACAAAGCAAAAAATATTATATAACAAGTATCTTTCTATAAGTAACGACAACTAAATACGTAACTCATAACTGCCAAAACTTGTCGGTGTTTAGAAAACTTTTATAGGTACTTGTTCACAACGGTCATGTGTATAATTTAATGAAATTGTCAGGGAAAACGTGTATAAGAACATGCCACTTGTTGACAATGGTCTCTTTGACCTTTTTAGTGATTTTGTCAATGAAAATGCTTGCAGGTTCCTGCCGCTTGTTCGTAAAAGCCATGTGTTTAAGGAAATTTCGGTGAAAAAGCTTACGTGTACATGCAACTGGTTCACGACGGTCTTTTGACTAAATTAACGAAATTGTCAATAAAAACGATTACATGTATCTGCCACTTGTTCACATTGGTCTTTTGACTAAATTAATGAACATGTTAGTGAAAACACCCACATGTACCTTACATTTGTTCATAACGGTCTTTTGACTAAATTTATGAAATTTTTGGTGAAACGCTTACATGCACCTGTTACTTGTTCATGACAATCTTTAGTTTATTTTAATGAAATTGTCGATGAAAACGCTTACAAGTATTTGTCACATGTTCAAAACAGTATTTGTCACATTAGTACAATACCATCAAAAATCAAAAGTCTTTTCATTATGAATATTTTAAACATAGCCTTAAGAAGTACGTCAGCATTTTTTCTAAGAAGAATGCATAATGAAAAGACTTTTGATGGTATTGTACTAATGTGAAAGAAGATTGCAATATTTTTAGGGAACTTGGTACAATATGTTAATAAATAGAAGCTCGTGGACTAAAAAGCCAATAATGGAAAATGTGAAGACTTAAAATCAAAGTTCTAAAGAAATTTCTCTCTCCAAAAGGCTAGTGTGTTTTTAGCATTGACTTGTTAAAATGTCAAAGGGGTGTTGGGTTTTAAATTAAAATCTGGTGAAGAAAATGTCAACACGTTATCTTTGACATTTTATACTAGTATACGTACAACATAATCTCATTTTTTCTTCCTTACATTATTACTGTAATAGTGGTAATAAGCACATTATTACTGTAATAGTGTAATGTGATACGAGTATATTAAAAGAGAAAAAGTTCATTTGCAAAATAACTCAACTATAAATAAATATAAGTATAATATGAATATGCTCATGATATCAAATATTTTTTGTAATAATAATATGATTATGGAAGACTAGCAGGAACCAAATAAATTATTTCAGATTTTCAGTATATTGTTTCTGAGAATTTTAGAAAATAAATATAAATCTGTTAGAAGTAACTGATCATATATATTAGAGATCCATTGATAGTAATAATAACAATAAAATTAGCAGCTGTAAAATACTCCCAAAATAGAGTTTCTATTATCTATATATATACGTACATTTAAAAGTTGGTACTCATTTGGAAAAATATGATTTTAACCACATGTAAAAAAAATTATTTGCGTATAGAAAAACAAGAAAAACACTAAAAAATATTCAAATTTACACATTTTTTTCAATTTTTTTTTTTTAAATGGGTGTAAAATTTTATTAATATATCAACATTTAGAATAAAGATAACAAGACTGAATGGTTCGGTCGGTCTACCCGAACCAGACGCCCCCCCCCCCCCCAAAACAAATTGTTTTGGTTCGCAAATGGACCGAATGAATTGAAGAGGTGTGTGTGTGTGGGATTTTTTTTATTTAATTTTGTGGGGTATGTTTTTTGTTGTAAGTGCGGTCACTTACTACGAGCATTTGGTCTGTGTTTCGTGTAGGGGAGAGAAAATTGAGTTGGCGCTGATATGGCGGTACTGTTTGCGGTTTTTGTGTAGTCTTATTACTATCGGTCTTAATTGTGTAAAAAATTTCTACACTCAAGTGTTGAGAGAGAAATTAGATGTCACGTACAATTAATTTCAATACAGTGTGAACACACTTTTATAAATTTTTTTCTATAATTATAAGTGTAGAAAATATATTATTTTACGGTGTGTAAAATTTTTAACGCTCATTAATGTAACTAATTTTTACACACTATTATGTGTTAATAAACTAATAAAATTTTACTTATAGTTTGAAAATATGAAAATAAAAATGTAGAAAATATGAAAATAAAAATGTGTAGATCGGACTACTCCAATTTTTTTAAGCGAAAGAGGCAAAGCATATCAGTTGGACACTTGGACACTCATTTTTCGTAACATTTATGGCTTGTTAGTAAAAGAATCTATCAAGAATTACACAGTGGGACGGAACAAATCGAGCAAGAGGATCGATCGATCGATCGATATTGAAGATCGATCGCCCCAATGTGGAGATATTGGAAATCGATCGCCGGTCAAGAGTAAATCAAATATCGTTCGGTTTTTCAACCGATTTTGTATCCGTTTGTGGCTTGAAAAAAAAAACTTTTTTTCCAAAATATTTACCACTTTTCATCCTATAAATACCCACATCAAACCCACTTTCAAACACACAATTTCAAACACAATTCAAACAAATTATCATCAATATTCATTCACCATGTCCATGTCATCCTACGAGTATTTGTTTGGTTCTTCGTCTTCCGACGACGACGAAGAAGTTTTTAGTGAGTTTGTTGAGGTGGCGGAGTTTGCTTGGAACGCTTGGAACACGTATCAAGCACATCAGCCAAAACCTAAAAGAAGGTACGTACCTAGAGATCATGTTGCTGCACACAATCGGTTAGTGAATGCATACTTCGGCGAAAACCCGCTGCACGATGAAAGAACATTCCGTCGACGTTTCCGAATGAGCCGAGAACTGTTCACACGAATTGTTCGAGAGGTAACCGATTATTCTACTTATTTTGAACAAACTAATGATTGTAGGGGCGTACCTGGTATTAGCCCATTGGTCAAGTGTACCGCGTCCATTCGTCAATTGGGATACGCGGCCGTTCCAGATTCTCTTGACGAGAATCTGGCAATAGCCGAATCAACATCCCGTCAATGCCTCCGTAAGTTTTGCAAAGTTATCATCGAGTTATATGGTCCTGAGTATTTGCGAAAGCCCACGTATTCTGATCTTGAAAGATTATATGCTCATCACGAGCATAAGCATGGGTTTCCTGGGATGATGGGAAGCATTGATTGTACAAGTTGGGAGTGGGAGAATTGCCCGAACAGTTTGAGAGGTCAATATGCTAGAGGTGATCATGGGCCACATCCATTCATTTTATTGGAGGCGGTCGCTTCCCAAGATTTATGGATTTGGCATGCGTTCTTTGGTGTTTCCGGTGCAAATAACGACGTAAACGTTTTACGTCGTTCACCTGTCTTCAATGATATCAGATCTGGGAGAGCAGCAGACATTGAATTCGAAGCAAACGATGTACAATACAAAAGGGGATATTATCTTACTGACGGGATATATCCACAATGGTCCGTTCTTATTAAGTCCATTTCAAATCCTCCCACGGATGATCATAAAAGGCTATTGTACAAGAGGAAGCACGAAGCAGCAAGGAAAGATGTGGAACGGGCTTTTGGTGTGTTGAAGAAGAAGTGGAAAATGCTTAAAGTTCCAGCTCGAGGGTTCTTTAAAAGTGATCTCAAAGATATTATGTATACATATATCATATTACATAATATGATCATAAAAGACGACCAACGGGCGATATGTCCTACATGGCACGAAGAGGAGGTCCACCAACCACACGATCCCTTAAATACATTTGAAAAATCTTTAGCAATTTCTCTGGAGCTCGATAATGCAGCAACTCATCAAAACTTAAAAGCTGATTTGGTCGAGCACATTTGGAGAAATCGTAGACATCATCGTCTCCCTCATGACAATGAAGACGAAGATGAGGACGATGAGGACGAAGACGATGAAGAATTTCTGTGATGTTTAGTCATATTTATATTTAATTTAGTATTGTAATGTTTTAATTCCGTATCGTTTCGTTTATGTAATGTTTACGTTTTATTAATAAAATTTGTGTTTGTGTTAAAAAATGTTTTTTTTTTTAAAGAAAAAAAAAAAAAAAAAAAAAAAAAGATGATGCAATATGGGTTACCACTGTGATGAGAGAGATGAATATGGGTTGAAGAGAGAGAAAGCTGAGGTGGCAGCCGGAAAGATGATGCAATATGGGTTGCCACTGTGAGAAGCCTCAAGAATTAGTGGATATTCCAGGCTTCCAGCTATAACATACTTCTTTTTAAAGAAAGCTATAACATACTCACAAGCTAAAGGTGACTGTTTAAGATTACATTATAGTGACTGTTGATTTGTTTGTACTCCGTATTAAATTAGTTTTTGTTTTAGTCGGTATGTAATATAAAAATGTTCATATTTGAGGCTGATATTTAAAGATGAATAAGTAAAAATGAGAAATTTATTGCATTTGCCGACAAACAAAAAATTACGAGTAAGTCAAGTTTAATCGGTTGAAGGCAAAGACATTTTTATATGTATGACGTCTTAATTACTATAAATATTAGTCGACCCTTAGATCACTTGGTACAGTGACATCAATAAATCGGTGTCATCCACTTTATGCAAGTAGTCAAGTAATCGAAAATACCATTGAATCATGCAATTATAAATTTATAATATCAAAAATATTGTACTTGGTAAACAAAACGTAACACACATACACGTCAAAATACACACTTAAAAGCAGCGGTCGTCTAAAAAATGCCACCAATGACACTAGGTCGTAGTGTGAGATGACATTTAGTGGCATGACGGGCATCCAATGACCAACTGCTAAGGCTACTCACAGTCGATGATCCAAGTGATATGGGTCACCGCCTGGCACGTCAGCTTTTTATTAGGAATTAAACTAACAGTTAGTACTGTTAGCACATAAGTTAGTACTGCTGAAGATACAGAAGACAAGACTGACAGTACTAAGTCAGTTAGTACTGCTCATATTAGAAGATTAGTACTACTTATGATTTTTGTAAACGTGTAATAGATAATTATAGAAAGGATTTTGTAGATATCCTTATTGATATAGATTATAGTTATCTTGTAAAGGAATAAAAGGATCTCCTATGTTAGGTTATACAGATGAGTTTTTTGTGAAAATTCAAGGTTGTAAACCCTAGTACTAGCAAGAGTACTCGTATTATTGATATAATAATATTGAATCGTTTTGGTTAAACAATTGTCTCTTGTTCATATACACAAACATTGTTCAATTCATTGATCATACATACAAATAATCTTCTAAGTGTTAACTAGTAAATTCCGCGTGCTAGTTAATATTACTCAAAGTATCTATCTAACACAAGGCGTGTGTTTAGATCTGGTCAAGTGGTATCAGTGACAGGTTCTGGTACTTTGAATTAGAAGATCCAAGACGAACTTTATCTATAAGGAAGATGGACATGGAGACAACAACCCAAACCAATGTTGCTGCAAAATTGCCAATTCTCAAGCCTAATGAATTCGATATGTGGAGGCTAAGAATAGAGCAATTCTTCCAGGTGCAAGACTATGCACTCTGGGAGATCATAGAAGATAGAAACACATTCAAGCCTACAACCACTACAACTGTAGTTGAAAGTATGACTGAAACAAAAGTGCAGACAAAGCCTATAACTACTGAAGAGAAGGCCCGGCACAAGAATGATGTTAAGGCAAGAAGCATGCTGCTTATGACCATTCCAAATGATCAATTATTGAACTTCAGTAAGTTCAAGTGTGCCAAGACTTTGTTTGAAGCTATTGTTGCCAGATATGGTCGGAATGAAGCCACCAAGAAAACTCAGAAGACATTACTCAAGCAACAATTTGAGAACTTCTCAGCTACAAGCAATGAATCACTAGATCATATGTTCAACAGGCTACAGAAACTAGTGAGTCAGCTTGCTATTCTTGCATAGCCCATTCTGATGCTATTCTGAGGAGTCTACCATCAGAATGGGCTATGCATGTGGTTGTATGGAAGAACAAACCTGATATAGATTCCATGAGCTTAATGGATCTATATAGCAACTTCAAAATAGTGGAGCAAGATGTGAAGAAGGTTGCTGGAACAAGTTCAAGCTCAGGGAATTTGGCCTTTGTATCAACTCCCAGTACCTCAAGTTCAGAGGAAGAAGTTCAAGTTGCTGGAGCAGTTGGTACTGCTAGTCCTGTTGGTCCATGAAATTCGAGTAAAACAAGAACATATTCAAGGATAGTGAATAAATTGTTACAAGATTACTCAAAACCAATTAGATTATATGATAACATCTTCAGCTTCTTTAAGGGGATAATTCCGGTAAATCATCCCCTTTGGGTACAAATTAATCATCCCATTTGGTGACAAATAAACTCTCACTGATTCAGTGAGAGGATGGTTCCTATCAACTAATACACTGTGTGTATTCTATTTGTTTGTTTAGGAATGCATACATAATCTATTACAAAGCAACCTATATATACAAGTAACTAGACAAGGACATGTGGGGTAGGTATGAGTTGTCATCCACTTGGTGTGAGTTGTCATCCACCAAGTGGTCCCTCTTCATCTTCCATCTTCTGTACTTTGTCTGACTTCTATCTTTTCTTGTAGAAGTTCGCGCCCGTATATCAGTCTGCTTTGTAGAGATAGTATCTTCAGGGTCACTGAGACATTTGTCAATTCTCAGTGATACTGGTGTTGTTTGTAGCTCGTATACTTTACTCACTGACACCGTCTCAGTAAGTAAATGTTTCTTCAACAACGGGCTTTTTACAACACTCACTGATTTCTTTATCAGTGAGTTAGGCTATTTTATGTTCAAATCTTGTCAGGGAACTTGGGGCAAATTCTTGACCCAACAATCTCCCCCTATTTGAATATACAAATAGCCTGGGTTCAAACCTGCTTGTTCAGGGACTTGGGTTTTAGTTCCTGATGGTTCAAGGGTTCAGGGACTTGGGTTTAGTTCCTGAGGTTCAGGTTCAGGGGTTCAGGAAACTTGGTTTAGTTCCTGATATTCAGTGAGTTGAATGACCGGTTCAGTGATTGGGTTCAGGGTTCATTGGTTCCTGAGGGTTCACTTGATTTTGACAGGTTCATTGTGTTGTCTCACTGAGAGGGTTCAGGTTCAGTGACCTGATGGTTCAGTGACTGGGGGTTCAGTCACCAAAAGGGGTTCAGTGACCTGGGTTTTGGTCACTGAGGGTTCAGGTTCCTGGGGGGGTTCAGGTTCAGGGACCAGGGTTCAGTCACCAAATTGTTTTTCAGTGACCTGGGTTCATGGGTAGGGTTCAGTGGGTCAAGGGTTGTGTTTCAGTGAGCATTAGTAACAACTCAGGTTTGCTTAACTTCAAAACCTAATGAAAACTAATTTCAATCCCATGAGTTTTCACCATACCCTGATAAACACATCCTGATGTAGCAAAAGCTCAGTCCGATTATCACTTCCTGAAGCTCAACCTTCTCTTCTGAGGTTATCAGGACCCTGAATAATACTCCACTCCCTGATACGCACATCAGCAGCCTGATACTGCTGTTCCCTGAGAAGTTCATCAGTATGCTCCAATTTTTGGAGACCAGGGTGTTCAGGGCCCTTGGGTTTAGGGACTTGGTTTAGTGACTTGGGTTTTAGTCACTTAAGTCCACCCAACTCCCTGATTATCTTAGCCCGAAACAACAACAAACACAGCCCCCTGATCAATCAGACTAAGTCTGATATACCCACTCCATCACTCCCTGAGTTCACCTCAGTAGTGTTCTTCAGAACACTGATATACCCCCATTACAACTTCCTGATTCTCTCAGGAGTTACAACCCAATCCATTCAGGCTAGGCCTGAAGACACTATGATTTTCATAGTCACTCATTCACACACTCACTGGCACCACCAGGGTCGAACAATTTTTATTTCATCAGTGGCTCGGGTTTGGTTTCCTGGTTTATACCTGTTTTCAGGTTTGGTTATCAGGGACTACTACTTATCAGGTAGTCTCTTCAAGAATACAGCTAGTGTAGTGCATTTTACACTCCCTGATTCTTCCGTTAAACGCACCAGAGTTAACCCCATTCACTGATAATTGCTAACGCCTCCCTTAACACACCCTTAGCTTGATATTTTTTATCAGGATAATTTTCATGAAAACACGCACTCCCTGATATCATTATCAGTCATCCTTTATCATCACACCTCACATCCAGATTCAACCCTATTAACCACAAATCCAAATACGCCCTCTAACCATTTCACCCTGTTCATTCCGACTTCGACGTTAACCTATACTATAATTAATCCCAACACCTTCTAAGCTACTTCCCTGATTTTTCAGGGATACTAACTTAATGTCACAACCCATTCAACATCATCTGATGTTGGTTCAATCAGACTCAGCCAACTTTCGCTAAGGTGAAGTTGGTTGATTAGATCGATATTGTTCAAGATCTTTGTCTTGAGGTGATGTATAGATCAATTTGAGTTCAAAGCTTTACTCCGAAATCAACTGGTTCAGGGGTTTCTTGATTATATTTATATCAAGATCCGGATCCCCTTTTTTTTTGTCGAAGATGAAGTTTATGTTGGGTGAATGTAATGGATTTGGATTTTGACTGATTACATTAAATCAGTGGTGGGTTTTTTGTTTGGAGGGGTTTTTTTTTGTGATTGATAGATCGATTGTGGTAAAATGGGTTTTTGTTATTTTTGGTGGAGATTGTTTGATGAGTAGATCGATTGGATTTGGATTTCCAGATCTGTGGGTTTTTTTTGTGTGTGTTTGTGTGTGTGTGTGGGTTTTTGTTTAGATAAGATTGTTGTGGTGGGTGGGGTTTTGTGGGGATAAGATTTGTGTGGTGGGTGGGGCTTCAGGGAGGGGTTTTGGGTATGTTTGGTGTTTGTCAGTCACCAAAATGTGTCTCTCCCCCTCAAAAATTGCTATATCAGTAGCAGTTTTTGAATAACACATTTAATTTTTGAAGAATGTTATCATCAGTGATGAACGGATCTGGATCATAAGAATAATCCACCCGCTCTGATACCACTTGTTGGTCCATGAAATTCGAGTAAAACAAGAACATATTCAAGGATAGTGAATAAATTGTTACAAGATTACTCAAAACCAATTAGATTACATGATAACATCTTCAGCTTCTTTAAGGGGATAATTCCGGTAAATCATCCCCTTTGGGTACAAATTAATCATCCCATTTGGTGACAAATAAACTCTCACTGATTCAGTGAGAGGATGGTTCCTATCAACTAATACAGTGTGTGTATTCTATTTGTTTGTTTAGGAATGCATACATAATCTATTACAAAGCAACCTATATATACAAGTAACTAGACAAGGACATGTGGGGTAGGTATGAGTTGTCATCCACTTGGTGTGAGTTGTCATCCACCAAGTGGTCCCTCTTCATCTTCCATCTTCTGTACTTTGTCTGACTTCTATCTTTTCAAGTAGAAGTTCGCGCCCATATATCAGTCTGCTTTGTAGAGATAGTATCTTCAGGGTCACTGAGACATTTGTCAATTCTCAGTGATACTGGTGTTGTTTGTAGCTCGTATACTTTACTCACTGACACCATCTCAGTAAGTAAATGTTTCTTCAACAACGGGCTTTTTACAACACTCACTGATTTCTTTATTAGTGAGTTAGGCTATTTTATGTTCAAATCTTGTCAGGGAACTTGGGGCAAATTCTTGACCCAACAAGTCCAAATATTGGTACTGCTAGTACTTCAAGCAGTACTAATGGACTTTTGGATGAGAATACTTATTGTGCTTTTCTGACTACTCAGCACAATGGAAGTATGTTGACTCATGGAGACCTTCAAGAGATTGATGAAGATGATCTTGAAGAGATGGACATCAAGTGGCAGCTTTCTCTTCTTAGCATGAGGGCTAAGAGATTCTTGAAGAAGACTGGCAAGAAGATAATCATTAACAGCAATGATGTTGCTGGGTATGACAAGTCAAAAGTTGAGTGCTATAATTGCCATAAGAAGGGTCATTATTCAAGAGAGTGCAGAATGTCAAGACAACAAGATGGCAAGAACAAAGGCTTTGGAAGCAAGACCAGAGTTGTGGAAGTTACAGACTCAAGCTCAAAAGCTATGGTTGCCATTGATGGCTTAGGATTTGACTGGAGCTACATTGCATAGGAAGAAGCAGAAGCATCTACAGAGATGGCTCTCATGGCATTTTCAGATTCTGAGGTACAAGTTTCTAAGTGTTCTAAATCTTGTGATGCATTAAAAGATCTAGAAACTCTTAAGAAAAGATATGATGAACAAAGAATAGAGCTAACCCAGACCAGTTTTAATTTAGCAAATCATAAAAGGGTTTTAGCTGTGTTAGAAGAACAAATTGTTCATTATAAAGGTAATGAGTCTAAGTTTGCTGATGATATGATTATACTTAAGAGAGACTTAATGTTTAGAGATAATAAAATTAGTGTGTTAAAACATGAGTTGGAAAAGTTGAAACAGGCTAATGAAAACATTCAAATGAGTGTAGACACATTAGAGTATGCATCTAAGGGTGTCAGTAAGATAATTGAATGTCAAATCCTCAACAAAGCTAAGTCAGGCCTAGGGTGTAAGTCAGTTCCACCTCATTATAGAGGAATTCTCACACCCCCAGGCATTGACCTAGAACACACAGGTTTAGAGGAATTTCAACTACCCAAAATGGAATATGGTCCAAAACCTAAGGAAAATGTGGTAGTAGATAAGCCTGTAGAAGTAAGTTTTGAGAGTGCAAGTGATAAATCACTCTCTAAGGACAAAGTGTCCTCTAATAGGTCCTCAAGTAGGGAATCAGATGCTCCAACCATAGAGGATTAGACTTCTGATGATGATGAAAGTGATCAGGTTAAGGCTAAACCTGATAATGCTAAGATAGGAGGAACAAGGGTTCCTAAGGTGGTCAAAACTGAGACTGTTAGGCTTAAAACTAATGCTAAACCATTTAGACCAACAGTTAGGTATGCTGAAATGTATAGAACTACAAACAAGCCCAGAGGTAACCAGAGGAATTGGAACAACCTCAAGTCTCACCAACTACGTGATGACTTTGTTTGCTATAGAAAAGCTTGTTTTACATGTGGTAGCTTTGACCATCTTGCTGCTTATTGCAACAATAGGGTAACTAGGTGTTCAAGTCCTAGGGTGAACTCAGTAAGACCTCCCATTCACCCTACAAATGCTAGAATGATACCTAGATCAGTTTTTTTAAGGTCTGGACCAAGAGCAATTCATACTGCTAGACCAGAAATTCATACTGCTAGGCTATTTAGACCTGTTTACCCAAGACCAACAGTTCAAGGTGCAAAAACAACTTTTAAATCAGCACCAACAAGTGTTAAGAGGCCTTTTAATAACAAAGCAGTGTTAAACAAACAAGTTTGGAAACCAATAGTACAAACCACAAAGCCAGCAGTTCATACTGCTAGCCCAATAGTTAGTACTGGTCATCTTAATCATACTGCTAAGGGAAATATGGGCAATGGTGTTAATGCATCAGCATCATGGGTTTGGAGACCTATCAAACCTAATGGTACTTCAATTGTTTTAAAGAGAATGAATTATGTTGATGATAGAGGCAAACCTAACTCAGTGATAGCTTGGGTTCCACAAGGAAATTAATTCCTTGTTTGGGTGCAATGTTAGTCATATGCTTATATTGATGTGAGACAAGTGCTTTGCACCTTGTTTCCTTATTTTTGGACTAACAATTGCAGGTATGGATGATGAGTACAAAGGAATTACAAGTGCTTTATGTTTTGGACTGAATGGTGTTTTGGAGCTTAGTGTGTGATCTGTGCACACAACAAATGGTTATTGGTTCACCATGTCTAACCCACATAAGGACCAACTAGTCCAGAGCAAACGGTTTCTGGTAAAGACTAATCAAATCCGTTTATGGTTGACAATTTACCAAAAATTGTATGGTTATCAACTCACCATATCTAACAGTGAAGAGTTGGCTAGTCCAAAGCAAACGGCTATTGGTAAAGACATATCAAATCCGTTGATAGCTGATAGTTTGCTAAAAACTATATGTGTGTTATAATATTCATATAAGTTTATACTGTTCTTTGAAAATTTTGATAATGGTTTGTACTACTAGTGTAAAATTTGTACTGCTAGTGCAAAATTTGTACTGCTGAACTAGCCGTTGGTACTGTTGTGTCAGTAATTAATTTTGGTGTAAAAACTAGCCGCTGGAAGTTTGTTGCGATTTTTACTGATTAAATTATGGTTTTTAAGGGATCCTCTTCTAGATATTTTAACTTTTATTCTATTATAATCTTATCCTAAAATAAAAGTTAACTTATTCTTTAAGTCGGTCAAATACAAACCCTAATTCTCTCAATAATATCTCATCTCACTTTCATCTTCTACTTTCTAACCTAAATTCTTACTATTCACAACAGTTAAATCAATTTTTACCAAGAATATTATGGCTGAATTCGATTTTGTGAAAACACACAACCAAGTTGCTTTTCTTGCAAAAACAGAGGAAGGAGATGGACCAAAATTTTATGAGATATTGGATTTCCTCAACCACTCTCACATAAGGTATGTTTTAACTGTCTCTCTTACTCTATTTGTCTCACACATCACACAGTTTTGGCAAACTGCTATTGTCAAAATCAGTGAAGAAGGAGACATACAAATCCATTCAAAAGTGGATGGCATATCTTTTGTTGTTACCGAATCTACTCTTAGAAGACATCTTAAGTTGCAAGATTCAGATGGTATCAACAATATGCTAAACACTGAGATTTGGCAAGAAATTGCCAGAATGGGGTATGATACATCCAATCAAAAACTCACTTTTCAAAAGGGATGTTTCTCCCCACAATGGAGATTTCTAATACATACTCTCTTACATTGCTTAAGTCCCAAAAGAACAGCATGGGAGCAATTCAGTAGCAATATTGCTATTGCTCTCATATGTTTGTCAACAAACAAGGTTTTTAATTTTTCAAAATTTATATTTGAGAGTATGGTTACAAATGTAAAAAGTAAAACAAAATTTCTTATGTATCCTAGATTTGTTCAATGCTTTTTGGATAAGAAAAAGAATTTGCTAAAGAAGCATAAAGAAATTTTTCCTACTCCTAGCCTGCAACAAAAGGTTTTTCAAAATATGGCTATGGCTAGTAGATTTTTTAATGGGATAGAGATACCTCTCTTTCCTGAGATGCTACAACATGATGAGGATGAAGGGTCAGTAAACCCAACTGATCCCCAACACACATCCATTGTCATTCCTGAAAGAACACAAATATCCCCAATCACCACAACTTATCAAAGAAGATCCAGAAAGGAGACTATGGTAGCTCAGCCTAGTCATCCTACTTCAACCTTTGAAGCAGATGAGCATCCTGATTTAGGAGTACATCCTAGTCCAACTAGGGTGGAAACTCAATCAATGCCCCTTGATTCACCTCTCCTAGCAGGTAACACAACTAGAAGTGATGAGGGCAGAGATAAACTAACTGAATTGACGGATCTTTGTACAAAATTGTCTGAAAAAGTGGAAACTTTGGAAGATGATTTGAAAAGTCACAAGACCAATTTTGCCAAGGTTTGCACTAAGTTGACTCTTAAGGTGAAGAAGCTGGAAGCTCAACTTAAAAGGAAAAGAACAATGCTGGTGATAGAGGATGATTCTTCAGATAATGATGGTGATGATTCTCCCAAACAGGGGAGGAAATCAAGGAAGTTTGGAACTCAGGGGAGGAACACAGAATTTGAAGAAGGTACTAGTGGGCATTTGGATGAAGAACAAGGTACTGATGGTGGTAATGATACTGATATGGGAAAAGAAAGTGGTACTGCTGAACAAGGACAAGGTACTGCTAATGTAGTAGAAGAAACAGTACAAACTGTTGAGCCAGAACAAGAAGCAGTACAAACTGCCAAGGATAAGGGTAAAGAAATTCTTATTGAAGAAAGTGAGCCACAAAAGAAAAAGGTCAAGTCAAGAACTCGGATGCTGATAGACTATGATTCAGAAGTAGCAAAGAAACTTCAAATGGATGAAGAAGCAAAAGAACAGATGCAAATAGATCTTGATGCAGAGTTAGCAAAGAAAATGTCTGAAGCAGAAGTGATTAATTTTATGGAAGAAAGAAGGTTAGAAAAGATAGCTTCAGATGAGCAGATTACTCAAGAAACCTTTGATGAACAACTTCAATACTTATTATACTCAGATCCAATTGTGAGAGCACAAGGAGTGCAGCTTCTTAAAGATGAGAGTTTGAGCTCAGAAGAAAAGTCAGCAAAGCTTACTGAATTCATTTTGAAGAAGAATAAAGAAGTTGCTTGGAGCAATCTTATGCAGAGGATAAGAGAAAGACAAAGTAGAGGTTACAAAAAGAAGATGCCTACTTATAAAGAACATATCAGCTTCATGAAGAGTTATTTGAAAAATCAAGCATTGTGGAAGCAGAGTTACTTTAAAGGAAGATCTGATGCTGAAATTGAACAAGCTTACTATTCAGCTTATGCAAGACTCAACAAGCCAATTTCAAAGGATTTCACAATTGATACAAGGCATGATAAAGGAAAGAAAAGGGAAGCAGAGATGTTAGAATCTGATACAGCAAAGCAACAAAAGACTGAACCTAAGGGATTAACTGATGAGCAAATCAAGAGTATGATTGTGGTAGTTCCTGAATCCACAAACATCAATCCAATACAAACAAAACACCCTATTGTAGATTGGGAAGTATTCACAGAATGTGGAATGAAAGGGTGGAAGATCATGAGAACTAGTGGAATATCTGAGAGATACAGATTATTTGAAGATTTGCTTAAGGGTTTTGATAGGGAAGATCTTAATCAGTTATGGAACTTAGTACAAGACAGGTTCAGAGTTGCAGATCCAAGTGAAGATAAAGATAAAGAACTATGGGTACAGCTGAAGAGAATTTATGAACCAGATGGTGGAGAAGCTATATGGAGATTTCAAGCAGTGATCAAGGATGTCTCATGGAAGCTTTTTGACATATGTGGTGTACACAGAATTTCTACTAAGGATGGGATAGAAATATATATGCTGGTTGAGAAAGACTATCCTCTGAAAATAGCCGTGTTAGTTACTTTAGTGCATTTAAAACTGGAGGTTGAAGCAGATTCAGACATGGCTGATATGTTAATAAAAAGAAATTTTTATCTTGCTGAACAGAAGAAAACCCAGACAAAGAGAATTACTTGATGATGTTTGGAAGAATCCCCCCATCATGAAGATGATGTTTAATTCGAAGAAACTTAGTGATTTGGAGAGAAATCATAAGTTTAGGGGAGGATTGTTAGGAATTAAACTAACAGTTAGTACTGTTAGCACATAAGTTAGTACTGCTGAAGATACAGAAGACAAGACTGACAGTACTAAGTCAGTTAGTACTGCTCATATTAGAAGATTAGTACTGCTTATGATTTTTGTAAACGTGTAATAGATAATTATAGAAAGGATTTTGTAGATATCCTTATTGATATAGATTATAGTTATCTTGTACAGGAATCCTTGGTCTACAAAAGGATCTCCTATGTTAGGTTATACAGATGAGTTTTTTGTGAAGATTCAAGGTTGTAAACCCTAGTACTAGCAAGAGTACTCGTATTATTGATATAATAATATTGAATCGTTTTGGTTAAACAATTGTCTCTTGTTCATATACATAAACATTGTTTCATTCATTGATCATACATACAAATAATCTTCTAAGTGTTAACTAGTAAATTCCGCGTGCTAGTTAATATTACTCAAAGTATCTATCTAACACAAGGCGTGTGTTTAGATCCGATCACTTTCTCTCTCCGGCGACCAGACATGACCAAAGTGCCACAGTCGATGACCGTTTTTTTTTTCTTTTTTTTTAAACTCAAACATTTAAAAAAAAAAAAAAAAAAAAAAAAAACCTTAAAATTCATTAATAATAAAAACATTACAATACTAAATTAAAAATACGATAGCGATTACAAACGTAAACTAATCATCTAAATTGTAGCGATCTTTGATTTCTGCCTTAAGCTGCCTAAGATGATTTTGGTGATTTTCGGGCAAAGTTGGGTCGATTTTTGAGTAGTAGAAGATCAAATCTTGGTTCTTGTTTGATTTTTCCATGATTTCGACTTGTTTTCGTTGGAGTTTTATTTTCTCTCTTTTCATGGCCAGTTCTTCTTGCTTCATCTTCAGATACTCATCTTCAATGACCTTTTTTTTCCCCTCTTTTGACGGCTTCGATTTGAAGAAGTTCTTAGTTAGCGAAGCTACAAACGATTGTGGTGGATCACGAGAGGAGGACGATGATTACTTCCTGGTTGCGTCACGACCTTCTGGTCGTGATTCTCTAGTATCGTCTTCATCTTCAGAATCATCGACGTCTTGAAAATTCAAGGGACCTTGTGTTGACCCCGAGGTTGTTGTAGAGCCCTTTGTTTTCTTCCGACTATTCGTTCGGATAGCATCCCCCTCCGTCTTCCAAGCATCATGATGCCTCAAGATTTTCTAACATTCCTCCAAGTTGAAATCATGACCGTAAATCAAACGGTATTCTCTCAAAGCTTTCTCCCTATCATCAACATCATTCTCACCACTACCATGGTTAAGCTTGATATTATCCATGATAGCAGCAAAATTTCCAACCCTACTCCGAATCCGATTCTTCCATTTTGTGGTGATAGAGTCGTATGTTCTTTGTGAATAGGTTTCATTTTGAAAATACGCTATCACCTTCTGCCAAAAGCGGTGCCTGTTCATAGCATTTCCTCGCTGGGAATTTTCAGACACATAAACCCAAAGCTTTACAAAGTGCGATCTCTTCCGCCTTTGTCCATGGTGCCTGTTTTTTGGACGGTTCGACCTTCTTGCCTTTGTCCTTCGCCTTTGTAGCACGTCGCGAAGCAGTCCTTGGTTTGATGGGTGATGTCTCTTCGACATCCTCATCGTCTTCAACAGGGAAAGAACCATGGTAAGAACCCGAACCTTGCCCCATCGACGCATCTTGATTCGGGTATTGTTGCGTCGAATGGTCTGGCATAAAATCCTCCAAATCCATATAGGGATTAACATTTTGAAGCGGGGAATAATCTTCATACGGTTGAGGAGATTGCAAGAAATCCATGTTAGGCCGATACGACGACCCACTTGGTTCTTGGTGATAATCCGTATTCGGACGATACGGTGGAACATATGGACGATTAAGGTAAAACATGTTTTGATTTTGGTTGGGTTGTGGTAGTCGTGATGAATATTCAAAAGAGGGTGCACGAAATCGAATACCCCGTTGTTGTGGTGGTGTTATGCCGGTTAGTTCGAAGTTATTTTCCGGCGAGAAATTCAAATTCGGGGCATTTTATGGTAGTCGGGATCGTCGGTCTTTTGATGTGTAAGTGTTTTTCTTTGACATGATTAGAAGTTGTTTATGGATGAGAAGTTGAATATGGATGAGAAGTTGTTTGAATTGTGTTTGAAATTGTGTGTTTGAGGTTGGTATTTATAAGGTTGAAAAAGTTTGTTGTTGTTTTTGTTGTTTGTTTTTTTTTGTTTTTTTTTTTTTTTTTTTTTAAATTGCAACGTTCGGATTGATTTGGAAGGAGTTAAAACTCGGTCGATTTGTAGACCGATGTTTGTGTTTGAGTTTGAGCGACCGATATGCGACCTTGAAGCCACATCCCACTCGACCGATTTACATATCGGTCGCTTGTTCGGGTCGACTTTGATTGACGGACCGAGTTTTTCCGATCGAATGTACGTAGCCTAATAGGTTGTAAAAAAGATCACCTAAAATATTTATCTCTGTTTTAATATTATTGTTCGCATTTCTTTTTTTCTTTTTCTTTTTCCCCCTAAAATAGTTGTGTATGCCTAAATATGAAAGTTAAAATTGTTTAATTTATCTTAATACCTCTAATCAAAATTATTATTTATAAAGTTAAATAAAATCATTAATTAATAGGTAAATGGTAAATTGTCTTCTACTATATTCTACAAAAATCAAAGCATTATTTTTTTTAAACTTTTTTTTGGACATTGATTTTAGGACCGATGGAGTATTTTAAAACACTTGTCTTATGATACTTATAATGCACAAAACCCTTTTTCAATATTAATAACATTAAAGGGTATTTCTTTTTCACTTAATGAGTGACCTTAAACCTTTGTTTACTCTTATTGAGGAGGTCCAAAAAAAAAACTTATCTCTCTCAATTAAGAGGCTAAAATAAATATGTCTTCATACCAATTAATTTAAGAAACGGCCCATAAGACATCTCTTCTTTAACGTAAATTAAGTAATACAAGTAATAAAGCTAAAGATACAACACCTCTTCTTAAGATTAAATTAAAGAATACAATAATAAAGGTAAAGGTGCAAAATCTCTTCTTAAACTTAAGTATATACAACAAACTAAACTATTAGTACACATTTAATACAGCAAATATTTAACCACTTGAATTTTCAACCGTTTATTTAATGTAAAAAATCAGGCCCTACATAAAAGGTAAACACGTTATTATACTTATTGTAATAACTAATCAAACACAAAAACATATACAATTAATAACTTTTCTTTTTATCGTCGTATACATGGTTTTTAAAACTGAATCGGACAATGGACTGGTTTTCCAAATGGTTCCTGGTTTTTGGTGGGGTTTTTGTGGTTTTGTCCAGTTCAGTCGGGCAGTTCCGGACCAACGAGGTTCTTGATTGAACTGGCCGGTAAGGTTTTCAAAACAATAGTCATATATGTCTCATTTCCCATATTCATGTTTTTTTTCATTAAACGCCTCTTGTTATATTTATAATCGTAAGAAATAATGGACGCGGTACCTCTTAATTCTATAATATTATTATTATTTTTCACCAAAATTTATAATCAAATACATTACTCATGGAAAATTTTAGTTACATAATATACGCCGTCGCAATCACGCAATGTACAAATACTCTATTATGTCTTATGAAAGTCAAAGAAAAGGAAAAACATACTTTCCTTTCCCAACAAAAAATACATGGAGTATCATTATTATACTTTTCAAAATAATTCTCTCACTGAAAATGTTACTTTTAGTTGTTTATGTTGCAATATTACCCTTAATAAATATTATTATTCACTAAAATAAATTGAAACCATTAATTCTTAATGAAAGAGTAAAATTATCATTTTGTGACTTTTCATAAGTAAAGTTGTGAAAGTTGATTTTTTTTTTTTTTTTTTTTTTTTTTTTTTTTTTAAATTGTGTGTTTTTTTAACGAAAATATTTATTAGTATTGCTACTTTCACACATATTTCAAAAATAAAAAGTTTTACATGTACAATAGGCAAATAAATATGGATAGCGGAAGAAACAACAGAGAAGATATAGCACAATGTGATTGGTGCAACTTACATATTACATGTTCGTGTGAAAGTTTTTAAATGTGTGTGAAACTGTTGATCAGTTGATGTATCATTTTTGATAATTTATACACGTTTGAATTTGACAAAACCATAAGCCTATTATTTGGCCAAAAAGATAATCTAATTAAGTTTTAAGTAGTCACCACGCTCAAGGGCCGCAAATACTCAAATGTGTTGCTTTTGAGTTGTTTGATTTCTCGTTTTACTTTTTAATTCCAAAAACAACATAGTTCTAAGTAGTCAACTTTTCATAGTTTTTTAGTTTTACAAAACACGGTGGTGTAACACATACGAGTAAGTGTAAGACTACATAATTTCCCGTAGGTATTACTTTATTATTAATCATTATTTATAATGGTAAAACCTTAATACCCTAAACCCACAAACCGGGCTTAGGCCTATTTATTCTCTAATACTCCCCTGCAGGCCGAGCGGCGAAATCACGAAAACTCGGACTGGAGTAGTAACTAGACAAGAAAAAAACATAATAAAAACATAACTTTAGTCGACTCGTAACAAAACCGTACCAACGGTCGACTTTTGTCGACTGGTACCAACGGTCGGCTAACTCGACTGGTAACACAACCGTACCAACGGTCGACTTTAGGGACTGATACCAACGGTCAACTTTAGTCGACTGGTAACAAAGCCGTACGAACAATCAACTAACTAACAAACAATAAAACAACTATAATTTTTTTTCAACAATAAAACAAAAACATAAACATGACTCTCGATATTCTTAATCCTACGCGACATGGTGTCTTAATGAACCGGTATTGTGTAGCAACCTGTAGAATTCCCTAGTCATGAGTGAACGTTAATCTAGTATTAACCCATCATTACTGTTCACTTAACCGTTTTTACGAGCAAAATTTGAAAATTTTGTTTATTACACTTCTATTCAAAAACATTGTTACGTGATACACGATACTTTGGAATGAGCTCACACGCGTACCACGAAAGTCCGATACACAAATAAACACTAAACGGATCACAAACTCATATTTCTCGGCCCAACATAATCCTAAGCCTATTACTATTCAAATCCATAATCAATTCCAGCCCATTTTTCATTTTCTTTTTCGATCCAACATACCCTTACTTAACCTCGATATTTTATTAATTCGACACACAACCTACACTTTATTTTACATGGCTCGATTCTCTACATTCCTAAGATTCAGGAATGACAAACCTTTTCACTTAGTTCGAACATTTGCTATAAAAACGAGACTCAAAGTAAACGATTGTCGACACTATCACAAGTTCATCCAAGCTTAACCAAACTCGACTAAACTTGTTTTCACCTAATACATTTCATTTTTCCCTGTCGAATACAAGTTCACGAACTCATTTACATCATCTCTAAATCAATTGGTCACGTTAGCATGTTATTTGGACCTTTTAAACATATCGATTATATATATATGTGTTCCCACTTGATCCTAAACCAAAACACAAACACAACCACCCTTTCCTAATATCTAAACACTCGGGTACTATCTAAATTTTATTCTCTAAATCTTATCCCCTGCCACAAATCGAATATAAGATCAACTTGTGCTTATTATACTATATAATCGATATACTATGCATACACATGCTTATACGTACAAACTCACGTTCACTTATTCACATATTCTCTCATTCACACTTACATGTTTTTCTAAGTATACCCTCCTGGCAAATCCATTCGAGGAAAACAAGGCAACATTCTAGTCGTTCGAACTATTTTTCCAAACGTGCAAGTGTTAATCTCGATTCTTTTGGTGATAATCTAGCGTGTAACGTGCATATCATCCATTTCCTAGTTCAAATCAACGAGTTCCTCACCACTATTCTAGGCGTTGTAAGTCGTTCACACTCATTTCCCATACTTATGATTTTTCATACGTTCATGCATAATTTTATCTCATACGACATCATCACCTAGCTTTCTATTAATATTTACAAGCATTCGTTATTCATTTTTGTTCATATTCGACCTCCTGTTTGATGGATGGCTAGAGAAATAATTTCTATAATCACTCGACACTTATATCATCATATGAACACTTATCGAGACTCTTTTTGAACTCACTTGATCGAACATATTATAAGTCATTTACTTATTTTTGGACTTGTTCATTCGACTAGGAAAAATGACCCGTTAAATTGTATTTTTACACGTAACCTATGGATTAAAATGCACGAACTATTTTTCCATAAGCCCTACTAATAAGCTGTCCAAATAAGCTCACATAATAAGCTATTAAAAGACCTTATTGAACTTCAAACTAAATCACCATTCGAACCAGTTTTTAACTAACTAAATATATACGAGTGGGCTTTTAGCCCATTAAGCACCCAATAAGCAATCACGATAAGCACATGATATAATTAGTTTGAATATATTTTCATGACCCTAAAATAAGCCCAAAACCATGCCCAAACTCGCTTGAAACCCCTCGGATCGTAAACGCTTATTGGGCTTTGTATTTGACACGTTAAAGCCCAATAAGCTATAAATAAACTCTTTTATTGAATAAGCAGTTTTTATGAACTTGAATAAGCTGTATGAAGCTTATAAAACCCTCGTAAATTTATTTATATAAGTTTTGTAACTTTTGGACTTGAAATGCAAAACATTTTACTATTAGGGTTAAAATTGTAACTTTCGGATAAATAGTTGCTAAACTGTCATTTTTATAAATCATGGGTAGGAAGGGTTAAAACAGTAAATAGAAACCATAAAATCTCACATTGGAACATGTTGGACTAAATATGTAAATATTTCCTAACGAAGGACTAACGGTGCAAATGTTTCACCGTTAGGGTTAAAAGTGTAAATTTCGTATAATTTCAAGGATCAACTAGTAAACTAATTTTATATACATTTACATGAATTGTTTTATGCATATTCATTTGTAAGCAGTCCGTTTTACAATTCGTAATCGTTATTTAACAAACGTTACGTTTATGTTTATATAAGGTAATTTTTAACAAATAAGCGTAACTTATCATCCACCAACTTTTGAAGAGACGATATTTACGGAATCAATAAACATAAAAACATGATAATATTATATATAATATTATTTTTGAACTTTAAGCATATCATTCATATTCATCACGAACCAAATTCGTTATCCGATATTCTTTCACAATCATTATTCATATCAAGTCAATCTTAAACCATCGAAATCTCAGACTTCCCTATTATTCAGGTCGTGTGTTGGAGCCGTTCCTGTGATACTTTTAACATAACATTACTTTGACCTTTACAGCTAAGGTGAGATTCATAGCCCCTACTTTTATACGTTTTGATTTACTTTTGGGGGAGATACATGCTCAACTATATTTACTTTCACCAGCACTCTAAAAACTTTCACGGTTCACCGTGAGTCATAGCCCCACTCTTACTATTTTATATTCATTTTAAACTATTTGGAGGAGATACATGCTTAGAAACACTATACTCGTTTATCAAATACATGAATTGCATTGTGATGCAAGTACTCAAACATTATACTTTTATGATACGATACGCTTTTATACTTGTCTTTGGGAATTGGCACCCAGTAATCTTTGGGAATATGCTCCCAATATGTGCAGTTTAGTGACTAATAGTATTCTTTGGGAAGAGGCACCCAGTATGTGTAGTTTATGCATAAGGCTCTTTTATGTGATTTTATTTAAGTAATCGTATACACATCTATACTACTCATACGTTAGCAGTGGATTGTAAACACACAGGTTACAAGTCTTGTATGGGCGGGGCTTGGGACCGAGTGGATTTACAATGCCTTTGCTGTGAAATCTTTATTCAAATGCTTTACAGTTAAACTAAACTCTATGAACTCACCAACCGTTGGTTGACACTTTTTAGTATGTTTATCTCAGGTTAATAAGGCGATAGTGGATGCATGAATCTTAGAGTCAATTGCATACTTGGAGACTTATACCATTATCTTTACCATTCGATACATCTTGAAAACATCTATGTAATCTTATACTTTGGATCTCTTGTTTTAACTCTAATTTAAATAATTCGAATGATAACATTTCAAAACGTCTCATTTAGAGGTCATTTTCTATACCTTGATCTATATTATGAAGTAATACCCTTTTGACACTATCGTTCCACTGCGGTAATTTAGGGGTGTTACATATTGATCCTTGAGGAACGTAAGATCTTCAAACATATTGTGATACCCAACTTCTATCATGTGGAACCCACCGATGTTAGGAAGCAACAAGGCAGCTTTGGAGATGATATGGCAAAGCATATACAGAGGATGGAAAAAGAAACAGATCCTAGGAACAAGAGTCATCGAGGCCCAAAACTGTTGAAGATTTAACTCTGCCACACAATTTTAGTAACCAATCAATAAGCCACTTGACTTTTAACACAAAGAATTAAGGGAATATTGCATTCGGTGGGGAGAAAATATTTGCAGATAAAAGGACACTTTTCACGCAGAGGATAAGGGTAGAAAAGAAAATTGAGGATAGGGTTTGACGGGGAGGCGGCTCAACGTAGCCACCTAGGTCTGAGGATCATACCCGCTTCGATACCATGTTAAACTACATAAAACCCCGTAGGTATTACTTTATTATTAACCATTATTTATAATGGTAAAACCCTAATACCCTAAACCCACAAACCGGGCTTAGGCCTATTTATTCTCTAATAGTAAGTTCATTTTTAAATTGCCTTTCAGAAATTAGATCCTAGTTTACTTTTTAAATTGCATATTCTCCTCTCACGCTACTCCTTAAACCAGATAACGGGATTCGGCCTATTGCAGTAGGCACTATTTGGAGACGTTTGGTTTCTAAGGTTGCTATGAAAGGTGTGGGTAAAGAAATGTCGAAGTACCTTAGTGATTTTCAGTTTGGAGTCAGAGTGTTGGGTGGCGCTGAAGCTATTCTACATAGCGCCAACAGGGCGTTGAGTAAATATCACAATGATGGGTCTCTTGCAATGCTTACAGTGGATTTCTCGAATGCATTTAACCTTGTGGAAAGATCTGCATTACTCTACGAGGTTAGGGTGAGGTGTCCATCTATTTCTTTGTGGGTGGATTTCTTATATGGGCAGGCAACGAGATTGTATATAGGAGACACACATATCTGGTCTGCAACTGGGGTGCAACAAGGAGACCCGTTGGGACCTCTTCTTTTCGCTCTTGTATTGCACCCGCTAGTACATAAGATCCGATACAATTGCAAACTTCTTCTTCATGCTTGGTATCTTGATAATGGGACAGTTATTGGAGATGCAGAAGAGGTGGCCAAGGTGTTAGACATTATAAGGGCGATTGGTCCAAGTTTGGGTCTTGAACTTAATATCAATAAAACGGAGATATTTTTGCCCTCGTGTAATGGTATGAAGCTTCGTGAGGGTTTATTCCCTGTTGATATTCGAAGGCCGTCATTGGGTGTGAAGCTTCTTGGGGGAGCTGTTAGTAGAGACGCGGATTTTATTAGTAGGTTAGCTATGAGACGAGCTATGAATGCTGTTGATTTGATGAGTCTTCTTCCACAGTTACGTGACCCGCTGATTGAGTTCCTTTTGCTTCGATCATGTATGGGTATTGCGAAACTTTTTTTTGGTTTAAGGATTTGTCAACCTGTACACATAGAGGAAGCGGCCTTGTTCTTTGACAAAAGGTTGCGTGGGTCGATTGAGAACATAGTGGTTTGTGGAGGGCCTTTTTTGGAGACTTACAAATGACGACTCGCTTCTTTACCCATTCGATTTGTACTCAGCAAAAGTGGTTTCCTCTTATACTTTTGTGGCCTCGCGGGCTCAATCTTGGGTGCTACAAGACCACATCTTACGGGACAGTGGCATATGTGGTATGGATGCTGACTATGTTTTTGCTTAGGCTTGTCTTCGTGATACGATTCCAAGCTTTGATTTTAGTGGTTTTACTAATAAGGACACCGCCCTCTCAAAACCCCAACAAACATTGGCGAGTGCACTTTTTAGTGAATTTGTCAAGGATATGGAAGTTCACTTTGACATGACTGTGAGACAGAAAGCAGTTTTTGAGTGTCTACGGGCTCCACATGACCAGGATTTTCTACTAGCTATCCCCATAGACGGGCTAGGTCAACATATGTCACCGGTGGAATATCATACTATCCTTAAGTATCGCCTTATGATTCCTTTATTTTCGGTTAATGAGATATGTCCAATTTGTCGCAAGGCATGCTTGGATTCTTTTGGGGAACATGTGGTTCACTGCAAAGAGCTCCCTGGCTTCAAGTACAGACACGATATGGTTAGGGATGTCCTTTTTGACGTTTGTAAGCGTGCTGAGATCTCCACCAAGAAAGAAGCACATGTGAACTTTTTGACTAACCCGTTGGATGGAAGATCCACACTTAGACCGGCAGACGTTTTGGTGTTTGGATGGGTTGGAGGGAAACATGCGTGTGTGGATCTAACCGGGGTTTCTCCTCTTGTGGGTTTGAGTAGCCGGGGTTTTACAGTAGGACAGGCTGCCTTGAAAGCCGCCTCGTACAGAGTGGCAAAACACGAGAAAGCGTGCATTGAAAATCAACATGTTTTTATTCCTTTCGCGTTTGATACTTTTGGTTTCCTTGTACCTGAGGCAGTGGAGTTCATCAACAGAGTCCAACGTGTTATGCATAGTAATGTTATGACACCTAGATCCACAGATGTAGTTTTCATAATAATAAGTTTTGCAATCCAAAAAGGGCTAGCGATATAGCTTGTTAGCCGTTTGCCTTCCACCTTTATGTAAATCTAAACGTTAATTCTTAATGAAATAAGATAGTGAATGATATTAGGTGGAAAAAAAAATTGAAAAGGACTTTTGTATATTTAACAACTACAAGTAATTATCGGGTCTCAAAATTAATATCTATTTTTAAAAAAATAAAACCTTGTCGAAATATTCAGTTGTTACACCATTTATGGGTTGAGAATAATCTTTACATCTTAGAAACCTTTTTAACTTGTTGTAATATGAAAGCATACTATTATTTTTGGGGCTTTTCGTAGTAGATGCTCTTTAGCTTATACTCGTATAATTTTGCCTGTAGCTTTTTAATGTTTTATAGACACTGTGGGCCAGGTACGGGTGAGGCCCGTGTAAACCGGCCTCGATGTCTTTAACACGTTCCCCCTGAGTTCACGTCACACATATTTTTAATTTTGTTAGTGTTTTGCATTTGCATCATTTTTAAATAGGGACTACTAGTTATTAAATAGTTATAGATAGAAACAGTTGTAAATATCAATAAAATATCACAGTGGTGTTGTTCGAACATCGTATTAAACAATCATATGGATAATAATATAAAGAAAGTACTTTCGGGATGTACTTTCACAATGTTATAGAAGGCCCCCCTATGATGTCTAATCATAGGGGATATTCCCTTTGTCCCATTTGACTTTCAGTATAACACAGTTTTCTGTCAGTTTCTGTTCCGTATTTCTGACAGTTTTAAGCGTTTGACTTATTAAACTTTATATTTTCTGTTCCGCATTTTCAGGTTTATAGTTTTTTGATATAAAAAAAATTATAAAAATATAAAAAAAATAAAAAAATAATAAAAAAAAGTCAAAAAAACAAGGGGGCTTGTATAACATTTTTTGGGGGGGCTTGGATAACATGTGCATAATAATATAAAGAAAGTACTTTCACAATCTGATATTGTTGAACTTACAATACCACGCACACACGTTCGCGTTGGTGGGGGTGATTGTGTAGCTAAAATAAGTTATCTTCAGAATAAATGTAAAATTTTGTCGCCGTTTCGTGAAATTAAGCTCCTTAAGAGGAAGATTTCATTTGCTTTCTGTTTAGTAGAACGAAGTTGATTCATGGTCATCGGGATCTTTATGTTGAAAGAGAACTTAACCTGAAGAGTTATTAGTTTTCCAGGTCAGAAAATAAAGTAAATAACTCAGGTGGACAAGAGGTGAACCTTTCAGCTGAGGAGTCAACTATACTTTTAAAAAAATAGCCTATTGAGGAGACGATCGTAACCTCTTAGCTCAAAAATGGAAAGCAAATTCTTTTTTTTTCAGGTTTTTCATAGCTTTCCAAACGCCCAGCTTTCTTTTTGGGTTCCAAACGGCAGAAACTACAAAAATCTTTTGATCGTTGAATGTTGTAACTTAAAATATGTAAATCCTAATATTCCCTTAATGATTAAAATCAAGTAAAATTGTATCATAAAGCTTTAGTAAGCTTCACTTAATCAATGCGTTTAACATGCACATTTTGCCACCTATTTTTGGCACGTTATTTAATACAAAACATCCCACGAGTCATAAATATATCATCAAATCATCATCCTATTTATATAAATCCAAATACTTTACTGGTTTAATTACACTAAAAGCTTATATATCTACATCAACACGTAAAGATTGACTTGACAATTTGACTAGTTTTAGTTAGAGGTGATCCACTCCTATCAATAAAAATGTATGGTTATGCACTCACATTTTTTGGCCCCAAATACCAAACCCATTGCCCTTTTGATTTTTGTTTTATTTCATGTTTCTTAGTTACTTTTCTTTAATAAAAAAAAGTGTTAACAAATATTAAAATAGGATAATGAATGGAGATGTATGCATAGGACCCAACGACCCATTAACCACTATAGTTCCATGCCCATGTCTTAAAATCACTGAAATCTACATCTTAAATCACAAGCATTGAAGGTTTTACGACATATATTAAAAGTGGTATACTGGTATCTTTTAGACCGAGTGTAGTGTCATGAGTGATGGTGCTTGACCGCGAAAGCGTAGTTAGGTGACAAAAGAGAGATTTGGTGGTTGTGACCACTGATCACTTTGAAAATTTTGTGAGCGTTTTACGTGTATGTTTAGCGTCTTATAGGTAAATGATGAGGGGTGAGTAATTTTTTTTTTTTTTTAGAAAGGCAACAGAAAGTTAATTAAATTTTTATTTTTATTTTTTTATTTTTAGAAAGGCAACATATATTACGGGAAACAAACAAGGGAACAAAATACACAAGAAATGGCATCCCACTCTTCAACAAGCTAGTTAAAAAGAAAGGGACCCAAGAAAAAGAGAATACGCCACAAAGGTGCATACATACAACACAATTTAGAAACTAAATGGCAAAGTACCTAAATCCAAATTATAGGCACAAATACTACCAACCTGACAAACACATAACAATTAATCTATTGCCCACCACCACTAAACTAATACGTATAATACGTATAGTGGTAAAAATGAGGGGTGAGTAATTGTTGGAGTATAAGAATAAAGGTGGTGCTAAAGTGAACGATGTGACGCTGACGTGCAGACGTTATTAACCGCCACCATTACATCTAGCCAATGTTACAAAGTACTCCGTAATAGGTTTTGAACAAAAGAAACTGAAAGTGAAAGAATGGGTATCATTGCAGAAATGTTAAAAGTTATATACATGTGTGTGTATATTATGATGTCTTACCTATGATAATAAAAGGAATATGTCTTTAAATTGATGGTGTCATATTATGTCACAATCTCAATTCAGTACATCGTTTATAACATTTTTTAACTAACATATTCGGGATGTTGACTTAAATTACATGTTTTGGCTATCTAAATGACTTGGCGATAATGTCTTTTGACTGCAATGACCGACCATGAAAACTATTGATGTCAAATAGACTACGAAACCATTGTAGACGAGTTCAAATTGCATTCTGATAGCATACATCGTGAACGTTGATTATTCTAATTACGGATTAAACAAGTCAAGACACTAAAAATTACTATAAAACTATAAATATATATATTTAGTAGCCTTTACTACCAAAAGTTACTACCATTATTATTCTTATTATTTTTTATATATAGACAAGCAAACACGCTACATCGTAAATATGTCTCACACTTGTCTCAATTAAGCCTTAAGACTTGAATTTAGTTAGGCCATTGCCAGAGGTGGAGCCAGAAAATTATGATCGAGGGGGCAAACTTTGATAATTTTTAAAAACTACACTACAAATCGGTTCGTTAGGACAGCAAATTACAAAAAAAGACAGATACTTAAAAAAATTTACACTACAATTTTTTTCGCTAAAAGGGCACGTGCCCACCCTGCCCCCCTCCAGTCTCCGCGTCTAGCCAGTGCCAATTGGTAAGTTAAAACCATTTTATGGAATTAGATTAAGCGTTGTCATGTATTTACAGCTTGAGGTTACAATAAGCAGTTTAGGAATACACCAACACCACAACACATTTGTTTTAGATTTTATAAATAACATGTGTACAATTCAAGAACCACATTTGTAAGTGTTTTTTATATGGACATTAGACATAATCCTATCATAAACCCATCGTGTAATCATAATTGGACTGGAACATATTCCACTAATCCACGAGAGAAAGCGACTACTCTTAACTCAGCACCATGAGGGGCCTTTTGCTATTTGCCAGTCACTTTCTTTCCTTTTTCCGCATTCTTTGGTGTCAAAATCCATCAGTTTCATGTCACATTGGAACCTTTCACGTGGGATATATGATTAGGAACTTCCAAAGTACTTGGTTACGTCGTGGCTATCTTCTGATAACTACATATAGCTCACGTTTTAAAGGGTTTTAGCATCAAGTATACATTAGGCCGAATAATATTGTCGTTATCTTATTGTAACAACTTTGTATACAAGAATAGATTAGTGTGTCCGCTTTTGTTAGATCCTGTAAAGTCGTCCAAATGGGCTCAATAGAAATGAGCCGATATCCAATATCTCAAGTATTTTGGCATCCATGCTTTGCCTAACAGGATATAGATTTGGCTTTTAGCAAGGCTTCAACTCTAACCAATCATGGTTTAGTTTTGATCTTAACCCTGGTTCTCAACTACAATATGATGGATCTAATATCAGGCAAACCAGACGATATTCGCCCTAATCTAGTCCTTGGTGAGCCTGACCCAACCTTTTTATTTTCCTCTTAGCTTATCAAGCCTGAACCCACTTGAAGAACTCGAGGCTGTACATGATTAGAAAACGCTTCTATGAGGGTTGTTGGGAACCTGGGATTGCTTATTTTTTTCCTACTAATACTTAAGTAGCTTAAAAAGCAGTTCATGGATAGTTTTAAGATTTGTTCACGCTGTAATCCCAAACACACCCTAATGTAAATTCTGATCAAGTGCTCATACATGGAAAACATCAATGTCTAATCAAACCTTACACTTTAGTTAGGACTAACGGTCGACTCTGGAACATAAATACCTACAATAAGATAATTTTTAAACAAATTTATAACTGAAACTAAAATATTATACATAGCCGGATAGTATCAAGTTGATTACACCACAAGGTACACTTAAAGGAAATCTAAATGGTGCCATATACAAAGGACTCAAATATACTAAAAATCTACAACAATTACATTAACATCCATGTTGAGGGGTACAGGAACAAAAAAAAAGATGAAATTCATTGACGTCTAAATGAATATAAACAATATAACTGAAGCTAATGCACAAAAACAGGTGCTTTTTGAATCTCAACTTGAAAAGAACAAAAGAAGGCCGATGGAATTAATCAAAAGGTTGTGCACCTCATCTTTATCTAACACAAGTTTTCTTCCGACACCGTGCGTGCATTTCTGCATTAGGAGCTTGGCCAAAGGGAGCTGAGCTTAGCTGCAAGTTTCGCACTTTTGTAATCCTCTCTAAGCTGAATAAACCTGAATACCCAGAAAAGATCATTAAGAAAGTAAACAGGAGCACATGATATAATTATTTAATGACTGCTAAAATTAGAGGGATTGTGGTTGGGACAGATCATATGGAATGCAGTGATAGAAAAAGAAGAGATGCCGGGTATGGTCTCATCCCGTGATTCCCATCTCTTACTACTTCGGATAGTTGCAATTTTTGACATTTCTAGTAATTAATATATTATTTGGTCTTTAGGATGTAAGCCGTCTGATTACTCTATGTTTCATTTTGACGGACAATTTATAAGAGGGATATTATTACCTTTGGGCGTCTTTAAGTATGCTTGGTGTGCCTTCAAACAGACTCGACAAGCTTTCAGGGGCAACAATAAAAACATTGGCCATGCTGGAGATAAGAAAACGGATTGTCAGCATAGAATGCCAGTAAATAAGGTTTGCAAATGACGACAGGTGTCCCATATCTTTTCTACTACAGAAAAAACCTACTACTCCAATAATAATTATTGGATATACACTCTTGTTCTGATGTCGGTGCGACACATGTTTATTCTTTTTACATTAATTAAAAGATATGGAATGCAAGTTGCAAAACTTCCAGAAAGGAGGTCAGAAATGTCTGCAACTTACATGCTTAATGATTCAAATTTCTCGTCAACTGTAGGAGCATTGAAGCTTCGCACAAAATCCCCATATTCAGTGATGTCACGTTTCAACCTTAATCCTCCACTACAAAAAGAGAGGACATAGATGAGTTATTAGGCAGATATAACTATATAAGCATATCACATTTCAATAATTTTTAGGATAAGGTAAAACATGAATTCTACAAAATGTAGATTTTGTTTGTTTTCGTTTCATGTCACTGAATCTTCCCGATAACAATATTGAAATTCGAGATATTTTAAACAATGATGGTTATGTTCATAGGACACTAGTTTCAAGGGCATACTCATTGTGTAGGAAATACACTATCCTCTGTAAATTAATGTGATTACAAAGTGGCTTTAGATAAGAGAAGAAAGTTACCTTGGATTAAAAGTGTATTTCTGCTAGTGATTGCTTAGGCCTTTGTGCAAGCGGTTCCCCTGTATTGATAAAATTAATTAGTATCATCGAAGCATGTGACACTGAGATGGTAACATAAGTAAACAAGATGAAAAAAATGTGTCTTACCAATTCGGTTAGAAAAGCTTGCTTGTTAAGACCTTCAAGTGCGGTAAACGCTGCCTCAAGCACGCGGGAGAGATATGCCACAACTCTGTCAGACAAAAAAGTTCAGGATAAGAAATTGATAAGACCATTTCTAAAATGCTGCCGGAAAAAAAGAGTGAAACCTTATGCATGCGTTTGTAGGGCGATGATCAGGAACAATGCCATCATCTGGTGACTTATAGTCAGTAGCTTTTTGCTCAGCTGAAAGCAATCGTTCCACCTATATTAGAAAGGAAACACAGTTGATAAAAAAATTATATAAAAATGGGAAGAACACATAACAGTATTTCCGGAATTGCAAAAAGTTCATGACTGTACTTCAGAATGACATATACTCAAATGTTGATGCATACCTCGGCCATAACTGTCTCAATGCATTGTTGAAGTCCTTTATAGGCAGCACCTTCTGCACTGGACATAGCTGTTGCCATTTCTTCACATGAAGCAGCATGTGCACCATCCACTGGTAACAAAAGCCTTGAAATAGAGTTGGCAAAGTACTGCAAAATCAAAACATAATCCCACTTATAATCAAAGAACCATTCAGACTCTTCACACTAGTAACAAAGAAAATTGCAGATGTCCTAACTAGGGGTGACAATTTCGACACATTTATGGTTAAATATGGTGATTTTGGTTAAACCTTGTATCTAATGGGTCAAATAGACAAAAACTGAATAAAAAAACTAGCTAAACTGAAAACGAGTTGAGCAGGTTAAATGGGAAGTCGCCAAAGTTGTTCTTTTTACAAAATTGGAATATGGTGTCTTAGTAACACACGAACTTATAAAATGTAAGAAAAAAAGGAAGACGAAGGTGTTTTTACTTGCTGAACAATAGCAACACTGCTTCCACAACGTTGTACAGCAACCATGAAAGATCTGAAACTGCTTTCACCAGCTGCAGCAGCAGCTTCTGCCTACAAATCAACATCAGTATATCAAGACTGATTAGATTAATCCCTTTCAAAAAAAAATTAATATATAACTTTTTATTAAGATAGAGCTATTTTGTGTGAATTATAATGAGGCCTGAATAGAGGTTTACAGTGGAAGCGGCAGCAGCAGCCACTCTTCGACTAACACTAGTGCCTAACACAAATCTCCCCCTCAAAGCTGCAGTTTCCGTGAGACCATCTCTAGCTCTTTCAAGCCCTTCCGTTGTATATTGACTGACCTGAAACACAGAAAATATGGGGGAGTTAAAATGCATGCATACGATAAAGTCACAGAAGTTGCTAAAAAGTATAACTTACTTGGTCTAGAAGGCAAGTGAAGACAATTTTGACGTTCGCTGCAAGAGTAGCAGGCTGTACAATGATAAATGAATAAAATGTATAAGAACCTTCTGAAGTATCCAAAAGCGTAAGACAAGCATGTTATAATGAATACATATGCCACATCAGCAAGAGTGGTTGAAATATCAACCAAGGTTATATTCGGGGGCAAAATTGTCAACATTTCACAACCACAGTGTTTTTGAAGAATTTCCCAAGTATAATGATTGTTTCTGTACAGATGGTCGAAACATGACAAGGTAATATACCAAAGTTGCTATGTATCTCAAACATCATATTATAAATCACTTGCTAATACTAGATGAATTAAAACTAATATACCTGAGGTGAAAATAAAGTGCATCTTGTAATTGCTTCTTCATTCCAACGCACAAACTCTGTGACCACTGTAACAGATATCTGCTGGTGGGAAGATGATATTGAAGCACCTTTTGAACGTCCAATCGACCCTGTTGATTCTCCAGATAGCTGGCTCTCAGAAAGCAGTTCCTCCATCTGCATGGGCAAAATCCATGAAGCTATAGCAAGTGGGGTGGGAAGTGGAAATGTGTGTGTGTGTGTGGCTTAAAGAACCTTAGCTTTGTAGAGTTGTCTTAAAGAAGCTTGCTCATATTCGATGTACATATCTTTGTGATCAAGGAATAGAGATTCTGTTAGGCCTGTACCGGCAGCAAAAGGTATAATCAGCACAACTAGATGTAACTCATGGCCAAACATACAAAGGAAGTTGTGGCCAAACAGTTCTCATTTCTCATCAGGAAATCTACATCTCACAAACAAAACTCAATCTTCTCCCTGAACTAAGTGATAATTTCAATTGTTAGACCAATAAATAACGCGACAAAAGTGGTGAATAGAGTAATTACAAAAGCACTAGCATACAAATTTACAATGTTTCATTCAGATTATGTTTATCCCAAATCTAGTGTTGGTATATTCATCCATTTCTGGTTCAGCAAACAGCGAATAACTTGACTTTCACACGAGATTTAGGTTTTCCGTCCTGCGTGTCTTCTATATTCTTGCGAATGATCATATCGTTTCACATTATCTTGTAACCCAATATCCGATGGTTATGATTTGGATAATCAACTAAACAATGCAGGTGATTTCGGCCAATTACTATTAGATAATAACATGTTTAGCTTTTCAAGTTCCAATATCTCAAATTCTAGTTTTTTGATGTACATATATATAATTCCGAAGATTTGTCACTGAATTTGTAGTTGAACACTTGACCTACATTGTAAGCATAACCTTTTATGTTCTTGTAAGGTAATAGGAGTATTTTCACTTGGGGCCTGTTTCTGTCACTGCTGACTAAATTCGGTAAAACAGTCTTCTTCCATATAATACTATTATAATGCAAAACTAACTTCAATCCTTTAGTCATAATTTCATTATACAATAGCAAGCAATATTTTACCTTCAATATCCAAGTCACCACAACCCACGCTGCGTAGATCTTTGGCAAGTTCTTGTGTCTTGTCATATCCCACTGCTAACATTCTGAGGTACTGAAATCAATCCAAGTACAAAAGCGAAATTAATATTCAAAACTAAACAGATGAGTATCATTTTACGCAAACGAATGCACCGAATCACTGAACTTACTAGCAACAGACCACCTTCTGACATCGGAGGTGGGTTTACTAAAGATGGTTTCACCAATAGCTTCTCTAGAAGTTTAGGAACTCGGTCTTCCATTACTCGCTGTTACATCATCATCATCATCATCATTAGGTAAGTTATAATAGTAATTCAAAAATAAAAAAGTACAAAGAGATAACAATTATGATTTTTTCTGCATATACCTGTACCAAAATTGACATGACATCATTTGGAGAAGGAAATACAGCCATGATGGTAGCTGACTCTTTACGGACAGTATCTGCAAACCAGTTATGACAGGTGCAATTTATATGTAATGTTCATCCAGTTTTACCATCAAAATCTACTTAGAATGATGGAAACCTCTATACTAGTTATCTCTTTGTACAAAGAAGAGAGCGCTCGGGCAACGTTACTGGGACTAGGTAAGGAATCTTGGTCAGCAAGAACCAATCTTGAGTCTGCATTCATGACTTCGACATCGAACATTGGCCGTAAACCCACGTAATGTTGCATCGCACTGGTACCTCTGTTAAACTGAATAACATAGTAATATAGTAAGGCGCGCAGAGATCATTTGCTTTGGTATATATAACTAACATTATCCCTCTTAACATTTTAATTATATGTACATTTCAAAATTCCAACTTGCCTAGCTTCTTGAAACTACATAGTTTTGAAACCTATTCTTTAGGTAAAAAGAAATTAACTTTACAGATAAATTGACAAACAAAGAAAGTGAAGAAAAAACCTGAGATAGAATCTTTGCACACTCTGCCATGATAGCCAATTCTCTCTTTTGAGATGCATTGTCAAAACGAGACAGCAATCTATTCTCCAATTCTGTAAAAAATAATTGACCATGATGGCACTTCAATTTTAGTAATGCGAACAGAAAGCTAATTCTATCTTAATGACTCCCGTTGTCCCAAACTAAGCATGTGTACCCCTCTTATTTGTTTAGATGTACAAATTAAGCATGTTGCAGAAATAAGAGAAAGATAAAAGTTTTTTTTGTGGCATAAAGCCATAAACCTTTTTGTGTTAGTTTTAAAGAAGCAGAAAAATATCGAAATTAAAAGAAGATAAAAAAAAAAAAAAAAAAAAAAAAAAAAAAAAAAAAAAAAAAAAAAAGAAAAGAGAGAGAGAGAGAGAGAAAGAGAGAGAAAAGTGAACATGTGACGTAGTGGAAACTGGAAAACACAAATTGACTTTTTGCTCGATAAAGTGAGCTCTTAAGGCCTAAGGGTAAGAGTGGAGAATAATGTACGGCCTCCATACTGTACTTGGTCAAAACTTTTCTAAAATCCCAAGCAAAGTAAAATCTCATTGTGTGGAAATATGTATAATGACACTATTTAGACAAGAGTGTGAAGGTGTTCCAGCACCTTCTCTGCAGAGATGCCCAGTTTCTAATGATTAGGAAAATTTCAGCATGCTAAAATAAAGCAAGCACGAGAAACCATTATCCCCCGTCTGAGAAACTAACACATTTGACCAACGTTAACTCCAAACTTCAATAAGATTAGTATGATTTTGTACTTTAAAAAATCCCTTAACTTATAGCAACATACAGTAATCTTTTTTGAAATGTCAATTATGAATTTGGTTAGCAGAAATTCAAGAGTAACTTTATCTGGCATATTAAATAAAATAGTTAGTGCCCAAAACCCAGGGATGGCTGCAAAATTATACAACATGAAAAATTGTGAATACTAAGGCCCCGTTTGGTTCGTGGAATGTTTTTTATGGAATTGGAATCTGTTTATGGAATTGGAATGTGATGGAATTGGAATGTTGAGTAATTGGAATGTTAAGGATTTGGAATCTGAAGGAATTGAAATTTGCAAAATTAACGTGTGTTTGGTTGGAAGAAAATAAATAGGAAAAAACAAATTATATTAAAGTATTTAAAATTTAATTTTAAATTAAAATGATAATAGTAATAATAATAATAATAATAATAATAATAAAAAAAATAATAATAAATTAATTTTAATAATAATAATAATAATAATAATAATAATTATTATTAAATAATAATAATAATAATAAATTAATTTTAAAAATAATAATAATAATAATAATAATAATAATAATAATAATAATAATAATAGTAATAATAATAATTAATAATAATAATAATAGTAATAATAATAATAATAATAATAATAATAATAATAAATGATTTTTGATGATAAATATAATGAATTCCATGGAATTGTAAACATTCCTCACATTTTATTATGGAATGTTAGATTCCACAGAATTAGGATTTTGAAGGATTTCATTTCATTCCATTTGCCAACCAAACACGTTAAGGAATGGAATTCAGATTCTGAATTCCTTGAATCTGCCAACCAAACACCTTATGGAATGGAATTAGATTTCAATTCCATCGGAATCCTAAGGATTCCGCAAACCAAAAGGTAGATTGCGGTCTTTGTTTCCATTAATGAAAACATACATTAAAAAATTCAAGCGCTTGATTATAAGTTACCATTGCAGTACTCCTGAAGATTGCCAACAGCAACTTCCAATCCTCTACTAGCAGTTGCATTCACACCCTGTCTTCCAATATCTTCTTCCGCAAATGAACCTGAAAAGAACAATAAATATATATAATTATTTCTTTACAAACACTTATTGATCCTAAAGAGAAAATCAAAGTGATGGTTACAAGCAGAGCCTGCAGAGGTGGCAAAATGGGCAGAGCCACAACTTAGGAAAGGGTCAACGTGGCAATAATTTTAAGGGGTCAAAC
This sequence comes from Artemisia tridentata subsp. tridentata, assembly GCA_021014915.2. Lineage (NCBI taxonomy): Eukaryota > Viridiplantae > Streptophyta > Magnoliopsida > Asterales > Asteraceae > Artemisia > Artemisia tridentata. The sequence continues at coordinate 74,143,099 of CP139507.1, forward strand.
CGGTTAGGTCTGGTTGGCCTGTGAATATGTTTTTCTTTCTTTTGCTTTTAGAATTTCATAAATAACTTAAATGATTACAAAAACTATCAATTACAATATTCTTCGGGTTTTTCTTTGGAAAAAACAGATTAGAAGGATTTATACAATTAAAATATACTTTGAGTGCGTTTTGACCCATTCTACCCATTTGACTGGTTTCCCATTTATCTGCTTTTTTAAGTTTGACCTGCTTGATATAAAAATATGATGATAATAACGGATATCCACCCATTTACCTATTAATGAGTTGAAGTTGTTTTCTCTAGTTACAATGTACGCAGTTTGGAAACAATCACAATTAGACTAGTAAAACTATTTTTAAGCAATGTACTTACGCAGTTTCTGTGCAATAGAAGCAGCCTCAGCAACACGACTGTCATCAGAGAATAGAGGGGATAGCTCCATCAGGTCGCCAGGGCTACTGTTGAATTCCATCAGGTACTATAACACAGAATCAGTGATGAGTGAGATCTTAAAACATTGCAAGACTAATACATCATTATCACTTGCATCCACTTAAAATACCTTTATGAGCTCCATTGTCGTGCTAGCAGTCTCTCTCTGTGAGTCTGCACTCTGTCATTAAAGTAGAGAAAAAAATTAAACAACATTAAGTAAAAAATCAACGTCGATGTAGTATGAGCAGACGTATTTAATCGTATAGAACTAGTCAAACTTCACCTGCAGATGATCCCCAATTTTAGCAGCCGTCTGCCCAACACTAGATATTCGTGTATCCAATCTTCCAAAACTATCAAACAAGCCATCCACACCTTTTTCGAGCTGAAATTGAATATTAACTAAATAATTACTGATAGAGCACTATATTACTCTAAGATAAGTATACAAGATCCAGATTATTTAACAAGCTCTGATGAACGAGCACTAACTCAATGCACATATACGTATTTGTAGATATATATTAGATAAGTAAAGCCATAATGCCATATCATAACATAATTAAGATTTCAGGTTGCAGGAGTTTATTATAAACATCATGATACGCAATAGACTGATCTCCGGGTCTCCATACTCATGGACGTATTTCCTATACAGATATATAGAAAAACCTAAACATTATGGAAAAAATTATGTCTGAGGCCAAGTTATTGATGAAAAATTTAACCTATAGATTGCTATAAAAACTAATCTGTTACAATAAGATTCTGAAAATAAGGTTGATGAATTACCTCACCAAGTGTCTGCCTATGTTTAGAGTCTTGTGAAGCAACATCCTTTTTAAGATTATATAGTCTTCCGTCAATCTTCAACGACATACAAAAATGAGAGAACGTGGTAACATTTCGCAGTGAACAAATGCAAAACAGACTAACTATAATGGTGTTATTAACAATAGATGTGACACTTTGATCACATATGCAAATATGCAATTAACATATACCTGTTTCCGGAGTTCGACTAACTGCGAACAGGAATTTTTAAACATGGACAACAAAGAGTCAACTTCTGGAAATAGCGGACTTGTTTGTCCTTGTGCTGATCTTCCATTAGACAAGGTATCGCTCCCACTAATATTATTGTTTCCTTCTAATGAGTCGGCTTCTTCTTCTTGGAAAGATGGTAAAAGCTCATTTACTAAGTTTCCGAATAAAGCATCGAATGAGAACTCCCCCTATTAAAGAACAGTAATAGGACAAGACATAAAAGAAATTAGTACATCTAACCATATAAATACGCACCCACAAAATCCCATACACACGCAACACGAGACTATGAAGCTTTTACCTTGAAATCTTCTATGTCTAAAACAAGTGGTTGAGAGCCGACAGATTCAGAACTTGGTATTTTATTACCCGTTATTCCATCTCTAACCTCTTTCATCTAAAAACAGAAATATAAATACACTATTAGGCTTTCATAACTTCATTACCCAAAAACTTCAAATTGATGCGACAACCAATATACAATACAATGTCTCAAAGTAATTACTGGTATTTGAAAACCACAATCTCCATCGCAAAATGTTGTAACATGGCATCACATATAAGACGCTCGATTATAACATGAAGCAGCACGTTACAACTATCACCAAGCCCAACTCTAAACTCAATCTAAATCACAAGTATATCGTTAATAAATAAAGACCAACAACCATAAACAAGTACTAAACAACCAACCCTTTAACCACTCAGGGGTGGCCTAGTGGCAAAAAGCTTGTGACTATCATCACTAAAATATGAGAGGTTTCAAGTTCAATTCATGCTAGGTGCACAACCCTGAAGTGGCCACGCCAAAGGGAGGGCTTTACCTGGTTTGAGTATGTGCGGGCAGTGGGTTCAAACCCCGTGGATTAGTCGGCTAAAAGGTCGGAAACCATGGTTACCCAAAAAAGAAAAAAACAACGAACCCCTGGTGAAGGCACACAAACATAATCGCACCACACCAACTATGAACTTTAACAGAAATTAATTGAAAGCTTTGATTAGACCATCCTAGATAACCAAAAACTACCATACTAGTAAGAAAACTATCGCATTTCGAGATAGTATAATCCACATCTTGAAACCAAAACTAAATAGGAAAACTATCACCCAATTAACAACACTTCAATCATAAAGTTAGAGCCTCTCGTTTTATTAGATCTCACTGGCCACCAAGCTACTTCTCCATCTCAAATAAAAACTAGATAAATTTTATGGAATCTCAATAAAGTTAGAATCGAGTTAACCGAAAGTTACAACAGATTCTCCTACATAATTGCAAATTCCATACTACAGTATTAATCAAACTCCCACACTTTCAACCTTCAAAAATCCACATAGCGAAACCAAAATGAAATACGAAATCTATCTCCTCAATTTCACTCCTACATTGTCCAGTTTCTAATCTACAATACACTCAAGTCGACAAACACATAGGCACATACAGACACGCATCATTGCCTAAGTAGTTAACCAGATCACCTAAACCATCTCAAATCCCGCAACTTCCAAATTTTATACAAGTCCTTAATTAGATCGACTCAACCAGTTAACACACGAGCGCGCACACATATAGCATTGTCTAAGCAACTAATCTCAACCTAAATAGATAGCTTCAATTCAAACCAGATCATCGCATTATATAACCGTAAAAACCTAACAAATCTTACAAATTTCATAATCGTATAAATCTATATCTCGAATTAAGTCGTAAAGTTACGGTTACTCATCGCAACAGATCTCATTACTCGTAAACCTACTTCAACACTCCTGATTCAAATCATACACAAAAATTATCCACTACTAAGCATATGAACCCTAAACAGATGCATTATTAACATAAAACGAGTAAATTAACGGTGCTGTATGTATATTGTGTTGAAATGAGTTAGTTACCTTGATGAAGATCGAGTTTTATAGAATTTGATGATATTTTGAGTTTATAAAAAAAAGATGGATCGGAGCGTATTGATTGAAGAAAGGAAAGACGGAGCCTGACCGTGATGAAGACTTCAATGAAGAAATGCGGTGATAGGAAATGACGTCTTTGTCCTTTCGACTACTACTACTAGACCAGACCCGACCCGACCCGGCCCGGGTAGTTTGATTTCTTTTTTGCTATATTTACCAGTTTTTTTTTTTTTTTTTTTTTTTTTTTTTTTTTTTTTTAAATAGTTTTAGGAGCTTTTTGGGCGATAAGCAGTGGACAATGAGCTTTTTTATTTTTATTGTTCGTTTGTCAAAGGAGCGGTGAGTTTTGCTATTTTTTAAGAAAGCTTATTTTTCCAATGCTTCTTTAAGAAGCTGTGAGCTGTGGCTACTGCTCACAGCTCACTGCTACTTTTACCAAACATAGCCTAAATTAGAAAAAGTCGAAAAACAAAAGAAAATTTCATTTTCTTGTTCATGATCAATTATCTATACTACATGAATTTGGTACTTTATATAAAAAAATATCTTAAGCTTTTAAGACAAAAAACATTATTATAAAAAAAAATATAACATTAATGTAAAATTTAAAAATTTAATCTCATTTAAACCATATCTTAATCCCTCAAATAATTATATATTTTAATATAATTATTTATAAAAAAAGCTCACTAAATTTATAACCACCAATTTAATGTTAAAAAAGTGCTAACTATTTACACTATTAATAATTTAGACGTTCTACTTTTGAAAACATATATCTACTACGTTATAAAGTATTTGGGACATGCTAAATAAGAAATGTTTAAAATGAAAAATATTTGTTCGCCACAAAAATAGTCACCAGTTACCTGCCAATGCATTGTGCGGGTACCCTTCTGATATGTATAAGTGAAATTTGATTAAGACACTTGAAATGCTATAAAAGCATCAATGATATATTGATATATACCTTGAAAAGTGGTCTTGATTATTTATTTCGGGTCATGCTATTTACACTCTGGATATTTCTTATTACTCGATCAAATTACTCTTCGGTGACATAATTTTTATATTTTTTTCTTTTGTTTTATATAATTTTTATATTACTCGATCATAAGTTTATTATATAATGTTCTTTATCTCAAGGCAAGAGATCACAAGAAAACCTTAGTGCCTCTTAAATACTTTATTTGTGATATTATTAGACGTTAAACATTTATTTTTACAAAAAATATAACAGTTTATTATTATTATTATTATTATTATTATTATTATTATTATTATTATTATTATTATTATTATTATAAACATTATTTTATTAGAAATTCAAATGATTTACAAGAATTAGTTGGAAGCCGAGATACTATTTGGGCCATGATTCCTCTAAATATTATTATTATTATTATTAGCATCATTCATACATAAATTTTACACATAAATTAAACTTACTTCAAAATTTTGGTTTAACATACGAGATTTTTAATAATTTTGGTTGTGTTTTGTTTTTTAACCCGTGCACGCAAGTCGTACTTGAAGGTGTAGTAGAATTTTAAATGAAATGATAATAGGTAAAAATAAATGAAGGTGTTAGATTCGATTTATATCGGGTGTCAGGTTAATACTTATTAAATTAGTACAAGTTCCGACCCAAATGAAAACGCAAGCTCAAAACGTTTATAAATGACATTGCATAAAAATGGCTATTACGTTCAAAATAACCTACATCAACTACTTCATATTTAGGAATTTGCTATTTAAATTCTCACACACATTTACAAAAGAACAATATTTTCACCGAGTTACTCACGATAAGTGTTCATGTCTTCCTCTCTAGTGTTTAAGTAAGTATGCCCAAAAAACGAAATTATTTTTACGACCCACGTTTATACTTATAAAGCTTGTATTAGAATAAATATTAACTACCTTCTAAGACCCTATATTTAAACTAGATAACTTTGTATTAGAATCAATATTAATATACTTATAAATTAAAAACTGTTGCAACTTTGTATACAAAAAGATGTATGTATATTTTTATTATTATTATTATTATTATTATTATTATTATAGTAAATTAAACTATCAATGGATCAATTTAAGTGTTTATATTGAACATGTCAAGAGTGCATTTAGTATGAACCATAATACCCTTCCCTATACAAGATTTTTGATAAAGTATTCTTGTCAAGAAGTGGTCATTGTATAATTACTAGTAATATAATTGTTTGTTGAATGCATTATTTAAACCTCAAAAAATGCATCAACTTTTTATTGTTGGACGTGTGTTTACTATAAACGATATTTTTAAAAAGTCGGATAAATTAGACAATCACTATTTATTGTGATTTGACGATGACTTATTACAACCAATTCTAATAAAATAATGAGTAGTATGTTGTCATTCTAGTATAGAGTTTTGACTTTAGCAGAATAAAAAAGAAACCATAACGAGATTGAGAATATCAATTACTATATCAATAGTTGCGTTGCAAAAAGATTCGGACCAAAAATGCACAAACGTGGAACTAACTTCAGCACTTCAATGTTGATATTCATCGGGGTCGTTGAATCGTGGTTGGTGAGGTTGTTGGATCATTTTATGATTACTCTTACGGTCCCTGTAGTTTTGTGCACGTACAAAATTTGCCCCAAGTTATATAATTATCATTCACTATCTTAGAATTATAGCACGAATTGCACAACAATGAAAATGACCTTTTTACGTTTATCGTTTTTGGCGACAAACTTCAGTTTATGCGCAAAATATCACAACCTTTTAGCAGCCCCCAAACTACATTTTATTTTCGACTTTGACGATTGTATATTTTTTATAAAGCCTTTCGATAACTATATTTTATTTAGTCGTATTCGAGTCATGTTAAGAAAGAGTCATGTGAGTCATTATCTAGGAAAATATCTTTGTTTCGGGAGTTTATCTTTTATTCGACTTGTGATACAAGTTAGGGTTTATTCGGTATAAATACCGAATCATTCATTAATGAAAAACATAGTTGTGAAATAAATAATTCTCTTATCATCTTTAATATTTTTAAGGAGTTAGCACCCGCTAAAAGTGGTGTCATATCTCGATACTACCGCAAGGGTCGTCTCAATTGGTGCTTTCATTGAGAGTCCTCGTTGAGAGGGCTCCTAAATTAGGATTCCAATAAAAAAAAAGTGACTGTTCATTGATCACTATTCAACGAGTACTGTTCATCGTACTGTTCATCAGATTATTTTTTCCCCGCGTTACTGTTCATGGCATCGGGCAGCAGCGATCGGGACACACTATCTAAGCTCTTGCAAATGGGTACCGTAGCCGAATATCAAAGTGAGTTTGAGGTACTTATAAATCGAGTAACGGGGATCTCTGAAAACTTACTTAAATGGTTTTATATCTCTGGACTTAAACCGGCTCTACAATGTGCACTCTTAAGGTCAAACCCTATAACTTTAGGCGAAGCTTTTTCATTAGCCCGGGCAACGGAAGCACGCTTCACGGACCTACAACTTTGGGAACTGTTGAGGTCGAATCCTACAACTTTGGGAGAAGCCTTATCCTTAGCCCGCATAACAGAAACACGTTTTGAGTATCAGTGGTCGTCTTCTTTCAGTAACAACAGCGAACTACAAAACCAAAACTTGACAACGTCGCGTTTCACCATGCTGCTTCAGGTACCTGTTGACTAGGCTGTATTTGCGAAGGTGTTAGTGGATGGTAAACAATATGACACGAAAGTGGTGAAAGTGGTGGGTGTGGCCGATGAGCAAAACAGTGACGAGCCAAACGTGTTGGAAGGTAATGGGGTTATAGGTGTTGGGGTAAATGAAAATAACAAAGGGGTTGATAAAGAAGTCCAATACTCTGTTTATACCATATATGTTCTTATTCCATTCTTGAAACGTCTTAATGACAAGTACTTAAAGAAGAAGATGTATGTTGCAATGTTGTAATTCAAAGAAGATTATGGGATCCCAGAATTAAGAGTGTTTTTCAAGACAACACCTTGAGGGCAAGGTGGTTTTGAAGGAGTGGAGAGTGTTACGCCTGTGGTTAATGGCACAAGGCTATCGTATTAGGATAACTATAGTAATGTTTAGGATATGTGTTTGTGTCGTATTAGAAATGTCTTCATTATCGATTTGTGTTATAAGTTATGTTTTTTTTGGGTATTTATACCCCATTATTTATCATTGAAAGTTACGAATTGTTAAGTAAATCTCTATTCTTTGTCTTTAATTCATAAGGAGCAAGCACCCGCTAAAAGTGGTGCCAACTATCGGTACTACCCTATATCGGGTCGTATCAAACTAATTATCTCACACCATATATATCATGACTAGATTTTATATATCATAATTTTCATTTGAACTCACGATCATTTAGTTGAAGAACAATATCAGACATTATATGACACCGCTAAACCTTTGGCGTATAATTGTATAACTGTATAAACCATATGTGATTAACTCCAACTATTTTAGTGATCATTACATGAAGTAACATTTTGTCATTATAAAATAAGTTACTGCCAATATGTTTTTCTTTTATTTTGAAACAACAATATAACATCGTTCTCTCTTTACTAAATGTAAATTTAATATTTGAAACAGAAATTGACAATTATTTATAATTGTAGTTAATTTTAATAACAAGAATTTTTTGGAGGAAACATTTTGTGTTTCTTTAGTTATTCAATGCTTCATAATAGTTTCTTTACGCCATGTCGTCATATAATGGTTGCGAGAAAAAGGTTAAAACTCTATTCAAGATTTGACTCAATAAGTTTGGTTTCATAAAAATTTCGCGTAAATCCGATTTTAGTTTTGAAAATGATATAAAGCAATCACTAGATTTTCCTGATATTTTATTTATGCTGCTAGGTGGTAAAATAGATGGGCCATGTCATACTAGGACACGGGTCTATATAAGTTTGGGTCTAAAAAGGTCCGAGTTTAGAAAGGTCTTCTAGAAATATTGGTCTAAATGAGTCCGATTCTAAATAGGTTTTGGTTGGGTTGACCCGCCTATTAAAAAAAATAATAAATAAATATAAATTTATAGTTAAATATGAAAAAAAATAATAATAAAAAATAAAAAATTACCAACTAGACCCGTCGAGTAGTTGTTACATAATTGTACTTTATATAAAATAACCAATTAAACTCATCTATAGTATATAAGGAGACCCAACTAAAGCTATCTTCTAGTAAATTTTTACCCAACTTAACCATTTTTAATTAACGAGTCTCAAATTGCCACCTGTACACATATGTGACACATGGGATGGTCTTCGTCGTAAGCAATCACTCTACGTACAGATTAAACATTCTCATTTTGTTATCCCAATTTTTAATTAAGTTGTGTAGGATAATATAACAAATTTTTTTTATTAACTTTGTACTATGCAAACCACTCGGGTAGTCTAGTGGCAAAATTGCTTGAAAACCGGAAACTTATAATCTTGAGACGATTAGTTTAAAATCTGGAAACGGTAAACATTATCCATCTATTTTCTCAAAGCTCTTTTGCTTCAAATCCTTCAATGGAAAGTATATATTGATTTATTAAATTCAACAACATGATATTAAGGCCGTAAATAAACCGGACGAAAACAAATGAATTATAATTCGTATTCATTCATTTAACTATATTCAGACAAATAAACGAAATCAAGCACTTAAGAGAATGATCTTTTTGTTCATGTTCGTTCAATAAAAGAATGTGGTTGTTCACGCTCATTTCTGTTCATTCGTTAAGGCATTAAACAAAAGTAAACGAAAAACGTAGACAAAAAAACACTAATTATTCGACATGTGTTTATTTGTTTAAAAATATCAATTTTAAAAGTACATAATAAAAAGATACGATATACGAATATAAGCATATAATGAACATTAACAAATGCATAAACATACATTAACGAACAAAAATGAGTGAACAATATTTTTCACATGTTCGTTCATTTAACTAAATGAACATAAATATTTTTCATGTTTGTTCATTTAATAAATTAACAAATGCATGATTTATGAAGCATAAACTTTCAATAGAGACACAATTATTTTAACAAAACAACCAACTTGTAGGGACCTAATTTCGCCCATTTCCAAAAACCAAAAGGTCCAAATGGCAACACCCACCCACTATAAAACCAGCAGCAGATCTACCATTTTAGCTGTGCCAACCCCTTTTTCAGTGTGTTACACAAATCAGACCCATAAGATCTGATTCACAATCACACACACACACACACATAAACCCCAGCAACCATGAAGGTCATCGAAAAGATCCTCGAGTCCACAGCCGCAGGACCCGATGGCAAAGTGGTCTTCTCGTTCGAATTCTTCCCACCAAAGTCCGAAGAAGGAGTCGAGAACCTGTTCGAAAGAATGGAACGAATGGTAGCCCACGACCCAACTTTCTGCGACATAACATGGGGAGCAGGTGGATCAACAGCAGAGCTAACGTTAGAGATAGCAAGACGTATGCAGAACATGGTGTGTGTTGAAACCATGATGCATTTGACTTGTACTAATATGCCTGTTGAAAAAATTGACCATGCTTTGGAGAGTATTAAGAAAGATGGGATTCAGAATGTTTTGGCTTTGAGAGGTGACCCGCCACGTGGACAGGATAAGTTTGTTCAGATCCAAGGGGGCTTTGCTTGTGCTCTTGATCTGGTATGGAATGGATACTTTTCTTTTATTTATTTTTATTTATAAATGCTGACATTGCGCGTTAGTTAGATTATTATCGAGTTACGACATTTCTATGGCTAATGACAATAGTTTAATGTTGCGCTTTTAATCTAGAATGTTTTTTTACTAACATTTGTTTATGGATGGTAATTAATTAGATGAGTTACCAACATTTCGATATTGGCTAGTTACCTTGGAATTGATTATACATTGACTGCTGAAATAGCGATCTTGCTGTTTTGTTATGATTTGATTGATGAATTAGGAGTTGGTTGATGATGTGTCAATGATAGGTGCCGGCATTAGTTAGTTGGATTTGAATTGGTGATTTTGGAAATGTGATTGGTTATTGAGTTGCCGACATTTCTACGGCTAATGATACTAGTCAATTGATTTAAATTGCTGCTAACATTCGATGCTTAGCTAGAAAAATGTTTTTATATCGAGATTTTGGTACTTGATTGGACCTATTTTAGCTCATTTTGTAATGAATGGTTTCACACATTAGTTTCCTTTATACAATGTACGGTAGGAGATTCTATGAAATCGTTGATTGATTGTTTAGAGTGATTTAGAGTTTGAAGAATATACGGTACACTAAGATCCTGCATTTCTTAGTGTTTTGATTAATTTATTAGAATTGAATTTGAGAGTTTGGAGTGTATTCTGTTTTTGAGTATACCAGTTATCTACACAAGTTAGATGATCCGGATTACGAAATGCCCTGAGCAGAGTAGATTTGTGTATTGATAATTATATTTTTAACTGGAAGCATGTTTAGCCATTAAGATTATGAATCACTTCCTTGGCCTTTACTGATTACTTATTGAACTGAGGGATTGTGAAGTCTAATATCAGGGCGTAATATTGTCAATTTGCCTTAGTTAGGTTTTGCCTATGTTAGCTCATTGTCTAGTAATCAGAATCATACATTAGCTGCTTTTGAACAGTCTTATATGTGTAGATTTAGCTTTTGAAATCTCAGATCTGTGAAGTGCATTATACTTTATGACAAACTTAAACTTTCCGCACCATATTGTTAAAATGTAATTATATAATATGTGCACTCTTTTTGCTTTACAGGTAGAGCATATCCGCAAGTCATATGGTGACTATTTTGGCATAGCTGTTGCTGGTTATCCAGGTTTCAATTTCGCTTCCCCCTTTATTTATTTTTAGGGATATTAGTATTAGCTGTTAATATAATGCCATATGTTACATTGTAATTGCCTATTTTAATGGCTTTTTTGTTATGCTTTTCAGAGGCACATCCTGAAGTCATCGAAAGCAATGGATTGGCCACACCAGAAGCATACCAAAAGGATCTTGAGTACCTCAAGAGAAAGGTAGTTATTCGTACACGATGACAATTAGCATGCTACAAAAGATAGTTGGAGAGCTAAAATCACCTTATGAAGAAGTTTAGAAAGACATTATTCCTGTTTATTGTGCATTTACTTATTTGTTCTTTAAACTAATACGTGATATGAAGTTAGACACAATGATTCATAATTAATAAGTCAAATCATAGAGAATATAAAATCCTCTTTTATGGTGAATTATGTCGGGTTTATAGGAACATCAAATTAAGATAAAGAAACAGAAACCATTCAGCCACATTAACCCTTCGTCAGAACCCTTTATATGGTCATTCGAGTTTCCAAGAAATCATAATTAACAAATCAACGCAGTAGTTGACTGAAACAGTTTTCTTTGATGATTATTATATATAATTTTATTAATGAAATCCTGTATTGCAGGTTGATGCTGGAGCAGAAGTGATTGTCACTCAACTTTTCTATGATGTTGACAATTTTCTTAAGTTTGTGAATGACTGTCGGCAAATTGGAATAACTTGTCCCATTGTTCCTGGTATTATGCCCATCAACAATTACAATGGCTTCATTCGCATGACTGGTTTCTGCAAAACTAGGGTATGTTGGCCTTGAAACTTAAATATGTTTTAGTTTGATGGTTCTGTATACCACATTACTTAATAAAATTGGCAAATACTAGTATATGTTTTTCGTTGCTATCTATCGTGTGTAATCAATCAACTACTGCAGATCCCAGCTGAAATCACTGCTGCATTGGAGTCTATCAAGGACAACGACGAAGCTGTCAGAGCCTATGGAATTCACCAAGGAACTGAAATGTGCAAGAAAATTATGGCTAGTGGAATCAAGACATTGCATCTTTACACACTCAACAATGAAAAGTCTGCATTAGCAATTTTGACTGTAAGGGAGTTCTCAGATATAAATTGTACCATCATTAACATTATTAAATGTAAACTTACATTTGATTTACCGTGCAGAGTCTTGGATTGATTTCAGAGGCCAAAGTTTCAAGGCCACTTCCATGGAGGAGACCTACAAACCTCTTCCGTCTTAAGGAAGATGTCAGGCCAATCTTCTGGTATGAAACTCAAATATGAATTTATAAGTTGATTTATTGAAACTTGCTAGTAAAATATGTGGCAACTTCATGATTTGTCTTTTATAAATGTTAACAGGGCCAATCGTCCAAAGAGCTACATAACAAGGACTATTGGTTGGGAGCAATATCCAAATGGCCGTTGGGGCGATGCTTCTAATGCATCATATGGAGCATTAACCGACCATCAGGTACTTGCATTTATAAACTATGTAAAAAATTTAACTTCAGTGTATAAAATTAATTCTATGCATTATCTGAAAATTATATCTGACCCTTCTATAATATTTAATCTATGAGTAGTTCATGAGACCAAAAGCACGTGACAAGAAGACTCAGGAAGAGTGGGTGGTCCCTTTGAAGAAGTTTGATGATATTTCTGAGGTATGGTATCTCTGCATATATATGTATCTACTAAAATATTTCATGTAAAAATGTGCCTAACTGAATCATTTTATGTCAGAAATTCATGAAATATTGCCTTGGGCAACTAAAAACCAGCCCCTGGTCCGACCTAGATGCACTTCAGCCAGAGACAAAGATTATCAACGAACAACTTGCTTCCATAAACCTCAAGGGGTTCCTCACCATCAACAGCCAACCGGCTGTTAATGGAGCGAAGTCCGAGTCTCCATCTATTGGTAAGATTTTACTTGTAGTGGATTCTCTTAACTTTGTTAGCTCTTTGTACCATAAACCTGTCACAAATGGTTGAGAAGTGTTTGACCTTTTTACAAAATCTGTCTTAGAACCTTATCAGTTTTGCTCACCGATTTATTTGGGATATTTTAGGGTGGGGCCCCGCGGGTGGGTATGTTTACCAGAAAGCATATGTAGAGTTTTTCTGCTCAGCTGAAAAGTTAAACGCTCTGGTGGAGAAAATTAAGGCGTACCCGTCACTCACATACATTGCCGTCAATAAAGAAGGAAACTTGCTTTCCAATGTGGGTAAGTGTGATGTGAATGCAGTTACATGGGGAGTATTCCCAGCCAAGGAAATCATTCAACCAACGGTTGTTGATCCTGCAAGCTTCTTGATATGGAAGGATGAGGCGTTTGAGATCTGGTCAAGAGGATGGGCACAATTGTATCCCGAGGATGATTCTTCCAGAACACTTCTCCAAGAGGTTCGTTTTCTGCTCTCTTTACTTGCCATTTGTCTGCAGCTAACAGTATTTATAACAGTTCACATTCACCAGTCTAGTACCTGCGTACCGGACCGAACTGAATCCTAGACTTTCAAATTCTGGAACCAAGTACTAGATCTAAAGGGGGCAATATGGGTTGGTCAGGTGGGTTGGGTAACAGATTCTAATGGGCTGGGCTGAGTCAGGTTGGGTTGACTCATGAAGGCATTTCTATCCAATTTTATTTTCAAAACAACATTGTTACAGTAGTAACGTAAACCTTTGAATAATAATGCTCAAGGAGGCTGTAGTCGTTAAGAGATGGATTTTAGGTGGACTTTTAACCCATTTGACCCATTCCGGTTCCCCTTTAATCTGACATGTTTGAGATAAAGCCAGCCCAAATTGACCCGTTTTTCAAGTTAGTGGGTCAAAATGTAAGTTTTGGTCCAGGTCTTGTTTGGTTCCTACTAAATGCATATTTTTTCTAGAGCATGATAATAAAAAGTAGAAATATACAGGTACATGACTGCTTTGAAACCCTACCAAATGCATATTTTTTCTAGAGCATGATAATAAAAAGTAGAAACATACAGGTCCAGGTCTTGTCTGGTATTTGGATAGTTACAGTCTTATACTTTTAGAATGTTACTACTGGTATATGCTTTAGATACCAGTCTATAGAGGGCTGATACATGCCCTCTTATCATTTAAGTGTGAAACATTATTTTTCGTCTTCCTTTGTAACTATCAGTAGTAACTATGCAAGTCTTATACTTTTAAAATAAGAAAAATTAAAGTTCACTACACACAATAACAAAAAGTGGCAAGTATGATACATTTTCAAACAATTAACCCTGAAAAAATAAAGTTCATTACACACAATAACAAAAAGTGGCAAGTATGATACATTTTCAAACAATTAACCCTGAAAAAATAAAGTTCATTACACACAATTTTTTGCAAGTGAATTAACCCTGAAAAAAGTGGCAAGTATGATACATTTTCAAGCAATTAACCCTAATTCTTTTGAGCCTTATTTGTTATTGTTGCTGTGGGTTACAGGTACAGAACACATACTACTTGGTGAGCTTAGTCGATAACGATTACATCAACGGTGACTTATTCACTGTTTTCAAGGGCTTTTAAACCGTGTCTGATAATTCCAGTTTTCTAATTGAATCTATAGAGAAAATGATCCTGCCCCTTTTATAATTCTCTATATGACGTCTTGTTTTGTAATGATGCTACCTTCGTTGTGCAAACTACGTGTGTGTAAGCAGTTTACCAATTATTTTTTCCGATTAAAGAAGAAAGACGAGCTCATGTTCACTTAGTTTATGTAGTTCACTTAGTTTATGTACAAGTATCAATGCAGAATGTACCATCATGTCATTTCTTATAAGTTATAAGAGTGTAATCTCAATTTGTATTATTGGGTTTTTGTATTACAGAATGATTTCAGTATTTCTACTAAAAATTATGAAAACGGGAGTTGCTGCGTTTGTTTTCAAATGTGTTTTGATAATGCAGCCGGAACTTATAATTGTAAAATTCCAATTTTAAAATGACAAAAGAAGACAAACATTTAATGCATAAAATAAAACCTTTACATAAATGCCTTTATTTAAATGAACAAGTTTCTAAGCTTCTTGAGCACAAGGTACCCTATGATGTTGTGGGCTGATGCAATCAAAAAATTGTTGCCACCTCAACATTTTTTTATAACACCAATCATTTGGCATAAATTACCGCTCATTTTAACAAAAGTGGTGCCATGAGTAAAGTGGTGCCATGTGATCACACATAACTCAATAAAACACCAAAAAATAAAAAGAAAAAAAAGGAAATACTCACCACGTGAGCTAGTGGGTACGGCGCAAGAGCCGACGATAGGAGGCACGGTGTCCTTGTGGCGCCATGGGGGTCGCGTTTTAGGATGGCACCACCGGTACTAGACAGAGTACCGTGTGCTCTTATTAGCTTTGTATGCCAAACTTATTTTAGAACATCTCCCAAAGTAACCTCTCATAAGGTTTCAAGTTTCAACTATCATCTCAGTTCTCGTCCAAAACCAAACCCAAGGTTTTCAAGATCCTACTCAGAATTGTTTTCGTTTTTGTAAAATCAAAATCGTAAGATCGAATCAGAATCTTAAGATGTTAATATAATTTCATTTTTTTTAATAGTATTTTTAATATTATACAATCGTGTCCAATTAAATCAAACAAAGGGTAAAAGCTAAACGGATTTTTTTTAATGCATAGACTGCGTAAGTATGAATAATTTTGCAAGTGAATTGACAAAATTACTCTTGTTGTTCAACTTCATCATCTATAAATTGAAACCCACCCGCGGCTAGTGAAAATACGTGTAGAACAAATCCAAGCAAAGCCCTGATGAATTATTATTATTCAAATGATGCGTATAGTTTTGAATCTGAAAAACCAATCTCCACCTCTCTCTCTCTGTGGACCTTATGATGATTCATTCCTGAAGGTTCATATATTACCTTCAATTTAAATGTTTCTTTTTTTCAGTTATAAATTTAATTTTAAAATCTTTTTTGGATTTTGACATTTTTTTTTTTTGGATAAATTATTTGATGTTACTAGAAAATCCTACTGATTTGTTTTGTAACAGTGGTTTTGAATATCAAAGATAGGTGGTTGGCAGCGGGAATATGGGTTTCAAAAGGCAGAAGATGAAGAACGCAAGGGTTATTTTGTCAAATCACTTGCAAAGTTACTCATAATAGTACAAAATTTGAATTTGGGTATAGCATGTTGGTTGGTACTTAAGGGGGTATTTGTTTCGGCTTATATAGTCAACTTATGACTTATTTGATTTTGGGCTTATGTTTCATAAGCTAGCTTATTTTGAAACTTTTCGCCTTATATAAGCCGAAAGCGCAAAACCAAATAAACCATAAGCGGGCTATATAAGCCGAAACGAACACCCCCTTAAATGGACTTGTTTAGCACTTAGATACAAGAGAAAAAGTATGTTGTCATTTTTAGCCTGTAAGACAAAGGTCTAAAGCTAACACCAATGGTATAAATAAACCCTTTCTTTTCTTTTCTTTTCGAAACCTCAAGTTTAATTAAGTTTAATCATCATCTGTAGTATTATTAACTGCAATGTATGATTTGCGGTTTTAAAAGTCTAGATAAATGCTCAAGAAAGTAATACCATGCCTACTTTAGTAGAATAATTTCTTTCAGTCGGTCTGTCACAAGTGTCAATGTAAAGTTTACACTTTGTACATAGAACAATGTCATATCTGCAGTGACGGAACCAGAAAAAACAACACTACTATTTTAGTTGAAATGATTGAGTTTGATAGAAATTGTGTCTATTTTGCAATAGGTAAATAATAGAAACACAAGGGAAAATTCTCTAAATGCCCCACAAGTACATATGTCTTACCACTAAATGCCCCAAAATTTTTTTTTTCTCTAAATACCCCAAGGGATTGAGTCGCCCAAATATCTTGGGCGGATCTCATAAAATAATGACATGTGTCCCTATATATGGCCCCACAAAGTACTATGATGGTACCAAGTACAATAGATACTTTCTTGGGCGACTGGGCCCATATTTCTTGGGCGACTTGGCCTTTTTTGTCTTTTTTTGAAAAGGTTATTAACTATATTTTGGTCCTTGTAGTTTGCTTGGTATTTCATTTTTGGTCCTTGTAATTATTATTATTATTATAAAAATTCAAAAAAACTTATAAAAATTAGAAAAAACTTATAAAAATTCAAAAAAAAATTATAAAAATTCGAAAAAATTTAAATCTAAGATAACTGTCTTCTAAGGGATTTGATGTGTGATTTACTAACATACGCATATTATTGGTTGATAATAATAATTTTTTTTGTAGATGAACTAAAACGTTACAAACCTATTCTTCCTGAAACAACAGCATCAATGAAGGAGTTGATGACGAAGCAAAAAGTGAACATTTAGCAGCAGCGGCTGGTCACTGCTCTCACAAATGTATTAGTTATTCAACTGAAACCTTTGTCGGTATTCCAAACTACCCTGGATTGTGCAGAGTGGGTGAACATCATAGGGCACCACAAGTTCCCGGACCCTCTACCCAGTTGTGCTTGAGAATTACAAAGAAAAAAAAAGAAGTAGCAGTTGCAGAAATAGCAGTAAGATCAGCAGCCGCAGCACTTTTAGAAGCATCATCTCGTATGTGCTCGCTAACACCCATATTTGGATTTTTTTTGTAATTTCACAGTTTTGTATTGTTATAGTTTTATAACTTTGAACCTTGTAAATTATTCGTCTTTTATAGCCGTTCCCCCACATATATGGATTGACACAGAAGCAGATGTGTATCAAAGAATATGATGATGCAGCAGAAGCAATGGATGCGGCTAGAGCAGCATTAGCTGCAGTAACTGGTCCGTGCTATGCTAACACCTTTTCTCTAGTTGCTTTGAGCTTACTGTTATATTTTTATGTGTTGGTTAAATAGGTAGGTACCGTCGGTCAAGTTGAAGGTGAAGTATCTGTTCTCAAGCGAATAAGGGACAATAGCTAAGACTAAAGACTAAAGGCAAACCGAAACAATGATGCTGATGCTGAAGCAAAACACTATGTGAATCAAGTAACTTTGTTTGTTTACAATGCCGACTGTTTAAGACACTTCCATGTTTAAAAATGAAGCCCAAAATTGTTACAATGATTACAAAACAACATTGTTACAGTAGTAATGTAAATCTTTGAATAAAAATGATATGGGGGGCTGTAGTAGTTAAACAAATATATGTTTTGGTGGACTTTAAACACATTTGACCCATTCTGGTCTCCCTTTAATCTGACCCGTCTGAGATAAAACCAACTCAA
Source organism: Artemisia tridentata subsp. tridentata (assembly GCA_021014915.2). Classification (NCBI taxonomy): domain Eukaryota; kingdom Viridiplantae; phylum Streptophyta; class Magnoliopsida; order Asterales; family Asteraceae; genus Artemisia; species Artemisia tridentata. The sequence continues at coordinate 74,161,619 of CP139507.1, forward strand.
ATTGACCCGTTCATAAGTTAATAATGGGTCAAAATGTAAGTTTTGACTGAAGGATTTGGTTCGGGTCTGGATCAGTCTCTACTTAAGAAATGCATATTTTCTTAGATCATGATGGTAAAAAGTAGAAACATACATGTACATGCACTGGTCTGAAACCTAAATACCAAAGAAAGCTCATTCTAGTTTTTGGATGGTATCGTTACAGTCGGACCTTTCAAAATATTACTTTATGTTTAGAGGCTGGTCTAGAGCTAAGTGACTTATACACACCCTGATATTACTTAGTGAAATTCCTTTTCGTCTTCCTTTGTGACCATCAGTAGTAACAATGCATATTTATTCAATTAAGCCTTATTTTGTTATTGTCGCAGTGGGTTACAGGTACAAAACACTTGCTACTTGGTGAGCTTAGTCGATAATGATTACATCAACGGTGACTTATTCACTCTTTTTAAGGGCTATTATAAACCGTGCCGGCTGATAATCTCTGTTCACAGTGAATCGATAGAGAAAATGATCCAAATTCTCCATATGACTTCTTGTTTTATAATGTTGCTACCTTCGTTGTGCAAACTATGTGTGTGTAAGTGATTTACCAATTATGCTTTCCGGTTAGAAAAGAAGAGTAGACGAGCTCATGTTTAGTTAGTCTTTGTACAAATATCAACGCATCATGCCATAGATTATCAAAGCATCATGTATTATTGGGATCATGTGTTACAGAATATCACCATTTTTACTTAAAATATGATCTTTGCTTTATGTGGTTAGGTGCAAAGGTTAATAACAAGTAACCTGAACCGACCCACAATGGGCTGCCTTTTCATAATGTGGGGGGTGCCAGGGATTGAACCCTTGACATTGATCTTGCTTTATGTGGTACTCCGTATTAAACAGTTACCATAAATTCATCATTAAACTACCAGATGTGTTGCATTAGAGTGTTTGGACTTAAATTTTGTTGTTTGAAGCCTAGATTATTTGATTTACCTATAAATACATTGGACCACTAAGATAATACCAGGAAACTACAAATTTCGGTTGTATAAACACACATAGTTTGAACTACCAGTGTATGGACCAACAATTGTAATACGATGTAAGAAGAGATTAAGGGTGTGTTTGTTATGGAGTTTTGGGTTTTGGGGATAGGAATCAAAGTAGAAAATATTGTTTGGAGTTTTGGGTTTCGGGTATAAGCGGAAATATGAATGTTTTATTATCATAAAAGTGTTTGACGAATTATTTGGACCTCAAGCTTATTGAGGAACAATAACGTAAAAAGACCTCAAAATAAATTTTAATATCTTCCAAGCTTTTATGTTTTCATCTATAATATACCTCATGAATAATATTAAAATTTGAGGACTTTTATGGCAACTGATATACAAAAATACATGATAATGTTAAGCAAATTAAACGCTTTTATTGTAACGCATCTTTGTCTCTCACAAACAAATATATGCATAACATAAGACCACTCCCAACGGTGGGAGTTAAGCCTGCGTTAAGGCAAAAATGTTGCACGTTAAGCTTGCGTTAACCGGCGTTAAGCGTTGGGACCAAATAGAGTTAACGCAGCGTTAAGGGCTGCGTTATACCCTTAACGCTGCGTTAAGGGTATAACGTGTAAAAAAAAAAAAAAAAAAAAAAAAAAAAAAAAATCACTTCGCCCCCTGCACATGTCCTTATCCGACCGTTATTTTCAAATTATTTTTCACTTTAGGCCCCTAAACGTTTGTTACCGTTTCAATACAACGGCTAGTGCTAAAAAAAAAAAAAAAAAAAAAAAATTCAAAACCATTTTCAATCTCCTATAAATAACCATTTCACACCATATTTTTTTTCACACTTCCACAACTCAATACACTACATATTATACTATCTTCTTCAACCTTCAACCAAAAAAAAAAAGAAGTCCGGCTTCAACCTAAACGATGATGGGAACGATACGTTCTTTAATCTCTTAAACTCCGGGTGGAATAACCCCAACGCCGGCTCATCTTCAAACCCAAACGCCGGCTCATCTTCAAACCCAAACCCACTTGGCTTGTCGAGCCAAGAACTTTACGAACAACATCAACAAATGCTATATTTCGAACAACAACAACAAGCTAACCTAAACACAAATTTCTCCAATCTCCACTTCACCCAAAATTCACAACAATCTCAAACCGCAACCCATGATGTTCCCGACACTCCAACGTCTCCTCCAAAAAAAAAAAAACAAGTCCGGGCATATCAAACGAAAGGCTAGAAAACCAAGAAACCCCGAACCTTTGGAGGATGATGATGAAGAAAACGTTCCCAACATCATCAAACGTTGGAACCCACAAGAGGAAAAATTACTTGCTCAGTGTTATGTTGCAGCGACGGAAGACTCACAAGTGGGTCGAAGTCAAAGCAGGGATACGTTTTGGCAACGGGTGCAACATGAGTTTAATAGACTCAATTATCAAAACAGAAACAAGGATATGATCCAAAGTAAATGGAAAATGTTGAACCGCGATTGCTCAAAGTTCAACGCGTACTACAAATGTTCCAAACGCCAAGAAAAAAGTGGTGAAAGTGAATTGGATATCCTAAAACGTGCCCGAGAAATGTATTGGGACGAGCACAAAGCCGCTCCTTTTAGCAACGAGGAGGCTTGGGAGGTTTTACGGGGTCATATGAAATGGGACGCGCCGGAAGGAATTGATTTAACCGGCGATGACCAACCAAGCCAAACAAATGAGGCGTTGTTTGGTCGTGTTGAACAACCAAGGCCAATGGGAAGGCGTGCTGCAAAGAAAGCTCGATCCGAGAGTACGGGAGGAACGAGCACGAGAGCGAGTACGGGAGGAACGAGCTCGTCGTTGCAATTCGTGGAGGCTATGACATCCGAGTATCGTTCGAAAAGGGAAATGGCTGAAGCCGCGTATCGGGCAACCAAAGAAAAAGAGGAGACGATAACAAGGCTAAAGGAAATGAAATTTTTGATGACGAACACCGACGGGCAGGATCCAAACGTGGTGTTTTGGATCAACCAAGAAAAAGCTCGAATTGTGCAAAAATACAACCTCCCACAACCTCCACAGTAGATTTAGGATTGTCTTTATTTTTATGTTGTAATTTTTTATTTCGTTGTTAATTTTTTTTTTTTTTTTTTTTTTTTTTTTTTAGTAGTATGTAATGTTATGTTTTAATGTAATGTTATGTTTTAATGAATGTTATATTTTTAATAAATGAAGTATGATTATAAGTTTAGGGGTTTAATTTGAAAATATTTGATATAAAGGTGAGTTAAGGTGTGTTAAAGCTGAGTTATTGTTGAGTGTGTTAAAGCTAAGGTAAGTTAAGGTGTGTTAAAGCTGACGTGATATGCCTTAAATTTTAAAGCTGAGTTAACTGCTGGGAGTTTGGACCTAAGTGTTTGTACCTTTATATTCCTCATGTTGTTGTACAAAACAGACTTTGATTCTATGTTGTACAGAAAAACATAAACTTCCTTTTGTGTGTTTTTAATGATTTGTCTGTAAAAGCAACTTGGAATTAATTTATTGTTTTTATCCATCATTTTCAGAAATGTAGGCTTCATACAAGAAGACCAAGCCCTAGCCCACAATCCGCTGGCAACCAAACACCACAGCTGGTGGTTCTCGGCGGTATATGGGTCCCACCGGAGTACGCAACGGCAGCCGGGGCACAAACTCTTTACACCACACACCCTAATGCCTCCCATACCAACCCACATTATTGTACACCACAAGAATTCTACGCGAGCCCTGCACTGGGCCCGCCACAACCACTACACCACCACCACAACGCTGGCACCGCCAACCACCACCACCAACTCCACCACCATAGTCAAATGTACAAGCCCACTTCCCAAACCACCACCCAAAGCTTGCCAGAGTCCAACGGGAGAGGAGGCACCACCATGACGGGCGGCAACCGGTCTGAGAGCATCGAGGATGGGAAGTCTGAGAGTGGCGGCAGTTGGAAGGCGGAGAGTGGTGGTGAAACAAAGACATTGGTGTTAAGGGAAGAATGTGAAGAAAGCAATGGGAGTGAGATTACATTAAAATTCTAGAGTTAAATTAACTAATCACTTAGTTAATTAGTATTAGTTTATTTAATTAAGTTTATGTTACTTATAAGTTATTATAGCAAGTACTAGTTATAATACCCGTGCACGCACGTGGTTTTTTCTAAATTTATTATTCAAGTAAAATGTCATTCTGTGATATTTTTTCAACTGTATTGTCTTTATTGATATTCCGAAGATGAATTTTGATACATAAGATGTTAGTAATGATCATAATTTAAGTCTGGTTACATTAATGTGTGTTTTGTGTTACACATTTGGTTACTTGAATTCAAAATGTTTTATATAACCATTGGTTATTATTAAAATATGATAATGCATGTGGTTTAGGCAAAAATCAAATTTTGTTCAATTTATATTATTTTTACTATCTTATTGAAAATATCCTATATCAATGTTTATATGTGATGTGATTTGCTTTACGTGAAAGTTAATTGGGTCGATAAATGTTCTAAAAACATTCCAAAACCACAATTGACATACTTTGTATTGGCTGGAAGATCAGCAAAGAACATTGTGTCAATAAACAAATGATACATTACTATATATATTAAATGTCAACCAAAACGACGCCGTTCCATCTACAGGAACCATCGTTTAGGCCTTGGGCCACTGTTCCCGCCTTTTTTTCAGCCCATTCCTTCTCCGGCCTATTTACCCGGTCCATTCTTCTTCTCCGGCCTATTTACCCACTCCATCCTTCTTCTATTGATAACCTGAAACCTCTAGAATCCACCACACACATCACCGGCTTTCTTTTTCTTATCTCATCCATATCAGAAATCACTGTCACCATGTCGAATGCAAGACCCGTTTCTTCTTCAACCACCGGGTCGGATCCTCTAACCCTTGAGGAAGAGTATATATATTTTTACCCACTTTTGTTTTTACTTGATTTTTTGTGTTATATTATAAGTAAATGTATGTTGTTTGCAGAGTGTACTTTTATTATATTGGATGGATAAAGACTTGGTTTCTGGCAGTTTTGTATGTGGTGAACCTTATGTTCAAGGTAAAAGTTTGACCCTTTACTGCCATAGTTAAGTAGTAGTAGTTGTGTTTTATTGTTATCCGAATTTCGTTTGTATTCAGTTGAATTAGAATTACACTACTTTAGCCGTATTAATAAACCTAATTGTTCTAATTGAATTGAGTTGGCGCAATTTGTGTTTTTATATATTTATTTATTTGTTTTTATATATATGTATATAGGTTATAGTTAAAAGGGGGGTTATTGATGCTACGGCTGGTGAGGTTATGGAAGTTAGCACCATTTTCCAATTTCAGTTTATTGTTCAGGGTTTCATTACTTTGGAACCTTTTTTTTTAACGCAGGTTTTGTTGTTTTTTTAGGGAGTGTTTGGGCTTTGGATTAGGTTATTTACCCGCCTCATGAGCGTATTTGGACAGTTAGACTTTCAGCCGATAAACCATCTCACAATTGCAGCGGTGGTGATGATTATAGAGTCATAATCCACGTTCGTGGTGATGTGGTGATGTCCTGGCGTAGACTCGCATACTAAAAAAAATGGGTTTCCCGGCACAACCGATGACTTGGTCTCCTTATCCGGATTGTCTTCATGTGTGGTATGGTTTAATTTGGTGTTGGCGTATGTGAAAAAAAAAAGTGTTTATTTTTTGATTTCTCATCCTATTGTAATTGTTGCAGACAACAGACATAAAATAACGAACAAACATTCCGATAATTTTAAGTCAAATTTCAACTAGGTCAAAAGTCGGCATCAGGTAGGTAAACTTTACTTTTTGCTTTGGTTAACGTATTTGTATTTTAAATTTTTGTTCACTCTTAGTGTCACAATATATTTTAGATTATATTAATAGTTACTACTATTGTATAAGCCTATTAAAGCTGAAGTACTTTTGTAAATGGTATTTGGGTTAAATTATTGGTTTTCCTGATTCTGTAATTTACTTTTATCTTTTGAATGTTATTGATGCGTGTTGCGTGTCGTTGCGGTTTAGCAGTATTAATGCCTAATCAAGTTTTAAATTTATATTTAGCTGACTTATCAATAACACACACACTTAACGAGCAGTGTACCCGGTCAGTATGAATATAATGGTAAGTAGAGTGTCGATCACTAAGAGTGGAACGTATTATCTAGTTATTCTAATCAGTATTTTAATATATTAAGTTAGCTATACAATCTAATCTAACGCAAGGGGGTTCAGCCTGAGAGACTGGCACGATTTGGTTGCAATTAAATAATAAACTAAACCAATAGGCACGAATCAGCAAGTAGCACACACGTACACAGATAGATACTCGAGACAATAAGAGGGCTGTCCTTATGATAAGTAGTTTGTCACTTGTTTTATTGCTAGTGTTATATGAAGTGTATAGTTCGATGCAACGCACCGAGATTAAGTCCTTTCTCGTTGGTTCTAATCTTATCGGCGAGTAAACCCTTAATGATTACTTATGACTATCCCGTTTATCTTTCTCCTACTTTTCTACAGACCATAGAATACATAGGCATCTAATAAACAGGCGAGGGCAGAGGCATGGCGACCCGATCAACGCTCAGCTAGCCACAGAGGTTATCAATGCACTAATAAAAGTCACCAATGACACTAACATATAAACTTTAATTAATGAGAAAGCAGTTTTAAGGGAGTGCAACCTTTCCGTTGTCACATTACACAAGCCACCAATCTTGATGAATTAAAGTTTACTAACACAATAAAACAAAACTACTTAATGAATTAAACACATGCAGCACCTTCTTACAGCTCTTGTATCTTCGATTTGGGTGTGTCTTGTGCTGCTGCCTTGACTGAATTCGTCCTAGGTTTCTGGTCTTCGGTCTCGTATATAGAATATGTCACCTCGAATTCGTCTGGTCTTGGGGTATTTATAGTTTCTGTCTGAGGGTAAGATGCGGCGCATCTAGTAAGTAGATGCGGCGCATGTACTTAACTTCGCGTGGGGTCCAAGATTATAATATTCAGAAATATTCGTACACCGCCAGAAGATGCGGCGTATCTTCATCTTTGGATGCGGCGCATGTCCTCTTGTATCTTGGATCGTATCTGGTGAAATATTGATAGTGATGCGGCGCATGTAATGAGTGAGATGCGGCGCATCTGGAGCAGAACAAGTTGGTTATTCTTCGTTGACCAAAGTTTCATATGCGGCGCATGGGATAAATCCATGCGGCGCATTCTTCAAAGTCAGACAGTGGTCTTCATTCTCTTCATTCCAACAACCAATTCCAATCTTGATCATTTTACTCCGTTTTTAGTCCATAATCGCTAAGTTTCACCAAATGCTTGTTTTTACCTGAGAATTACAAAAGTAAACGATTAAGTATCAATCCTCATACATAATATAGTAAAACAAGTCAAATTAATAGGATAAATGATAGTAATAAAATGTACTTATTTGAGTTCATCAGTTATATAGGCCTTGCTAGAGGAGCTATATATTGGGGAGATTTCTTGAAGGGAAGCCAGACAGAATATGGTTAAAAAAATATACAAGAGTTATCAGGTATTAAGAAATCTACCTGATTATGTTGTTGTTATTGATCGTGTACGGTTAGCATCAATGTAACTTATGAAATAAACCATTCAACAAAAAAAAAAAAAAAAAAAAATGTAGTTTCACTTATTTGTTGCATTGGTTTTCTAAACCGACTGAGGCGTTGTATGTAGAAGGCTTTAAAATTTTCAGTTCTGTATATCAGACCTTACTTAATAAATCTTGACAGGCTGATCCAATACTCTATGGCCAATTTCTGGCAGTGGCTTTGCACATGAACAAGATCGAGCAAGAGGCAAACTTACTTATGGCTTTCTGTTTTTGGACGAAGATGGTAGCGTAATAAGTGATTATTTGGGTTACATCTCATTCGCTTCGCCGTGATATCTATTTACTGCTTATGTTTTAGAGATCAGACGGTAGTATACAAGATATCACAGATCGCGTGAACATCACAAACCAGATTCATCATGCCAGTTAAGGCACTCCATTATACTAACAGCGTATGTGGAACTTACAGAATGCCAATAACAACCCTACACCAGTTCCAACCCACAATACAGGTTAGTAAGTGGTCAATCCTTCAGGTACTACAACCTTTTATAATTTTCAATATTCAATTGCGGTTTTCGTTTTTGTTGTCAAGGAAAATATGAGTGAGTTGGAATTTCATGTGTTTGGGTAATTGTCACTAGTACAAAAATGGGATTTAGTCACACATGCTTTTTTTCGAACAGCCACACAGTCGCTTTTTTGTGTGACTAAATGTACGAGAATAAAATAAACAGCCACACTTGATCCGACTTGTGTGACCATTGCCAAATTACATATGAGGCTACAGCCACACATTTGAATATTTTCGTGACTATACGTATCTGGTAAATTTTTTTTTGATTTTTTAGTCACTTATAATTTGGGACGTGTGACGGATACAAATAAGGTTGAAACATTAGTCACACTATATATATACATATGTGACAAATATATGTCACGCAATTGAAAAGTGTGACCAAAATCCATATATGGTCACACGAAGTAATTGTGTATGTGGCTAAATCATATGCTCAAGTTTGTCACACATTATTTAAGCGTGACTGCTAGTTTTTGTTGAAAATTTAGCCACATATGAATTTGAAATGTGTGACAACTGAAAAGTAAGTTTGAAGCATAGTCACGATATGCATTTAAAAGTGACAAATATATGTCACACACTTGAGATGTGTGACCAAATGTCATATATGGTCACACTAAACCATAGGCATACATGATTAAGTGTGACCAAAATTCGATACAAATAGTCACGTAAGTTAATATGTGTGTCTAAAGTTAAGTGTGTGTTTGCCTGCCAATTCCTAATGTGTATGGTCACACATTTAATTGTAGCACAATCATGTGACTATAGGCAATAGTCAAATTTTGTCATACATTATTTAAGTGTAGTCACAATTCGATACATATGGTCACACATTTCTGATAACTTATGCAATAGTCAAAAATTTAAAAATATCAATGTTTCGGCTCGATTGTAAGCATTTATGTAAGCATATTTTGTCAGACTATACATTCTAGCAGTAATAACTATACATTCTAGCAGTAATAACTACACATGTTTATCTCATAAGCAGTAATAACTATACATGTTTAAGTCAAACTATACATTCTAGTAGTAATAACTATACATTCTATTTCTTGTTCTTGGGTCCTAGATACTCTTCCATCTTCTTGAGCAGTTCATATGCCATGTTATCATAATTAAGCTGAAGCTTGAGTATTTTCTTCCCACGCAACATCTGATGTAGAATGTCTTTGTGAAACTTTAAAGGGTAATCCTTTTCTACAAGCATGTAGATCACCAACTCATTCACAGTTAAAGCATGTACTCCACATCGTTGAAAAATTTTCCATTCTTTAACAGTATTGTGCGTTAGTCTTCTCCAACATTCATCTTCATGATTTGGTTCAAACATTACCTTCAAATAATTCCAGACTTCTCTATCATAAGCTTGTTCTGGTGTCTTATTACCAAATCTTTGTTTGAGTAATTTCCATAGAGCTATCATATCTCGTCTATCAAAATCATGAACCATGTGAAGAAAGCTTACAAACCTTCTAGAAGAACCATCATGCCTCTTAATATCGTAATAAATTGTTTCCCCATGAGATCCAGACTTATAATCAACAATGGGATGTTTGACAGTTAAAGGTTGTGCATCCATGGCTTCTCCTACAGAGTCAACTGCAAGTTCAGTGTGAGCTTGCATTTGTTCTTTAGCAACAGCTTGCTCAGTTTGTTCTTGTTTTCTCTTTTTACTGCCTTCTATTTCCAACTGTTCACCTGCTCTCTTTGAACTGTCATTCAAGAAGAGTTCATTGTTTCTCTTGGCAATTGCATACAATTCTTCAATGCTTTTATAATCCAAGAATTTCAAATCCTTTAGTTTCCAACTGGCCACATTCTTCAAATATCTGCACATGAGTAGATGTTTATGATGTACATATTGGGTGTTGTTGATATTAATATAAATTTACCTTTGCAACAAAAAAATAAATAAATAAAAAAATAAAAAAATACCTGCACATGATATCTCTTCTTTGTTTTTGAGTGGGTGGCTTGTTCTTCTGAGCTGCATATCTTTGTGCTGCAAACTTCTTCTTTTTTGCATCAAAAATTTCTTTCAGCATCCTGGCTTTTTCATCTACTGAGTACTTATCTTGCTCTTCTTTATGTACTATTTGTAACACCCCGTGCCCGCTTATACCAAAAACTTTGACTTTTACGCGGAAACGACTCACCTTTACGGACATCTACTTACTCTTTTAACCACTGACAAAAATCTATAAACTTTCAGACCTTGAGACTATTTTTAAATGAAAGTAGACTCAAATAGCTTCAAAACGATAGGTCATACGACCCATTTCGACTTACGGATTAAAAGATATGATTTTTCGAAAACTGCCCAACAAACTGTGACGCCGTCAAGAAAATGGTGACGCCGTCAAACCTTGACGGGCCAGAAGATTTTTGGACGATTAAAAGGGGACGCCGTCAAGAAGGCCATCAAGAACAAATCTGCAGTTTTCACCACTAAAAACCCATTTTGACCCATTTCATGACATATGCCACATGGGACTTCCGCAACACTTCAAACTTAACCAAAATCGTTACTTTAACATATAAAACATGTTCCATTACACACTCGACCCGTTCACCACCCAAAATGGGTACTTTTACATGCTAGCCAAACACTCCCTTAACTTAGACTATAATCATATAAAACATACTTTGACTTATCAAATGACTACCAAATTGTCATACAACTCTTGACATACACTTTGCCATACGGCTACACTCTAACAAATCATGACTAGACCAACGGGGGTACAAACTTACACATGAGCTCGGTATCTACCTAAGCTCTATATTCTTACCAAATCTACCCATTTGCATAACCATGCCTTAACCAACACATCCAAGCCTCATCTCACATATCCAAGCCAACCTTAAGAACATGCCAACCTAGATAACGCTTAGTAAGTAAAACGACTATAACATAAATCATACTTCAATCCACATGATGCATCATATACATAAAACACTTACATCAAGGCTTACATACTCAAGTCTCATCTAGCACATAACATCAACATATTCCATAGCATCATCTCATCACATAAGCCATAAACATGGCATCACATAAGCATATCCAAGCTCATCTTCTCAACATAAACATACATAACACATAATGAAGAAATCCATATAACATATGCTATCATCATTTTACTTACCTCAAACCAAGCTACATAACAACAAGAACATCATCATCAACACAAGCTTCCATCATCATCATCATCATCGATCATCATCATCGATCATCATCATCATTCAATAATCAAAACCTAATCACATAATACTCAAATACATAAACAAGGGTTATCAAACCCATCAAAACATAATCATCTTCTAACCCATATCATCATATGATCATATCTTGATCATATAATGAAAACCCATTAAACTATCACTTAACTACATCAAGAATGGGGAGACTTACTTGAGTAAGATCATTACTAAATAAGACTATAATCATGGAGTCTTCATCTTCTCCTCCTAAGCCATCACTAGCCTTTTCCCTCCCTTTCTTATCTCACTAAAACCGGACTTCTCAAAGTCCCAAGAATAATAGAGAAATGTCTAGAACTAGCTACATATATCTAGTTAGGTACAAGTTTGGGATGATGGCAAGAATGGCCCCTCAAGTCCTATTCTTTCTATTTTGGCCACACTAACTTATAACACATGTTTAATACTTGGCAACCTAGGCCCCTTTAGTTACTCAACACCTTTTATATGACTACATAGTCATACTTTGACTATTAAATGGCTATCGGGTTTGACTAAAAGTTATATTTGTTGACTAGCCAATCGCATAAGGCCATAATCTATTTTCATCTAGGGTGGGGTCCCAATACCCGGGAAACGGGTCTAACAATTCTACCCCCCTTATATAGATTTCGTCCCCGAAATCTCTCGTCTAAATCTATCCAAAACTAATTTCACGACATATACATGCTCTTATACTCATGCTTTCAAAGCTAAATCATTGCAACGATCTAAATGATCATGAAAATTCTACACTCACTATACATAATCATAATTCATAATCCACTAAAACACGCTTCTCATCATAAACTTGTCTAAAATTTCCAACTATGACTACTTGTCACATGGAAAATCTACTACTTCGACTCTATATGAGTCAAACTTCATTACTATAAACACAACATACGCCCATGCACTAACCATCACTTAACATCATATACCGGCCAATCTCACATAACACATAACACAAAATGCGCATCTATGCCACAAACCGGCAACTTATCTTAAAATACACAAAGCACTATACAAACGGCACCTTCAAATTTTCTTACACACAACACTTAAGCAAACTTTCTTATCAAATTCTAGAAATGCTCACAAATTTACTTATCAAATTAAAACATAATTCAATTTAGACGTCTAACTTAAGGTTTCACATATTACCTTATCGCCGCTATAAGTTTTATTCATATTTATCTTTTCTTATGACGTCTAACTTATTTTAATTTTTTACTTTCTCATATCACTATCCGTACTCATGTCACATCGGCTACACATAAGCCCACTTATTTGTAACTCTTCATTTACATAAAAAGGCGTCCCGATCTATGTAAATCAAGAAATACAAATTTATGGTTCGGTGATTTACAATTTCTTCATTTAAATGAAAAGGCGTCCCAATCCATTTAAATCAAGAAACTATAAACCATCCTACTTATACGCTTCCGACATCACACTCGTACTTGTTATACTTTCCATCTTTACTAGCCTTGGATCCAATCTCACTAACTTTCCTTCATGCCATAAGGCAATCTTAACATTATGCCGTAAAGGCATCTTAACATTATGCCATAAAGGCAACTTAACATTATGCCGTAAAGGCATCTTAACATTATGCCATAAAGGCAACTTAACCTCGTGCCATCAAGACACCTTACATCGTGTCATAAAGACACCTTACCATTGTGTCATAAAGACACCTTACCATTGTGTCATAAAGACACCTTACCATCGTGCCATAAAGACACCTTACCATTGTGTCATAAAGACACCTTATCATCGTGCCATAAAGACACCTTACCATTGTGTCATAAAGACACCTTACCATCGTGCCATAGAGCATTGGATCCAAGCTATATTTATCTTATCATCTTTACTCGCTTTATCTTTCATGCACTTCTATCATTAAGCACACTATCATATACTCAATTTTCATTGCCTTACGCAATCTCAACATTCACTATCACGCTTTCTATTATCTAGACAAGTTTCTATATAACACTTGCACATTTGTTATCATCGCATTTCCACAATGCCACTTATCATTCACCCGTCAACCCCAAGTTGACTCATACACTAATTACGTGCCATTTTTATTTAGACAATTTATATGTAATGCTTATTCATTACAACTTACACATTTCCACGTGTTCTTACAACACACTCTTACTATTACCCGTCAACCCTTGTTGACCATATTCTCACTTCATACTGTCACTTCATTTAGTTTATTCAACTTGTACGCATACAAACCATACATAGGTTTATTCTATAACACTATCACTAATCTCATCTTACCATTTCAATATATACTAACATGATCACATTCATGTTTTACATCTCTATCTAGCATACTTCAAGTCACTTATGACTTCTAGCGCAATGCCGCAATCTATATTTTATTCGTCACTTTGACTCATCATATTATACCATATATCACTAGTACTTTTTCAATTTATCGTGTTTTATATGTAACATATTCTCATCACTTCTTAACTTTACACTTTAACTTTCTCATTTAGTTTAGCATATAAGAAATCATGCTTCTCAAAACATCTAGCTATAAACATACTTCTCTATTCAATTCTTCCTCATTTTTATCTGGTTAAGCATTTATGCTTTTTCAATTTATTAGCATGCTTCTTAACTCTCTTTACATATCAATGTTTTCTTTTTAGCTTTACCGACCACAACTAGGTCAACACATAATACGCATTCTAATGCATCTATCTCACTCATATACTAACTACACAAACGTGCTCTCAAGCACATCACATAAAACTTAAACATACAATAAACTTACCATAGACTTATCATCATATAAACAACAACACTTAACATCATATAATGCAATCATATCATAACGCTTAACACTTGTCCGACAAGTGTTAAAACATTCATAACATAAAATCAAATCACATAGTCTATGGCATCATATATCACATTGCATAACCAAGCAATGTCTAAGCATCATCATCTAACTAGCCGCAAGCAATAGCCGAACTCATAACTAAGGCATCATATCTTAGTCCATTTACTAACCCATCTCTAATACCGCTTAGCATAGCTACTCACATTCATAACTCTAATTCTATCATACATTCACCTATCACAATACAATCCTCGACACCAACCAAGGTGCACGGCTATCTAATCACATAAACATTCCAAGTCCTCTATGGACTTACTTCACACAATCACAATACCAACACCGGCACCAACCAAGGTACTCGGCCAACTAATCATCTAAGCATCTCAAGTCCCCAAGGACTTGAATCTCATACACAATAACACTATAACCCACATACATCACCTATCCTCAACAAGCTCAACTAGCATAAATCATAATCCGCCTAACACTTAGCAACTAATTTCCGCGCAACTAATACTTTAAGTTCAAGCTTCTACGAGTGGTTTAAGACTAGGCACCCTATAGTGGAAACCTAATTCACTTAAACTGAAGCTCTGATACCAATTTGTAACACCCCGTGCCCGCTTATACCAAAAACTTTGACTTTTACGCGGAAACGACTCACCTTTACGGACATCTGCTTACTCTTTTAACCACTGACAAAAATCTATAAACTTTCAGACCTTGAGACTATTTTTAAATGAAAGTAGACTCAAATAGCTTCAAAACGATAGGTCATACGACCCATTTCGACTTACGGATTAAAAGATATGATTTTTCGAAAACTGCCCAACAAACTGTGACGCCGTCAAGAAAATGGTGACGCCGTCAAACCTTGACGGGCCAGAAGATTTTTGGACGATTAAAAGGGGACGCCGTCAAGAAGGCCATCAAGAACAAATCTGCAGTTTTCACCACTAAAAACCCATTTTGACCCATTTCATGACATATGCCACATGGGACTTCCGCAACACTTTAAACTTAACCAAAATCGTTACTTTAACATATAAAACATGTTCCATTACACACTCGACCCGTTCACCACCCAAAATGGGTACTTTTACATGCTAGCCAAACACTCCCTTAACTTAGACTATAATCACATAAAACATACTTTGACTTATCAAATGACTACCAAATTGTCATACAACTCTTGACATACACTTTGCCATACGGCTACACTCTAACAAATCATTACTAGACTCACGGGGGTACAAACTTACACATGAGCTCGGTATCTACCTAAGCTCTATATTCTTACCAAATCTACCCATTTGCATAACCATGCCTTAACCAACACATCCAAGCCTCATCTCACATATCCAAGCCAACCTTAAGAACATGCCAACCTAGATAACGCTTAGTAAGTAAAACGACTATAACATAAATCATACTTCAATCCACATGATGCATCATATACATAAAACACTTACATCAAGGCTTACATACTCAAGTCTCATCTAGCACATAACATCAACATATTCCATAGCATCATCTCATCACATAAGCCATAAACATGGCATCACATAAGCATATCCAAGCTCATCTTCTCAACATAAACATACATAACACATAATGAAGAAATCCATATAACATATGCTATCATCATTTTACTTACCTCAAACCAAGCTACATAACAACAAGAACATCATCATCAACACAAGCTTCCATCATCATCATCATCATCATCGATCATCATCATCATTCAATAATCAAAACCTAATCACATAATACTCAAATACATAAACAAGGGTTATCAAACCCATCAAAACATAATCATCTTCTAACCCATATCATCATATGATCATATCTTGATCATATAATGAAAACCCATTAAACTATCACTTAACTACATCAAGAATGGGGAGACTTACTTGAGTAAGATCATTACTAAATAAGACTATAATCATGGAGTCTTCATCTTCTCCTCCTAAGCCATCACTAGCCTTTTCCCTCCCTTTCTTATCTCACTAAAACCGGACTTCTCAAAGTCCCAAGAATAATAGAGAAATGTCTAGAACTAGCTACATATATCTAGTTAGGTACAAGTTTGGGATGATGGCAACAATGGCCCCTCAAGTCCTCTTTCTTCCATTTTAGCCACACTAACTTATAACACATGTTTAATACTTGGCAACCTAGGCCCCTTTAGTTACTCAACACCTTTTATATGACTACATAGTCATACTTTGACTATTAAATGGCTATCGGGTTTGACTAAAAGTTATATTTGTTGACTAGCCAATCACATAAAGCCATAATCTATTTTCATCTAGGGTGGGGTCCCAATACCCGGGAAACGGGTCTAACACTATTTTAGTAAACTCACAATCAGCTTCAACCTGAGCCCTTTCCTCAAACCATGAAGCTATTAACTCTGCATTTTTTTGCGCTTGTAATTTTTCTGCATACTCCTTGTCTGAAAGAATCTGAGCAGCTTCTTGAGCAGCTTCTTGAGCATCAAGATCAGCCACTTGTCTTGTCAATTCTTCATCTGTAATCATTGGTTGTTGTTGTTGTTGTTGACTAGGTGACTGAAACTTAAATTTCTTCTTAGGTTTTGCACTCCTCATCTTTGTTAATATTTGAGCCATAGTCATATCATCATCATCACCTTGAGTAGCAGTAACCTTATCAATAGCAGGAATAAATTTAGTCTCAGTAGCACTAACATCAATAGCAGCAATACTAACTTCAGTCTCAGTATAGAGAACTAACCTTATCAATAGCAGGAATAGCAGGAATAACTGGCTCACTAGCAGGAATAACTGGACCACTAGCAGGAATAACTGGGTCACTAGCAGGAATAGGTGGCTCACTATCAACAGTTGTAACCTTGCCCAAACGCCTATCCATCACCGCTTCATTCCCTTGGTTATCAGCAACTAGAAATTCCATTGGATCACTCTCTTCACAAATACTTTCACCCTCTTTATCCTCCCCTGAAACTTTGCCTTCATTCCCCCCCTGTTTGGGAGCATCCTTAGAAGCTTCAGAAGATTTAACCTTTTGTTTGGGAATTCTTGATCCTTTGACTCCTTCTAAATACCTAACCCTTCTCTTCAAAGCCTTTATCTCCCCACCTTGAGCTTTGATGACTCCATCTTGGGAAGAAGCTATTGCTCGCAGATCACCAATTTGTGCAGACAGCTTGGCACATGTATCCTTCAATTCATTCAAAAGTTGCATACTATCCTCACCACTTCGGCTTGTGTTACCTAGCCCGAGAGGTGGATCACTGGAAAAGTTAAGTTCAGCCTCACCCCTAGGATGAACATCCGAACCCCCCATTGTTTCCATGTGACTGGGACCTTCACCTGAATCAGTTCCAGAGGAACTTTCTTCATTAGAAGTTGTCTTGGTTCGGGTCTTAATGATGTTACCACTGTCCTGTGCTACTGCTAAGCTAGACACAGTAGTGGCAGCCCTTGCCAACATGTCACTCTCCCCCCCAGTGACATCCTCATCTGCAACAGTTGGTATAGAACCACTTGCCTGAGGTAGCTCAGTGTTCTTGGTGTTAGTCCTACGTTTATAGGTATGTTGTTGTTGTTCTGTGGGTGTGTGATGGGTACCAGCTGGGATTGCTGAACCTTCACCCATTTGGGTTTGGGCTAGTGCCAACATTGTTGGAAACAAAGGTGTCACTCTCCCTGAAAAATCTTTTCCAACCCTCCTCATATTAGCAAAAACCTTTTTGGTAAGGCAGGGAGTGGGAGAAACATTTTTGTGACTTTTCTTTTTTTTAAATTGGTTGTCCAAAAAGAGTTGCAAAAACCTTGGATATAGAAAATATTTAGCCAAAGAACTATCCAAGTTCCTAACCATATTATCAAAAATTAATTTTGAGAAATTAAATCTTTGAGTATTTTCAGCCAAACAAATTATAGCAGAAGCTAAATTACTGCTAAATTCATTCCAAGCAGTGGTCTTTGGACTTAGACACACTAAGACAGTATGAATTAAGAATTTCCACTGAGGAGAAAAATTACCTTTTTGGAACTTTAAAGCATCTGTATATCTCTCATAGCCCATCAGTGCAAGTTTTTCAAAGATTGTAGTATTTGGAAGATTCTCAACTCCGTTAGCATCATCTAGGAGAAGATCTCTTCGAATAGACGCCTCTGTAATGATAATCATCTGCCCATCTACAAGGGCATGGATTTGTGCTTCCCCATTAATAGTATTGACCTTAGCAGACGACCAAAACTGGATAATGTTGGAAGTATATATAGTAGGTTTTACTGTTAATGCAAACTTAATATAGTTTGCATTAAGGAAATCAATGATCTCAGTAAAATCTACAGACTCATTGGATTTTTCTAAAAAGGCAACATTATTATGAGGTTCGGTAAAAGTTAGGTTCGACATTATGATTTGATTTGGGGGTTTTGCAATTTGACGATTAAAATTCGATTAGGGAGTGGAAGAGAGAGAGTAATGTGTGCGTGAATGTGATTGTGTGCAGCAATTGGGGGTTTATACCCTTTAAGTAAAAAGTGATACAAACTACCCTACACTCCCAACCACTGCTAAAAGGATACCCAGCAGTACAACGTTTCGCTAGCAGTACAATTGTTTACCTAGCAGTACAATAATAATAACTACATTCAAATATCATAAACTTGTAATAATAACTGCATTCATATATTAAACCAAGTCAAAATAAGTTTACATTTACATAGGCAAAATATATAAAGAAAAGACACATTAAGACACATATTTACTAGCTTCAATACTTCTGTAAACATCAACTATTTTCTCTCTTTCTTCTTCTATTTTTTTGTTCCTCTCCTCAATTTTCTTCTGATGCTCCTCAATGACCTCTAAATCTTTCTTGTTCCTTTCTTCATACATCTTTATACGCTTGTTGTGAATTTCTAACAATGCGTTTTCAACACCATACTGGCCTTTACTACATTTCTCCCAAATATTTTGGGATATGCCAATTTTTTTATATTTTTCAGGCATCGGTGGAGGAGAATCATCCCTTGGGCGTTTGTTTTTGTTGGAAGAAGGATTTGAAGAGGAGTCAGCCATTGAAATTTGAAATTTATTTTCTAATGAAAATATCAAAGGAGTTGTATATGGTACGGTTGATTATGAACGGTTTTAAATTGTCGGGTTGTACAAATAGGCTAGAGAGGTATACGAACGGTTCCCAATACTTTAGGCGGGAAGAGGGACCATCGAGAGGCGCCAAAAGTAAACAGATGGATAATATGATCGGATTTGGTTTGTGTTTGGTTTGGATTTGACTAGTGTAGTTGATCTAGAAGTGTGTTTGGTGTTGGATTGACTAATTGACTTTTTCATTAGGGTAATTGATATTTTCTATATTAATGATGTTTGACTTCTGAATTGTGTTGGATTTTGGGATAGATTGGGGAAAATGATTAAGGGGGTGTTTGGATTAGCTTATTTTACCGGCTTACGGGCTCAGTTGTATTTGGAAAAGCTGATGTACTGAGTTTTTTTTTGTTTATGAGGTTATTAGGTTGGGCTGTTATACTTGAACAAGTTGCACTCATAACTGAAAAAATACAACTGAAATGGAAATTTTTGAGAAGAATAGAGTCGTTTTGCAGATCATTAATAGTAGGAAAGTGATTGAGGAGATGGTTAGAGTTGTGAGGATACGTGTTATTGTTGTAATAAGATGCTTAAAATCGTATTTTGCTACGACTGTAATTTTTAATTGTTTGTTATATATATATATATATATATATATATATATATATATATATATATATATAATATATATATATATTATCGGCTTATCGCTCTTATTAATCTACAAACGAGAGGACCGCACTCTAAAAAAATGAGTGGTGCAGGACGAAAGAAAATCAAGTTTGATGTTGTTGGGTACAAACTAATGATTTTGACATATTTTAAATGCTACTTTTTACACCTTACAAACTGCTGATTTTGACATCTTTTAGATGCTGATTTCACGCCATTTATATGTTGTTTGGACAGTCAAGTAAAAGGGGTGTTTGGACACGCATTTTACAGCTACGTGTGCCATTTTTAACAGCTTTTTATGCAGCTTTTAACAGATTTGTATGTTTTTTATTAACAACTTTTATATGCTATTTGGACAGTAGAAATAACGGGTGTTTGGACACAGATTTTACAGCTCTGTATGTTGTTTTCTAACAACTTTTTATGGCCTGCAAAGGCTCAAGTATAGGAAAATGATCAATAAGCTTTTGGATGTGAAGTCAGCTTTCACTACTGATGTTTCCAGTGCAGTCCCTACAGTAAATAGTTTTCTAAGGTTCATCTATGGCGGCTAAATGAAATAAGCTTTGGATGTGACAAGAGAGATATAGTGTCAAATGATTTAAACTCTTCTTCACTTTCTCAAGAGTTAAGCTCTTAAGTCAAAGAAAATGTTTTACAATACTCTAATTGGCCTCTTCAAGTTCGTGCAAAAGGAGAGGAAGATCATAATTGGTAGGCGAATGCTGAGAGAACGTATGTTGTCTCAGATGCTGTTGGCCATTATGCCTTATGAGAGCAGCTGCATCAAGAGATCAAATCATTCCGAGGCTGGCCTGGCTCAGACAATCCTCGAGTCTACACATTTTAGCCTGTTTGTGTAGAGTATATGTAGTCAATTCCAGTTGCGTCTATCTATGCTAACTTATTCTTGAATCTTTTTTTTTTTTTTTTTTTTTTTTTTTTTTTTTTTTTTTTTTCCGTAATGATTGGTGTTTTCTTATACTCTTTATTTTTTAGTGCGTCACTTATAACGACCGCCTATCTTATTGCCTCACATGTGTAGTATTAACTTTTTGAATATAGTGTATTGTTTGCTCTATGTATAAAGTGCCCTTTATATTATAGTACGTATTACTATCGTATGTACAGCTATTGTAGGAAAGACGGATATACAGCTTATGATTATGATAATAGCAATTATGACAGTGTGCATGTGTGGCAATATCAAGAAAAAGAGCGATCAAGGGGTAGTAGATTTGGAAATGGTGGTGGATGCCTAACCAGTTTTGATATGATGAAGAACATAGTGCCAATATGGCTATAAGTTGATAATGTTACCTAAACAGTTTCATACATTGTTTTCAATTGTTGCCTTCAATAATTTATTCTAAAAGAGTTGTATGCGTTTAAACTCCTTTAAACTTGACTTATGAGTAAAACTTATTTTATAACTATTTACTTAAACATGACGCGACACGTTTCAACTAGAGAGAGACGGGAAGAGATATGATTTTGGCTGGCAGTTACAAATTACTTATTTGAAGTTGAAGTTGAAAACATTATGCAATAAACAATTAGATACAGCTCGTGTGCATCGCACGAGTCTGAGTGCCTCGGTTCTTTTAAGTTGTGTGATACTATCACAACTTAGATATACAATGACGAAAATAAGTGCCGAAGATTACACTATGAACACTTATATACAGCTCATGTGCAACGTCCAGATCTTCATTACTAGTATAATTATAAACATGTTATTGAAGATATATTAAGCGAACTTATTACCCAATGTTTAACGATCTGTTTAATAAACGTTAGTTTTAAATGCAGTCTCATCTATATCAAAGTTAGAATTTGTTAGTACAATGTTTTTAACAAAAGCATAGTTCAATCTCCTAAAAATTATAACACGTTAAAATATCCCTTAATATATTATATCTAAAATGGGAAAATGATCTGAAAAAGCATCATACTTGCCACTATATTCTTTTGTAAGCATCATATTTTTTTTCCTATTGTATGCATCCAACTTTTTAAATTTTCCTATTCTAGGCATCCAACTTTCCTTAATCATCCTATTGTATGCATCAAACTTTTTTAATTTTCCTATTCTAGTCATCCAACTTTCCTTAATTTTCTTATTGTAGCGTCACTTTTTCACGCTACAGGCCTACAATAGAAAGTTGGATGCTACAATAGGAAAAAAAAAGTATGATGCTTACAAAAGAATATAGTGGCAAGTATGATGCCTTTTCAGATCATTTTCCCTATCTAAAATATACGAGTAATAGATTAGATTGCTTTTAAAAAAATAGAGTAAATTCTTAAATATAATAGGAAATTAAATATAAAAAGTAAACTATAATATATATTAAGTAAACTATAATATATAAAAAGGTTGTGATATAATGACCCTCCCTATGTAGGGAGGGTGTGTTGACTTCCCTCTGCCGCCGCTTGTACTGCCTGCTTTGTCGGCTTGTACATTCCTTAAAAATAAGTGGGGGCCCATATGTAGGGATGGTCCGGTTAGTATGACCCTATATAAAAAGTAAAGTAAACTCTTGCGAGGTGACTTTGATGTGATTTTTTTTTTTTTTGAAAGGCATGACTTTGATGTGAATAAGTGCTACTACCAACACCTTGTATGTATTTTTTTTTTAAAAGCTCATCATGTTAATCACGTGTTAACTTGTAGCGCTCTTTTGTTTATAGATTTCTTTTGCAAATCTTGAGCAGACCATCAAGTTTCCTAAAAGGGCAACAGATATGGCTACTCACGTGTTCTAATTACCAGTTAACAATTTCTCTTACAAGATTAGTTGTATGCAATCTTAATTTTGTTTTAGTGACCATTATTCCTTGTAGAATTTCCCCTCTTTCATATAGTTTCATTCAATACTGTGCATGATTATTCACTAATAAGTAATACCGGCTTCCTTTAAAATCATTATCTTTGCTAAAATAATCGTTTCAGATAGCTTCTAAACTCGAATTTTGCTAAAGACAACTTCTAAAGCTATTTAAAAAAGGTTAATGTAATACATCAATTTCTTTAACACATTTCTGAAAAGAAGGAAATGAAAAAAACTTAGGAGGTTATCATTAACCACCTTTATTACATTTGAAACTCAAACTGGGCTTGATCAACTCAAAATTTTAAACTCAAGCTCCGTATATAGTGGTTTCATCAAGCTTAACCTGACTCGCTTTGTTTGCATATAGTTTCATTCAATACTGTGCATGATTATTCACTAATAAGTAATACCGGCTTCCTTTAAAATCATTATCTTTGCTAAAATAATCGTTTCAGATAGCTTCTAAACTCGAATTTTGCTAAAGACAACTTCTAAAGCTATTTAAAAAAGGTTAATGTAATACATCAATTTCTTTAACACATTTCTGAAAAGAAGGAAATGAAAAAAACTTAGGAGGTTATCATTAACCACCTTTATTACATTTGAAACTCAAACTGGGCTTGATCAACTCAAAATTTTAAACTCAAGCTCCGTATATAGTGGTTTCATCAAGCTTAACCTGACTCGCTTTGTTTGCATATAATAATATTACCTTATATACTAATGATGATTAATTAATTATATGTATATAAAAGGGTAAAAGTACAATTTATACGTACTACTTGAACTCAACTCAAAAGTCTACGAGTAGTTTGTAACTTGAATATCTTTTACTTTTGGCTATTACTTATTTTCCTCGGCCTATGTGATCATTCATACATAAAAGTGGCCTTTTGTAATTTGTAGTAGTGTTATTATCTTCAAGTGTTTAATGAACAAAACTTATAATATCAAGTGACTTAAAAATATGGATTAATTAATTAACAACTGTTTTAACATAATTTTGTCTTTGTTATATATTATACGAGCGGGTAGCCCGCGCGTTGCGACGGGGTGTTTTGCATGAATAATGTTTGAGTTTTTTGCAGTTTTCTCTTTATATAGTTGATAACAACATCAAATAGCCGCTCATTTTGAAACACAGTAGGTTGACATACGACATATATCCTTTGATGTTCGCAAACTGAAGTTCAAGCAGTGCTGCTTATTTTGTAACATAGCAGCTTGACATACAACATATATCCTTTGATGTTTGCACAATGGTTTGACCTGAAACACATGTTTTTTTTAAGTTTAGTGAAAGATTGCTTTTGCACTTGTATTGTAAGAGAAGACATAAATTCTGATGTTAAAGAAATGGAGCCTAAGATTATGAATACAAAAACGCATTTTAAATCATGTACCTTGTTGCGTTAGTTGTTTATCTATCACCAAACAATGTAACAATTTACATGTAGCTCTATTCTTTCTTTACCAATTGAAAGAAATTAATTAGGTGTAAATAATTCTTTCTATACTTCAGTCGTAATTCAATAATCTGCACCGTTCCTTTAATCCGCACTAAAGATGACCAAATCAGCTACTCAATTTTCATATAATATTAATACAATTAGTTTTAATACAAAACTTGAGACTGCAAATGCAAAGAATCTAAGTTTAACAACAAAAATAAACACATATATGAACCAATATCTTGAAGTAATATTTTCACTTGCTTGATAAAACTATCAAATCTAATTTTGATACTTTCGAGTCTGATGAGTATGTACTTGCTTATGTTAGTCTGTTTTAACCAAATCTCAGTAGCCATTTTTCAGTTATATGACAATGCAATATATAGAAAAGTAAAAAACACAATTGAAAAGGGAAAAAGAGAGTACCATACAGGCATCTTTATGTTAAATGCTATCAATATTGGCCAAATGCTTTTGGAAGGTGAAATGCCATTTGTTGTGGTTTGTGCGTTATTCCACATTTACCTACAGCCAAAAAAAAAAAAAAAAAAAAAAAAAAAAAAAATTGTTTACGAAAAAAGTGCATGTTTTAAGCCTGTTGGGTAAAACGTAACCTGACGTGAGACCTTTTTGTGAAAATTGGCTTCACATGCTTTTGACCTCATCAAGAATGGCAAGTAAACCGGAACCATTACACTCTTGAGATGGACAACGGCGCCATTGAATTGTAAACAAGAACCTGCACAATGAATTTAAAATATTTTGTTAGCCCAAGCACGATATCTTGAGTTTTGCACTCTTAGCTATGCTATGGAAAACTGATCATATATGGATGAATGGGTCTCTATTTTATGGTTACCTAATTACATTGTTACGCTGGTCTATTTTTGGCTTAAGTTTTAAATATTAAAAATAGACAAATTAAAATATATGAAACATAAAAATAAGAGTTTAGCTGTTAGAGATGCACGTCTTCGGGTGAAAGTATTTGCATCTTGGTTGTGTATTGATAATCGGTGAGTGTGTGTGTTTTTAGAGAGGAGTGTGTTTTCAGTGTGTGTGGAAGGTTCAAGAGAAGAGAAACGGTTTCTATAAATCTTGATATTGAGGATAATTAAGGCATGAACAGTTGCCGGTACAGTAAACCTAAGATGATTAGGCATTTTTTGTGATTTATTCCGCCCGTTGCTACGAAATATTTTGTTTAATCTAAAAAAAATATTTGTTAGAGTAAATTGCAAAAATCGTCCCTAAAGTTTAGCCAAATTGCAAGTTTCGTCCCTGAACTTTGGAAAGTGCAAGAATCGTCCCTGTGAGAAACTTTTTGGGCAAATATGGTCCCTGGCCAAGTTCAAATGACACAAATGCCCCTGTCCTTTTATTTTTTTTAATTCCTTTTAATTCCTTTTCAGTTTTTAACACAAATGGTCCCTGGGTTGCGCAAGGCTTTACAAATTTAGTCCTTTTGTTAGACCAATAGTTATTATTACACAAAATAGTCCTTGTGTTGCGCAAGGCTTTACAAATTTAGTCCTTTTGTTAGACAAATAGTTATTCTTACACAAAATCATCATTGTGTTGCGCAAGGCTTACACAAATGGTCCTTGAGTCCGTTTTTTCCTCCGTTTTCATACGTTTTCGTCCGTTTTTCTTACGTTTTTTCAGTTTTTCTCCGTTTTTCTTACGTTTTTGTCCGTTTTTCTTACGTTTTCGTACATTTTTCTTACGTCTTTTCCGTTTTCATACGTTTTTGTCCGTTTTTCTTACGTTTTTTCCGTTTTTGTCCGTTTTTTTACGTTTTCGTCCGTTATTCTTACGTTTTTTTCGGTTTTCATCCGTTTTTCTTACTTTTTTCCGTTTTTGTCCGTTTCTTTTACGTTTTTTATTTTTTTTTTTTTTTTGTTTTTGTTTTCTTACGTTTTTTTTTTACGTTTTCGTCCGTTTTTCATTCTTATTTTTTTTTATCTTTTTTTCCGTTTTCATACGTTTTTTCTTACGTTTTTTCTTCGTTTTTTTCCGTTTTTCATACGTTTTTTTTCCGTTTTTCTTACGTTTTTTACGTTTTTGTCCGTTTATTCTTAAGTTTTTTCGTTTTCATCGTTTTTGTCCGTTTTTCTTACTGTTTTTTTCGTTTTTCGTTTTCCGTTTTCTTTTTTTCGTTTTTTTCTTTTTCTTTTTTCCGTTTTTGTCCATTTTTCTAACGTTTTTTTTCTGTTTTTGTCCATTTTTCTTATGTTTTTTACATTTTCGTCCGTTATTCTTATGTTTTTTTTCGTTTTCATACGTTTTGTCCGTTTTTCTTACGTTTTTTGCCCGTTTTTCATACGTTTTTTTCCCGTTTTTTACGCTTTCGTCCGTTATTCTTACGTTTTTTCCGTATTCGTATGTTTTTGTCCGTTTTTTTACTTTTTTTCCGTTTTTGTCCTTTTTCATACGTTTTTGTCCGATTTTTTTTGTCCGATTTTTTTGTCCGAATTTTTTTAATAAAAATTAAAAAAAAAAAAAAAAAAAATTAAAAATTTAAAAAAATAACAAAATTTTTGTACCATTTTTTTTTCTTTTTTGTCCGATTTTTTTAAAAGAATAAAAAAAAATAAAAAAAAGTTCAAAATTTTGTCCGAATTTTGAATTTTTTTTTTTGAATTTTATTTATTTTTTAAAAAAAATTTGGTCAAAAAAAAATTTTGGACAAAAATTTAGAACTTTTTTATTATTATTTTTTTAAATTCGGACAAAAAAGAAAAAAAAAATCGGACAAAAATTTTGAACTTTTTTTTATTTTTTTAAAAAATTCGGGCAAAAAAAAATTCGGAAAAAAAAAACACTCGGACAAAAAAAAAAGAAAAATGAAAAAATGTAAGAAAACGTATAAAAACGTAAGGAAAATGAACAAAAACGGATAAAACAGAAAAAAACTTAAGAAAAACGGACAAAAACGGAAAAACGTAAGAAAAAAGGGACAAAAACGTATGAAAAACGGACAAAAAGGGAAAAAACGTAACAAAAACGGACAAAAACGTATGAAAACGAAAAAAACGTAAGAATAACGGACGAAAACGTAAAAAACGTAAGAAAACGTATGAAAAACGGACAAAAAGGGAAAAAACGTAACAAAAACGGACAAAAACGTATGAAAACGAAAAAAATGTAAGAATAACGGACGAAAACGTAAAAAACGTAAGAAAAACGGAAAAAACGTAAGAAAAACGGACAAAAACGGAAAAAAAATTTAGAAAAACGGACAAAAACGGATGAAAATGGAAAAAACGTAAGAATAACGGACGAAAACGTAAAAAACGTAAGAAAAACGGACAAAAATGGGAAAAACGTAAGAAAAACGGACAAAAACGGAAAAAAAAGTAAGAAAAACGGACAAAAACGGATGAAAACGGAAAAAACGTAAGAATAACGAATGAAAACGTAAAAAAATGTAAGAAAAACGGACAAAAACGTAAGAAAAACGGACAAAAACGTAAGAAAAACGGATGAAAACGGAAAAGACGTAAGAATAATGGACGAAAACGTAAAAAACGTAAGAAAAACGGACAAAAACGTAAGAAAAACGGAGAAAAACGGAAAAAAAACGTAAGAAAAACGGACGAAAACGTATGAAAACGGACTCAAGGACCATTTGTGTAAGCCTTGCGCAACACAAGGATGATTTTGTGTAAGAATAACTATTTGTCTAACAAAAGGACTAAATTTGTAAAGCCTTGCGCAACACAAGGACTATTTTGTGTAAGAATAACTATTTGTCTAACAAAAGGACTAAATTTGTAAAGCCTTGCGCAACCCAGGGACCATTTGTGTTAAAAACTGAAAAGGAATTAAAAGGAATTAAAAAAAATAAAAGGACAGGGGCATTTGTGTCATTTGAACTTGGTCAGGGACCATATTTGCCCCAAAAGTTTCCCACAGGGACGATTCTTGCACTTTCCAAAGTTCAGGGACGAAACTTGCAATTTGGCCAAACTTTAGGGACGATTTTTGCAATTTACTCTATTTGTTATTAAGGACTGAATTTGCAAAGGTTCGCTAACTGGGGAGTAACGGTGCCATGTACAGCTAACCTGAGGAGTCATTTCTGTAAATTCGTTAGAAATAGTACTTTTAGTATATATATAGATAATATTATTGCCTAGGTATAAAAGGCCAAAATTTTATTTTTTTATTCATTTGCAACACACACACACCCCCACATAATTCTCTCTCCCCTCTCCCGGCCACATCTCCGGCAGCCATCGTCGTCGGAAAATTTTCCGGCGAAATCCCAAACCCACATCAGTCGATAGATCTCGAGGTCCTCGTATTTTCTAGAAAGTTTAAATTTTCGCCCTCCTCCTCTCTTCGAATAGGTAACCTACGCGCTCTAATTCTTTCTTTTTCATCATTTTATTTCAAACCCTAATTTATATATTTATTTAAATCGAATAATAATCGAATAAAACGTAATAAAACCTTTCGATCTAAACCTAAATCGTGTGGATCTAACTTGTTTCGCCTGTCAAACCCTTAATTCAGTCCGAATTGAGGTGACTCGCCGAGTAACTCGAGTTGAGTCGGGGTGAGTCGTTTATATTTTTTTTTATTATTTATTTCGTTTGATTCTAATTTATTATTTATTGTTGTAGCATTGGAATCAACTCGGGTTGACTCGGGGTCTCGATTTGTCCAGAAACTGTGGATTTGATGATGTCAAAAAGTGTTTCAAATTTCTTTTTGTGCGAGTAATGAATGGTAATAAAATTGATCATTTTGTATGTACTTTTATGAAAGTAAGTAAGTGCAAAACGGGTATTACATATTAACGATGATATACCAGTCCAAGTGTATTGCGTACCAGTGCAAGCATGTTACAAAAGTATTTTTATTTCTTTATATACACATCATTGTCTAACAGTGATTGGTTATCAAAGGTGTGCATAGTTGATGTACATTTTCATTCTTTTTTGTTCTGTTTTGCCTCTGATTTCTTCTCTTCGAACAATTGTCGTTTAACAGTTGTAGTACCTGTTGCCAAGAGACAATTAAAAGTTTAGGAAAAATGTATTTGTCTTTGGTTTTTAAGTATATTTGAATGTTAGATAAAGTGCGTAAGCTGCAGTCTGTGTAACTGGTTGTTTTCCTTGCCTTGATGTGGTTTGCATATGTGTGTGGATGTTGTATATATGTGTATAATATTTTTTTACTAATTTACTAAAGACCAACATTTGCTTACCTGGATCGTTTTGTTCTTGTGTTGCAGGCTATGTTGGTGGTTGATGTAGCTGCTGAAGTATAATCAAGGGTATGCCGATTTCAATATTTTGATATGCTTCTTGTGTTATTGTTGATCCTGTGAAACAGAAAATGTTAACAATATTAAAAGTTATTAATAGTATAACTACAATTTGCATAATAGTCAATTAATACTCCGTTAGCAAGCAGTAGTTTACTTCAATTATATAACAGTTACATTTATACTTTGTGGTTATGACATAATAACTTACATTTTTGTTTTGCAACAGGATCTCTGAAAGGCCCAGCTTCCGCCATTCCTACCGGTGATTATGATGTTCCCAGAACAACTTGCTGATATGACCCGCGAGCATGATATTGCTGCTTTGCAGAACTTTGGAGGGGTAAGTTTATAAGAAAGACACACACAGTCGCGCACACACACTCGCACACTCACCTAGTTGTGGATGAAATCATTCTGTCCTTTCCAATGATGTTCGACTGCTCTATTTTCTATGGCTGTTGCTATCTGTTGATACTTCCGTAATTTTTTGATCAGGGTGAGATATAACTGGACTTCAAGCGTTTGCAAGATCAGCCATTTAAATAATAGGGCCTATTAGCAAGGGGAGTAAGAATTTGCAACTCATCTAGTCAAAGGTAAATAACAATTAAAGCATTATAAGTATTTTATTTGATCGTTGTTGTCAAGGGTTTCTTATTAATAATTACCCCTGCATAGTAGTTTATTGTACCCACTACCCAGTGTTGTTGCTCACCTCTCATATTGTTTTCTTTCCCTATATGAGGCATATGGAAAGATGTTTTATAGTATCCAATATAGGATTTTCTGCAATGGTTGAGACATTGT
The DNA here is from genome assembly GCA_021014915.2 of Artemisia tridentata subsp. tridentata. Classification (NCBI taxonomy): domain Eukaryota; kingdom Viridiplantae; phylum Streptophyta; class Magnoliopsida; order Asterales; family Asteraceae; genus Artemisia; species Artemisia tridentata. The sequence continues at coordinate 74,192,132 of CP139507.1, forward strand.
CCTTTGTGGTTTAGTGTTAACAGGCACACACACGTTTTGCCACGACTGGTTAGGCTACAGTACGAATGAAAGATCAGCAGTTAATATTCAGTTTTAGTCTCTGTCAGTTGTCCTTACTCCTTAACCACCATAGTTTAACAGTAAGGGAAATTCAGTATACAGTATTATAAAATTGTAAATAACTCCTTGTTAAAAATTTACCTTTGGCTGTTGTGTCATTGCAGGTCCTTGTATTTTGAGTATGCGATCTGCTTGTGTGTTCTTTACCTGTATTTAATAACATTGTACATAAAAGTTATGTATAAAAATAGATGCAAAAAGTAGGTTGCTATGAGTAGTGACAGAAGGTGTTACCTTTTCCTTGCCTTCACTTGACTTCCGCGTGTAGAATTATACTCGTTGCATAGAATGTCAGTTTTAAAACAACCTGTGAGTAAATGAAATTAGGTATCTTGTATTAATGAAAGATATCTTAAGTGTGTCATAAATGACCTACTATAAATGAAGCAATTCACTAAAATTACCTCTTTGTTTTGCTCTCTGTCTCCTTAATTGCATCACATGGTACAGCTTTTCTATTTGCTCTCTTCTTTGTCAACAAATTTTCTGATAACTCATCAGTGAAGCATTTCACTAAAATGACCTACTATAAATGAAGCAATTCACTAAAATTACCTATTTGTTTTGCTCTCTGACTCCTTAATTGCATCACATGGTACAGCTTTTCTATTTGCTCTCTTCTTTGTCAACAAATTTTCTGATAACTCATCAGTTTGTCTTTGCAGGGCAAAATTTACCGTCAAACCATCACCTTGAACCAATGGTTGCGGCACAACAGAAAATATGTCTTGCTCCATTCTCATGATTTTGTTAAAGGTCAGTTTTTTTTGGATATTTGTACGTATATGTTGAGTTTTGGTAGTAGTTTATTTATTTTTAGATGGTTTACTTTGGTTTAGTATTAGTTATGAGCTTTGATTTTTTACATTGGATCTTGTTACTTCTTACTATCTACTGATGATTAGAACTTGGTTTAATGAGATATTTTTGGTTTTATAGTGGAACTTGCAAAGTGGAAACTAAAAACAATTGTATAGTATCTATGTAGGCAATATGTAGGCAATATTATTAAACATTAGTTTGGGATTCCAAGTTTAGGCTGCTCATTGCATCAAATACTTGCACCATCATATTTTCTCGCCATTTTCAACGTATCTTGATTATAACATCTTTTTCTACTGCGCTAACTGTAATACAATCTGAAGAACATTCTAATGAACCACATAAGTAAACATGGAAGATTTAAAAGTTTATATTCTACCATGGATGAAACAAAAATGTTAAGATTAAATGCCATACCTTCTAAATAGCAGCTTATATAAACTTGTTTCTACTTGTAATCTGACCTTCTTCGGTAGATAATTGTTAACTTGTTTCTTGTTTGTGCAGCCTGGAAGCAGATGGGAGAAAACATTGTAACATGTATGTGAAGATTTGAAAGCTTATATACTACCATGGATGAAACAAAAATGAGGACCAGAAGTTTCTTAGTATATAAACCTTGCACTTTTTTTTGATACTAATTACTAATACTTAACTGGATGTTTCTGGGCAATATATATGTATATATATATTTTTTTATACTGATTCTGGATGTTTCTGGCTTCTTAACAATTGCAGGCAGAAAATATCTAAAACTGGATATATGTGCCAAGGGAAAATGCTGCTACAGGAAACAAAGTGTAATTAATATTTTTTTAATGTAACAGTGCAATGAACAGTGCAATGAACAGTTGTATCCATAGTACACTCCTGATCTTATAAGCTGCCATGTGTATCTTCTTAATGTGTAATTATGTACAGCAGTGTATATCATGTATTGCAGCCACACATTTAGTGTAATTATGTTGGTTAATCCACCATTAGGCCCAAATCGTTTTTAGCAGCCCCATATTAGCAACAGTTCCCCCTCCTGGTGTTTATATATATAGATAATGAGTATATTTTATAAACACTTTTTAATTTATATTATATATATATTATTTATGATGTGAAATGACGTCGCACAATGAACAGTGCTACAGTACCGGGCTTTTTTTGGGCCTGCTACAGTACTGCTACAGTACCGCCCTTTTTTTTTTCTTTTTTTTTTTTTTTTTTTTATTATTTTTCGTACCAAACGGCCTAGAAAAATTATGAAACTTGCGCCATTATTAACGAAATAATTTTCCCAACAAAACGAGTATAAATATGCAACACTTTATCGAAATCAATGTATTTGTCTTTGCTTTTATTTTTATTATTTTTCGTACCAAACGGCCCCGAAAAATTATGAAACTTGCGGCATTATTAACGAAATAATTTTTCCGCCGTTCCATGAATAGTAACTTTTTGTTAGGCTGCTACAGTAGCCTTTTTTTTTTTTTTTTTTTTTTTTTTTTTTTGTTTTGTTTTGTTTTTTTTTTGTTTTTTGTTTTCATTATTTTTCGTACCAAACGGCCCAGAAAAATTATGAAACTTTCACCATTATTAACGAAATAGTTTTCCCAACAAAACCCGCGAGGCCGCAACGCGGCCGACCGTCGCCCGACTCTTTTTAATTTATGTTTTTTATAATTTGGAAGTATAAATTTACTTGGGCTTTCGAAATTACACAAAAGCTAACGAAATTATAACATTTGCATCTCGATTGAGTTGAAATTTAATTAACACAAACATATATTTGGTTTCCGTAAGCTTCAGTTATTCACTAGCCTGACCCATTTTAGCTGAAAACTACTTGTTCAAATAGAAACTTTAGTTCTACCAAACGTGATGACATATGACTTGAAATGGGTTTGCGCTTGAATTTAAGTGATGAGGTTTTTCAAGGAAAGTAGGGCTCGGAATTTTCTTTCTCGTCTGCTGGATCTGATCTATAGTTAGGAGAAGCGTTATGCAATAGAGAAGTCAGCTAGTGTTCTTCTATCGTTCAAGGCCAAGGGGAGAACATGTAGCGACTTGCCTAGATCTCGTATTTCCCACGTAGTGTGAATTCGAACTTTTTTGGTATTTTCCGTTTCTTCAATTTTTAGTTGGACTAGCCAAGATTTCAGCAATTTGATTTGTATAAAAACATTAACAATTGAAATGAGTATAAACAAAACTTTAATACAAAACTAGCTAATATTATCCCGGCGCCATGCATGGGCAATGAGTATCTTGTTTAAATCACTAATTGGATGTTGATGACAAAAATAATTAAACATGTATTTGGAAATGTTGAGCATTATGTATTAATGAAACAAAACTAAGAATGGGGAGATCTTTAGTTAGGTTGTGTTTGTTTCGGCTCATTCAGATCTGAATACGTCTGAAGTCTGATTCGGTCAGACATTTTCAGATTCAAACTGTTTGTTTATTCAGACATCTGAAGTCTGAATACATCTGAATAGGGTCTGATTCATTTAGACATTTGAATATGTCTGATTACATCTGAAAAGCTTAAACTTTACACATACTTCTTTTCAATCCTTATCTCCTCATCTTGGTCTTGATTTTTTATCTATACTACATATAATGCACAAATGAATCTCTCTCTTCTTGGTCTTAAAATTAAGACTTACAAGCTATAAAGCATGATTTACAACACTTTAATGCACCCAATTTTCAGACTTGCAAGAAATAAAGCATAGTGTACAACAGAAATAAGCATGCTGTCATTTTCAGACTAATTTTCTATCAAACAACATTAATGCTATTAAATGGTAGTCATTAAAACACCCCCTATATAAAAAATACAAATTATCAAGCATTGTTTACAACTATTTAGAGCACAAAGATAACTAAAAAAGTACTATCCAACACATATAATTAATACACTATTTAATTTACCCTCTCACTAAAATACACAACCATTTTACCGCAATATACAATCAAATTAAGCTTCCAAAACATAAATCTAAAATCCAGTAGTCAAAATGAAAAAAAAAAAATAATAAAAAAAAAAATAAAAAAAAAAAAAATTGAAAGAGACTTGAAAATTACAAAGAAAGAACAATCTCAGTCTTCTCTTTAATACTCATAAATTTGTTTGTTAAAACAAGAGTATAAGAGTAAACCATCATAGATCTTGAAAGTAATAAGAGGACAATAAACAAACAACCTACCCAAGACCTCTTTAATGAGATCTTGACGAACATAGTGTGCTTCGGTTACGGTTGAAATAAAGAAGGTTTATGCTGCGTTTGTGATAAGGAGATGGAAGAAATGTTATTATGATGCTGCTTTTTTGATATGTAGGAAGATGAGTTATTTAGGTGTGTGACTGCCATGGAGATGTAAGGGTGAATTTATTTGACGTGTTGTGTTCGTTTGTTAAGGAGTTATAAGGTTGGAAAGATTGAATATGCGTATTATTTTGGATAAGGAGATATTTGGTGACTGCATGTTTTTTTTTTGATGGAGAGAAGGTTGGATGGGGACCTTGAATGTGCGATGTGTGTTTAGGTTTCGATAATGAAGAACTTATATTCTAAAGGGTGTAGGGTTTGTTGTGGATTTGGGTTGGACATTAGATAATAATTATGGGCTTGCTGGATTTTTTAAAGTTGAGTTGCGAATTTTTAGTTAGTATGGGCTAAATCTGAAAATTTTGTTGAATTAATTGTGAGATTGGGCTTATCTAACTATCTTCACAATATTACCGTGTATCGTTTTTATATTTTAAAAATTATCGCATGTGCACCCTACAATTTTTGTACGAAATAATTTTTTTTACTTAAAATCTCGCTATTTGTAAAGTTATTATCACAAAACGCATATAGCTAAAAAACGTTGCTCGCCAAAATTTTAATTTCAGGGTACCCGTCGCCGCATCGCGCGGGTACCCTGCTAGTTAATAATCATGAATGGAGGGTCTTTTGGTTTGTTTTATAGCGAAATGATTGTTTTTTGTTTAGGGTTTATAGACAGATACGTTACCAAACTTTTCAACTTTGTTCGCCTAAGTTACCAAACTTTTTTTTTGTTCAACCAGGTTACCGAACTATCAAAATTGTTCAACCAGGTTACTGAACTTCAAAAGTGTGTTCAATCAGGTTACTATTGACGAAAATACCCTCATTTTTCATTTTTGTTAAGTACATAAATGGTCCCTGTGTTTTGCGCGGTGTTACGGATTCAGTCCAGTTTTCATTTTTGTTACGTTTTCGTAAGTTTTCATAAGTTTTCGTCTGTGTTTATACGTTTTCATCCGTTTTTTCCTCTTCTCGATCCGTTTTCATAAGTTTTCGTCCGTGTTTATACGTTTTCATCCGTTTTTCCTCTTCTCGATCCGTTTTTATACGTTTTCGTCCGTTTTCTTCCGTTTTTATACATTTTCTTACGTTTTTATCCGTTTACTTACATTTTTTATCCGTTTTCTTACGTTTTTTATCCGTTTTCATCCATTTTTCCTCGTCTCGAAAATAAATTTTTTCAAAAAAATAAAAAATAGAAAACATTAATTTTTTTAAAAAAAATTAGAAAAAAAAAAAAAGATTATTTTCAAAAAAAAAAAATTCGAAAAAAAATAATTTTTTTTCGAAATTCTTTTTTTAGAATTTTTTTTTCGAAATAAAATTTTTAATTTCGAAAAAAAAATTATTTCGAAAAAAAATTATTTCGAAAAAAAAAAATTTAAAAAAATTTATTTCGAAATAATTTTTTTTCGAAATAATTTTTTTTTTCGAAATTAAAAAATTTATTTCGAAAAAAAAAATTCTAAAAAAAGAATTTCGAAAAAAAATTATTTTTTTTTCGATTTTTTTTTTTTGAAAATAATCTTTTTTTTTCTAATTTTTTTAAAAAAATTTAATGTTTTCTAATTTTTTTTTTAAAAAATTTATTTTCGAGACGAGGAAAAATGGATGAAAACGGATAAAAACGTAAGAAAACGGATAAAAATGTAAGTAAACGGATAAAAACGTAAGAAAATGTATAAAACGGAAGAAAACGTATAAAAACGGATCGAGAAGAGGAAAAACGGATGAAAACGTATAAACACGGACGAAAACTTATGAAAACGGATCGAGAAGAGGAAAAACGGATGAAAACGTATAAACACGGACGAAAACTTATGAAAACTTACGAAAACGTAACAAAAATGAAAACTGGACTGAATCCGTAACACCGCGCAAAACACAGGGACCATTTATGTACTTAACAAAAATGAAAATGAGGGTATTTTCGTCAATAGTAACCTGATTGAACACACTTTTGAAGTTCAGTAACCTGGTTGAACAATTTTGATAGTTCGGTAACCTGGTTGAACAAAAAAAAAGTTTGGTAACTTAGGCGAACAAAGTTGAAAAGTTGGGTAACCTATCTGTCTATAAACCCTTTTGTTTATTCAGATACTTTATAAAAATAAATAGACTAAAATAATTCAGATTCAGACTTTTGGACCACTAATTCAGATTCAGACGTGGTATTCAAATTCAGACATAAAATGTCTGAATAAACAAACAGCACCTTAGTTACATGCTTGAAGAAATTACTAAATTCATGTATCTCCATTTTAATCAACATCTATCCACTTCCTCTATCATTTTAACACCCGTCATATCTCCTTTAATTATTATTTTTTTATTTTTTATTTTTATTTTTTATTTTTATTTTTTTATTTTTATTATTATTATTTTTTTTAACAGTGCTATATATACCCTAGGCTAATGCTCGATCTACAGCATGATGCTTAGTTACTTTACTATCTTTAAAATCGACTTATTGACGTACGTAGGATACTATTTGTCCCTCTAAACACGGGCTTCGAAAGCCAACAATGCGTTTTCATCGAGTGAAAATCACATGTTAAATCAATGTTTTATTAACAATCCACCGAATACAGATAATAGATTATTGACCAACCCATACTAGGAATTGCATTACACCATTAATAAAATTGGGGAAAAGAAAGAAACCCTAACATCTTAATCTATATCGAACGAGAATCATCTTGAACAACCATGGAGGCCGAGGTTCATAATCTTCTATATTCATTCTTTTATTTTATATAAAAATTTAATATATTTATTGTTGATTCTTATTATTATGTTATATATTGAATCGTTTTGAGCTTCGATCTGGTTGTTATGATTTGTGTAGTTTATTAGCTGATTATACTTGTGATGAAATTAGGTTAATTAGTGCGTGTTTAGGTGTTTACTGTGCGTCATTTTGTTGATGTTAGGTTTCTGTGTGTTGGATCTGTTATTTTTTAGTAGTATCGTAAATTTTGTTAGTTGCGCGTTTGTTCTATGAAGAGAAGGTTAAATCAGTCATCAGAGTGTTGTTGGGGTTCATATTGTTTCGATACTATGTTGTTTTTGTTTGTTATGAATTTAGTTGTGATACAAGTTTAGGTTAGGTTGGTGTGTGTTTGGGTGTTTTGTGTGTGTATTGGTGTTAGATGTGTTTTGCACATGAATTTATGATATGATGCGAATTTGTTGTTAGGTTTTGACTTTGTAAGAAATTGTGGATAATACGCCTTTGTTGTAGGAAGAGAAGTCGAAATAGATGATCGGAGTGTTGAAGTTACGTTTATTTTGTATATGATGATTTTGTTGTTAGTTTACCTGGTTTTTATTGTAAGGGAGGTGAAATAGGTAATCGGGTTGTTGTTGGACTTCGTTTTGTATCTGATGATCTTGTTGTTAGGTTTTGATTTATGTAAGGATTAATTGTATATATTATAATTATAATGATAATTGTTTTATATATATATATATATATACACACACACACACACATACGAATGAATTTGAATTGCAGGCTACAATGATCTGTGTGGACAGTAGTGGATGGATGATAGGACCCATTTTTCAGGAACAAGCTGACGCTATTAAACTCTATTGTACCGAAAAATTAAAGGTAATTTCATTTCGTTATTTTTTTTTTAATTTTTTTTTTAATTTTTTAATAATTTTTCTTTTTGGTTGATTTTTGTTTTATATTTTTTACATTAGGCTAATCCAAATAATGTTGTGGGCATAGCTTCATCGGCTACCTATTACGTTGCGGCTGCTCCTACTAGAGATATTAAAACCATCATGAATGCCGTTTTTAGTTAAGTAGCTTCTTCAATTCAATTCATTTCATTTCATTAGTTGTTGGCTATGTAGTAGTATAATAATAATAATAATAATAATAATAATAATAATAATAATAATAATAATAATTATTATAATTATTATTATTATTATTTCAGGTCTGCCAATAATAGGCGGTTGTTTGGAGTTAAGGAAGGCCATTGTTGGTGCTAATCTTGTTTGGTGTAATGACTGGAATGAAGGTCTCAAAAAAAGGATTGTTGTGTTTGTTGGAGGGTATGTCTGTTTATTTATTTTTATATAATACAGTAGTTAAAGTTTAGTTTTAGATCTTAATGATTTGATTTAAGTTAGGATGTGTGGTTTTTAAAAATTAAAAATGATTAATTTGCTGGTTTGAGTGTAAATTGTGATATAATGTGTGAAACGGAACTGCAGTCCCTAGGTTTTGTTACTGATGAACTAATTTCTTCGCTATGCATTGTTGCTGATCAATATTTGAATTGTTAATTAAGAGATAGCAAGCGCTACTGGTATGTTTTTTGTCACTTGTTATTGGTTTGTATCTTATTTGCTTAGATCTGTTGTACCAGATGCTTGATATAAATAATGTGTTTATATGTGCAGAGCTGTTAGGTTTGGATAACTGGTCTGTATCTAGTGTTTTAAATGTTGGGTTTAGATCTGAAGGATTTGATATAAGTTGAGATATATGCTGTTTGTGCTGATCTCTGGAGTTTTGTTTTGTGAAACAAGTGTTGATTTTGGTGTACCGTGTGTAGACGAACTACGAAACCTTAGTTTTTGTTACTGGAGTTATGAATTAGTTGTCTAAATCATGAATTGTCGTTGATGGATATGTCATTTGTTGAATTAAGATATGTTAAACTGGACTAAGGTTGTGAGGTTAAGATTGTGAGAAGATATGTTTATGTAGGGACTATAGATCTAGAAATTGGTTAGTAGGTATATATGCTTATAGTTTTGATCGGATCCATTATGGTATTTATGACTTGTTGAATTGCTAACTTAAATTCATGTGAGTAAATATTGGTTAGCTTCACAAGGTACTTACTGGTGGACTAGTGGTTCATACATATTGAATTTGTCTGATAGCATAGCTGCAAATCTAGGTTATTGTTACTGGCAACGAAAGCTTCTCTTTATGTCATAATCATCTGATGTGCAACATATGCTGTGTATTAATAATTGATCATTTTATATTTTTATTTTATTTTTTATTTGCTTTCATCAGAGATACCGCTGCTGATGCCCATCCTCTTGGACCATGGATTAAAAAATCGGACATAGCTTTTGATGCTGTTAACTTTGGTCGCCAGTCCTCAGATAAGAGGCAACTTTTGGAAACCTTTGTTGCTGCTGCTGCGGAAAATAACCACAACTCTCACATTCTTCATGTTGAACCACATATGTCTGTCAGCCAGGCCTTAGCAAGGTGGTTTATTATCATCTCGTTTTCTTAATTCGACTCACATTACATTACATATATTTATCTGGCTGGCTTGTTTACTCTCAGCTCTCAAATCATCCCTACTCGTGTTGGAGAAAGCAGTTCACCACCACCGGAAATCAAGGACAAGCAACATTATTCAAAAATCCCCTATGTTGATGGCTTTGAACTGTTGAGGATTGCGCTCGACCAAGTCTTTGAAGAACATGAAGCTGAAGCTGAGCACGTCTTTGAAGAACACAAAGCTGCTGCAATTGCACAAGCAGTAGAATACTAAAGTTACCTTGTCTCTTGCTGCAATTGCAATTTCTTCGCTCGGAATTAACCCGCCATTATAGCATGTTGCTTTTCCTTTTTTAGATTCTTATAAGCATGTTATATTTTGTGGACTGAGTTGCTGTTTTGTAAAGTGGCAATCTGTGTGCCTTTTTCTCTCTCTGCAGTTCCATTTTGTGAAGGCCAAAATATATATTAGTCCTCTGAACTTGACAAAGATGATTATTTAGTACCCTGAACTTTTAAAGGTGTGGTATGGTATTTCAAACTTGACGAACTGAAATTACTACTACCCTATACTAAATTAGCTCCTTAACTTATTATTTTTTATTTTTTTCTTCAAAATTAATTTATTAACGCCTAATGTAATATGAATGATTTGTAGTTAAACTTAGGGTAATTAATCATATTTTATTAAAAATTTAGTTAATTTCACTTTTTGAGTTAATATAACATTATATTTAGTTATCGATAATAAATATATATTTGAAATAGATTTATATAACGTGAATCTACTGCTCTACCTTTGATATATAGATATCTGTATTAGATATTAAGTGTTTGTTTTAAAAATGTTTCAGACCATAACAATTTAACTATTTATTTCTTCATATGCATATGTAAAATTAAAAATTACAAAAACTGATATATAGTTGGTTATATGTTGATCTAAAAATTATTTATAACAAACATTTAATAATATAATATGAAGATATATCAAGAGTAATGTGTTAGAAATATTTTAGAAATAGATACCACATATATATTCCTTATATTCTAAATAATCAATTAAATTAGTATATTAACTTTTAAAAGATGAAAATAATTAAATTTAAAAATAAATATATTTATCTGGCCAAAGTTTTACTATAAATTATTTATTAAAAAATACTTTACTAAATTAACTTTTGGAAAGAAAAAAATAATTAATTGGTGAGTTAATTAGCATAAGGTAGTAGAAATTCCATTTTGTTAAGTTCATGGTACCATTCCGCATCTTTAAAAGTTCAGGGTACTAGATGATCCAGTTTGCCAAGTTCGGGGTACCAACATGTGTTTTGGCCTTTTATCAATGGGAACATATACTTTAAAAAAAAAAAAAAAAAAAAAAAAATCTTTTGTGGGGTCACACTTTGATAGTCAAAACGCTATTATTCATTACAAAGATTGATATGTCTTTCTCAAACTAATAAGTCACAAATATTGTAGTGACTAAAGATGCAAGTCATTTGGTTGGTTGTTGATGGGTTGTTCTTGTATCAAATGGTTCCACTTGGTTTGTTTTTATACCTAAAATCACTACATTTCGTTTTGTTTGAAAAGATGAATATATGTTACCAAATGATTACATAGTTTTTTTAAAAATAAAAAATAAATAAAATAAAATAAAAAGAGAGAGAGAGATTGTATCCATGTATGCACTAAAGAACATGATGATTAGGGTTGCTGAGCAATCATTGTTAGGATCAAACATGCTAGTTCTTGGTTGTGCCTTCTTCACATCCAAAAGTCCAGGTGTTGAATAAGGTAGTTGATAACTGTTTCCGAGATTGATTCTTTTCTTTATTATGCTATTTTTGTGGTGTAAATAAGCTTCAGTTGATATTATTATAGACAGGTGCAATAGTTAGTTAGTTCGGGACTGCTATTGATGGGTCTACTATGTGTAAGTACGTTTAAGTGGTAAGTATGGACGATGTTTCTTTATTTTGCATGATATTGACCATGGCCGGTCTCAAGTTTTTTGCTACCCTGGGCGAGGTGATCGCAAGATTCCCCTAATAAACTATTTCTGAATTGTTTAGTCTCCAAACAAAAGCTGCATATAAACTTCTAAAATCAACGGATTATCTAGTCAACGAGTGAAGTTGGGTTATAAGCAGGGGTGGATTAGGAATTATCGTCGAATGTAGCACATACTGCTAAGTCAAACAATTTCTTAAACAAGGATTTTCAAAGGATTCACAAAAACCATCCATTGATGGACCATGAATCAAATGTCCCATGAATCACCTCTCATAGGAGTTAACACACCTAGAAGTGATGAGGGCAGCAACTTAAACTCTTAAGGAATTGATGGCTACATGTACAACATTGTCTGAAAACAAGTTCACATTGGTAGATCAGATAATAATGGGATGATGGTGAGAGATCTTCCAAACAGGGGAGGATAAAATTTTATTTGCTTCAGGGGAGGAAATAAAAGCCCAAGAAAGGAAGAAAAACCCAATGTAAGGGAGGAAAAGACAAGAGCATACAAGATGATGACATGGAGGTTGAAAATGACAAGAACATTCCAAAGGAGAAAGTTCTATCTAGGTCAAACGAAGAAAAGTTTCAATTTCAGTTTACCACGTTTGTTCATCACTTGCAAAGGCATGCTGATAGATGATTTCACTTGTTGAAACAAGCATCCAAGATACATAGCATCACTGCCTCTTATAATTCCTCCATCCAAGGAAATTGCACCATCTTTAGGATGTGTGTTGATATTGTTAAAGTCAAAGAACAAAGCAGATGAGTTACTGAGAAAGATATTCAATCTTGAAGAACAGAAGTGTTTGAAAGATCTTCACAATCCATAATTTAATTCAGAAACATGTTGAAATGGATTCACATGTTTAGGGGAGGATTGTTGGGAATTAAATATTCAAGAAGTTTAATATCGGGTTCTATTCAAAGAAATACTCTAAGTGTGATTCTGCTGCTAGTGCATTTGGTTCCTGCTGCTAGAACGTTTGTTCTGCTGCTAGCGATAAATGATTCTGCTGCTAGGCTTAACATTCTGCTGCTGAAGGATTCTGCTGCTAGTGTTAAACATTGCTGCTGCTAATGTACATTCTGCTGCTAAGTGGATAAGTATGAAAAGATATTATGTGTATTTTGGTCAACAATATACGGTAGATAATATCTTACCCCATGTGCTTAGTTAACAAGTTGTGTACACAGATACATGTTGTATCTTATGTACTGACACACTCAAGATAACTTAGATAAGTTAGCAAGTAGTTCGACTAGACTTTAAGCAATATTGTAAAGATCTTTCTTGTACTATAAAAGAAGATCTTAGACTAGATATTAGATACTATTGTGTGATAAAAATACTTAGAACTTTCATATCTGTTAGAACAAGAACAAACACAACAATATCACAAGATATAGAAACTTAAGATTCAAGGTTGTAACCCTAGTGATAACTCAAGATCACTCGTATTATTATCTTAATAATATTGAATCGTTTGGTGTTAATCTTTCGTTGTTCATTGTCATATAGCAAACACAACTGTTCCATTTCCATAACCATAATAACCTTCTAAGTGTGATTAAGTAGATTCCGCATACTTAATCATATTAACTCAATATATCATACACACAAAGAACAAGAGGTTTAACCACCTTAACTGTGTGCAGAATCCTAACATAACACATTCTCCATCCTATTCATAGTTTTAATCCCGTGAATTTCACGGGTCATAGAATTTCACTAAATGTTTTATATGTTCTTTGATATATGTTAAGAATTTTTGGTTGAGTTGAATTATCGCACGCTACAACCGTTTGCAATTACATTTTGATCTTTTCACGTTCTATTTTGAACGACACGAACCACTTACCACAATATCGCATATCGTTAATTGTCTACCGCTAGGAATTTCCGTTGCTATGCACGGGTACTCGCCTAGTAATTGTAAAATTCCAATTTTAAAATGACAAAAGAAGACAAACATTTAATGCATAAAATAAAACCTTTACATAAAGGCATTTATGTAAATGAACAAGTTTCTAAGCTTCTTGAGCACAAGGTACCCTATGATGTCGTGGGCTGATGCAATCAAAAAATTGTTGCCACCTCAACATTTTTTGATAACACCAATCATTTGGCATAAATTACCGCTCATTTTAACAAAAGTGGTGCCATGGGTAAAGTGGTGCCATGTGATCACACATAACCCAATAAAACACAAAAAAAGTAAAAAGAAAAAAAAGGAAATACTCACCACGTGAGCTAGTGGGTACGGCACAAGAGCCGACGATAGGAGGCACGGTGTCCTTGTGACGCCATGGGGGTCGCGTTTTAGGATGGCACCACCGGTACTAGACAGAGTACCGTGTGCTCTTATTAGCTTTGTATGCCAAACTTATTTTAGAACATCTCCCAAAGTAACCTCTCATAAGGTTTCAAGTTTCAACTATCATCTCAGTTCTCGTCCAAATCCAAACCCAAGGTTTTCAAGATTCTACTCAGAATTGTTTTCGTTTTTGTAAAATCGAAATCGTAAGATCGAATCAGAATCTTAAGATCTTAATATAATTTCATTTTTTTAATAGTATTTTTAATATTATACAATCGTGTCCAAACCCACAATTAAATCAAACAAAAGGTAAAAGCTAAACGGATTCTTTCATATTTAGCCAACATAAATATCAAAATTTCATATTTATCCTAAGTTTTTAATGCATAGCGTAAGTATGAATAATTTTGCAAGTTAATTGACAAAATTACCCTTGTTGTTCAACTTCATCTTCTATAAATTGAAACCCACCCGCGGCTAGTGAAAATAAGAGAGAGAGAGAGAAAGAGAAGAAATTATTTGATGTTACTAGAAAATCCTACTGAGTTGTTTTGTAACAGTGGTTCTGAATATTGAAGATAGGTGGTTGGCAGCGGGAATATGGGTTTCAAAAGGCAGAAGATGAAGAACGCAAGGGTTATTTTGTCAAATCACTTGCAAAGTTACTCATAATAGTACAAAATTTGAATTTGGGTATAGCATGTTGGTTGGTACTTAAGGGGGTATTTGTTTCGGCTTATATAGTCAACTTATGACTTATTTGATTTTGGGCTTATGTTTCATAAGCTAGCTTATTTTGAAACTTTTCGGCTTATATAAGCCGAAAGTGAGCTTATGAAATATAAGCCCAAAACCAAATAAACCATAAGCCGCTATATAAGCCGAAACGAACACCCCCTTAAATGGACTTGTTTAGCATTTAGGTACAAGAGAAAAAGTATGTTGTCATTTTTAGCCTTTAAGACAAAGGTCTAAAGCTAACACCAATGGTATAAATAAACCCTTTCTTTTCTTTTCTTTTCGAAACCTCAAGTTTAATTAAGTTTAATCATCATCTGTAGTATTATTAACTGCAATGTATGATTTGCGGTTTTAAAAGTCTAGATAAATGCTCAAGAAAGTTATACCATGCCTACTTTAGTAGAATAATTTCTTTCAGTCGGTCTGTCACAAGTGTCAATGTAAAGTTTTCACTTTGTACATAGAAGAATGTCATATCTGCAGTGACGGAACCAGAAAAAACAACACTACTATTTTAGTTGAAATGATTGAGTTTGATAGAAATTATGTCTATTTTGCACCTACTAACGGATCATGTCTATTTTGCAATAGGTAAATACTAGAAACACAATCCTCTCGACTGGGTGCATTTACGAAAATTTGGTATTTTTTACGAAAATTAGCACTATGAATCAAAATTTCATCGGGTCCCATGACACTGAAGGACCCCCCTAGTTCTATCACTACATATTAGTGTTTGTTATGTGTTTAGCTAAATAAGTAAAAGCAAATCTAAGATAACTGTCTTCTAAGGGATTTGATGTGTGATTTACTAACATACGCATATTATTGGTTGATAATAATAATTTTTTTTGTAGATGAACTAAAACGTTACAAACCTATTCTTCCTGAAACTACAGCATCAACGAAGGAGTTGATGACGAAGCAAAAAGTGAACATTTAGCAGCAGCGGCTGGTCACTGCTCTCACAGATGTATTAGTTATTCAACTGAAACCTTTGTCGGTGATCCAAACTACCCTGGATTGTGCAGAGTGGGTGACCATCATAGGGCACCACAAGTTCCCGGACCCTCTACCCAGTTGTGCTTGAGAATTACAAAGAAAAAAAAGAAGTAGCAGTTGCAGAAATAGCAGTAAGATCAGCAGCCGCAGCACTTTTAGAAGCATCATCTCGTATGTGCTTGCTAACACCCATATTTGGATTTATTTTTATTTTTTATTTATTATTATTATTATTTTTTTTTTTTGTAATTTCACAGTTTTGTATTATTATAGTTTTATAACTTTGAACCTTGTAAATTATTCGTCTTTTATAGCCGTTCCCCCACATATATGGATTGACACAGAAGCAGATGTGTATCAAAGAATATGATGATGCAGCAGAAGCAATGGATGCGGCTAGAGCAGCATTAGCTGCAGTAACTGGTCAGTGCTATGCTAACACCTTTTCTCTAGTTGCTTTGAGCTTACTGTTATATTTTTATGTGTTGGTTAAATAGGTAGGTACCGTCGGTCAAGTTGAAGGTGAAGTATCTGTTCTCAAGCGAATAAGGGACAATAGTTAAGACTAAAGACTAAAGGCAAACCGAAACAATGATGCTGATGCTGATGCTGAAGCAAAACACTATGTGAATCAAGTAACTTTGTTTGTTTACAATGCCGACTGTTTAAGACACCTCCATGTTTAAAAATGAAGCCCAAAATTGTTACAATGATTACAAAACAACATTGTTACAGTAGTAATGTAAATCTTTGAATAAAAATGATATGGGGGGCTGTAGTAGTTAAACAAATATATGTTTTGGTGGACTTTAAACACATTTGACCCATTCTGGTCTCCCTTTAATCTGACCCGTCTGAGATAAAACCAACTCAAATTGACCCGTTCATAAGTTAATAATGGGTCAAAATGTAAGTTTTGACTGAAGGATTTGGTTCGGGTCTGGATCAGTCTCTACTTAAGAAATGCATATTTTCTTAGATCATGATGGTAAAAAGTAGAAACATACATGTACATGCACTGGTCTGAAACCTAAATACCAAAGAAAGCTCATTCTAGTTTTTGGATGGCATCGTTACAGTCAGACCTTTCAAAATATTACTTTATGTTTAGAGGCTGGTCTAGAGCTAAGTGACTTATACACACCCTGATATTACTTAGTGAAATTCCTTTTCGTCTTCCTTTGTGACCATCAGTAGTAACAATGCATATTTATTCAATTAAGCCTTATTTTGTTATTGTCGCAGTGGGTTACAGGTACAAAACACTTGCTACTTGGTGAGCTTAGTTGATAATGATTACATCAACGGTGACTTATTCACTCTTTTTAAGGGCTATTATAAACCGTGCCGGCTGATAATCTCTGTTCACAGTGAATCGATAGAGAAAATGATCCAAATTCTCCATATGACTTCTTGTTTTATAATGTTGCTACCTTCGTTGTGCAAACTACGTGTGTGTAAGTGATTTACCACAGCATCATGTATTATTGGGATCATGTGTTACAGAATATCACCATTTTTACTTAAAATATGATCTTTGCTTTATGTGGTTAGGTGCAAAGGTTAATAACAAGTAACCTGAACCGACCCACAATGGGCTGCCTTTTCATAATGTGGGGGGTGCCAGGGATTGAACCCTTGACATTGATCTTGCTTTATGTGGTACTCCGTATTAAACAGTTACCATAAATTCATCATTAAACTACCAGATGTGTTGCATTAGAGTGTTTGGACTTAAATTTTGTTGTTTGAAGCCTAGATGCCCCATGATTATTTGATTTACCTATAAATACATTGGACCACTAAGATAATACCAGAAAACTACAAATTTCGGTTGTATAAACACACATAGTTTGAACTACCAGTGTATGGACCAACAATTGTAATACGATGTAAGAAGAGATTAAGGGTGTGTTTGTTATGGAGTTTTGGGTTTTGGGGATAGGAATCAAAGTAGAAAATATTGTTTGGAGTTTTGGGTTTTGGGTATAAGCGGAAATATGAATGTTTTATTATCATAAAAGTGTTTGACGAATTATTTGGACCTCAAGCTTATTGAGGAACAATAACGTAAAAAGACCTCAAAATAAATTTTAATATCTTCCAAGCTTTTATGTTTTCATCTATAATATACCTCATGAATAATATTAAAATTTGAGGACTTTTATGGCAACTGATATACAAAAATACATGATAATGTTAAGCAAATTAAACGCTTTTATTGTAACGCATCTTTGTCTCTCACAAACAAATATATGCATAACATAAGACCACTCCCAACGGTGGGAGTTAAGCCTGCGTTAAGGCAAAAATGTTGCACGTTAAGCTTGCGTTAACCGGCGTTAAGCGTTGGGACCAAATGGAGTTAACGCAGCGTTAAGGGCTGCGTTATACCCTTAACGCTGCGTTAAGGGTATAACGTGTAAAAAAAAAAAAAAAAATCACTTCGCCCCCTGCACATGTCCTTATCCGACCGTTATTTTCAAATTATTTTTCACTTTAGGCCCCTAAATGTTTGTTACCGTTTCAATACAACGGCTAGTGCTAAAAAAAAAAAAAAAAAAAAAAAAAAAATTTCAAAACCATTTTCAATCTCCATAAATAACCATTTCATACCATATTTTTTTTCACACTTCCACAACTCAATCCACTACATATTATACTATCTTCTTCAACCTTCAACCAAAAAAAAAAAAAAAAGTCCGGCTTCAACCTAAACGATGATGGGAACGATACGTTCTTTAATCTCTTAAACTCCGGGTGGAATAACCCCAACGCCGGCTCATCTTCAAACCCAAACCCACTTGGCTTGTCGAGCCAAGAACTTTACGAACAACATCAACAAATGCTATATTTCGAACAACAACAACAAGCTAACCTAAACACAAATTTCTCCAATCTCCACTTCACCCAAAATTCACAACAATCTCAAACCGCAACCCATGATGTTCCCGACACTCCAACGTCTCCTCCAAAAAAAAAAACAAGTCCGGGCATATCAAACGAAAGGCTAGAAAACCAAGAAACCCCGAACCTTTGGAGGATGATGATGAAGAAAACGTTCCCAACATCATCAAACGTTGGAACCCACAAGAGGAAAAATTACTTGCTCAGTGTTATGTTGCAGCGACGGAAGACTCACAAGTGGGTCGAAGTCAAAGCAGGGATACGTTTTGGCAACGGGTGCAACATGAGTTTAATAGACTCAATTATCAAAACAGAAACAAGGATATGATCCAAAGTAAATGGAAAATGTTGAACCGCGATTGCTCAAAGTTCAACGCGTACTACAAATGTTCCAAACGCCAAGAAAAAAGTGGTGAAAGTGAATTGGATATCCTGAAACGTGCCCGAGAAATGTATCGGGACGAGCACAAAGCCGCTCCTTTTAGCAACGAGGAGGCTTGGGAGGTTTTACGGGGTCATATGAAATGGGACGCGCCGGAAGGAATTGATTTAACCGGCGATGACCAACCAAGCCAAACAAATGAGGCGTTGTTTGGTCGTGTTGAACAACCAAGGCCAATGGGAAGGCGTGCTGCAAAGAAAGCTCGATCCGAGAGTACGGGAGGAACGAGCACGGGAGCGAGTACGGGAGGAACGAGCTCGTCGTTGCAATTCGTGGAGGCTATGACATCCGAGTATCGTTCGAAAAGGGAAATGGCTGAAGCCGCGTATCGGGCAACCAAAGAAAAAGAGGAGACGATAACAAGGCTAAAGGAAATGAAATTTTTGATGACGAACACCGACGGGCAGGATCCAAACGTGGTGTTTTGGATCAACCAAGAAAAAGCTCGAATTGTGCAAAAATACAACCTCCCACAACCTCCACAGTAGATTTAGGATTGTCTTTATTTTTATGTTGTAATTTTTAATTTCGTTGTTATTTTTTTTTTATTTCGTTGTTAATTTTTTTATTTAATTTCATTGTAAGTTTATTTTTTTTTTTTTTTTTTTTTTTTTTTTTTTTTTTTTTTTTTTTATTTTTTTAAGTTTGTAATGTTATGTTATGTTTTAATGAATGTTATGTTTTTAATAAATGAAGTATGATTATAAGTTTAGGGGTTGAATTTGAAAATATTTGATATAAAGGTGAGTTAAGGTGTGTTAAAGCTGAGTTATTGTTGGGTGTGTTAAAGCTGAGTTAAGTTAAGGTGTGTTAAAGCTGACGTGATATGCCTTAAATTTTAAAGCTGAGTTAACTGCTGGGAGTGACCTAAGTGTTTGTACCTTTATATTCCTCTTTTTTTTTTTTTTTTTTTTTTTTTTTTGAAAGGCAGAAATTATATTGAAACACACAAAAAAAAGATACAAACAAACGACATTCCTTCTCTCCAAACAAGACGCTTAAAGAGAAAGAACCCGAAACAAGCAAAAGACAACAAAAAACTCGGACGAAACTTACAAAATACCACTAACCCAATCAGCCCTATAAACTAAAAAACAATACCACTATCCCAAACAGACCTATCAACTAATAGATATGCAAACCAAAGGACCACAACACTGAAATAACCACACAGAAACACCAAAATCCCACCTGGCAAATGGCATACGACAAACCAAATAGAAAAATGACTATTTGCTTGGAATTCAAAGTGTGTATAGGGCCCCCAACTAGAAGATGATACACCAGTACTTCCTTCTGTAGTTACACTTGAGACAGTATGCAATTCCGAAATGCAAACAGATCAGTTATTCAATTATTTGAGAAGACCACACAAACATTGCTGACACACTGTTACTTCTGTCCTCAGACTGAAGCAAGCGACCTGCATTTGAACGGCTCTCGAAACCATTGCTAAACCTCCTGCTTGGACACTCTCACAGAAAGAAACTAACTCAGCTGGAAAAAACTGAACACAGAACAGGATGATACTAGATCAATATTGCAGGCGACATTTTATAGGATCCCGAAGCCATAATTGCCAATCTAACTCATTTTTCTTTTTCGTCCTTCTTACGATCCACTCGTAACTCTTAATTTGAATATCTTGAACAATTTTGTTTGTACTTGAAACTTTCCCTTTAAAAACTCGCATATTTCTCTCTTTCCAAATGTAGTACCCGGTAGTCCAAATAACCGCTTGCCAAACACGAATTCCATGACTAGGAATATTGACGTTACCATTCAACGCAAATATTTCATCAATGTTGAATGCGTTGACATTCCCAATCTTCCACCAACCAAATTTTTTTTTCCACACATTCGTCGCAAGATCGCACAGCACCAAGCTATGATTACATGATTCCACCACACTATTACAACACGGACATAGTAAAGTATCCAAGTCGATACCTCTTTTGTCAAGTTCCTCCCGAACCGGAAGTCTTCCTTTTAAAGCTCTCCAAATAAATATGCACACTTTCTTAGGTACCCACTTATTCCACAAGGTTTCTTTTGCGCTATTCTCCACCCGTAGAATTTTCCCCTCCACTATCTTTGACAAGGTTTTTACCGTAAATCCTCCATCATCTTGTAACGTGCACCTCCATCGGTCCCTACAATCATTAGAAACAACAACATTTTGCAATATCACTGCAAACTCTTTACAGACTCTTCCTCTAAGATTTCTAACCCATTCCCATTCCCAACACCAAGCATTATCTACCCATTTTCCTTTTTCCGCCACCCTACCCTCCTTTCTACTATCTAAATGGTACAATCTAGGAAACCTATCACATAACCTAATGTCTCCAACCCATTTATCTATCCAAAAACCAATATCACTACCATTACCCACTACTCCTATAAACGAAGATGGAAACTCTATGCCTAAGTCAATCATCTCATTGCCTATTTTAATGATGTTTCTCCATACACTCCCACTGCTCGGCGCCCCGCCCACCCCCTAGCATCACTAAACCCACCACAAACACCGTAGATACTCTTTATAACCTTAACCCATAATGACTCTCCTTCCTCCTTAAATCTCCACCACCACTTACCTAGAAGTGCCAAGTTTTTTGCTCTTAAGGAGCCGATATTTAACCCCCCCCCTCCCCATGTGAGGCTAGAATAACATCCCATTTAACCCACGCTAATTTTTTACCCTCGCCCATCCCTCCCCAAAAAAACTTTTTACGAATACTCTCAAGTTGTTTTATCACACTCAAAGGCACACGGAACATCGAAAAATAATACAATGGTAAGCTTCCTAGAGCCGATTTAACGAGAGTTAGACGTCCCCCAAAGGACATCGATTTTGCTTTCCACTCGGCCAAGCGATTTTTAAACTTGTCAATGACGGGTCTCCAAGCTCCAATACGACTCATGTTTTCACCAATTGGCAAACCCAAGTATGTAAAAGGAAACTCTCCTACGCCACATCTCAACCATCTCGCCATTTCACCTTCACCTATTTCCTCATGTTGTTGTACAAAACAGACATTGATTCTATGTTGTACAGAAAAACAGAAACTTCCTTTTGTGTGTTTTTAATGATTTGTCTGTAAAAGAGCCTTGGAATTAATTTAGGGTTATACTATACAAGCCCCCCCTATGATGTCAAATCATAGGGGACAAAGGGAATATTCATTTTATTTTGCAGTATAACAAAGTTTTCTGTCAGTTTCTGTTCCGTATTTCTGACAGTTTTTAGCGTTTGACATATTAAACTTTATATTTTCTGTTCCGTACTTTCAGGTTTATAGTTTTTTGATATAAATAAAATTATAAAAATTAAAAAAAAAAAAAATCAAAAAAATCAAAAAAAGGGGGGGGGGTAGTTTTTGGGGGGCTTGTATAACTTGTCCCTTAATTTATTGTTTTTATCCATCATTTTCAGAAATGTAGGCTTCATACAAGAAGACCTAGCCCTAGCCCACAATCCGCTGGCAACCAAACACCACAGCTGGTGGTTCTTGGTGGTATATGGGTCCCACCGGAGTACGCAACGGCAGCCGGGGCACAAACTCTTTACACCACACACCCTAATGCCTCCCATACCAACCCACATTATTGTACACCACAAGAATTCTACGCGAGCCCCCGCCACAACCACTACACCACCACCACAACGGTGGCACCGCCAACCACCACCACCAACTCCACCACCATAGTCAAATGTACAAGCCCACTTCCCAAACCACCACCCAAAGCTTGCCAGAGTCCAACGGGAGAGGAGGCACCACCATGACGGGCGGCAACCGGTCTGAGAGCATCGAGGATGGGAAGTCTGAGAGTGGCGGCAGTTGGAAGGCGGAGAGTGGTGGTGAAACAAAGACATTGGTGTTAAGGGAAGAATGTGAAGAAAGCAATGGGAGTGAGATTACATTAAAATTCTAGAGTTAAATTAACTAATCACTTAGTTAATTAGTATTAGTTTATTTAATTAAGTATATGTTACTTATAAGTTATTATAGCAAGTACTAGTTATAATACCCGTGAACGCACGTGGTTTTTTCTAAATTTATTATTCAAGTAAAATGTCATTCTGTGATATTTTTTCAACTGTATTGTCTTTATTGATATTCCGAAGATGAATTTTGATACATAAGATGTTAGTAATGATCATAATTTAAGTCTGGTTACATTAATGTGTGTTTTGTGTTACACATTTGGTTACTTGAATTCAAAATGTTTTATATAACCATTGGTTATTATTAAAATATGATAATGCATGTGGTTTAGGCAAAAATCAATTCAATTTATATTATTTTTACTATCTTATTGAAAATATCCTATATCAATGTTTATACGTGATGTGATTTGCTTTAAGTGAAAGTTAATTGGGTCGATAAATGTTCTAAAAACATTCCAAAACCACAATTGACATACTTTGTATTGGCTGGAAGATCAGCAAAGAACATTGTGTCAATAAACAAATGATACATTAATAACAATGTTTGTCAGGTGGTTAATTCTTTGTAAATTAAATTGAGTTCTTGAGCATCATGGTTGTATGTAATACTAAAAGATAATGACACGTCTTTTTTGTCATTGACAAATATTTTTAATAGAAGTGTTGCTCTTAAGGTGATCAAGACTAATTTCATTACCTAATTCGTACACACTATATAATTATTCGTTCGTAATACTTGGCCTCCGCTCATAACTGACCATTATAAAACTGATGGTGCTCTAAGAACTTCAAAAAGCTTCCCCCTCCCCTTTAATTTTTCTCTAAAGCATTAATAAGTGATACATGATTAATCCAAACTGGAAATATATAAAATGGGTCAACAAAGGAAACAAATTGTGTATATTAGTGGTGAACTTAAGATGAAATTTTCGTTACCTTCTTTTGTGCAGCTCTTTTTGGGTGGTGTGTCGAAGTTGACATATCACTATAGTAACATATCTTCCTAAACTCCTCATCTCTGATGCAAAACACTCTTAGTTTCTACGACACATCCATAACTTTGCAATATTACACAATTTTAGTTTGAGTACCAAATAACCCGTATTTAACACCATGAAACAGATATTTGAAGTACAGAATACCAAGTTATAGAACTACATCACCTCTTAGTTTGGAGGAATATTACCATTAAGCTTTACATTCAGGAAAAAAAAGAAAAAAAAATCTAAATTACTTACATTGATCTCTTCAAACGAAAAAAATTGCAACATCTAACAAAAGGAGAAAAAAATCAAGACGCGAATTATGCTGATAAGAGATATGCATATGCCTAATAGTAATTTTACTTAGAGCACAACAACACTTAAAAAAAAAAGTTTGGCCAAAAAGATACAAAGAAAGTGGTCCCAACATAATCTATAATTAAACAAATTAACACACATCCGTATGAAAGAAAAACATACACATTTCAAATGGATATTCATTGAGAATCAAAATTGATAGGTCCTATTTTAGCTTCAACACAAGATCTAATAACTAATATAACCAGGTACAACTATAACTAAGATCGTATAATAATATGATAACTAAATAACGAGAGATAGAAGATGAGTTAAGAAGAAGAGAATGGTTGCTTCATTCACACATATAAATCGGCAAGAGTTTAGCTACAAATGAAATAAAACCAACAACAATAAATGATGAAAATGCCTTCTATTTATACAGGAAATCTAGGGCAGCATTTGCATGAATACTTATAGAAACATTTTACTAGGTCACACGGCCCATGAGCTCCTAATGAGCCGTGGGGTTTAACACATACTTAGAGCCCATTTAGAGAAACCTACTTAATACAAATGACCATGACTTGAATTATTCAAAAACGTGTTCCAAACAATCTCCCCCCTAAGTCTTGGTCATCTTGGTTGCTCGACGCCATCTTTGCTTCTTTGGCTTTTGACATCTTAAGAATCTTTGTTCTTCGTTCTTGTTGTGATATGATATGGCATTGTCTCGATCTGCCTTCCACCGATGTTCCTTCATCTTGATGTTTTTACGTCTTTTCCACCATGCTCATATATCTTTTGACATGATTTGTACACTATTTCATTTACCATTTTGCTATTCTGATTTATGATCCACATTTGATTATTATGCATTTGTTATTCTATTGATATGATTAATTTAGCTGGTATTATCTTTGTTGGATAATTGATAATTATCCTTTATGCTTTATTCGTATCATCTGTTTCATTCTATTGCTCGAGCTATTTGTTTTGAACTAGTCATGGAGGTACCATGACAATGTCATAGAGGCACCTATGGCATGACACTATCTGTGGCGGTGTGATTAGTCCACAGCGTTCCCACTTATGCTATATAGCAACCATGGCCATAATTATTATTATTATACTAACATACGTATGCACAGTCTCGTACTTGTATATATATATCCGTTTTGCAAGGAGCGTATGGATGCATCCTAGGTACTTTGTTCAGTTCAGTTATTTAGTGAATGGATTGTGTGTGTGCCATACACCCCATTTCACTTCTGGTACATTGTGAGCTAGCTACTCCATGTACACTTTGCTATGATTATGATTATGTTTATTTGTTTTGGGTCTATTCATGTATCATGTCTAGACATATCTGTTTAGGGCTCGTGGGCATTCCTTTGTTATTTCTGATTCCTTATTCATTCATTTATTTTCTCATGACTTATGGTATATTGTTCAGCAGGTTTTCTTAGTTTCGTTTCGTTCATTTGTTTGCTTATTACCTTTCATTATATATATATATATATATATATATATATATATATATATATATATATATATATATATATATATATATATATATATATATATATATATATTACAATATATATATATATATATCTGTTCACTGAGCTTTTTAAGCTCAGCCGCATTTTCTTTTCCTGCGGCAGGTTTTAAGAGGGAAGCTGGGTTTTGAGTGAAGAGTGCTTAGGAGCTCTTAGTGGACTGCACTGTTGATAGCTCCGATCCCCCTGGATTAGAGTTGGACTTAGAGTTTTCATTTTGACTTAGTTTGTATCTTAGTTTGGAAGTTGTTATGTTTAGATTGATTACATTATTATTATCCTTTATAATACTTTTGTAACCATTGTATTATTAAAGTCTTCTGCTTGCGTATGTTCTGTTTGACGCCATAAATGTGACATTTACCCGTTTCCGGATTGGGGTGTTACAACGAATGCCTATCTTATTGCCTCACATGTATAATATTAACTTTTTGAATATAGTTTATTGTTTGCTCTATGTATAAAGTGCCATTTATATTATAATACGTATTACTATCGTATGTACAGCTATTGTAGGAAAGACGGATATACAGCCTATGATTATGATAATAGCAATTATGACAGTGTGCATGTGTGGCAATAGCAAGAAAAATTGCTCTTGAAGGGTCTTTTCCAAATACTAGAGATGAAAGATGTAAGGTTATTTTATTTTTTTTAATGTATTTGGATGTTAATATTTTTACTTTACATATTTCATTGTTGCATTCATAGGGGTCAAAATATTGGTTGGTTTTTATTGATTTGACTGCTGAATTGTGTTGGATTTTGGGATAGATTGGGGAAAATGATTAAGGGGGTGTTTGGATTAGCTTATTTTACCGGCTTACGGGCTCAGTTGTATTTCGAAAAGCTGATGTACTGAGTTTTTTTTTGTTTATGTGGTTATTAGGTTGGGCTGTTATACTTGAACAAGTTGCACTCATAACTGAAAAAATACAACTGAAATGGAAATTTTTGAGAAGAATAGAGTCGTTTTGCAGATCATTAATAGTAGGAAAGTGATTGAAGAGATGGTTAGAGTTGTGAGGATACGTGTTATTGTTGTAATAAGATGCTTAAAATCGTATTTTGCTACGACTGAAATTTTTAATTGTTTGTTTGTTATATATATATATATATATTATCGCTCTTATTAATCTACAAACGAGAGGACCGCACTCTAAAAAAATGAGTGGTGCAGGACGAAAGAAAATCAAGTTTGATGTTGTTGGGTACAAACTAATGATTTTGACATATTTTAAATGCTACTTTTTACACCTTACAAACTGCTGATTTTGACATCTTTTAGATGTTGATTTCACGCCATTTATATGTTGTTTGGACAGTCAAGTAAAAGGGGTGTTTGGACACGCATTTTATAGCTACGTGTGCCATCTTAACAGCTTTTTATGCAGCTTTTAACAGATTTGTATGTTTTTTATTAACAACTTTTATATGCTATTTGGACAGTAGAAATAACGGGTGTTTGGACACAGATTTTACAGCTCTGTATGTTGTTTTCTAACAACTTTTTATGGCCTGCAAAGGCTCAAGTATAGGAAAATGATCAATAAGCTTTTGGATGTGAAGTCAGCTTTCACTACTGATGTTTCCAGTGCAGTCCCTACAGTAAATAGTTTTCTAAGGTTCATCTATGGCGGCTAAATGAAATAAGCTTTGGATGTGACAAGAGAGATATAGTGTCAAATGATTTAAACTCTTCTTCACTTTCTCAAGAGTTAAGCTCTTAAGTCAAAGAAAATGTTTTACAATACTCTAATTGGCCTCTTCAAGTTCGTGCTAAAGGAGAGGAAGATCATAATTGGTAGGCGAATGCTAAGAGAACGTATGTTGTCTCAGATGCTGTTGGCCATTATGCCTTATGAGAGCAGCTGCATCAAGAGATCAAATCATTCCGAGGCTGGCCTGGCTCAGACAATCCTCGAGTCTACACATTTTAGCCTGTTTGTGTAGAGTATATGTAGTCAATTCTAGTTGCGTCTATCTATGCTAACTTATTCTTGAATTTTTTTTCCCCTTGTTTTTTTTTCGTAATGATTAGTGTTTTCTTATACTCTTTATTTTTTAGTGCGTCACTTATAATGACCGCCTATCTTATTGCCTCACATGTGTAGTATTAACTTTTTGAATATAGTGTATTGTTTGCTCTATGTATAAAGTGCCCTTTATATTATAGTACGTATTACTATCGTATGTACAACTATTGTAGGAAAGACAGATATACAGCTTATGATTATGATAATAGCAAAGATGAGTGTCTAAATACTCATCATTTCTGTCACATTTAGACTGTAAAAACATTTAAAAACATGCAAATATGCTTCAAAATACAGAAAATATCATTTGATTGTGTTTTTTTTTTGTGTTTCATGTGCAAAAGGATTAAAAACAGTTGAAAAACGAACATAGTTTGCATAATTGTCAATTTCAGTCCTTTAACTTTAAGAAATTGGCAAAAATAGTCCCTGGTGTTAAAAATATCATTCAAGGTCCCTAAACTATTCAACTTTTACAATATTGGTCCTCGGATGAAAGTTTTAAAGAAATGGCAAAACATGTCCTTCAAGTTTTAAAAATGACATAAAAGGTCCCTGAAGTTTTAGAAAATGGCAATTTTGGTCCCTGAAGTTTAAACATTTCCAAAATCCATTTTTCTTTAACCCTTAACCCATTTCCATTCCCAAAATCCAAATTTAACCCAAGTTTGACCAGAAAAGTCAAAAGCCAGTTTTAATAAAACTAAGTCAAACTGCTACAGAACACAAAAAGTCAAACAAGCTTAAAAACCGCCTTTCCTGCTTATCCCTTCCACCTCACCTATCCAGCTGCTATTATCCCTTCCACCTCACCCCCCAGCTCACCACCCACTCCCCTCCACCTCTACAATCCTCCAAACTTCCTTAATTGCTAAAACCTGCTCAATCAACCTTTAAGACTTTTGGCGCCAAAGTGCCAAGTGCACGATTGGGATTAATTGAGGAGAATGAAGAGCTGGGATTCACTCAGAGGGTCCCAAGGAAGATATTTGAAGTATAAGAGTACTCCAAGACACAGAGAGAAGAGTAGTAGATTTTAGTTTAGCTTAGTTAGTTTAATTAAATGTCGTTAGTATAGTTTTCTTGTAATTTTCTTATGGGTTTTGTTAATTCTAAGTTATTTAAGCAATTTCAGTTGTAATTCAAGTTGTCAATTAGATTAATTCTCAGTTTTCATGCTTAATCCGAATTCCCGCCAAAATTGTCATGTTTGATTTTTATGTTTTAATCTGAAATCAGTATTAAAATAAGCTTTTATAAGCTTATTGAAGTTAATTAAAGAAGTATTAAGGATTCCTAATGTTCTAATTCCAACTTTGAAGAAAAGTCAACAAAAAGTCAATAAGCTCCAAAAAGCTATTCTGGGTGAAACAAGCTAATCAGGAATGCTTTTCTTGGGTTTTCTAGCTTGTGTGAACAAGCTAGGATAAGTTATGTTCTAAGGTCTCTGTTTCATATACATATTCAGTTGTAAGCTTTTTAAATAATTTTCATCTTTACTGTTACACTGCTTATTATCAGCTTATTTTATAAGTTTATTGCTTAATATAAGTCATTAGTTATATTTCATCATTTTTATCAGTTTAAATAAGTCTTGTCTTTATTTTACTTAATAATCACTTAAATAGTCAAAATAGACCAAAAATAACCACAGCTTATTAATAAGCTATTTTCTGGTTTTTAATACTTAAAAGCACTTAAATAAGTTAATTAAACTTAGTTCAATTCACAACCTAGCTTAATTAGACCATTTGCAGTTAAAAACAATCAAGACAGTCCCTTAAGGGCTGTTTGGCACAACAGTCAAATAGGATCAAACAAGCTTGTCACTGTGCATTTGCAACTTCACCAACTTTGAATCAGCTTATCTTAGTATAAATAAGGTAATTCCAAGTTCAGATTAGCAATATAGCTAGAAAAACAAGTTTTTAATGTCCTGTGGGATTTTCAGCCCTTAAATTGACCAAATAAGCTAGATTTAAGCCCAAGCTTATTCAGACCCTAATTTTGGCATTTTTGAGTTCCCAGGAGTTCATTTAGTGTATTCCATAAAGCCTAGACCTTTTGCATACTTGTGCACAAGCCTGCACACCACATCAGATAAACAGACAACTTGTGAAACTTGTGGTTTTTGCAGACCATAGTGGAATTTTTAAGTGATCCATAAGAAGCCCTCATAAGCTGTAATTCAGGATATTTAAAGTTCACCAGCTCCCCTATTTCTAGTATTTTTTATGTGATTTTTTAGAGTAGCTTATTGTAGCTTTTGGAGAGCTTGAAGTACCCCAATTCTGCCCTGTGCACCCTGCACATCAGCAGGCTCAAACAAGCTTTGGCTTGTTTTGAGTTTGTCTGGCTTATCAGCCAGCAATTCTTGAAACCATCAGCTTATCCATAGTACAATAAGTCCATTTTAGCTTTTTCCTTTTGATCTTAGCTTATTTTCCAGCTTTTAGCTTAATTTGAAGAATCCTAGTCTTCAAAAGCTTTTAGCTCAACTGTTAAGCTCAATAAGCTCCAATCTGCTTATTTTTAAGTTCTAAAATCTTTTGTCTTAATTAAAGTTTGTTATTATCAGTAGTATAATAGATTTGTAAAAGAAAAACCAAGAAAATCAAAACATAAAAAAAGTGATAGCTTCTATTTAAGCCATTTGGCTTATTTTTCTGCTTTTTCATTAAGCACTTTTCATTTTTATATTTTTCTTTGGTTCCTGTACTTATTTAATATTTATAGAAAAAGTTTCAGATTTTTCTTTTGTTCATTTAGTATTTATTATAATTTAAATTATTTTAAATAATTATTAATTAGTAATTAATTAATAATAATTAGATAAAAAGTGTAAAAAATATATTTTCAGTTTTAAAATAAGTTTTAGGTTATTTTAGATTTATCTAAGTTAAAATTTTAATTTTCTAGGATAATTTCCTATTTTCTTTTAATTTAGTGCATTTTAAATAATTAATAAATAGTTTTTAATTTATAATAATTAAATAAATAGTTATAAAAATAATTTTAATTTTCCAATAATTTTCTTTTATCATTAGGATTCCAAAAATATAATTTTCACATCCGTGGGATTTATATTGGACAGAATTCACTTTTTATTTCGTACGTTTACGTAAATTTAAATTAAACGTACGCGTTTTTAGATTTTAGACATTTCTAGTTAATTTGTTTTCACGTACTTGTTTTTATAGCTTGTTTAAGCTATTTCCTTTTATATTTCCTTAGTTTAATCAATCACAACCCTTTTCCGTTCAATTATCACCCGATCACAGATTCGTTTTATTTCAGTTTACACACCTCGTTGGGACTTAACGACCCGGGGATACTCTGTACTCCTTGGTTAGTTGTCTTCAAGTGGTTTGATTTTATTTGACCACATCTGTGGTTGATTTAAGTTGACTGTTTGAGGCCGATCAAATTTTGGCGCCGCTGCCGGGGAGGTGTGCTGCGTAAACGAATTTGAAGCATCAGTGATTGTTGAATATACATCCATTGTATATTTACCATCTTTGTTCATATTTCCTTATTTTCATATAAAACTAAAAATAATCGTGAAGTTAATTCGTTTGACTAAACGCTTACCAAAAACATTTTTATTCAAGTTTTCAACGAACACAAAAAAATTCAAAAATATTCATCTTTACCCTCTTACCCTTTTTGATTCTTTATCCCTTTACCCTCTATCCATTTGATTCTAAACTTCTTATACCTTTCTTCTATGGCGTCTCTCGGGTACAAATGTTTTGATTGTAAAAGCCCGTTGATTGACGGCCATCGTTGTTCTAAGTGTGCGTGTGAGCGGTGTGGAAAGCATGCACCAAAGGACCGTGGATCTTGTTATTGGTGTGAATTATCCACTAAAGAGTCTCTCAAGGATTCTCAAAGTCCTTCCTACTACCCTCCACAACCCGAGATACGTGCTATTAATGACAAACCATCGAGAATCGATCCTAACCTTTCAGGATTTACGGTTAAAAGTTTGTCAAGCAAACGTACAGAGCTTAGAACAGTGACTAAAAAGAACGACTTGCCTAATCTTCACGTTTATCAAAAACCAGAGACCATAACGGAAGTGGTGGAAATTCCTAGCTCTCAGAGCACACCACTTGTCCTACCTCCGGATTTTATTCCTTGTGTAGGTTGTGGTGAGCCGCTTTTTGGTTTACCATGTCGTTGGTGTACA
This sequence comes from Artemisia tridentata subsp. tridentata, assembly GCA_021014915.2. Classification (NCBI taxonomy): domain Eukaryota; kingdom Viridiplantae; phylum Streptophyta; class Magnoliopsida; order Asterales; family Asteraceae; genus Artemisia; species Artemisia tridentata. The sequence goes on from CP139507.1 coordinate 74,224,141, forward strand.
TGTGAACAATGTGGTAATGATATTCGAGACGGAAGTTGTTTGTTTTGTGGTTCGAGGAATTCATTTTCTTATGATCCTAATCCGAACTCATTTAACGACTCTTCAAATTTTTCCAACTACCCATCACATTCATACGAGCAAGAATCATATTATCCAAATCCCAATGATGCATCGTATCAAAATACACCAAACTTTTCTTGTGAATTTTGTGGAGATTGTCCTCATCCGGAATATGATTGTCGAACGGGAGATATGCTTGTCTATGAACAGAACCCTTATAACAATCAGACATCATCCGGATTTGACACATCTCCATATTATCCACCACCACAACAGTTTTACTGTTGTGAATACTGTGGAGGTCCGCATTATGAATCCGATTGTCAAACGAGAACCCCGCTTGTCAATGAGCATGGTCCGTGTAACAGTTACGATTATTCTTATCAAGACCAACCTCCACAGTATCAAACAATTCAACCACCACCTCAGCCATCATCACAAGAACTTTCTCAAGACACTCTTGAAATTCTTAATTTACTCAAAAAAATTAAGGGTTCAATTAAAGAACTTCCCCATGAAGATCTTCATGAGAAATCTTGTGCAGAACTTCTAGCCGAAGATCGAGCAGCACACAATCGTTTCTTGTTTAAACAGGCGTGCATGCTCGATGATGATGATGATGATGAGGATGAAGAAGACGAAGAGGAGAGTGCTATTCTTTTAAATGATACCGTTTATCAACTCCCTCAGTCTGCTGTTATCACACCCGAAGTTCCCACTAATTCTCTTATTATGGGGGACGAGCATCTTGACACTATTCCTGAAAAGGAATCGGACGAATTCATAAAGTCTAGTGCTGAGAACCTTGTCCCAATCCCAAGTGAGTCACAGGGAACTTTTGATCAAATGTGTGATATCCCTCCTCCTCTTGATTTTTCAAAAGATCATATTGAGATGTTCTCCGATTCCACTAATGACGATTCTTTATCATGTGGAGACATCATTTATATGGAGGAATTTCCTTCTGAGCCAGTCAGCTTAGAAGAAGAGAATGATGAAATTGACACTGAAATCAAAGATGAAGCTCTTCGAGCAACATTATTGAATGTCAGTCTTCTCATTTCTAAAATTGAGGCTTTCAAAGAAAAATCCATTTCATCTCCTATCCCCATTAAGGATAGTGACATATTTTCCGATGATTCTATTCCGGAAATGAAAGCCTTCTGTTTTGATCTGAGGGGAGAGAAAATTAGTGGCAATACCACTTCTCATTCTCATAATTCTCTCCCCGATTATGAATCATTTACATTTGAGGAGTTCGCTGATGAACTCACTCACATCAAATCCAAATATGATTCATTCACCTTTGAGGAGTTCTCCAGTGAACTCACTCATATCATATCTCCGCTGGAGTATGATAACTTCCACTTTGATCTTGACAAAGATGTTTTGTGTGCCCCTGAGGGAAATGTTCTCAACACTGAGAATTTGATTAATATCAAAATTCCATCCCTCCCGGCCGGAATATGTCTTGATCATCCAATCTTAAATAATGAGATTCATGATACTGAAATCATGAATTCTCCTTCTAGTGATGATGAGTTAGTCATGATTTTTATCATGACTTTCTTTCTTTTCTTCACCTACACGGTGAATTCTCCTGTTCTTCACTCCTTCGGGAATGAAGACACTATCTTTGACCCCGGCATTTTTATTTATCATTTGTGAGCCGGGTCTGTGTATATCTCATCGGAGTGGAACTTTCAAGTACTTCAGTGTTTATCCAAACATCTTGAACGAAAGTCCGATGGAGAATTTTTGTTCCACTTGCTTCCCCAAGAACCAATGAATGCGGGGTCGAGTCAAGCTAGTGACTCGGTGAACAAAAACATTAGTACAACATGGGTTTTCACCCATGTCTCTGACTTCTTTCTCTTTTCTATCACCTAAGTGTGAGGGAGATGCCCACATGTTGTATATATGTATATTTCCAATCAGTCAAAAAAAAAAAAAAAAAAAAAGTGTGTGTGTATATAAAATAATGGCTATTAGTATTTCCTTTTCACGTTCTAAGTGTTGGTTTAACAACCGGTACTTTGAATATTGAGGGCAATATTCAGTTCTAAGTGTGGGGGGGAATTCTGGCGAATTTTGTCACATTGTACCTTCTAGTGCCCTATTCCCCCATTTTGGCTAAAATTTTAAAATTTTTTCTCACTTAGAACGCAATAAATGGTTATCAGTCCGCCATGTCTAACCCACATAAGGATTGGCTAATCCAGGAGCAAACGGCTCTTGGTAAAGATATATCAAATCCGTTTATGGCTTGCAATTTGCCAAAAATTGTATGGTATTCGACTCACCATATCTTTATAAGTGAAGAGTTGGCTAGCCCGCAAGGTTATGGCTTGTGGTAAAGGCATTGGAAAACCATAATTGGTAATCAGCTCACCAAAGATAATAGTTGTAATTTATCTAAGAGTTGGCTAGTCCAGAAGCAAACGGCTTTTGGTAAAGACAAATCAAAACCGTTGACAGCTGATGATTTGCTCAAAATCATTTGGTTATCATTGTACCAAAGTATCACATACTAAAACATTGGCTACTCCAGAAGTAATGGCTTTTGGTAAAGAGATAAAATTCATTAAAATTTTCATAAAAGATTGCTAGGGACTAGCAATAGTTTAGTGTGGGGGATTGATGAGTGTCTAAATACTCATCATTTCTGTCACATTTAGACTGTAAAAACATTTAAAAACATGCAAATATGCTTCAAAATACAGAAAATATCATTTGATTGTGTTTTTTTTGTGTTTCATGTGCAAAAGGATTAAAAACAGTTGAAAAACGAACATAGTTTGCATAATTGTCAATTTCAGTCCTTTAACTTTCAGAAATTGGCAAAAATAGTCCCTGGTGTTAAAAATATCATTCAAGGTCCCTAAACTATTCAACTTTTACAATATTGGTCCTCGGATGAAAGTTTTAAAGAAATGGCAAAACAGGTCCTTCAAGTTTTAAAAATGACATAAAAGGTCCCTGAAGTTTCAGAAAATGGCAATTTTGGTCCCTAAAGTTTAAACATTTCCAAAATCCATTTTTCTTTAACCCAACCCATTTCCATTCCCAAAATCCAAATTTTACCCAAGTTTGACCAAGAAAAGTCAAAAGTCAGTTTTAATAAAACTAAGTCAAACTGCTACAGTACACAAAAAGTCAAACAAGCTTAAAAACCGCCTTTCCTGTTTATCCCTTCCACCTCACCTATCCAGCTGCTATTATCCCTTCCACCTCACCCCCCAGCTCACTACCCACTCCCCTCCACCTCTACAATCCTCCAAACTTCCTTAATTGCTAAAACCTGCTCAATCAACCTTTAAGACTTTTGGCGCCAAAGTGCCAAGTGCACGATTGGGATTAATTGAGGAGAATGAAGAGCTGGGATTCACTCAGAGGGTCCCAAGGAAGATATTTGAAGTATAAGAGAGCTCCAAGAAGCAGAGAGAAGAGTAGTAGATTTTAGTGTAGCTTAGTTAGTTTAATTAAATGTCGTTAGTATAGTTTTCTTGTAATTTTCTTATGGGTTTTGTTAATTCTAAGTTATTTAAGCAATTTCAGTTGTAATTCAAGTTGTCAATTAGATTAATTCTCAGTTTTCATGCTTAATCCGAATTCCCGCCAAAAGTGTCATGTTTGATTTTTATGTTTTAATCTGAAATCAGTGTTAAAATAAGCTTTTATAAGCTTATTGAAGTTAATTAAAGAAGTATTAAGGATTCCTAATGTTCTAATTTCAAGTTTGAAGAAAAGTCAACAAAAAGTCAATAAGCTCCAAAAAGCTATTCTGGGTGAAACAAGCTAATCAGGAATGCTTTTCTTGGGTTTTCTAGCTTGTGTGAACAAGCTAGGATAAGTTCTGTTCTAAGGTCTCTGTTTCATATACATATTCAGTTGTAAGCTTTTTAAATAATTTTCATCTTTACTGTTACACTGCTTATTATCAGCTTATTTTATAAGTTTATTGCTTAATATAAGTCATTAGTTATATTTCATCATTTTTATCAGTTTAAATAAGTCTTGTCTTTATTTTACTTAATAATCACTTAAATAGTCAAAATAGACCAAAAATAACCACAGCTTATTAATAAGCTGTTTTCTGGTTTTTAATACTTAAAAGCACTTAAATAAGTTAATTAAACTTAGTTCAATTCACAACCTAGCTTAATTAGACCATTTGCAGTTAAAAACAATCAAGACAGTCCCTTAAGGGTTGTTTGGCACAGCAGTTAAATAGGATCAAACAAGCTTGTCACTGTGCATTTGCAACTTCACCAACTTTGAATCAGCTTATCTTAGTCTAAATAAGGTAATTCCAAGTTCAGATTAGCAATATAGCTAGAAAAACAAGTTTTTAATGTCCTGTGGGATTTTCAGCCCTTAAATTGACCAAATAAGCTAGATTTAAGCCCAAGCTTATTCAGACCCTAATTTTGGCATTTTTGAGTTCCCAGGAGTTCATTTAGTGTATTCCATAAAGCCTAGACCTTTTGCATACTTGTGCACAAGCCTGCACACCACATCAGATAAACAGACAACTTGTGAAACTTGTGGTTTTTGCAGACCCTAGTGGAATTTTTAAGTGATCCATAAGAAGCCCTCATAAGCTGTAATTCAGGATATTTAAAGTTCACCAGCTCCCCTCTTTCTAGTATTTTTTATGTGATTTTTAGAGTAACTTATTGTAGCTTTTGGAGAGCTTGAAGTACCCCAATTCTGCCCTGTGCACCCTGCACATCAGCAGGCTCAAACAAGCTTTGGCTTGTTTTGAGTTTGTCTGGCTTATCAGCCAGCAATTCTTGAAACCATCAGCTTATCCATAGTACAATAAGTCCATTTTAGCTTTTTCCTTTTGATCTTAGCTTATTTTCCAGCTTTTAGCTTAATTTGAAGAATCCTAGTCTTCAAAAGCTTTTAGCTCAACTGTTAAGCTCAATAAGCTCCAATCTGCTTATTTTTAAGTTCTAAAATTTTTTGTCTTTATTAAAGTTTCATAATTTCAGTAGTTAAATAGTTTTGTAAAAGAAAAACCAAGAAAATCAAAACATAAAAAAAGTGATAGCTTCTATTTAAGCCATTTGGCTTATTTTTCTGCTTTTTCATTAAGCACTTTTCATTTTTATATTTTCTTTGGTTCCTGTACTTATTTAATATTTATAGAAAAAGTTTCAGATTTTTCTTTTGTTCATTTAGTATTTATTATAATTTAAATTATTTTAAATAATTATTAATTAGTAATTAATTAATAATAATTAGATAAAAAGTGTAAAAAATATATTTTCAGTTTTAAAATAAGTTTTAGGTTATTTTAGATTTATCTAAGTTAAAATTTTAATTTTCTAGGATAATTTCCTATTTTCTTTTAATTTAGTGCATTTTAAATAATTAATAAATAGTTTTTAATTTATAATAATTAAATAAATAGTTATAAAAATAATTTTAATTTTCCAATAATTTTCTTTTATCATTAGGATTCCAAAAATATAATTTTCACATCCGTGGGATTTATATTGGACAGAATTCACTTTTTATTTCGTACGTTTACGTAAATTTAAATTAAACGTACGCGTTTTTAGATTTTAGACATTTCTAGTTAATTTGTTTTCACGTACTTGTTTTTATAGCTTGTTTAAGCTATTTCCTTTTATATTTCCTTAGTTTAATCAATCACAACCCTTTTTCGTTCAATTATCACCCGATCACAGATTCGTTTTATTTCAGTTTACACACCTCGTTGGGACTTAACGACCCGGGGATACTCTGTACTCCTTGGTTAGTTGTCTTCAAGTGGTTTGAATTTATTTGACCACATATGTGGTTGATTTAAGTTGACTGTTTGAGGCCGATCAATAATAGCAATTATGACAGTGTGCATGTGTGGCAATAGCAAGAAAAAGAGCGATCAAGGGGTAGTAGATTTGGAAATGGTGGTGGATGCCTAACCAGTTTTGATATGATGAAGAACATAGTGCCAATATGGCTATAAGTTGATAATGTTACCTAAACAGTTTCATACATTGTTTTCAATTGTTGCCTTCAATAATTTATTCTAAAAGAGTTGTATGCGTTTAAACTCCATTAAACTTGACTTATCAGTAAAACTTATTTTATAACTATTTACTTAAACATGACGCGACACGTTTCAACTAGAGAGAGACGGGAAGAGATATGATGTAATACCTCGTAAAAATCCCATGTCATTAATACTGTTAATCACCAAATAATACCAATTTATGTTAAATAACCTTTTGTGCGGACTACATTTTTTTTATATATATATGGCAACGATCACCAAGTCACCCCAACGAATTCAAACTCACCATGAATAGCTCGCTCGCGTTCCGACACCGTGATAGTATGGCATGAGTAAATAAATCAAACGAAGAACGTACAAAACAGATCATAAAAATAAATACGAACTCGGAAATAAAAACAAATAATTTATGACGACTCTAAAACTCTCGAGCTAGAAACATTTAAACGAAGCTAGATCCGACACAGTCTAGCGAGACCCGGGTATTTAGATTATCCACCTTACCTTTAAACACTTATAAAAACCTTTAAACCCTACCTTTAAACACTTATAAGACAAGAGATCTCTGATGTAAGTTTCAGAGTTGATACCGTTGAACATGCGAGAACGGTAGCCCAGGAGACAGTCCAGTGATTACAGTGTAGGGTAGGAGATGTTGAGAGAGCCCTACGAGCAGCTAGGGATACTGAGAGAACCCAGAGTCAGAGGATTACCGCTTTAGAGGCTATGTTGGTAGCACAGTTGAGTATAAACCAGGATTTCCAAAGGCGTTTTATAGAGATGGATGACTTGGCTGAGATAGTTAGAGGTTTACAGCACGGACCTGGAGATGCACCCGGCACTTCATAGATTAGCCACGTATTGTTGTAGTAGTGACATCTTAACTTGCCCAGCGTGGCATTAATAATTTTGTATTGTTCTTTTGGAAACAATGTATCAAATTATTAAAACTCATGGTTAGTTATGATTACTATGTACCAATATTGATCTATGTTATGGTTGCTTTCTTCATTTATGTGTTGTGATTTTCTTTTATACGTCACTATATTATTCCATGTGTGTTGTGATTGTATTCAGACATGTCGTGATGATTAATTATGATGATTTTGTTTATGAGGATGTTGTATGAGGACAATTATGACACCTCACTTGATTATATTAACCGTAAAACCTAAATATATGTTCTTGTGTCATTGTTAGAACATGGCTACCCGCAACAGAACTACAGAAGCAGTCGCCGGATCGATCATGACTCCGGAGGAGATCCGCCGATTGATCACGGAAAGCGTGACCGCTGCAGTAATAGCTCAAGCTGCAGCCACGACTCCTACCGGCAGTGCAACAAGGCCAACTGCCGAGAGCGAACCAGTTGCAACCCGCAAGTGCACGTACAAGGAGTTCATGAGTTGCAAACCGCCAACCTTTAAAGGTACTGAAGGAGTGACAGAGTTAGCTCGATGGTTTGAGCGTTCAGAGACTGTCTTTACAAGAAGTGGTTGTGCTGAAAACGACAAAGTCGCCTTTGCTACTGGCACTCTAACAGATGATGCACTGTCGTGGTGGAACGCCACTGCTCATAAAATGGGTAATGATAGAGCTTACCAACTTCCTTGGGCTGAGTTTAAACAGAAGATGTTGAAGAAGTATTGTCCTCGCACCGAAATTCGAAAGATGGAAGATGAGTTTGACCGCTTGGTGGTAAAAGGATATGATCTTAGGGCTTATGATAGGAGATTCCAAGAGCTCTCCATACTATGCCCAACCAAGGTGCCGGATTTCGAGAAAACACTGGAAAGGTATGTCGAAGGATTACCCAGAAGCATAGAAGGAGATGTCACGGTGTCCAAACCACAAACACTGGAGGAAGCCATGGAGACTGCTCAGAAATTACTGGAAAGGGAAATCAGGCGTAATCAGGCTCAGGGAAGCAACGATCACAAAAGAAAATTTGATGATCGTAGAGGCAATCACAACAACAACTCGCATCACAACAACAACACTCATCACAACAACAACAACCACCACCACCAACAAAACAGAGAGCAAAAAGTCGCAAGGGCTTATACTGCTGCACCAACAGAAGGCAGAGTTTATGCTGGGAACCACCCACTATGCGATCAGTGCAATTGGCATCACTCAGGGCCTTGCACTATTAAGTGTGGAAGCTGCCACAGAGTAGGCCATCAGACCAAGAATTGCAAGGATAGAGGCCCCGTTGCTGGGAACGACTTACAACGAGTAGTGACTTGTTTTGGCTGTGGGGAGCGTGGACACTGCAGGAACGAATGCCCTCAGAACCATGGGCAAAAAGTCGAAGGTGCTCGCGGGAGAGCATATATGTTGGAGGGAAGAGAAGCTCACCAGGACCTCAACAACGCGACGGACTGATGAAGTTTAGAATTTAGCAGTCCTATTCCCTTATGTATTATGTGGTACTAAGTCTATGACATCCCTAGTATCCGGATTTCTAAGACTACTTTCTGTTCTAAAAACAACTTGCTGTGATAATTCCCCACCTATTGTACTTTCTATTCCTTTCTGATTTCCATATTATCAACAAATTTGTTATCAATCATAACATCTTTCCTTAAATTGCCATTTTGTAAACGGCATGGGTTGAATCTATTTAAACACTGAGAATTATAACGACTAAACCGAACATCACATCATTGTTCCTAAATTATACATAGCCTAGCTACCTATGTCTAATTCAGGAGAGATCATGTTATGCTGGGAGCAGTTATTTATAAATCCTAAAACAAACTGATTCACCATCTACAAAAGCTGAAGATTAGCAACTTTCTCTACATTCACCAAGTCCTCGACCGGAACCCTCATTGTTATTAACAAACTCCTTTGTCTAACGGGTAGGTTACCCCCACAGATTTTTGATATTCATGAAACCCTGGTCGTACCTTTGAAAGAAATTCGACTTGACGATAAGCTAAATTCTGTCGAAGAACCAATGGAGATTTTGGATAGAGATATCAAACAATTGAAACAAAGTCGTATTCCTATTGTCAAAGTTAGATGAAATTCTAAGAGAGGACCAGAGTACACCTGGGAACGCGAAGACCAAATTCGTGCTAAATACCCTCACCTATTCGATAAGACAACCCCGACCACTACCACATCTTAGGATTCGGGACGAATCCAGTCTAACGGGTAGGTACTGTAATACCTCGTAAAAATCCCATGTCATTAATACTGTTAATCACCGAATAATACTAATTTAATTTAAATAACCTTTTGTGCGGACTACATTTTATATATATATATATTGCAACGATCACCAAGTCACCCCAACGAATTCAAACTCACCATGAATAGCTCGCTCGCGTTCCGACACCGTGATAGTATGGCACGAGTAAATAGATCAAACGAAGAATGTACAAAACAGATCATAAAAATAAATACGAACTCGAAAATAAAAACAAATAATTTATGACGACTCTAAAACTCGCGAGCTAGAAACATTTAAACGAAGCCAAATCCGACACAGTCTAGCGAGACCCGGGTATTTAGATTATCCACCTTACCTTTAAACACTTATAAAATTTACACCCTACTCCTAAATAAATAAAAATCTACACATCCTACACCACTAAGTATAATAAACTACTACTATTATTTTTATTTTGTCGACATCCCCAATATCCCAAAAACAGTTTTAATATTCCTCTGCTGCTACTTTTCTCTTCTTCTTTGATTTTGTCGACACAGATTCATCTCCCCAAAAGAAAAACTTTTACTTCCTTTCTACTCCCACCTTTTCATCCCCTTTATTTTCGGCAAAACACCATCCTCAAAAGACACCATCTTTGATCCATCACTTTCCTCCCTCACTACTCTAGTCGCTATAATTGTTTTTCCCAAAAACCCAGAAACCGAACCATCACCATCCATAATTAATTAGAGTTGACCAAATAAGCTTTGTCCCATTCTTAGTCACAAGAGTTCATAAAAATTTGAAGCATAAGTATAAGGATAACACACCGATTAGGAAGTTTGGTTTTCCCACAACCTGAAAGCTCGTATGGAGCTATCCTCCTCAATCCAGCATAAATCCGAGCCTTCCAGGGAGAGATCGAATCACAACATTCATCACCAAACACACACAAAAACTGAGAAGTTCTCAAGTGAGGATAAAAGTGAAGGTTGTGATTCGGTTTGGAAGCTAGGATTGCTCGGGTTGGAGCTTTTGGATTCGGGTTTGGAGAACTTGATTAGTGTTCGAGACATCCCACCAATTTCAGGTTCATTTTTATTTAAGATTGATATTTTTTTTTACTTTCATTCGAATTAGGATTAGATAAGAATAATTGAGGTTATGATGATTATTGATAAAATGGAAAGTATGTTGCGAATACAGTTTTGAAGATTAAGATAGGACGAATTAAGTTTAAGTGAGATTATGTTGATTGTGGATATATAGATCGAATGGTAAGAGGCTGTAAATGGTTAAGTTTGGTATTAGTCGTAAAAATGGGTCGAACTAGGATCTTGTGTTTATGATGATAAAAATACGAATCGATAGACAAGAATATTGTGAATGAGTTGCGATTTAAAATGGGCAAATATGGTGTTGCTGTCAAATGGGTCGAAAGGAGAAATTTTGACTTAAAAAGTCATTAGGTCAATTTTAGTTTAGTTGCGGTCTGATAAAAGTTATTAAGAGATAGCGGTAAGAGTAGTCAAAACCGTTTAGACCCCAGACTAGTCTTTGTGTTATCAATCACCTAGACACTCAACGACTTGAACTCGAGTGGTACTCGAGAGTCGTTAGTAAACGAGACCTCAGTAGCATTTCACCCTTTCGCCAAAGTCTCGTTTGAGACAGTCTGTTTCCCCTTTAAACCTGCGAATGACCTTTTGTTCCAACCATAATACCAGGCAAAACACAATAACAAGAACATATGACCTGCATTTTTTTTACAAATGGAGTTGGGTTTAAGGTTATCACTGGGCCGAGCCATTATATAATAAAAAGAGTGAATGTTGCTTGATCTTAAAACCGGGCCGAAAGCCCACAAAAGAGTTGGATTAAATTTTGTAATAGGACCACAACCCCCTTGGTTTAAATATAAGATTGAAGGGTGCGTTTGATGTAAATTAACAAGAGAACGTTTCATTTTTTTTAAAATGTTAACACTTAATAAAACCCGAACTGACAACACGTCGAATGTTAGTTATTAAAATTGTGACAAAGACGACTAACCGAAATACTAAAAATTGTTATACGTCAACAATATTTACGCGACAAAATAAATAGTTACCATGTGCAACAATAACATGATTGTTTTGGAAATATACAAGCTATTTTACGTTCATCAAATCTTAAATCAAAAATGTAAACTAAATTATGCCATACTAATCTAGGTCACGCGTTGAAGTTACTACACACCATTTGATTCCATTGCATCACAGATTTCTACTACTACCAAGGTGAGTTCATAGTCCCAGTTTTTACTATGTTTTCAAATCCCGTGGGGAGATACATGCTATAAATCTGAACACAAATGTTTTTGTATGCTATCCTGATTGATATTGCTAAGTTAATATTGCCTAAGTTATCACCCTGCCAAAAAGTCCCTCATATCATGAACCATTAATCACTTGCGAGTGAACGCGAATTCAGTGAATAGATCTATTGGAAGTTGACGACCCATTTGAAGTTAGCCTGAAATGGTAACCAAATGCACTTTATTCGAATTATCAAGAGTTTGGCAAACTCCTACGACGAGGGCATTATCACCTACATCATTGCTATGATGTGGGCTATTTATATCATTTATTATTACACCCGATGTTAAGGTTTGCGTGTCATGAGGCTTAGGGCAATATATATTACACCACAATATCATTTATTGTTTTCACTACTATTTGACTTGTGTTCAAACTATTTCAAACTATTACAAACAAAACACTGTGAATTCACTCAACCTTTGTGTTGACATTTTAAGCATGTTTATCTCAGGTAATTAAAGAAATCTCAAGCACGGAGTTGGCACGGGCATGGAGAAAAGACCCACCTTTGTTCCAAATAACTATATCATTCTTTTCAAACTCATCATCACTTTTGTGAACTACTACCCCTTTTGATAGCAAATATGTAATCTCTGAATATTGAGTTTTCATTAAATGACATAAAATTTCCCTTTTTATCAAAAATCTATACATATGACTGTGATCTAGTTGGTAATACCCCGTTTAAGTCTTCCGCTGCTTCATTACGATTTTCGGGGTGTTACATATGATTTTGGCTGGGCAGTTACAGATTACTTATTTGAAGTTGAAGTTGAAAACATTATGCAATAAACAATTAGATACAGCTCGTGTGCATCGCACGAGTCTGAGTGCCTCGGTTCTTTTAAGTTGTGTGATACTATCACAACTTAGATATATAATGACGAAAATAAGTGCCGAAGATTACACTATGAACACTTATATACAGCTCATGTGCGACGCACGGGTCTTCATTACTAGTATAATTATAAACATGTTATTGAAGATATATTAAGCGAACTTATTACCCAATGTTTAACGATCTGTTTAATAAACGTTAGTTTTAAATGCAGTCTCATCTATATCAAAGTTAGAATTTGTTAGTACAATGTTTTTAACAAAAGCATAGTTCAATCTCCTAAAAATTATAACACGTTAAAATATCCCTTAATATATTATATCTAGAATATACGAGTAATAGATTAGATTGCTTTTAAAAAAATAGAGTAAATTCTTAAATATAATAGGAAATTAAATATAAAAAGTAAACTATATATATATATTAAGTAAACTATAATATATAAAAAGTAAAGGGATCTACTATACATACGGGGGACAAGGGTGGCAGGCACCTTGTCTCCCCATTTGTCCCTTTTTTTTTTCTGTACAACACAGTTTTTGTTCCGTATTTTTGACAGTTTTAAGCGTTTGACATATTAAACTTCATATTTTCTGTTCCGCACTTTCAGGTTTATAGTTTTTTGATATAAACAAAATTATAAATAAATAAATAAATAAATAAATAAATAAATAAAAAGGCCTAAAAAATAGCCCCCGTCTTTATAACCAAATAGCCCCCGTCTTTATAACCTCCCCATAATATATAAAAAGTAAAGTAAACTCTTGCGAGGTGACTTTGATGTGATTTTTTTTTTTTTTTCTTTTTTGGAAAGGCATGACTTTGATGTGAATAAGTGCTACTACCAACACCTTGTATGTATTTTTTTTTAAAAGCTCATCATGTTAACCACGTGTTAACTTGTAGCGCTCTTTTGTTTATAGATTTCTTTTGCAAATCTTGAGCAGACCATCAAGTTTCCTAAAAGGGCAACAGATATGGCTACTCACGTGTTCTAATTACCAGTTAACAATTTCTCTTACAAGATTAGTTGTATGCAATCTTAATTTTGTTTTAGTGACCATTATTCCTTGTAGAATTTCCCCTCTTTCATATAGTTTCATTCAATACTGTGCATGATTATTCACTAATAAGCAAGGTTGCAAAAATCGTGAATCGGTAGTCGGGCGGTCGACCCTCCTATAGCATGTAATCGGTCTAAGCAGGATTAATCGGTGATTAATCGGATTGGCATTTTCGACAAGTTTTCTGTATTTCCGGCAAGTTTTAGGTATTTACGGTAAATTTTAGGTATTACTAGCAAGATTTTTCTTAAAAAAACATGTTAAAATAGATATAAACAACAAGTATAAGTTATTAAACAATTTTACGGCGAGTTTTGGGTATTTCCAGTAAGGTTTGAAGGTGTCGGGCAAGTTTGACCACCGTTGACCGTCATTAACCATCATTGACCACGGTTGACCAAGTTGTTTGACCGATTTACACAAATCGGAAAGGTTGGTGGCCTTGTAGCACCTAATCGGCGATTAATCGGCCTTGTAGGCCTTGTTTTGCAACACTGCTAATAAGTAATACCGGCTTCCTTTAAAATCATTATCTTTGCTAAAATAATCGTTTCAGATAGCTTCTAAACTCGAATTTTGCTAAAGACAACTTCTAAAGCTATTTAAAAAAGGTTATGTAATACATCAATTTCTTTAACACATTTCTGAAAAGAAGGAAATGAAAAAAACTTAGGTTATCATTAACCACCTTTATTACATTTGAAACTCAAACTGGGCTTGATCAATTCAAAATTTTAAACTCAAGCTCCGTATATAGTGGTTTCATCAAGCTTAACCCGACTCGCTTTGTTTGCATATAATAATATTACCTTATATACTTATATGTATATGTACAATAGTACAATTTATACGTACTACTTGAACTCAACTCAAAAGTCTACGAGTAGTTTGTAACTTGAATATCTTTTACTTTTGGCTATTACTTATTTTCCTCGGCCTATGTGATCATTCATACATAAAAGTGGCCTTTTGTTGTAGTGTTATTATCTTCAAGTGTTTAATGAAGAAAACTTATAATATCAAGTGACTTAAAAATATGGATTAACAACTGTTTTAACATAATTTTGTCTTTGTTATATATTATATGAGTATATTTTATAAACACTTTTTAATTTATATTTTTTATAATTTGGCAGTATAAATTTATTTGGGCTTTCGAAATTACACAAGCTAACCACATTATAACATTTGCATCTCGATTTAGTTGAAATTTAATTAACACAAACATATATTTGGTTTCCGTGAGCTTCAGTTATTCACTAGCCTGACCCATTTTAGCTGAAAACTACTTGTTCAAATAGAAACTTTAGTTCTACCAAACGTGAATGACATATGACTTAATTTTTAGTTGGACTAGCCAAGATTTCAGCAATTTGATTCGTATAAAAACATTAACAATTGAAATGAGTATAAACAAAACTTTAATACAAAACTAGGTTCAAATAAGAATATTATCCCGGCGCCATGCATGGGCAATGAGTATCTTGTTTAAATCACTAATTGGATGTTGATGACAAAAATAATTAAACATGTATTTCGAAATGTTGAGCATTATGTATTAATGAAACCAAACTAAGAATGGGGAGATCTTTACTTAGTTACGTGCTTGAAGAAATTACTAAATTCATGTATCTCCATTTTAATCAACATCTAGCCTCTTCCTCTATCATTTTAACACTCAACCCGTCATATCTCCTTTAATTATTATTTTTCTGCTGTTTTTTTTGTTGTTGTTGTTGTTACAGTGCTATATATACCCTAGGCTAATGCTCAATCAACAACATGATGCTTAGTTACTATCTTTAAAATCGACTTGTTGACGTACACAGGATACTATTTGTCCCTTTTAAACACGGGCTTCGAACGCCAACAATACATTTTCATCGAGTGAAAATCACATGTTAAATCAATGTTTTTTTTAACAAAAATATCGTGTCATATGATCCACCGAATACAGATAATAGATTATTGACCAACCCATACTAGGAATTGCATTACAAATTCAAATCTCATCATTACCGTCTTGTACGTGAAATATATTTCAAGAGATTATTATATATTACTAGGCGAGTACCTGTGCATAGCAACGGAATTCGTAGCGGCAAATAATTAACGATTTGTGATATTGTGGTGATTGTGTGTAGCGTTCAAAATAGAACGTGAACCGATCAGAATGTAATTGCAAACGGTTGTACTACACGATAATTAAAGTCTAGAAAAAATTCTTAACATCTATCAAACAACATATAAAAACATTTAATGAAATTGAAAGTAAAACATTACATTAGTTATGAGATAAAAACTAACAACACACGTTACTCTTCGCGTAAAACTTCTTGATAAACGACATTTGAGGTGTAGATTCCTGCTTGACGGAACTCTTTAACTGGTTTAACCAATACATTTGTTGTTCTACGGGATATCCCTCTAGACAATGCCACATAAAACTGGCCATGCGAGAAAACAGAGTCGGGCAAATAGACACCCATATTTGGAATTGCTTGGCCTTGAGCTTTATTAATAGTCATCGCAAAGCTAAGGCGAATAGGGAACTGTGTTCTCTTTAGTTTAAAAGGGAACATGTCTTCTTCTGATGGAGCAAGAGGAATTCTTGGCAAGAGCACTCTAACTCCAGCGTGTTGTCCGACAGCAATCTCAGCATTGATGACATTTGGGTCAAAACGTTTACATATCAATCTCGTGCTATTACATAATCCATTTGCCGGATCGAGATTCCTTAAAAGAATAATCGGGCATCCTATTTTCAAACGCAGGCAATGAGGGGGCAACCCGCTCACGTTGAGCGAGTTTAAGAATTCCAAAGGATAGAAGTTGTGGGTGTCGTCTTTTGCTTCATCAAAACTATAGTAAACCTTCTCTTCGCCAGGAAATCTTTCAATCAACATATCATTAATGCTGTCAACATGCTCATTTTTAGTGGATAAAATTGCTCTTGAAACTATATCAGTAGATGAATGAGCGTTGGCGGCGAAGGAAGGAAACACTTCATCGATTAATGCATCCTTTGAGGCAGCCTCTTCAGTGTAAGGGACGGTCATGTCATCAGGTATGCGTATATAGTCTTCATCGATGACCTCTTCAACTCCGTCACCAACTCGTAATAGGAAGTTTGAAAACCATGGGTCTGTCCGTGCCCTCATGTTTATGGTTAACCGCATTTTTTTAATTCTCGACCAAAGAGGTGACATCCGTAGACTCGAATCTACAATCTGCGCTCGTGTTCCACGTCTAACGACCGGTAAAACCTGTCTAAAATCCCCTCCTAAAACCATTATCTTGCCGCCGAATGGAAGTTTGACCCCGGTAATTTCTTGCATAGTTCGATCAACCGCCTCCACACCTTGCCTTTTAGCCATTGATGCTTCATCCCAGATTATCAACTTGGCTTGACGAAGTAGCTTAGCAAGGCCACTTTGTTTTTTGATGTTGCATACTGAGTTTGTATCAAGATTGATGGGAATCTTAAATCGAGAGTGAGCAGTTCTTCCCCCTGTCATGTTATTTGCCGCAGCTCCTGACGAAGCGGTGGCAAGTGCAATAAGACCACGAGAACGAACAGTGGCAAGCAAAGCTTTATACAAGAATGTTTTACCAGTTCCTCCAGGGCCATCAATAAAAAACACGCCCGAAGAATCTTCATCGACATGTCTCATGATTGTATCATATGCGACTTTTTGATCAGTTTTGAGAGAATGTCGAGCGAGTATATCTTCATCTTGTACAACTATCGAGCACTCCTCTTGTAACTCACGGCAGCCAAATGATTCTAAACTTACATCCGCGGTAATGTTGGGAAGGTCAAAATCACTAAGACTCTTACCCATAGATTGTAGAATTGATGATATGTCCGTTAGAACCATATTTTGAACCCGCTCAACACTTGCACGATGTAAGGTGTAGTCTTCTGAAAGTGATTCGTAATGGTCATTCCATAACTTTCGAACATCTCCTGGCTCACAAAAGATTAAAAGAGTCGCGAATAGTCTTCTAAGTGGGCCGGGCATCTCGTGCATAGAGGACTCACGTAGACAGTCAGATATGTGATCATCACTCTGTATTAATCCCCTTTCGAGGGCCGCTCTACGAAATGTACTGTACACTACGCCGTTGACCGTGTAAAGATATTCAAATCCTGTAGGGCCTTTAACATGTTGCAAAAGTACACGTAGATAGAACCGCTCTCCTTCAGCGGGATTAGCGGAAACCAATCTTCCTCTCATTTGCCCTTTTTTTCGTTTGTTCCACTTGCGTGTACTCTTATTCCATGTGTAGTGCTTGGGGATGTCTTTATACAAGTATTGCCTCGCGCTTACGTCTGTCTTGTTCAAGTCAAAAAGGCGGTCAACATCGATCTCTTATCCCTTTCTCTCTCAAGAATGTCAGTCATTACATCGTCTTCTGAGAACCTAACCAACTGGTTATTTGGTAGATGAACTTGCAATGACATAACAGACGGATGGATATTAGATAAAGGGAATCCGTAAATACGCCACATAGCTTCGGGGGGTGATACATAACGCGCATCTTGGAATCTCTTTATCTCGTTAACGACTTGTTCTCCATCTTGATCAACGTTTACAACTTGTTTGTCATGACCCTTGTAAACATACTTGAAGACATATTTAACGGATTTTATACTTGAGCATATGATGAGTGTCTAAATACTCATCATTTTTACCTAATCTGAGCTGCCAAAACATCCAAAAACACTCAGAAATGCATCATAATACTGAAATTATCCCAAAATTGTGTTTTATATGTTTCAGATGCAAAATGTTTAAAAACAGTTGAAAAACGAACAAAGTTTGCATAATTGGCAGTTTCAGTCCCTCAACTTTCAAAAGTTGTCAAAACTAGTCCCTGGGTATTATAAAAACAGGAAAAGTCACCAAAGGTCCTTTTGAATCACAAATAAACATATATAGTCCTTTGGTGTGAAGTTTCATAAAATTACAAGTTTAGTCCCTGAACTTATCAAAATTGGCAAAAATGGTCCCTGGGTATTATAAAACTTGAAATTTCACAAAATACCCTTGTACTATGCATGAACTTACAATTTGGAACTTTATTGATAGCTTTTGTGAATTTACAAAACAAGTCCCTCTAAAATCCAAATTTACATATTAGGTCCCTAAAGTTTATAAAATGCAAAAAAAATACAACTTTGGTCCTTGTGTAATTGTTTTATGGCAGGTTTAGTCCCTTGAAGAAGTTTGGGAAGTTGGCAAATTTAGCCCCTCAACAATTCAGAAATTACAAGTTTGGTCCCTATGATTATATAAACCAAATCCGGACCCTCAATAAATAAATAGCCCAACCCTTTTAAAACAAACCCAACCCAGTTATTAGTTCAAGCCCAAAATGCAATAAGCCCAACCCCAACCTTTGTTTGACTGAGTTAACCACTCAGTCAAACAAAGTCAAACCCGTCTCCTTTACCACCAAAACCGCCAAAACCATCCAGTCACCCCCCACCTCACCAATACCACTCACCACCTCATCCCCCTCCTCCTACAAGTTACCTAACATTTCCAAATGCAATTAATGCATCTCTCCCACTCCCACTAGCTAAATCAGAGGATAATACCAATTTCCTGATTTCCCGCCAAAATTACAAGTGGACTGTGGAGATTAAATTGGAGCAATTCAAGGGTGAGGATATGATGAGGATGTCGACAATAGATTATCCCACTTTAATTTATGTATAAATAAGATGTAATGTAGCTAAAATAGGGAGTGTGGAAAAATAGTGTAATCTTAGTATAATCGTATTTCCATATCCAGTAGTTTAATTTGTAATTTTGAATTTCAATCAATCAATACAAAGTAATCTTAGTGTATTTGTTGTTGTTATTTGATTTTTGTCAGTAGTTAATGTTAAATTCCAATGTTCTGATTTTCCAATGTTCTGAGAATGAGAATCTTGTTAAGTAGTATATAAAACAACTTCTCAGTTGTTTTTAATAGCTTATATAAGCTTTACATAGCTTATTATAAGTTTATTATAGTGTAAAATTGTACTGAATTCAAGATTGGAAGAAAGTCAACCAAAGTCAACATAAGCTATTTCTGGGTGGATAAGCTAGTTCAGGAAGCTTTTCTGGGTTATCTAGCTTGTTTCTGACAAGCTAGATTGGTCCTTGGTTCCTTGTTCTCATTTCCATAGCAAATTCAGTTGTAAGCTTTTCTAAGTTTTTGCTTAATTTTCCATTTGACTGTTATAGTGCTTATCAGTAGCTTATTGTTGTTTTTATTTGCTTATTGTTAGTTCTTAATCATATTTCATTAGTAAAATCAGTATTAGATAGCTTGTTTCTTCATTTCACTTAAAAAACTCAAAAAGACCAAAAATAGTCAAAAGTTGCATAACTTAATCTAGTGCTTATTTTTCTGATACAAGTTGCTAGTTATAGTCTAGATAAGTTAGTTCATGAGTAAAATCAAGACTCTTAGTTTAAAATTTTGATTTTCCTTTGAAAATCCTAAGCAGACACCACTAGAAGGGGTGTTTGGTTATTGTGCAGTCAAAGGGACAAACACCTTGGTACTGTAGATTTACCATTTTCCCAACTTTGGATTAGCTTAGATAAGTCATAATAAGCTGTTTGCACATTGTTCTAAGTCCCATAGGTTGGATTTCTAGTTTTGTGCAGCCTGTTGAAATTTCAGACCTTAGTGAGCTCAAACAAGCTCATACTAGCCACAAGCTAGTTTGGTCCTTGTTCTTGGCTTTTCTGAGTCTCTTTTGACTCTATTAGAAGTAATCAAGAGTTGGTTTAAGTTGCTTTTGCTTGTGCACATTTCTGTGCAAGTCTCTGCACAACACAGTCAAACAAGCAGCTGAGGGTGCTGATCTTGTGTTCAATTGGACCTCAATTGATGTTTATCTGATAGGGCTTTTTAGGTTTTTAGATACCCAGTAGTATAGGCTAAGTTTTGCCCCCATAAAATTGCATCTCAATAGCTTATTACCTAGCTTAATCTAGTCTGCAAGTTTGCCTATTTTATGCTTTTTCTGTTTTGATTTTGTAAGCAGCCAAGTGCTTATCTTGCTTAATCCCTTGTGCTTATTTGTAATATTCAGTTGTTTTAAGCTTATTAGAGCATATTTAGCTTGTCCTGATCATTTGGTCAATTTTCCTGCTTATTTGCTTATTTTTGGGCTTATTCCAAACTGCTTATTAGCCCAAATTTGCTTTTTAGGCTTAGTCAGCTTCCACTTTTATTTTTCTTATCTTTCTAATATTATTTTAGAATTATCTGTAAATTTTCATAATTTTATGAATAGTTTTGATATTTTTAATCTTTTTAATTAGTTTAAAATAGTAATTAAATCATAATAAATAGAAAAATAATCAGAAAAATATAATTCCAATTTTCATAATTTTCTTTTGTCATTTTTAATCTAGGAAAAATATAATCTTATTTTTAACCTTAAGAAAAACCAAAAATAGAAATAAAGTGATAGCTTCTATTTAATAGAATTTATCTTTTTAAATTTTAATTAAGTAATTTTCATTTTTATAATTTTCTTAGCTTCTATTTACTTAGTAATATTTTTAGAAAAAGTTTTAGATTTTTCTTTGTCCATTTAGTATTTTTTATAATTTAAATTAGTTTAATTAGTGATTAAATAATAAATAAGTAATAATAATTAAATAAAAAGTGTAAAAAAAATATAATTTAAGTTTTTAAATAAGTTTTAAGTAATTTTACATTTTTAGGTTTTAAATTTTATAAATTTCAGTTTTTGTCCCGTTTTAGCTTTCCTGTTGCGCGTTTTAGTTTAATTTTAATCGCGTTACATTTGTTTTGTATATTTAAATTGTTCATTAGTATAAAAAAGCAAAATCAAAAATATCTGATTCATCAATCACTTTAATCCAAAGCTTTTCACAGTTTTCCATTCACACCTCGTTGGGAAACGACCCAGGTGATCACTTGCCTGGTTCACACTACACACGAGCATCCAGTTCTGAGACTGCATTTGTTTAATTATAAGTGTGTTTCGGGACGGATCAAATTTTGGCGCCGCTGCCGGGGAGGTTGTGCTGCGACTGTTGTGTAAGTTTTAGCGATTAGTGATCTGAGACCCTTCTATCAGAAGTTCCTATTTCCCAAAAACCATATAAAATACAAAAATAATTTTCTTTTCTTTTCTATATATATTATTATTATTATTATCATATAAAAAATAAAAACACCAAAAATAAATTCCGTTTTCTTTGTTAATAATAAATAACAATAAAAAATTACCATCGAAAATCAAGACAGAGTACTACCTAACTGGGGGTACGACCATAATAAGTTCCCAAACCAAAGATTTAAAACTTTACCTCTGTATCACTTGCGAATATCGGCTCACCTTTAATTGATAAACAAACTCTAACGGAGGTTCTAGGATAGTCTGACATTAAATTGTCGGACTGAAAGAAGCGGGTTTTTAAGGAGCGTAGTTGTTACACCCCGTGCCCGATTAGACCAAAAATTAAAACTTTTTGTGCGGAAAAGCTTGACTTTTTCGGACATTCTGTCACTCTTTTGACAACTGACAAAAATATATACATAATCAGACCTTGAGACTATTTTTAAATGAAACTAGACTCGATTACCTTCAAAACGACGGGTGGTGCGACTTCTAACGACTTACGGTTCAAAAGATATGATTTTCTAAAGTTTACCGAAAATCTGCCAACACCCACACTCATAACCAAGATGAACAAAGTCACAACCAAGATGAGTAAACAGAACCAAGATGAGTAATCACAACCAAGATGAGTAAACAGAACCAAGATGAGTAAATCACAACCAAGATGAGTAAACAGAACCAAGATGAGTAAATCACAACCAAGATGAGTAAACAGAACCAAGATGAGTAAATCACAACCAAGATGAGTAAACCATTTCACGGGTTATGCATTAAACCCATTATGACCCATTTTCATAACAAATCATCTATAACACCTCATTTATCCACCAAACTTGACCAACGTCATTTCTTTAACACATGAGACATGTTTCAAAAGAACTTGACCCGTTCATATACCAAAATGGGTGGAAACCCGCTTATTCCAAACACCCCCTTAAGAACTCATCTCAACTACACACTTTTACCCAAAACACATGTCCCCAACATATTCATTGAAAAGCATGCATTAGTTGACATATCTAATATATTGAAAAGTTGTTAGTACAACGACATGACCCGTAACTTCCCAAAATGGGTGGATTTGGTTATTTGCCAAACACCCCTATAAAGTTTGACTACAACCATAACCATTAACATATAGATGTCATAACATATACACAAACTTGACCCTTGACTTAAACATGGACAAGGAACCATATATGACCATAAGACCGTGAATAACAAAATGACCATAAGGATTAAAGTGTACCAAAACACGAAAAGACACTTTGGGGGCTTCCAACTTCAATATGCTTGGTCCAAAAGAATACGGTCTTCTACTACAACTACTTCAATCACGAAGCTACTATCACATAATCACATAACCTTATCCTTACCCTTGCTCGTTCCTTCGGTACCTATCAATAAAACATGACAACTAAACATGTAAGCGAAACGCTTAGTAAGTACATGGCAATAACAAACTAACAATGTATGATATAAAATCATAACATAACCATAACTAGTCTAACCACTAGTTAAGCTAGCGATATAGGGGCACTTACCTCACGCCAACATAGTCGGCATAAACACGATCAACCCGCAAGGTTGAACCTCATCCCATAGTTAGCCCAACGACTAACTAAGCTAATCCCATAGTTAGCCCAACGACTAACTAAGCTACTCCTAGTGATGGATCCATACTAGCTACGCGCCCTATACCCTATCTTTCACCATTACCATGTAACAAACATGATAAAGCTAACACATAAACCATTATCATACATAATATATGATAAAGCTAACAATAACATGTTAATACCAATGTACTTACCTTGATTCTTAATCACAATCACACTAACAATAGCTTCCCCACTTCTTACTTGGGGAAAGTACTTCTTGTGGTGGGAAATACCAATTAAGGGTTTCTAATGACTTATAACACTTGAAGATTGATCAAAATAGCTTAATTGATGATGATGGAGTTTCCCTCCCTTTTTCTTCTCCTGATCGACACCACAGACACACACACTCACACTCTAAACTTTTCTGGACTATTCTCCATCTTTCTATAATTAGATATTTAACAATTTAACTTTGCTCACTTGGCAAGACTAGCCCTCAAGTTTCATTCTTTCTATATTGACCACACATATTTACCACTTAACTCATAGCATATAATACTTAACTTATTAAATATATATATATATATAGTACCTTATCGGAATATGGGTGTAACAGTAATTGCCCACCTTTGCTTCTCCGCCACTCTGTGCGTTTATCATTTAGAGAGCTACCGTACGCTTGTTGATTGTTGGTATAAGTTAACTTGTGTTTTGCTTCTGTCTTGTTTTAATTGGAATATTTTACTTAGTGCATGCGCACTCGTTCTTCCACGTCATCAAGGCCTTTACGTGAACTCGTTGAAATTCCGAGAAGACGTAATCGTAGACGTGCTGCCCAAATAGTCGAACCCGAGATTCGTACTGTTCTCACTGAAAATATGGCAGACGAACGCACCATGGCTGAAATGCTCCAGGCACCCACCGAGGGTTATGGAGATGCCATCGTTTTACCAGCCATCGATTCTGATCATTTTGAACTAAAAACACATTTGATTCAGCTCGTGTCCACAAACCAATTTCACGGGTTTGAACGAGAGGATCCATATGCACACATTCGTTGGTTCAACAAACTGACTTCTACAATCAATTACAAAAATGTGCCGCAAACAGTGATCAAATTGATGCTATTTCCATTCTCACTTGAGGGGGCAGCCCGGATTTGGCTGGATAAAGAACCCCCTCGTTCCATTGAAACCTGGGAAGATCTCGTTAAGAAATTTGTAAATTATTTCTTCCCTCCATCAAAGACGACTAACCTAAAAAATGAAATTGCTGGTTTTCGTCAAGGTTTCGATGAAAATTTCGGAGAGGCATGGGACAGATTTAAAGATCTCCTAAGAAAATGCCCACATCACGATTTCAATGTGTTACAACAGATAAATACATTTTATAATGGATTGACCCAAAACGATCAAGATGCACTTAATATATGCAGCCTCCGGTGGCAATATCTTGAATCGTAAACCCAGAGAGGTGGTCGAAATTTGTGAAAATAAATCAAAAGTTCCTATTTCTAGAAACAAAGTGAATGTTCCTGTCACTCCTGCTTCTTCTTCATCCGGTAACTCCTCAGAGTTAGCCTTCCTTACGGATTCAATGCGTTGTATGATGAAAGAAATGAAAGAATTAAAAAGTGAAATTCATAAACCGGAACAAATCAAAGCAATAAACAAAGTGTGTGAAACTTGTGGTGGCCCACATGCGTATTTTGATTGTCAAGCAACCGATGCTTCTCTTTACCCAGCTCCCGTAGCTGCAGTAAACCAAAATCAATACCGTCCGCATGCTGAGACTCAGTACCGAGCACAGAATGCTATGGTCCCACCTGGTTTTCCACCCGTGCCAAATCATAATAATCAAAATCGCTTTGTTCAAAATCAGGGACAAAATTTTAACAATTCTCAAAATTTCAATCAAAACCGAGGTCAGAATCAGGGTAATTTTAACCAAAACCGTGGTCCAAATTTTAATCAAAACAAAGGTTCAAACCGAAATCAGACGTCCTCAGATGAGTTGCTTATGCAATTCATGAAAACCCAAGAGGAAACAAATAAGACACAACGTGAGACAAACCAGTTATTGGTTGCCCAATTAAACCAGATCAAAAAGTCTTTGACTGATATACCTTCTACCTCGGGAGGTCTCCCAAGTAACACTGTTATCAACCCTAGGGGTGAACTCAAAGCTGTTAGTACACATAGTGGTAAATCTCATGTTGGATTCAAGGTGATAAAGGACCCGGTACTTCCCACTAACAATGGAAGTACTAAACACGTCCAACCTTCAGTCATCCAACCTTCAGTCATCCAAAAATCTACACCCACAATTTCTCCTCAGCCGTCTAGAATCGATCCTACTCTTTCACGATTTACGGTTAAAAGTTTGTCAACCAAACTTAGTGAGCAAAGGTCAGCCAGATATTATTCCGAAATGCTCAATGTTGTTCCTGTCAGTGTACTTGATGACAGTGATGATGATGAAGATACCACTTTCGTCAAAGCTATCACCACTCGGAGTGGTGCTTCTTATAAGGGGCCAGCTGGCCCTATTCCTCCTCCGTTGTTTGAAATGGAAAAAGAAACGGAGGATACAACGGACAAAGTGCCAATTCCAAGCCCACAAAGTACAGCACATGTCCATCCTCCGGTTGTCCCGAAAAAATCCAAACCAGGAGTTGTCTTTGAATCTGTTAAGACTCCTGAAGTCATTGCTCCAAAATCCAAACCTTACATTCCTTACCCATCGCGCTTAAATGAACAAAAGCTCCGTGAGAAGGCTAGTCAACAAATGGACAAATTCTTTCAAATCTTTAAAGAATTACATTTTGACATAAGTCTTGCGGATGCTCTCATTCTGATGCCCAAATTTGCATCAACAATCAAACACTTGTTAAGCAACAAGGAAAAACTGATTGAAATGGCTAAAACTCCAGTAAATGAGAACTGCTCAGCGGTTATCTTGAAAAAGCTTCCGGAGAAGCTTGGAGATCCTGGAAAGTTTCTACTACCTTGTGTCTTTCCAGGAATGGTTGAATGTTATGCCTTAGCAGATCTAGGTGCAAGCATCAACCTGATGCCTCATTCAGTATGGAAGAAACTTTCTCTTCCGGCTCTTACTCCTACCTGCATGACTCTTGAGCTTGCAGATCGAACCATAACTCATCCCTGCGGCATTGCCGAAGATGTATTTGTGAAGATAGGAAAGTTCCATTTTCCAGCTGACTTTGTGGTTGTTGATTTCGATGCTGATCAAAAGGTTCCTCTAATTCTTGGAAGAGGATTCCTAAAAACGGGCCATGCTCTCATTGATGTATTTAAGCATGAAATCACCTTGCGTGTGGATAAGGAAGCTGTTACCTTTAATCATGATCAAACTTCAAAATACTCCTCTAATTATAATTCTGCATCGGTTAACCGAATAGATGTCATTGACATTGCTTCAGAGGAGTACTCTCAAGAGAGTGTTGATTATTTTCATAATTCTGTGAGTGGTGATCCCACTCCATCTTCTCAACCTATCATTTCCGACTCTTCCCCTTCTCTCCCTCCGTTTGAGGGAAGTGATTCCAATTTGGAAGAGATCGAGGCTTTTCTCAAGTGTGATTCATTTCTTGAAGGAATTGATAACGCTGAGATTGATCTGGAGGGAGATATTCTTTTTCTTGAGGAATTGTTAAATCAGGACAATTCTTCTCCTCTCCCTCCCGTTAAACTTCATAAAAAAGAAATCAAGTCAGTTGAAAAAACTGATAAACTTCCGGAGATCAAGTTTAAGGACTTGCCTCCTCCACTTGTAATTCTTGAGGAGGAAGTTCTTGTCTTAATTGCTATTCAGATCTCTCTTCTTCCCTTCACCTACCCGGTGATTTCCCCTATCTTTCACTCATTTGGGAATGAGGATATTACTTTTGACCCCGGCATTGTCCATATAACATTGGTTTAATGCCAGATATATCTCTCTTGGTGTGGAACTTTCATGTACTTCAATGTGTATACAAACATCTTGAATGAAAATCCGATAGAGATGGTCTCTTCCACTTACTTCCCCATTAACTTTTAAATTGCTTTTTCTCCCGGGCTGTTCAGGAACCCTTTGTTACGGTTAACCGTTCACAAGCGGTTAGCTTGCGTGATAAACCTAACTGTTCGGGAGAAATCAACTCAATTCGGGGTCGAGTCAAGCTAGCGACTCGGGAATCAAAAACAGTAGCAAATATATGGGTTTTCACCCATGTTTCACCTAAGTGTGGGGGAGATGCCCCACATGTTGTAAATATGTACAGTCAAAAAAAAAAAAAAAAAAAAAAGCATTCCCAAAGAGAGAATTTGCATGCCTTAACGGCTTAAATGCAAATTAAATAAAAATAAAATAAATAACTATATGAAATAAAAGGCTATTAGTATTTCCCTTTCACGTTCTAAGTGTTGGTTTAACAGCCGGTTCTTTGAATATTGAGGGCAATATTCAGTTCTAAGTGTGGGGGGGAATTCTTGCGAATTTGACAAAATGTATCATCTAGTACCCCCATTTTAGCCAAAATTTTAAAATTTTTTCTCACTTAGAACGCAATAAATGGTTATCAGTCCGCCATGTCTAACCCACTTAAGGATTGGCTAATCCAGGAGCAAACGGCTCTTGGTAAAGATGTCTCAAATCCGTTGATGGCTTGCAATTTGCCCAAAATTGTATGGTATTCGACTCACCATATCTTCATAAGTGAAGAGTTGGCTAGCCCGCAAGGTTATGGCTTGTGGTTAAGGCAGTGAAAATCCATGATTGGTAATCAGCTCACCAAAGATAATATTGATAATTTATCTAAGAGTTGGCTAGTCCAGAAGCAAACGGCTTCTGGTAAAGACAAATCAAAACCGTTGACAGCTTGTGGTTTGCTCAAAATCATTTGGTTATCAGTGTACCAAAGTATCACATACTAAAACATTGGCTACTCCAGAAGTGATGGCTTTTGGTAAAGAGTCTTTCAAATCCATTAAATCTTCATAAATAATTGCTAGGGACTAGCAATAGTTTAGTGTGGGGGATTGATGAGTGTCTAAATACTCATCATTTTTACCTAATCTGAGCTGCCAAAACATCCAAAAACACTCAGAAATGCATCATAATACTGAAATTATCCCAAAATTGTGTTTTATATGTTTCAGATGCAAAATGTTTAAAAACAGTTGAAAAACGAACAAAGTTTGCATAATTGGCAGTTTCAGTCCCTCAACTTTCAAAAGTTGTCAAAACTAGTCCCTGGTTATTCTAAAAACAGGAAAAGTCACCAAAGGTCCTTTTGAATCACAAATAAACATATATAGTCCTTTGGTGTGAAGTTTCATAAAATTACAAGTTTAGTCCCTGAACTTATCAAAATTGGCAAAAATGGTCCCTGGGTATTATAAAACTTGAAATTTCACAAAATACCCTTGTACTATGCATGAACTTACAATTTGGAACTTTATTGATAGCTTTTGGGAATTTACAAAACAAGTCCCTCTAAAATCCAAATTTACATATTAGGTCCCTAAAGTTTATAAAATGCAAAAAAAATACAACTTTGGTCCTTGTGTAATTGTATTATGGCAGGTTTAGTCCCTTGAAGAAGTTTGAGAAGTTGGCAAATTTAGCCCCTCAACAATTCAGAAATTACAAGTTTGGTCCCTATGATTATATAAACCAAATTCGGACCCTCAATAAATAAATAGCCCAACCCTTTTAAAACAAACCCAACCCAGTTATTAGTCCAAGCCCAAAATGCAATAAGCCCAACCCCAACCTTTGTTTGACTGAGTTAACCACTCAGTCAAACAAAGTCAAACCCGTCTCCTTTACCACCAAAACCGCCAAAACCATCCAGTCACCCCCCACCTCACCAATACCACTCACCACCTCATCCCCCCTCCTCCTACAAGTTACCTAACATTGCCAAATGCAATTAATGCATCTCTCCCACTCCCACTAGCTAAATCAGAGGATAATACCAATTTCCTGATTTCCCGCCAAAATTACAAGTGGACTATGGAGATTAAATTGGAGCAATTCAAGGGTGAGGATATGATGAGGATGTCGACAATAGATTATCCCACTTTAATTTATGTATAAATAAGATGTAATGTAGCTAAAATAGGGAGTGTGGAAAAATAGTGTAATCTTAGTATAATCGTATTTCCATATCCAGTAGTTTAATTTGTAATTTTGAATTTCAATCAATCAATACAAAGTAATCTTAGTGTATTTGTTGTTGTTATTTGATTTTTGTCAGTAGTTAATGTTAAATTCC
The DNA here is from genome assembly GCA_021014915.2 of Artemisia tridentata subsp. tridentata. NCBI lineage: Eukaryota > Viridiplantae > Streptophyta > Magnoliopsida > Asterales > Asteraceae > Artemisia > Artemisia tridentata. The sequence goes on from CP139507.1 coordinate 74,253,714, forward strand.
AATGTTCTGATTTTCCAATGTTCTGAGAATGAGAATCTTGTTAAGTAGTATATAAAACAACTTCTCAGTTGTTTTTAATAGCTTATATAAGCTTTACATAGCTTATTATAAGTTTATTATAGTGTAAAATTGTACTGAATTCAAGATTGGAAGAAAGTCAACCAAAGTCAACATAAGCTATTTCTGGGTGGATAAGCTAGTTCAGGAAGCTTTTCTGGGTTATCTAGCTTGTTTCTGACAAGCTAGATTGGTCCTTGGTTCCTTGTTCTCATTTCCATAGCAAATTCAGTTGTAAGCTTTTCTAAGTTTTTGCTTAATTTTCCATTTGACTGTTATAGTGCTTATCAGTAGCTTATTGTTGTTTTTATTTGCTTATTGTTAGTTCTTAATCATATTTCATTAGTAAAATCAGTATTAGATAGCTTGTTTCTTCATTTCACTTAAAAAACTCAAAAAGACCAAAAATAGTCAAAAGTTGCATAACTTAATCTAGTGCTTATTTTTCTGATACAAGTTGCTAGTTATAGTCTAGATAAGTTAGTTCATGAGTAAAATCAAGACTCTTAGTTTAAAATTTTGATTTTCCTTTGAAAATCCTAAGCAGACACCACTAGAAGGGGTGTTTGGTTATTGTGCAGTCAAAGGGACAAACACCTTGGTACTGTAGATTTACCATTTTCCCAACTTTGGATTAGCTTAGATAAGTCATAATAAGCTGTTTGCACATTGTTCTAAGTCCCATAGGTTGGATTTCTAGTTTTGTGCAGCCTGTTGAAATTTCAGACCTTAGTGAGCTCAAACAAGCTCATACTAGCCACAAGCTAGTTTGGTCCTTGTTCTTGGCTTTTCTGAGTCTCTTTTGACTCTATTAGAAGTAATCAAGAGTTGGTTTAAGTTGCTTTTGCTTGTGCACATTTCTGTGCAAGTCTCTGCACAACACAGTCAAACAAGCAGCTGAGGGTGCTGATCTTGTGTTCAATTGGACCTCAATTGATGTTTATTTGATAGGGCTTTTTAGGTTTTTAGATACCCAGTAGTATAGGCTAAGTTTTGCCCCATAAAATTGCATCTCAATAGCTTATTACCTAGCTTAATCTAGTCTGCAAGTTTGCCTATTTTATGCTTTTTCTGTTTTGATTTTGTAAGCAGCCAAGTGCTTATCTTGCTCAATCCCCTATGCTTATTTGTAATATTCAGTTGTTTTAAGCTTATTAGAGCATATTTAGCTTGTCCTGATCATTTGGTCAATTTTCCTGCTTATTTGCTTATTTTTGGGCTTATTCCAAACTGCTTATTAGCCCAAATTTGCTTTTTAGGCTTAGTCAGCTTCCACTTTTATTTTTCTTATCTTTCTAATTTTATTTTAGAATTATCTGTAAATTTTCATAATTTTATGAATAGTTTTGATATTTTTAATCTTTTTAATTAGTTTAAAATAGTAATTAAATCATAATAAATAGAAAAATAATCAGAAAAATATAATTCCAATTTTCATAATTTTCTTTTGTCATTTTTAATCTAGGAAAAATATAATCTTATTTTTAACCTTAAGAAAAACCAAAAATAGAAATAAAGTGATAGCTTCTATTTAATAGAATTTATCTTTTTAAATTTTAATTAAGTAATTTTCATTTTTATAATTTTCTTAGCTTCTATTTACTTAGTAATATTTTTAGAAAAAGTTTTAGATTTTTCTTTGTCCATTTAGTATTTTTTATAATTTAAATTAGTTTAATTAGTGATTAAATAATAAATAAGTAATAATAATTAAATAAAAAGTGTAAAAAAAATATAATTTAAGTTTTTAAATAAGTTTTAAGTAATTTTACATTTTTAGGTTTTAAATTTTATAAATTTCAGTTTTTGTCCCGTTTTAGCTTTCCTGTTGCGCGTTTTAGTTTAATTTTAATCGCGTTACATTTGTTTTGTATATTTAAATTGTTCATTAGTATAAAAAAGCAAAATCAAAAATATCTGATTCATCAATCACTTTAATCCAAAGCTTTTCACAGTTTTCCATTCACACCTCGTTGGGAAACGACCCAGGTAATCACTTGCCTGGTTCACACTACACACGAGCATCCAGTTCTGAGACTGCATTTGTTTAATTATAAGTGTGTTTCGGGACGGATCAGCATACCTCCACATTGATGTGACAATTGAACATCATCAACAATTTCGGGTTATATGGAACAACCCATCTATTGTCCAGGACGCTGTTCCGTACGTTTACCCGATGCCATTGTCTCTCCGTCGATACAATGGGTATGAGTCATCTCCTTGTTGTGTTGTTTCTTGGAATTGCCTAGGATAATTCCAACGACATTTCTTTGGTTCACCCTCCATACAAGGACGCTAAGTATTTAAGTGACCACAAGGACCTTGAATCATGTGCTTTAGAACCAGTTGGTGCAATTCAGGATGCTTATTCGGGTCTGGAATTTCAGCGCAAACAACATTGTCATAATGATCGGGATTTGCCAGCTTGTAAGCTGAACTCATAATCAGAAGAAAATGTGCATGTGGCAAGCCCCGTTTTTGAAACTCGATAACATATATGTGTGACACAATAACGCCAAGGATGTGCTTGGTGAATAGTTGGTACTTGAGATCCTCTAGTTTTGCACGAAAAACGCGTGTAACCAGGTCCGGTCGATCTTGGGCCGTTTGTCCAGGATAAAGGTTGGTAACAATTTCTGGCCAATTGGGATTGCAAGTCATGGTGAGAAAGACATCAGGTTTCCCAGCATCTTGAACTAATGTCATTGCATCCAAAAATCGTCTTCGCATGTCACGTGGCCCTCCAATAAAAGACGCAGGCAAGACAATACGTTGTCCAACTCTATTCGATTGAACCTCTCCAGCGTTAACACAATCAACGATTCCTTGATACAAATCTGCTCTAATTGTGGATTGGTTTTTTTTCACAAAAATGTAAACGTGAAGTCTCAATCTTTATGTATATATCTACCACGAATTGCTGAAACAACCGCCCTCCAAACAGGATCAAGTTATGATATGGCTGCATCTGGAATTTGAAACAATAATATTCTCGCATAGTAACTGTTTTTCTACCAGTTCTTGTGTTAATCCCTGTGTGGTGATGTTAAAAAGGTTGTGTAAGGAAAGCATATACTATATGATACTATTGTAACCTGGTATTACACAAGATAAAGTGATATGAGTATAATGATTGGTTTAGTACCTTCTTCGTCTTCATCGACGTCATCGTCATCATCGGCAACTTCTTTTATGTCTACACCTTCTCTTGGTATTCGAGAATGCCATCCAGCCTCACCATTCGGAAAGAACATTGGATAAGACAAAGGATCATAGGAAGCGAAATAAGGCTGTATTTGCGTAGGGTGTTCAGACCTTCCATATACAACAATACTTCTCTTGTATGCAGTGATGTTGTTATTACCTTCTACCCAAATACCGGCAACTTCATTATGTATTAATGAAACAAAACTAAGAATGGGGAGATCTTTAGTTAGTTACATGCTTGAAGAAATTACTAAATTCATGTATCTCCATTTTAATCAACATCTATCCTCTTCCTCTATCATTTTAACACTCAACCTGTCATATCTCCTTTAATTATTATTTATTTATTTATTTTTTTGTTGTTGTTGTTGTTACAGTGCTATATATACCCTAGGCTAATGCTCAATCAACAACATGATGCTTAGTTACTATCTTTAAAATCGACTTGTTGACGTACACAGGATACTATTTGTCCCTCTTAAACACGGGCTTCGAACGCCAACAATACATTTTCATCGAGTGAAAATCACATGTTAAATCAATGTTTTTTTAACAAAAATATCGTGTCATATGATCCACCGAATACAGATAATAGATTATTGATCAACCCATTCTAGGAATTGCATTACAAATTCAAATCTCATCATTACCGTCTTGTACGTGAAATATCTTTCAAGAGATTATTATATATTATATGTAACAAATTTACAATGATTATATGGGATCCAATACCCAATAATGGGCCAATCCGAATCTGCTTAACATATCTCTTAAACACTAAAAAGTGTGTTGAAATACGCATATAGATAACCTACAAAAAGCTCGAGACAAGCTTTAAGTTGTAACATATCTCTTAAACACTAAAAAGTTACGTTAAGTACATAACTTTTTGGTGGTCAAGATATGAAACTATAACTTCTAAATCAACCTAGTAAAAAAAAAGAGAGAGTATAACTTCTAAATCAACATAGTAACTAGAAATTGCCCAAGAGAGTTTGTGTGGCAACAGAGTCGGTACTTGTGTACGATATTGGTGTAGTCGGTGGTAGTTACAAGGTATGGGTCGGGGGATATGTTCAAGCTTTAGCTCTTATGACTTGGTCGTTGATTTTTAAGGTAAACATGTGAAATTATTTTGAGAGGAAGTGAGTATAACTTTTAAAAGTAGGAAAACATAAAGTAATATAGTTTATAGAGAGTAGAAGCTACAAATATGGGTGGCAATTCGGGTCGGGTTCGGGTTGGTGGGTTCGGGTTGTCAGGTTGGCGGGTCAGAAAACCACAACCCGAACCTGACCCATTTAAATCATCGGGTCAGCTACGTCAACCCTAACCTGTTTACACGTAACCCGAACCTGACCCATTTAACCCATATATATACTTGGGTTGACGGGTTAAATAGGTTACACGGGTTGAATATGTTAAACGGGTTTCAGGTTGACCCATTTAACCCGTTTTATATACAAAAGTTAGCACATTACACTAGTTAAACGGGTTAAACGAGTTAGCGGGTTGACCCGTTTAACCCATTTAACCCGTATAATTAAATATAAATAATTTTAATTTAAGAAAAAAAATCTTAAACAGGTTGGCGGGTCGACCCGTTAATTTTATTTCCAACCCGAACCTAACCTGTTTAATAAACGGGTTAGATATGTCGACCCAAACCTGACCCGGAATCTATTTAGCTCAACCCGAACCTGTTAATTTTCGTGTCGGTTTCAGGTCGGGTTTCATGTCGGGTCAGAAATTGCCACCCCTAGCTACAAATACGTGCATACTCTACTCATACTCACTCTTTCACTAGCCATCACCTTTTTTTGTTTTTTTTTTTTTAGATCCTAAAGAAAGATTCAGGGAGAGTTCTTTAGATCCTAAAGAAAGACTCTACACTTCCTGAAGCGGAACTCAATAAGTGGAGTCCCTGAACTAAGAAGAGATGATGGAGTCAGTGAGTGATGACAATAACTCAACGAATCCCTAAAAGTCTCTTCAATAATCAACGACATCCTGAACTTAGATACTTAGGAAAAGTACCTTAGTCTCTTAAACAAATAGGCGGGAACTTTCTTAAAAGGATAAGTGAAAAACACTTATCGAAGAAAGTCAAACAAGTTCAAGAGTTGTCAACATTGTTCCTTAAAGTGGGATTAGACGCATACCAAGAATAGAAGCATTTAATGCAAGTGTACTAAATAGTTAAATGTTTCACACGTCGCTATTATCCAACGGGTATCTACCTCAATCCTTGCCTGTAAAAGAAAATGTTATAAAGGAGTAAATGCTCATTTCTTGTAATTAATGTGACACACATTCAAGAGAGCAATTACTCCTCCAAATATAAGAACTATAGTCCCTAAGCGTTTTCAGTTGGTTAAGCATTGTTCTTACTTAAACGATAACTTTGGTTTAGGTTTATGTTTAAGTTTTGTGGGGAGATCACCAAATATTTTCATCTAACTTAGCTAGATTGTTATTCCGTAAACAATCTTAAGTTAATTCTTTGATTAACTTTTAATAAGAATTTTAACGTTGAAATATCTATGTATTATCTAACTCGTTTATTTATCTTGTGTGAAGTTTTAAACTTACGTTATCAGACATAAAAGTTGGTTAGTTAACTTTATTAAATTTTTGTAACCAACTAAACGGAACAACACTCAGTCTCTCTAGATTAATGATATAAGTAATTAAGTATGATATGATTACAAAAAGAATATCATAGAAACTGCATGAAGGCATGCATAAAGACACCCTGTAGTACATGCATATGGTGGCCTACTAATACGGGTCATAGAAATTAAGGTGACAGTTATTAGGAACACCTTCCATAATAACATAGATCATTCAAAACATGTTTAAAGAGATTGAAATTCCTAAATATACTATGGACCATGATTTTATATTTTTATTTATAAGACCTATATTCGATATATCATAGAAATAGGTAACGCAAATCACAATATTTGAGTCGGGTTTCTTTGATCACCTCTGTTATCAATCTCGACAACAGAAAATTGAGAGCAAACAACTTATAATGTTGCATTAAATGTTGTTGTGCTTGAAATCGATTTTAGAACATAGGAGAGATCGAGGAATTCTTTTTGTTCATTATATTCTTCAGTTTGCAGTTCACATAGTGGTAGCGTGTTACCTTTCCATTTTTAATTTAGAAATACACAATATTTTCACGTAATTTCCAAATATGGCTACAATATGATCGATCCTATTACAATGTTAACAACATGCGTCACTTGATATTCTTTAACTAGCTAGTAAATTATGGACGACGTCCAATAATGTGTGAGAGTAAAGGTCTATTTGAAAAACATTAATTTGACATCCTTTAGTGGTTAGTAGGGTGTGGATACCATTGAGGCCGATATTTGAAATGTGTAACTTCGTTTTCATGTTCCTTCGTTTACGTATAACCATTACATTAATACAAATTCAAAATCTAGTAACATACATAACTTGAACTTCTGATCACTTTTAAGTTGACACTCCTTTTGGGATATTACTTGACATACATTTACGAAAAGACTTCTTGACTTTTGTGTTGGAGTGTTGTATGGTTGCTTTTTTTAATTTACCTCAAGTTTATTGATGACGTATAGTCCGTATTCGGGTCACGAACCCGACCCATACTTAAGTCCATCACGAATGGACTCTAGCCCATCACGATATGGGCTATTGCGATAACGGTTTGGGCTTACGATGGCCCAAACCCAATGTTATTTATGGCTGCGATAATATATCTTCTATTTATGGGATATATATCGACTAACCGCCCTACGCGGGATAGACCGAAGATTGGGGAACACGAAACCAATAAGGATTTCGTGTCCATATATAGAGGGCACCTCAGCTCTCACAAAGGTACGACTTACAAACCCTAACTCTTCTACAAACCCTAAAACCGATTACTTACTCTCACGCCGGAGGATAATCGTGGGAGACAATCCCACGATAAGCCTAACGGTGTCTTTTTGTTTTCTTAGTGCGCAGGTCTCAAGCATTAAGATCTGATTGGTACGGAATCAAGGAACGCCCAACTTTTGTATCAACAAGTGGCGCCATCCGTGGGACCCTACACTAAGAGCTTTGCTAAGAACTAGAATGACGAAGCACGGAAAGGAGCGGACTCCGCATGCGAAGAAAACGCATGACGATTTACTAGGGAAGAAACAGCAAACTGATGCGGCCTCTAAGCAGGCCTCTGGGACAACCAGCACGCCTAGAAGCTTAGGAGCGTACTCAGATCTGCTCTTTACTCCAGTAGAACCGCTCACTATGACTACCAATGCTACTACAACAAGTACTAGCGCGGTAGACCTACAGCGCACTCCTCTCACCATGCCAGAAGTAAACTTCACTGAGCCACCAAATGCGCCTATCCGAAACAAGGATCTTGTTTTGGAAACAGACTCCATCGCGCTAGAAGGAGTCACGCCTGAACTAGCGCCAAGCGACTTCGTATCTCAAAACTACGAAGCCTTGGCTACGCTCATGCGAGAGGAGGCAAAAAAGAGGTCAAGCCAAAGTCTGCACGCCAGGCTCAACTTCGACCCTGAGTATGAAGCATCCCCACCGCGCTACCGAAAGGAAAGACGCGAGAGGGATAGCCGCAAACACCCAGTGTTTACCAGGATTGGAAGGAAGGTTGTGGATGATGAAGCAGCCGACTTTCAGCATCTGGAGGAGCATGAAGATGGGGAACGGCGCGCCAATGTCCACGCTAGGCTTGGCAGTCGCAGGGTTCAGGATAGGCTTGGGCGACGGTGCTCCCCAAGTGAAAGCCCTTCAAGCTCTGATTCCGAGGATAGTCGGCGCAAGCGCCGCAGAGGAGCAAGCTCAGATTCCGATGATAGTCGACGCAAGCGTCGCAAAAGAGTAAGCTTATCCTCAAGTGATTCCTCGGACAAAGAAACTGGACACTGGAAATCAAGAGGAAAATACCGCGATCAGGAAGACGAAGACATGTCTCGTCCCTGGCGCCGCCAGAAAGTTGATGCGTTTACTCGGCGCATCAGCGATTTTTCGGAAAATAAGAAAAGGCGCATGCCTGCTAATGTCAAAACATACGATGGGACAGGTGATCCTGATGATCACCTAAAAATTTTCGAATCAGCAGCCACTATCGAAAATTGGCCACAACCTGTGTGGTGCCATATGTTTAATTCTACATTAGTAGGGAATGCGCGCAATTGGTTCAGTAAGCTTCCACGCAGAAGCATTGGTGGGTTTGAAGAGTTGCGAAAGGCGTTTCGTTTAAACTTTACTCAAAGGAAGAAGTGCGCCAAAAACCCTGTCGAACTCGCTAGGGTTAAACAGCGACAAGGGGAATCCACAAGCGCTTTCATGGAACGCTTTAAGGACGAATGCATGCAAGTCAAGGCGTGCCCAGAGATACTAAAAATATCGGGTTTTATGAATGCAATCAATAACCCAGATTTGATAAAAAAGTTAAATGATAGGGTTCCCCTAACCTTTGACGAACTCATGAAGCGCACGAGGTCCTTCATCCAAGGAAAAGCAGCCGCTGCGGATAGCAAGAAAGGCTACTCGAACCATAGGTCACAAGAAGAGTCAAGGAGACAATCCAATGACCAGAGTGGCAATCGTAACAAAAGTTATCGCACCCAAGGGGGCGGAAGGGGAAACGACAAGTACACCCCATTAACAAAAACTCCAAAGGAGATATTCGCGACGGAAGGTGCGAACTTTCCAAGACCCCCACCTATGCGCACCCCTGAGGATCGGCGCGTAGGGAACGGATACTGCGAGTATCACGCACAGAAGGGCCATACCACTAATGAGTGTGTCCAGTTACGCCAACTAATCGAGAAACTAGTGAAAGAAGGCAGATTGGACCACCTCGTTAAAAATATTAAGGAGTGGAAAGACAAGCAGAGAACCGGAGGCAAGAAAGAAGCGCCTAAGGAAAAAGCTGATACTATCTACATGATACAATCATGGCAGCGAAAGACTAGGCAAAAGGTGAGCCAGAAATTCTCTCATGGAAGCGAAATCTCCTTCCCCACCTTGACTGCGGACAACGCAGTGGCAGAACCACTTACCATTGAAATAAATGCGGGGGGTCACGACATCCACCGCATGTATGTCGATGGGGGCGCATCAGCGGATATAATGTATGAACATTGCTTCAAGAGATTGCGTCCTGAGATACAAAGACAGTTAAGTCCAGCCACGACTGCGCTTACTGGCTTTACAGGAGAAAAGATATGGCCTATGGGGCAACTGCGCCTACTAGTCGCTGTCGGTAATAAGGAACACTCCACGACAGCCTGGATGAACTTTATGGTGATCAAATCTCCTTCGCCATACAATGGCATTATTGGAAGGTCAGGAATCTCGGCGTTGCGCGCAGTACCATCCACAGCGCATGGGATGCTCAAATTCCCAGTAGAAGGTGGCATCGTCACCATTTACAACAACGCTGCGCCACCAGAAGAATGTAACACGATTACATATGAGACGACGCACGTCCCAGAACAGAGCGCAGCTAAAGTTCCAAATTTGAAGGTCGCAATTCACCCCGATTACCCAGAGCAAGAAGTATCAATCGGAGGATCGCTGTCTGACAAAGGCAGAGCGGCCGTGTGCGCACTCTTACAGAGGAATCTAGATATCTTTGCCTGGGAACCAAAGCACATGACTGGTGTGCCACGCTCGATCGCAGAACACAAGCTAAAAATCCGACAAGGATATTCCCCAGTGCGGCAGAAAAAGCGCGGCCAAGCTCCAGAGCGCGCAAAAGCCATTCTGGAAGAAGTACACAAACTTGTGGACGCAGGAATCATGCGTGAAGTCTATTACCATGACTGGCTCTCTAATCCAGTCATGGTCAAGAAGGGTGATGGCAGTTGGCGGATGTGTGTGGATTTCACTGATCTCAACAAAGCATGTCCACAGGACTGCTATCCGCTGCCAGAGATAGACTGGAAGGTAGAATCTCTGTGTGGATATCCATTTAAATGTTTCTTAGACGCATACAAAGGATACCACCAAATCCAAATGGCCAAGGAAGACGAGGAAAAAACAGCTTTCCACACAAGCCAAGGGGTCTACTGTTACACAAAGATGCCTTTTGGCCTGAAGAATGCGGGCGCCACCTACCAGCGATTGGTAGATAATGCATTTGAAAAGCAAGTGGGCCGCAACTTAGAAGTTTATGTGGATGATCTTGTCATAAAAAGCCATACTGAAGACGAAGTGGTGCGCGATATAGAAGAAACATTTAGAACGCTACGGGCGATCAACATGAGGCTAAATCCCAAGAAGTGCACTTTCGGTGCTACAGAAGGCATGTTCTTGGGATATCTGATAGAACCAGATGGCATTAAGCCATGCCCAGAAAAAACAGAGGCTGTCATCCAACTTCCTTCACCACGCACGCTGAAAGAAGTTCAGTCTCTAAATGGGAAACTAGCCGGTTTGAACAGGTTCCTGTCCAAATCAGCGGATAAGTCACTCTCTCTTTTTAAAACACTCAAGAAGTATACAAAAAAGGGAGACTTTCGTTGGACTGCGGAAGCGGAAGAGGCTTTCACACAGCTTAAGCAACATATAGCAGCGCTTCCTAAGCTTGTCGCACCCCGACCAGGGGAGGAATTAATCGTTTACTTATCTGCGACTCATGGAGCAGTCAGTCCAGTACTACTGACAGAGAGGAACTCTGTACAAACACCGGTATACTTCGTAAGCAAAGCGCTCAAGAAGACAGAGATTAACTACAGCCCAATGGAAAAGTTGGTCTTAGCATTAGTGTTCGCCGCCAAAAGATTGCGCAGATACTTTCAAGCTCATCCAATAGCGGTAATCACAGACCAACCAATCAAACAAGTTATCTCTAAACCTGACGCATCGGGGCGATTACAAAAATGGAGTGTGCTGCTAGGCGAATATAACATTTCCTATAGGCCACGCACTGCGGTCAAGGGGCAGATACTAGCAGATTTCATCATCGAAAAGCCAGACACCGATGCCGCACCTCCACCAAACAAGGTAGAACTACAAGAGCCATGGATCTTATTCACGGATGGATCTTCATGCGTGGATGGGTCGGGCGCTGGCCTTATACTCACTAATCCAGAAGGAATGGAGTTCACTTACGCACTGCGTTTTGAATTCACAGCCACGAACAACGAGGCAGAATATGAGGCCCTAATCGCTGGATTGCGCATTGCAACTCGAATGGGTGTACGCAACCTAGAAGCAAACGTGGATTCTCGATTAGTAGCCAACCATGTGTTGGGAGAATATGTGGCTAAAGAGGACAACATGGTTTAATACCTTGAAAAGACAAAGTCACTAATTCAAAGTTTTGATAGGTTTACCATCAAACAAGTTCCTAGAGGGGAAAACAAAAAAGCAGATGCACTGAGCAAGATTGCATCTACAAGCTTTGCGCATCTGTCAAAACAAGTATTGGTGGAGATTCTAAAGAACAAGTCCATCTCGGAGATGGAGATATCTACGGTGATAGAAGAACAGGATCCTACATGGATGACCCTTATCATCGATTTTATAAACAAGGGCAAATTGCCCGAGGAGCAAAAAGACGCTCGACGGATACGGCGCACGGCGCAGAGGTTCGAACTTAGAGATGGTATCCTATATCGGCGCTCATTCCTACAACCATGGCTTCGGTGCGTTGGACCTCTTCAGGCAGATTACGTACTCCGAGAGATCCACGCTGGTTCATGCAGTATGCATTCAGGACCACGGTCCGTCGTAGCACGCGCATTGCGCTCAAGATACTACTGGCCTACTATGCACCGTGATGCGCGCGATGTGATAAGTAAATGCAATGACTGCCAAGTTCATAGACCCATCCCGCGCAGACCACAACAAGAGCTAACGCCTATTACTTCTCCATGGCCATTCTATAAATGGGGCATTGACATTGCGGGTCCCTTCCCTGTCACAGCAGGAGGATTGAAATTCCTTATTGTGGCAATAGATTACTTTACTAAGTGGATTGAGGCAAAAGCAGTTGCGACAATCACAGGAAACCAAGTAAAACGATTTGTTTGGGAAAATATTGTATGCCGCTTTGGATTACCTGGGGAAATCGTTTCGGACAACGGAAAACAATTCCGTGATAACCCGTTCAAAGACTGGTGCGCGGAGTTAAATATCACACAACACTTTGCATCAGTTAAACACCCATAAACCAATGGTTTAGTTGAGCGCGCAAATCGCAGTCTAGGCGAAGGAATTAAAGCACGCCTGGACAAACACAAAGGAAGATGGGTGGACGAATTATCGCATGTCTTATGGGCGCATCGCACGACGATCAAAGTTAGCAATGGGGACACTCCTTTTTCCCTTGTCTACGGGACAGAAGCTGTTATACCAGCTGAAATTGGGATGCCAACTATCCGCACCGCGGAAGTTAATGTCGCGACCAATGACGACGAACGACGGATAGATTTGGACCTGCTGGAGGAAAGGCGCGAGCGCGCAGCCATACGAGAGGCAAAAACCAAGTCAAAGATGAAGGGATACTACGATGCTAAAGTTCGAAGCACCTCATTCAGACCTGGCGACTTTGTGTACCGCGCTAATGATGCAAACCACGCAGAAGACACAGGTAAACTTGGACCAAAGTGGGAAGGACCCTATGAGGTCATTGAAGCACTAGGACAAGGCGCGTACAAGCTGCGTGACATGGAAGGCCGTGAGCTACAACGCACATGGAATATCTGCAATATCAAGAGATGCTATCTTTAGGAAAGGTTACGACCCAATGCATGGACACATACGCACTTTAGTAAGTGCCAAATAAATATCCGTTTATTTACATTCTTTGTTTAATTTAGACAAATGTTTTTATCTTTTTACAAAAACTTGCAAGTATTAATAAAATGTTGCGGTTTCTAGCTAACTCCGTGACACACTTTACTTTATTGCTTACATATAATTTATGTCTCAATATTGTTTGTTATATTATCTTTTGCCTACATGGCGTGCATGCACTAATTAAAAACCCACGATGGTAAAAGGATGAGTAAACATAATAAATGACTCGTTGAGTAAGAGGGTTGCAAACCCATCAACACTGGATCACACATCCTTGTTAAACACGTTATTCTCAAGACGTTGGAGTAAGTTCCATGCGTAACCCACGACGGATACACATCAATGCACACTGTGCGCGTTTAACAAATTAGGAGTTAAGACAATTAACCCCTTAGTATGGTATTAGTAGCACGCTGCAACCCATACACTTGTGCACCCCACGATGGATACACAACAACTTGTAAATTTCATACACAATTATGTCATATACAATCATGCCATACACGACTATGTCATAAATTTCATACACGATTATGATATAAGTGATTACAAATCCTTGTAACTTTCTTTAAATGTGTTTATACAAGCGATTTGATTCTTAGACATCTTTTACGCAAAGACAAAATAGCTAAGTACAAACGTTATAACCACAGCCAAATTTGATATAATATGCATACAATTGTATTTTTTCAAAATCAACGCTTCATTATGGATAACGAGTTCATCAAAAGTACACATCCAACAAGTATATGTACAACAAAAAAGTGGACATATCACAAAATACCACTACACCAAAACTACCAAGACATGCTGCGAGTACGCCTGAGCCCTGAGCTACCTGCTTGGTGCGCCACACGACCAGCATCTGTAAGCATCTGCAACAACTCAGCATCCTTGGGTGCTATTGTGGGTACGCTAACAGGCACCCCATCAGATCTAGGAATGTGAGCCGCACCAAGACCGCACAGAATAGCTTTCCCCTTCTGCCCCCTCTTCTTGGCAAGCCTCATCTCATGAGCTTCTAAGGACGCCTTTAATAGAATTTCCTTCTCAAGGGCAAAAGGGTTGAGGATGTCACAAGGGCGAGCGAAAATAGGCACATGTAGCTGCGACACATCCGGCTTCAAAAAATAGTCAAGCTGCGCCTCAGCATCCTCGGATGAATGCCTAGCCAAGGTCAAACCCTCCATAATCACACTAATAGGGAAATCCTGGTCACGCTCCAGCTGCGCTATATGAGGAAGCTCAAAAAGTTTTAACCTCTCCATAGCAGAAACAAGCTCGCCATAAGCATTCTCATTATAACCAGGCACTTCTGAGGGAGACATCGCCAAAACCTTGGCTGCGCACAGTTCCTCTACCGCTTCCGCCTTACCACGCGCTAGGGCACATTGAACCACATTCCCGAAGGACTCCTTAACCTCTTGAGACTCCAGCGTGGTCATGGCAGCAAGACGCAAACCATGGCTGATAAGCCACCTGCGCTCAGCTATAGTCGACACCAAATGAGGATACAACTCCTCATCATACTCTATGCTGAGCTTGCGCAGCTTACTCTCCTGACTCTCCAGCAAACTCTGCACAGCCTTGCGGAATTCATCCAAGTCAGACATGAGTTTTCCCTTGTTCAGCTCCATATATCTCATGGCCCAAAGGCAGGAGGCCTTGTACTCTTTCGCTCCAGTGCGCTCTTTGGCCAGATCGGCCATGAGCAACATCTTCTCATCAGCAACCTTCTGGTCATACATAGCAGATGCTCTCAATTCAGCCTACGCATCAGCCAACTGCGCCCTTAGAAGATCAATTTCCTTATCCCTCTGCGCAACCAGGCTGCTCTCACCAGCATACTCAGCCTGTAGCCGCGCAACCAATGAAGCCTGGTGCGCAGCAGCCAACGCCAACTCCTCAAGAAGGCTATTTCTTGGCGCATCTCCAGCAGATTTTTCCTCATCTACTGGACTCTCAGGCCCAAACTCACCAACATCAGTCTTGGGGGGGCGAACTCTCCACATGCGCATCATCATCAACAACAGTCTCAGCCCTACACGCAAATAACAAAGTTACTCTATAATACTAATAGCGAATTAAAGGACTGAAGATCTAAAGACACAAATGCTTACGTGGGGGGAGGAGTTTTATGCGATGACGCATCCTCTTCGGTTGGTCGCTCGACAAAAAGAGCATGGCGCTTACTTGATGTCCCCGCGCCATCATCACCAGACGACCTCTTGCGTTTCCGCACCAAGCCTTCCTCTCCAGACTCGTCCATACCACTCTCCGACGAGTCTACATGCAACAACTCAACAGGGATCTGTGATGAAGCGAAAAGTGTACCGCTTTTAAGGGGTCATTTAAGCCCTAAATCGTATTTATTTGATCAAATATTGCCCTAAATCGTTCCTTTTATCATTTTAGGTACTTTTGAGGAGAAATCTGGAAAAAGAGGCATTTTGGACGTTTTTGGAGCATAAAAGTGAAGAAAACGACAAAGTCTCAAAAATCGGCTAAAAGTTACCTTTGACGGCGTCAGATTTTACTCTGGACGGCGTCATGGCTTGGCAAGAAAAGGTGGATGTGAAATTTACTCATGATAAGCCAGTGAAAATTGCATGTAAATTCTGACGGCGTCACGCTTTAACCTGATCAAGGGCGTCATGGCTTAATTCAAAGAGGGACGGCGTCACGTTCAAGGTCTGACGGCGTCAAGCCTTGATAAGCCAGAACGGATTTTGGAGAGCTAAAGAGGGACGGCGTCAAGAAGGTCATCCGGGAACCCTAAAAGCGGCGAGGTGACGGCGTCACACTCCATAACGTGACGCCGTCAGATCCAAAAGTCTATATATAGTTTTCTAATTTTTTGTCATTAGAGAGAGCTTAGTGTGGAATTTTTGGGAGAAAACCCTAAGACGATTTTAGCATCTTTTTCAAGGCTTTTTGCCTTGAGATCTTCCATGTTACATTGAAAGATAAGTTATCAATTAATCATTCAATATGTCTATGTGTTGTTTGATTTTATCTTGTTCTTGTCTTTTGTTTAACATGTTAGGCTAGATTTATCTTGTGTTTGCTTAGATCTAATTAAACCTAGCTATTGATTATTGGTTATTAGTGTGTTATTAGTTGTATTGGATGATTGTTTATCTATGTTAGGCTTAAGAAAACTGGCTAACTTCCTATTCGGTAACTTGCTTGAACGTCTTAAAAAACATGAACCAAATGCGTACTAAAGATTTTTATGGTTGTATTTAATGCACAAGCGAATTCTAGTGATCCCATGTTAGGAGCTTCCTAGCCGGCTCGACATAGGAGTGAAGTAGGAGCTTGTAGAGTTGGGGAAGTACGTACGCCACCCCACGATTGATATTAAGGAATACACCCGTCATCCACGCGGCTAATACACACTAATCAACCGGTAAAAGATAGTTAGGGAGTAAGGAAATCTAAGTAAACACATTTCTCTACACATAAGTTTCTCACCAACTTTTTATTTTCAGTTATTTATTTTATTTGCATTTGTAGTTATTTGGGTTAGTTGACTAACAACTAATTCCGCCCACTCTTTCAAACCCGAGATTTTACTTGCTTTCATAAAAATATAAAAACATAAAAAGAATCTTCCTCAACCTTTAGACCTATTAGAGTAGTTTTTCATACCTAACGAACACTATTCCCTGTGGAGAACGATCAATCCCCCGTACTTACCACTACACTATACTACATCGGTCAGGTACACTGCCTGGTGGGGTTGTAAGCCTCTTGAGATCCCTCGAGAGGTAAAACCTGTTGTAAGGTTGCAAAACCACGCATCAAGTTTTTGGCGCCGCTGCCGGGGAATAGTTATTGTTTAGGTTGAATTTTTATTTTATAGGTCTACTCACTAGATTCCTTTCTAGTGAGATTTTTGTTTTATTTTTCTAGGTTTTCTTTAGTCTATCTATTTTCTTCGTTTCTTTGTTCGTAACCATACCATCCGACATCATGGAAGATGGTAATATCCTTGATCCCAACAACCCACCACCACAACAACCACCACCTCCTAGAGCCCGTACCTTAGGAGAGTATTCCCGTCCTAGCCACCATGGCTATCGAAACACCATTGAGCTCACTCAAGGAGCCAATGTCACACCCTTGCGATCCGACACCATCCGGTTGGTGCAAAGCGGATGTGCATTCCATGGACTTCGTTCTGAAGATCCTAATCAACACCTCAAGGACTTTCTCAAAATTGTTGATTCTATAGACCTTGATGTTGCCACTCGAGAGACGACCCGATTGCGTCTCTTCCAATTCTCTCTGCGGGACCAAGCTAGTCAGTGGCTAGAACGTCAACCCGCAGGATCCATCACCTCTTGGGATGATCTCACTACTCGTTTCCTTGCTCAGTTTTTCTCACCGGGAAGAACTACCAAGCTAAGGAATGATATCTTGATGTTCCAACAACGTCAAGGCGAAACTCTCTACGAGGCATGGACTCGATTCAAGGACTTACTCCAAAAAGTCCCTCACCATGGCATAGAACTTTGGCTCCAAATCCAAATCTTCTATGACCATATCAATCTCTCCACGAGGCAAACCATTGACCAATCGGCCGGTGGTAAGCTACGTGATCTAAGTGCGGAACAATCATGGGCTCTCCTAAAGGATCTTGCTCTTTATGACAACGAAAGTTGGAGTGATCCCCGTGATTTGAGTAAAACGGTCAAGGCAATATCTTTGCCTTTGAACAATTCAAGCACTTCCGACCGTAGGATCATAGAACTTGAAGACCAAGTCAAGTTTCTTATGAAATCCTACGAGGCTCCTAAACTTTCAAGCCAAGTGAACAAAATCACTTCTTCATGTGAATCATGTAGTGGTCCCCACGACACTCGTGATTGCATGGAACTCCCCGAACAAGCTTTTGTGGATTACGCATCCTCGCGTACCGACGGAGCGGGAGACAAGTGGTACACTTTCAAACCCGAGCCAAACCATTACGGTGACACATACAACCCTTCATGGAAAAATCACCCGAACCTTAGGTGGAAACAAAACCAAAACACACAACAACCCAATTCTTCCAACCCACCTAATCGTTTCCAATCAAGCGGTTCCAACTCGAACCGTACTTTCAACAACAATCCTTCCGGCAATGGTAGTACCAATAACTTTGAAGGATTGATGTCTCAATTTATGGCATCTCAAGAAGCTCGTTTAGCCAAGTTTGAAGCCGATTTCAAACAAAAACAAAGCGAGATGACCAATAAGATTGACACCTTGTTGAAAGCCCTCAATGACCGAGAAATGGGAGCACTCCCTAGCAACACGGTCAAGAACCCGAAACTAAATGTCAACGCTATTTCATCGGTTTCGTCCCCTAGTTCTTGTCCACAATATTATTCGGTCAATTCCATGAGCACGTGTTTCAAACAAACCCAAGTCGTTCCAAATGACCAAGAAGTTATGACATCCAAATTGGTCAACAACATAGTTGAAACACCTCCCACTCAAAACCTTGACGAAGAATTCAAGGAGCTCCACCTTGAAAGTCCGGTTGTTGATGTGGGTTGGATGAGAAGAAGCTCAAGTTAGGCGAAAAAGGGACCGCCTTCTTTCAAAACAAACTACCTAAGAAGTTAGATGACCCGGGCTTATTTGTTCTACCTTGCAGGATCGGTAATTCGGAGGCTTATGACACATTAGCCGATCTTGGATCAAGCCTTAACCTACTTCCGTTACCTCTCTACACCTCTCTAAAACTAGGAAAACTTGAAGAAACCGAGGTGATAATAGGTTTAGCGGATGGGAGTGTTGCTTACCCGGTTGGAGTAGTTAAGGACGTGTTAGTGCACATTGGAAAACTAACCATTTTAGCCGATTTCCACGTCCTTGATATGGTTAGCGACCCTACATGCCCCTTGTTGATAGGTAGAGGATTTTTGGCGACCGCTAGTGCTATGATTGATTGTAAGGAATCTAAGATAGCGGTAGGAGAAGGAGATACTTGGTCAGTCTATGATGTTAAGAAACACGCCTATGATACTAGTGAGGAACCGACACCCCATTGGTTAGAATTAAATAGGAGACCATCTAGATATGGACCTTGGATAGATAGAGGCTTCATAGGACCCCAACGCCCATTTTACCTAGAAGAGGACTTTGTGAACCGGACACATACGGTAGAACAACTCTTGGCTAGGGATACCGAATTGGATCCATTTGAAGACCCTCTAGTTTTTAGAAGGATGATTGAGTTCCTAGGAGTTTTGCCAATTAACCTAGGGATGAATAAGTAGACTGGTGAGGAGGACGATCACAAGTGGTATTGGGACAAACCACCCAAAGATGGAGATGGGTCATGGTATATTAAGATGACATTGTATGACCCGGATGGAGAGAAGTTTGAAAAGATATATCGTACTAAGCGGACCAATAGGAAACTTCAATCCAAGCTTAACCCTAAAGACGTCCTCGATGACGAGCTCACTTATATAGGGTAGAGAGACTTTGAGTCTAGCTACAAGACTCGTTAATAAAGAAAAGCGCTTCTTGGGAGGCAACACAAGCTTTATTTTATTTATTTGCTTTGTGTGTTTATTTGTTTGTTTGTTTGTTTTTATTTGTTTCCGTATGTATGTTTAATTTTTATTAGTATTGATTCATGTTCAAAACTAATTTGTGAAAATGCTTTATTTTGTTTTTAACTTCGTCTTAACTACATATAAAGGTATTTTGCAAAAGTTAAGTGTAAGGGAAATCTAAATCGGTTTATTAGAACACAAATTAACATGAATCGTAATAATAATAAATTAACATACATATTCGTATTTGTTTGAGTCAAATGCTTGTATCGAGTCATAATGATGTTTTGCAGGATTTCCAGGAAGTAAGGTAAAGGTTTTTTCCAGAAATTTTCCGGAAACTTAAAATGAAAATTTTTGTCAGGTCATTTCTGACGGCGTCAGGGTTTATAACCTGACGGCGTCAGATTTAATTTTCAGAAATTTTTGAAAGTTTTGTTTTTAAAAAGTTTTTATTAAAATCTCCAACTTATAATCTCCAGGAATCTGCAAAGTTATCATTCCACAAGCATTATATCCTTATATATAGATTTTATCCCGCCGATGTTATGCAGGTTTTCGTGTTTGTTTTCTCAGGTTTAACAGGTTATTTTGGACAAGGAAATGTTTTGGATCAAGCTTTTGGCGATGCATTAGTCATGAAGCTTTTACATTCTCTTTGGAAGAAGATTTAACCGTATTATTTCATTATCCACCGAGCGAATAAGGGGAGTATTTGATTTCATTCTTTTACTTTATGCTTTTACATCTTGTTATTTGAACATTGGGGACAATGTTCATCTTAAGTGTAAGGGGAGGGTAAAAGTACGATTTTAGAGAATGCTATTACGCTTGATTTTTGTTTGTTTAATAGTAGATGTGTAATAAAAACTGAGATAAATACCTGATAGGGTAATTTTAGTGCCAAATTTAAAATTTTTTTACAACATATAGGAGTGAAACTTTGATCTTAATGAGCGTCTCACGGATAGGAGTTATATGACTAGCACAAAAACCGTACCACTAAAAAATTTTCCACCCCCAAATATGTGAGGTTCGCCCCTAGAATTGGTAGGAAAAGCATTTATGCTATGATGTGTGTACCGGTAGCACTTAGATTCTAGAACTTGCGTTAGGACCATTCCAAGGCCACAAGTGAGACTACATTCGTGTAGTTAGATTTACTACATGATAAGAGGCATTAGGATTAACCCATTGTTTTACACCTGTGTTTTTGTTATAATTACGTTGGCTACATTGGTCAAGTAATTCCCCCACACCCTTTGCGTTGTACTCATTTTTAGTACACGATACCCCTAGTACACCCCTCAGAGCCTATCTTTTCGTTTCGACCTTTAAGCATTTTACTTAAAGGAAGAATTTGTTACACCCCACTAAAATGTACACCCAAATCGCCTTAGCCTACCTTGTATGCACTCATCTTTAGTGCATTATTGTGACAACATTTGTTTAAACCCCAAGTTAATTATCTAATTGATTACATGGTTGCTAAGTCGAGTCATATCCTTGTACATATTGTTTTGGGACGATTGGGACTCATGGGTAAAGTACTAGTGTAATGGAGTAATAGGGAAGAACATCATTCATTACCCCCATATGTGCTAAATATTTTAAAAAGTACTCCAAGTTTTTCAATTATCTTAATTCGAGTCATTAGAATAGTTATTTGTAAAGTTATGTAAAAGTTCAAGTGTAAGGGGAATGCAATGCCCCTATGATGTATTATTTTGGATGGTAGGGCAATAGTGTATGAGGAAAAAAAAAAAAAATCGAAAAAATCAAGAAAAAAAAAATGAGAAAAAGAAAAATAGAAAAAACATACGGACTACCATCCCGTTTCATTTTATGTTTATTTTTATGTTTTTGTTATTTTGTTATTTTGTTTCTAGCTTAAGATTGAGTCGAGTCTTGGCTTAGCAACATTGTATAGTACATGTAATTGATCAAGATCTTTAACTCGCCACCAGTAAAACATCCTTTATCCAACAAAACCGTGTTTTCCTTTTCCCTACACATAACGTTATAACCCATTTAAAAGCCCTCTTTGATAGTTTATCTTAGGTGCTTACGCCTAGTGGAGGAGGTTTTCGATCCTTTCCCAAGCCTATGGTAATCTATTTGCTATGACAGGTAGTGAGAGATATTATCCGTTTTCATTTATGAGATTTATTTTGATGACACTTGAGAGATGTGAGTATCTAAACACTACTTGTGAGGTGCTAGTTTGTAATCTCCGTGCTTATTATGATTGAAGTGGAACGATTATTTGTTGTAATTACTTTTATGTTTGCATTAAATGACCCCTAACTTGTATTTTGATTAGAATAAAAGCGCATTTGCTTGAGGACAAGCAAATCTCAAGTGTAAGGGTATTTGATGAAGCGAAAAGTGTACCGCTTTTAAGGGGTCATTTAAGCCCTAAATCGTATTTATTTGATCAAATATTGCCCTAAATCGTTCCTTTTGTCATTTTAGGTACTTTTGAGGAGAAATCTGGAAAAGGAGGCATTTTGGACGTTTTTTGAGCATAAAAGTGAAGAAAACGACAAAGTCTCAAAAATCGGCTAAAAGTTACCTTTGACGGCGTCAGATTTTACTCTGGACGGCGTCATGGCTTGGCAAGAAAAGGTGGATGTGAAATTTACTCATGATAAGCCAGTGAAAATTGCATGTAAATTCTGACGGCGTCACGCTTTAACCTGATCAAGGGCGTCACGGCTTAATTCAAAGAGGGACGGCGTCACGTTCAAGGTCTGACGGCGTCAAGCCTTGATAAGCCAGAACGGATTTTGGAGAGCTAAAGAGGGACGGCGTCAAGAAGGTCATCCGGGAACCCTAAAAGCGGCGAGGTGACGGCGTCACACTCCATAACGTGACGCCGTCAGATCCAAAAGTCTATATATAGTTTTCTAATTTTTTGTCATTAGAGAGAGCTTAGTGTGGAATTTTTGGGAGAAAACCCTAAGACGATTTTAGCATCTTTTTCAAGGCTTTTTGCCTTGAGATCTTCCATGTTACATTGAAAGATAAGTTATCAATTAATCATTCAATATGTCTATGTGTTGTTTGATTTTATTTTGTTCTTGTCTTTTGTTTAACATGTTAGGCTAGATTTATCTTGTGTTTGCTTAGATCTAATGAAACCTAGCTATTGATTATTGGTTATTAGTGTGTTATTAGTTGTATTGGATGATTGTTTATCTATGTTAGGCTTAAGAAAACTGGCTAACTTCCTATTCGGTAACTTGCTTGAACGTCTTAAGAAACATGAACCAAATGCGTACTAAAGGTTTTTATGGTTGTATTTAATGCACAAGCGAATTCTAGTGATCCCATGTTAGGAGCATCCTAGCCGGCTCGACATAGGAGTGAAGTAGGAGCTTGTAGAGTTGGGGAAGTACGTACGCCACCCCACGATTGATATTAAGGAATACACCCGTCATCCACGCGACTAATACACACTAATCAACCGGTAAAAGATAGTTAGGGAGTAAGGAAATCTAAGTAAACACATTTCTCTACATATAAGTTTCTCACCAACTTTTTATTTTCAGTTATTTATTTTATTTGCATTTGTAGTTATTTGGGTTAGTTGACTAGCAACTAATTCCGCCCACTCTTTCAAACCCGAGATTTTACTTGCTTTCATAAAAATATAAAAACATAAAAAGAATCTTCCTCAACCTTTAGACCTATTAGAGTAGTTTTTCATACCTAACGAACACTATTCCCTGTGGAGAACGATCAATCCCCCGTACTTACCACTACACTATACTACATCGGTCAGGTACACTGCCTGGTGGGGTTGTAAGCCTCTTGAGATCCCTCGAGAGGTAAAACCTGTTGTAAGGTTGCAAAACCACGCATCAATCTGTGACCCAGCAGAGGGAAAGCTACGCAGAGGAGTTGCCATAGTGACACCTGCAGGAACCTCCCCTATCTCCTCTGTCTCCTCTGTCTCCTCCTGCGCAATCACCATTGTGCGCCCTGCAGTAGCCTGAAGCAATGGCTGCTCCCCATCTCTCAATGGGCGCACCCCTACGATCACCTTTGTGGGCTTCGCCAAGCGAACAACATCAAACAAGTCCATCTCTGCGCAACAAAGCAACAAACAAATAGCAAATGTGTTAGAAAAACTACAAAGGGAAGAATGCTTACAACTACTAAGTGAAGAGGAAGGAAGAGACAAGCACCCACCCCGGCTATTTTCATCCAAGAATGTTGGCACCTCTTCCGGACTACCAAAGTAGTTGCGACTGATGCCCATGTGCACCAGAAACTCCTCTGGATACGGTTCAATAGGTATGCGATTGGTGTTTATCGTATCCGCATCCGCCACATTATACAATCCGGGGTCTGGGCGCTCATCTCTCGGTAACGATTCTTGAGTATAGAACTCAAATACCCAGGGAAAAAATGCACTATCAATCCAGAAAATTTTTTCCCTCCATACCCTTAGTGCGTCTAATTTCTTTGTATAACACTGCAGAGATCCCGCGCGCTTAGCAAAAGAGACCCACCCGTTTGACCACGACGTGTGGTAAAACGCGCGGAATAGATGGACTGTGGGTTCAATCGCCAACAGGCGACAATTTACCTCAAAATTGGTAACTTTCGCCGCACCTATACAGTGCAGTTGAGAGATATGCAAGCGATAATGGTTTAAGATATCGCACAAAAACAGGGAAATGGGAACACGCTGGTTCGCAAATTCGAAGAAGCGCGTATAAACCCCCACCTTCCCTTGCGGGAAATTCGCTATTGACGCATTCGTGGCCGGAACTACCGGATGCAATGCGAGAGGGATATAATAGTCTGAGGTGAACTGACGAAGTTCATCCTCAGATATATCGGAACTAATATCAGATAATTGAAGAACCATGATACCTATTATCAGCGCACGCGCTATTATCTTCGCTTTTGTTGATTTGTTGATCGCTTTTTTGAAGGTTTAACAATGGCGAAAAATGATGATTTCTTTTTACTGTGGTAACCACAGTCAAATGACGGCTACAGTTTATATAGGGTACACATATTCATGGATGCACGACATGTGTACCCCCACTTGCTCCAATCGGATGGTTGGGAACCCAAAAGGTAAAGCACTTTTTCACCCACCCTCACGATTTTCGAAGAAGATACTTGGACTAGGTTAACTTGCTAATTTTGGCGGGAAATACTTGAAGCTTCCCCGCTACGCATCAAGGAATATTTTTTAGTTAGTCTAGCATCCGCAATTTCGCATTGCGCACACTAGACTGGGGGGACATGATGACGTATAGTCCGTATTCGGGTCACGAACCCGACCCATACTTAAGTCCATCACGAATGGACTCTAGCCCATCACGATATGGGCTATTGCGATAACGGTTTGGGCTTACGATGGCCCAAACCCAATGTTATTTATGGCTGCGATAATATATCTTCTATTTATGGGATATATATCGACTAACCGCCCTACGCGGGATAGACCGAAGATTGGGGAACACGAAACCAATAAGGATTTCGTGTCCATATATAGAGGGCACCTCAGCTCTCACAAAGGTACGACTTACAAACCCTAACTCTTCTACAAACCCTAAAACCGATTACTTACTCTCACGCCGGAGGATAATCGTAGGAGACAATCCCACGATAAGCCTAACGGTGTCTTTTTGTTTTCTTAGTGCGCAGGTCTCAAGCATTAAGATCTGATTGGTACGGAATCAAGGAACGCCCAACTTTTGTATCAACATTTATTTTTACACATTAATACTTCGATTACTTTTTAACATTTTTTTTAGAAACGAGAAGTTTTGAAACAGATATGTATACCACCAAATAGCTTATACATGTGCCGATCGATAACAAACCCGCAAACTTGGGGTTGATAATTAAGTCATTCACATGTCGTTAGACTAAAATCAACCAGCGCATACAGTCATTGAGGTTTGATATGGTTACTGTCTTTTTTTTTTTTTTCCTTCTGCAATGGGCTCTGAAATTTGCTACTTATTAGGTGGTTGTTATGAACTGGTTGATGTAATTTGCTAATTATTTGATGGTTGTTATGAACAATTAATTTGCTACTTATTATGAGATGTAATCTTGCACTTTGGATGTTATTTGCATATTCTTGTTTACGTAATTACGTCTCACCCAAAAAAACCTTTTTTTACCAGTTGGGGTAAGTACTAAACAGACTCTACCCGTCTTTGACTCTTTTTTTTATATAAAATTATAATTCGGTTTTATTACCACGTTTAAAAATGAAAATGACAACTTTGCCCAATCCAATCTTTAAATAAGCCATCACTCTCGATTGCCATAAGTCCATAACATATTGTCATATTGTGTTTATTTAGTTGTGAAATTTTTGTGGCTAATTTTTCATTTCTATCAATGAATATTTTTAAAACTGTTATAAATATTCATTCTACATTTCTACATCGATAAATATAACAGTGTAAGAAAAAATTGTAGAAAACTGTGCCACTAATACTCATATAGTTGTGAATAAATGAAGCTCTTTTTTCCGGATATATATGATTGTATAAAAACAAAAGAAAAACGTGTACAAATCAGTAAGAATGTTGTCTTAGAAATATGAAATTCACTTTTTCAAATTTATAACTAAGATTTAGAAGATTATGAACATATATAACGAGGCATGATACAACCCGTGCGATGCACAGGCTTGTTTGCTGACTAATTAAATTGTTTTCTGTAACGTTGATGCATCTTTATCTTTCTCGGGGCGGGGTAGCATGTGATGGTATTTATAATAACTTTTTGCATTTGAACATATATAACGAAATTGAACTATCTGGGCCAAATAATATTTCTTTTTTAAAAGACAGCAATATTACTGTATTAGACAACAAAACAAAATACAAGGACATAATGCAAACAAAAAGTTTGACCAAATAATATTTGATAAATATTGACACATCACATACATACATATTATATGTTAATTATAATTTTCCTTATAAACCCACTATCACTATTAAAACCAAGATTAAACATTGTTAATTTGTTATTAAAGACGATGACTTAACATGTTAATTTGTTATTAAAGACGAAAACTTATGTGCGCCTTAATTTGTTATTGTGTATCTCCTTTTGTGTCAGGCTAGGGCTGATGCATCGATGTCCAAAAATGAAACCAAATTGAAAAATTGAACCCAATCAACACACTCGAACGGAACCGACCAACCAGTCATCGGTTTTAATTATTCGTGGTTTTTGGTATGGTTTTTGCTAAAACCGAAAAAACCCACCTAAACCAACTAAACCGAATAACCCTTGACACAAAACCGAAATCGACGGAATATATCAGTTTGGTTTTCGGTTCTCCATTCGAACATCTTTATATGGGTGTGTTTGGCGCAAAACATTTAGAAACATTAAGAGCAGTGAGCGTCGTGATTGTTAGATAAAATAAAATATTTTGATTATCTTACTATCTTATAATGGAGGAAGGCCTTCTATAAATAGTAATACTTAAAAATTCAGCTTTCTATAAATAGTAATACTTAAAAATTCTATTACATAACTTACAAGTCTTAAAGCTTAATGTACAAAATACAAAACACTATTAATGTGGTCAAGATATTTAATGTAGTCAATTAATTAACTGGCCAATAAATACAATTAATGCAGTTATTAAAACACCCCTTACATAAGAAATACAATTTATCAAGCATATTGTACAATCAACTTAAACACAATTCAAGGCCAAATGGGCTCGAGCCCGAACAGGCACGGGCACGGGCTAAATGAAATTCTTGATATCCGTAAATTTATTTTCAAAAAGAACATAATAAACTAAAATACATTATTCACCGGAAAATTTTATTTCAGGGTACTCGTCGCCGCAACGCGCGGGTACCCTGCTAGTTGATTTAACGTACATATATCGTGACTTTACCATGTTTATTGCGTTACCATTAGTATACTTTTACTTTTAACCCCCACTTTATATTTAATCATCCATATCTCATGTAAACAACTTTTAAAACCCAAACTAGACGTTGTGCCAACAGATTTCTTCGATTTGGAAGCACTAGTGTTATTCAAAAAACTTTTATCCATCTCTCTAAACCCACAAATAATTCAAAAGACCAATTGTAAACTACACGATAGTACTCAAACAGCAGCAGCACACGAACAA
The DNA here is from genome assembly GCA_021014915.2 of Artemisia tridentata subsp. tridentata. Classification (NCBI taxonomy): domain Eukaryota; kingdom Viridiplantae; phylum Streptophyta; class Magnoliopsida; order Asterales; family Asteraceae; genus Artemisia; species Artemisia tridentata. The sequence continues at coordinate 74,281,524 of CP139507.1, forward strand.
TAATGAGAAATATAAACCCTAACCCAATGTTAGGGTTTAACGCAAAATCACTAAAACCTTATCGAGCGATTTGGATTTAAATCAACCAAAAGGTGCGTAACATGTTTGGTCATGATTCATGAAGATATGCACACATAAGCATCAGCTACATCATATTATGAGTAGAATTAAACCTATTGATAGAGTTTGGCACTAACTTTGGTGATGCACGAAAAGTAATTGTCTCGTTGTTTACTTTTTTTTTTAAGATTTTTTTTAAGAACTCATGGTTGTAAACTTGTAATCATATCATATTTGTAACATTTAAAGGTACTACTTTTTATGCACGAGAAACAACTTCTAATACTAGCTGTTTCAAATGTAAGACTAGTATGCTTGGCTCGGAGCAGTGTGGAGCTTTTTGGAGCGGTAAGAGGTGAGCAATAAGCATTTTGATTTTTAGTAGTCGTTTGGAAAATGAGCGATGAGCTTTGATATTTTTTAATAATGCTCATTTTTTCAATGCTTCTTTAAGAAACTGTGAACGGTGAGCTGTGGCTACTGCTCACACCTCATTGCTACTGCCCACTGCTACTACTCGCTCACTGCTACTTTTAACGAACACACCCATGAGGTGTTAGAGAAAGAAAAACGAGATTTTCACTAGCTAGTTAACTTTTTAACACATTTTACAAGCCAATGAACACAATTAGGCCCCATGCATGCAATCAATTAAGATGTGCATGAACCCATATGTTTTGCAAAAATATTTGTTGTTGTTGCTGGTGATGTTGTTAGTGTTATTGTTGGAAAAGATAAATATTGTAGTTTTCTTTAGGTGTTTGGTAGACTAACTATAATTGTAAAATAAAAGTGTAAAATGAAATAATTGAACATACTATACAAATAAAAAACTTAGAATAGAAATAATAAAAAGGATAAATTAGCATGAACCGAGTTTTTTCCTAAGATAATATCAGTTTTAGCAAAATAATATATTCTGATCTGAACCGAGTTTTGATTCAAGTTTTGTTTATATGAATTAGTGTGTATGTATAAAAAACACAAGCAAGGTCGATCACTCTTTAAGTATATTTTAATTGTTGAGGTTTGTAATAAGAATCAACCTGTAATATTGGCTAATCCAGCTAAAAATCATGTCATATATGTGTCATTCACGTTTCGTAGAATCAAAAATTCTATTTCAACAATTAGTTTTCAGCTAAAATGGGTCAACCTAGTGAATAACCCAAGCTCACAGAAACCAAATATATGTTTATGTAAATTAAATGTCAACTAAAGCAAGATGCAAATATTATAGTTTGGTTAGCCTGTTATTTCCCGAATTAATTTGGATTTACTTAGAGTTGGAAGATAAACGAGCAACAAGCAAGCTGCGCCGCTAGTCTCTTTTGGATTGCAAAACTCATTCTCTTAAAAACAACATTTATGGATTTAGGTGTTATCACATTACTATGCATGACACGTTGAACTCTGTTGAGAAGCTCCACTGTCTCAGGTGCAAAAAAAATCGAAAGTATCAAAAGCGAAATCCCAAATATATTTATACTTCCAAATTATAAAAAATATAAATAGAAAGTGCTTATAAAATGTACTCATATAATAAATATAATACATAACAAAGACAAAATTATAGGCTTTCAGGCAATTGAAATGAGTACCCTCCCCTAAATATATAGGCTCGTTGCAATGAGTACCCTCTCCTACAAAATAGTCAATCACCATCTTCATACATATACCTCACTACACATAAACCTCACTTCTCCTCTCACCATACCAAACTTGCACCATGAGCAGTAAGCAGAGCCGTAACCAGCAGAAAGGTAAAAAGATATGGGATAACGAGGAGTCTCCAGGCAACTCAAAACCAGCTGAAGAACGATCCAACAAGCAGAAAGATAAAAAGATATCGGATTTGGAGGGCTACTCAAAACACACTGATGAGATTGTCATGGAATTCGATCTGAACCGTCCCGCGACGTATAAGTCGAGCATCGAAACTGTGAGACAAAAGATCCAACAAGATAGAGATAGTAACATACCCGTAAAAGCAAGATTTAAATTACAAAACTCACTTATAGACTATCATCTCAGAAGAAAAAATGTCTATCTCACTCATGTGCAGCTTGACAAAGAAGATCCGTTCATCGTCGGGATATGTCCCAAAGAGGCCGTAAACAACGACCGATATTTAGGTTTTAAAGAGGGATATGGATGTCTAGTTACCGGGGGGGTCGGAAATGTGAGGGTTGGGTACCACGAGTTAAAGAAAGCCGTGGAATATTGTCTTTTAGGTAAAGGGAAGCAAGGAAGGGAGCTGAACAATTGGAAAAATAACAGCCTAAGTAGGCATATCGCCTGCGTCAGGGGCGGAGCCAGAATTTGTATTTAAGGGGGGCCGAAGTTCATTATATAACCCGGAAAAATAAAAGTGTAAGTAAAATGGTTTCCAACTTTAGTTTATACAAATAAACCATCACAAAAACTTACAAATGCATTAATAAACCTAATTTTTCTAACATAATTAGTGCATAAAAAGTATAGTAAACTCAAAATAAGATCAGTTCTTTATCTATTTTGATGCTTCCGAGTAAATAACTATGGGAGAGCAACAAAGCCGAAACTTTCTAAGATTTTTTATTTAGGTTGTGGGTATTCAAAAAATATCTGTATTCGGATATCCGAAAACTTGATCATAATTTTACTAAAAAGTTGGGTTTTATGAAAGGACACTTTTGGAACTCATATAAAAGTTTTGCAAAAATTATAGATATCTGGATATTCAGATATATAAAACTGCTATATGAAATATCGGATATCCGAATTAAAAAAACTTAGATAAAATATTATCTTTAATATGAAACCATCATCGTAAATTTCGGATATCCAAATTTATGATATAACTAGTTATTGACAAGTTGCTAAAATTTTTAAACTAAAAACAAAAATATTATCAAAAATGACTCATTTCATATTTTCGCTTTAGGCCTCAAATAACAATTGCGACGACTCATGATTATATTTACATCATTGACAAATCTTTATCTTTTAGATAACTTTGTCTAAATTCATGTGCTAACTGTTTGCAAAAGTGATTTTAAACTCCAAAAACCAAAAAAAATCAAACCGGATTTTTGGTGCGGGGTTTGGTTTTAAAAAATTTAAAACTGAACTTTTAGTTTGGGGTTTGGTTTTAGCCAAAAACCGACCCATACTCACCCATATATATAACTTGATCTCGTTAGTCTCATATATTTTTAATAACTGAACATAAAACCAAAATAAGAAACATGAACAAAATATATACAAAAGTTAATGCACAATTCATATTTGTCAAGAGTAAAGCAACAAACAACTAATACACGGCATAAGATACGGGAGAAAAAATCAAAGTCAATAGTAATCTTCAAAGATAAAGAAAGAAGTATAAAAATCATTTAAGGTAGAAAGTGGCTGACTCCAAATTTTAGATATATTTTTCTTCGGTGGCCACTTAGAAATGAGATATTTTATGTCGGTTGTTTTCTTTTTCTTTCATTATAGAAAAGTCGCTAGTTGGGAGAGGCTCGTGGTATACTAAACGTTAATTATGGGCTAAACAATGGTATCTTAATACAATCATTGGGCTTATTGGAGGGGGCCTAGCACCTGGTAGCCAACCCCTCCCTCCGCCCCTGGCCTGCGTGGCGGTAATGATTCCAGAGGCTGTGCGTTTCTACCCGCTTTTGAATGATTTTTATACCATGATGTTACGTAAAGATAAAGATACAGGAGCTCTTATTTCTGACAAAGATTATCGGCCGGTATATATTATGAATTGGAAGAAAATCACTAAGCGCTCCAACGGGATCGGGCCTAATGTTGCAGGCGCAGTACCTGTGTAACACCCCCATTTTCGATACACGCAGCAGAATACAGGTTTGGGGTGCTACTTCAAGTATCACAGTCATGAGAATAGAAAATGACTCGAAAAGAGACGTTTTAAATAAAATTGTTATCATTCATTTATTTAAATCAGAGCACATAAGATAGGTCCCAGAGGGAGTTTTCAAAATACGTTATAAAAGTTACATTATTCTTTTGAATGATAGCAAAGTGGACACCCCTTTATTATAAAAAGAAAGTCCACTGCCACTCCATGCCACTAGTCATACTTCTAGATACCTGAGATAAACATGCCTAAAAAGTCAACACAAAGGTTGAGTGAATCCATAGCGTTTAAAGTTATAAATCAGTTTTGAACACAAGCCAAAATAAGAGAAATCAGTTATAACACAGTTCGGAAATATTGAACTAAACCTCATGACATCAACCGTTAACATGTTTTAGTCTTACCAACATAATTAAATGATTAGTGGTTTGCCCCCAGGTTAACGTCTCAAATATAGTGCATTTGCCTAACCAACTACCATAAAGATATCCATCTGGTTAGTACAAATGGGGCGTCAGGCCAATAGATATATCCACAATATTCGCGCTCACCCAGCAGGTGACTAATGATGCATGATAAAGGTTCTTTCAATAAATAATATAAATTCAGATAGGTAAACGTTAGCTTAGTGCAATAACAATCAGGAAAATACTTGTGTTCGGTTTATTAGCATGTATCTCCCCACGAGTTTAGAAAACGTATAAAAAGTAAAAAGTGGGACTACAAACTCACCTGGACAGTCTGGATGGACAACAAAGTTAAACAAAGTTGATAAACGTCTCCGGCACGCAACCTGGGTTGGTATGTGTTGGGAATTATCAAGAGGAGACTTAATGGGAAAACAGATTTAAGTCTGGTGGCGTACACAATTAAGTCTGTTAGTGTATTTTGTATTATTAAGTCTGGTAGTACAATATTAAGTCTGGTAGAGTAAAATATTGTTAAGTCCGGTTGACTTATTAAGTTAAGTCTGGTTATGTAATTTAGAAGTTTGTTAGAGATAAGTTAGGAAAGGATTCGAAGTTATCTTTAGAAAAGATACGTAGATCCTTTAGCAAGTTTTGTATCTAGGGTTTCCCTGGTGTATAAAAGGAACCCTAAAGCATAGTTTAGAGATGACGACGAAGATTGTAAAAACTCTTAGTTATTGATAATCTAATATACGAAGTTAGTTATCGTATTCTTCATTGTTTGTGTTAAGATTCCGCATTAGCATAAACAAGATATTAGAGTCTCGCTTAGATTGATTTGATTTATTCAAGTTGTCTACTAAGTTGTTAAATGCTACTTAGAGATCCATATTCGTGTGGACCTTCAAGTGGTATCAGAGCTTGGTTAGAGACTCTGTAAAAGAAGAACAGATTCAAAGAACAGAAGCAGATCTGGTAAATAATTCGGTTGGCTTTGAGGTAATCGTATTTAATTTCATTCTGTCGCTAAGAGCAGATCTGATTGGTGTATTGCAATTGTGGGGCGGTAAAATTAATTATCTCATACTCATTAATTGGTTGTCGGTGAAAGTGTTTTTGTCGCTTATGTGAATTAATTGGTCGAGTTTGAATCTTGGCGTGCCAGTGGAAGAATTAAAGATAATACACACTGTGGACTGGGATTTTGATTCGATTGAGTTTTTATCTTAATATTCGATTGTGGGACGGTGACTGTATTGATTTGTCAAGGATAATAATATTGAATTCGCTTGTGATGTTGACTATATATCACGTGGGTTTGATGCTGCTATTCTAAATTCTTGCTTGTCGCTTGTGATTCTGTTTGTCGTTTACAATTTATTGTGAAGCAGCTATTATTGACTCGAATTGAAGATTATTGGTCAAGTGGGTTGTTGTCACTTGGTGCTGTTATTTATTGATTGTTGGATTAATTTTGGTCAGTGTGGAATTGATTCTGGTCTGTAAGCAGTTTTGCTGTTTGTGTCAAAGAAGAAACCTTTTCTGACAAAAATCTTAAACTCTCATACAATGACCACATCCAGAACAGATGAATTTGAGAAATGGGCTATGAAGGTGAAACAATGGATCTCCAACAGAGATCATAACCTATGGAATGTTATCCTTAATGGGAACAGCAAGAAGAATATTGGGAGAGATCAGAAAGGGAACATTATCATACTTCCACCTGTATCAACTGAGGAGCAGGTTGCTGTATAAAGGGAGACCAAGGCAAGAACTCTTTTGCTTCAGGCTCTCCGAGAAGATCACATGGGTGACTTTCATCACTTGTATGATGCTAGGGAAATCTGGCTTGCTGTAAAAGCTAAATTTGGAGGGAATGATGAGTCCAAGAAGATGAGGAAGTCCATGCTCAAGCAGGAGTTCCAGGAGGTCAAGATCTCTGTGGCCGAGGAATTTGGTTTGATGAGTTTCCCATCTCAGGTACAAAAGTGTCATTTTGGTTGTCATGATTTATATGCTCTACTTAAGAAAGAATATGATGAAATAGAGCCTGAGTATAATAAACTGTTTGTTGAAGTTCAAGATTATAAAAAGGGTCTTAAAACTTTGGAAAAACAAAAAGCTTGGCATGAAAATAATCAGTTAGCATATGAACAGAAAATTAGGGTTTTGGAAAGAGATTTACAAATCACCACTAATGAGCTTAAATATTCTGAGTCTCAAAATGCTAAAATAGTTTTAGAAAAACAGGACTTACAGACTAAGCTTGAAAATACCTTGGCTAGGTTTGATAAATGGAAAGAAACATCTAAAAATCTAAACAAGTTAATTGATAGTTCCATGTCTGTGAAATCTAAACTTGGTTTAGGGTTTGGAGACTATATAGGGCCAGATCAAGTTTATGATCCTAATGAGTATAGTGTTTTTGACCCTGAACCTGTAGACTATCAAATTCCTGTTAAGTTTGTTAAGGAAGGAGAAATGCATGCTGTTCCTCCTCCTATAAGAGGAGTGTTTAAGCCTGTCCCTATCCATTCAGAACTTGACATTGACTTGGATGAATCACACATGAAATATGGGAAAAAGTCAAATGACTTATCTGATTCTGATGGTAACACTGATGATTTTATCTCTTGTGTCAACAGTGACAAGTCCTCTGAGCCTAAGTCTGATGACTATACCTCATGTGATTCAAATGATAAGTCTGTCACTCACAGGTCTGATGATTTTTCCACAAAAGTGACTGATGATAACTCTATTTCTAAAACAGCTTCTCTTGACACCAGTTCACTTAATTCTGTTAAAATCAATTCACCTTCAAGTACTGGTAGTGATACTTTTGTGTGTAATAAAACAAGACATGAAAAGAACAAAATCTTTAAAAGGAAATCATGTTTTGTTTGTGGCAGTTACTCTCACCTCATTAAAGATTGTAATTACTATGAGAGTAACATGAATACTTGTGTCAAACAACCACAACCTAAATCTGTGTGGAAAAATGTAGAGAAAATACCCCCATTTGTCCCTAAGGCAAATGCATTTCCTGCTGGTAATGCAAAACGACCAGCACCTGTTCCTGCTGGTAGGCCTTTTAGACCTACAGCTGTTCCTGCTGGTAAGTCAGCTCCAGCTGGTAGAACTAATTCTGCTGGTTGGAAAAGAAATACTGCTGGACCTTTCTACAGACCTACAAGTACTTTCTTTCAAAATGATTATAGGTTTGGTTATTATGACCCAATGTATGTGGGGGGGGGGGCAAAGATGGGATCATGATGTTCAGTACACAGGAGGTTGGCCTTGGAGACACAATGGTCACTATATGAGAATGGGGTTCAAGGACAATGGTGGATCTCATCAATCTACATGTTCTAAATCTTGCTGGAATTAAGGGGAGGCTTATTGTTGTATATTTTGTGCTAACTAACATTTTTTTTAGTTTGTTTTGTGTTCACTAAATATAATAAAGCTGCTGTTGAATTTGTCGCTTCCTATTATTAAGTGATTGGATGCTGCTGTTGATTATTATTGTCGATATACAAAGCATGCGTGGGTCAGTAGCATTGGTTGTCGTGATTGGTGATGATCTCATATAGTGGGACTGGTACTGCTTTGATTTAATGGTGATTCTTTAGTCAGCGATTATGAATTTCAATTTGGTCAAAGTGTGTCAGTAGCAGATATGTGAGTGTTTATTATGTTTTGTCGATTGGGTTTTATTGGTATTATTAATTCGGATGATTTATTCTTGTGGGGTTGGACTTACAAGCAAATAATCTGATTTAATGGGTCAACGAGTACTGCATTTAGATCAAGTGGGGCCCATTGGCCTTTATTGCCTGCTATGCTTGGTGGTGCTACTAACCCTGCAGGTACATCTGAGGCTGCACAAGAGCCAACTCATGAAGAGCATGCACAGGAACCAACTCAGTCATCCACACGACACCCTAGTCATTCACCATCTCCCATCAGAACACCTACACCTATACCATCTCCTACACCCTCACCACAGCCTACCCAAGTTCCAAGTCCTTTACATGAGGAGGAATCTGGTCAAATGTCTGTGGAAGACCTTTTAACCCTGGTTCCAACCTTAGTCAAGAGAATAGAAGCTTTGGAGAAGGCAAAAAATGCTAAGAGTAGAGCTATTCTCACTTTGGTAAAGAAGGTCAAGAAATTGGAAAACATTTTGAAAGATAAGGGGGTTGAATTCAGTGTTGAGGAAGGGGATGAAAATTATTCCAAACAGGGGAGGAATTTTGGTGAAGAGGAAAGTTTTAGAACACCTTCACAAGAGAAGTCTGTTGGTATTAAGGATGTAAGTCCAGAAACAAGGGTAGCAGCAGAGACCTTAGCTCAATCTTTCAGCAAGATTAAACAACAAAGGAAGCAGAGAAAGAGAAAGTTAAGGATTGAAGAAAGTGAAGATGAAGGGGTTCATTCTGATAAGGAGAAGACTAAGTCTGGTGATAATGCTGGTGATGATAAGTCTGATGATAAGTCTGTTGAAGAAAAGAGAAAAGGAAAGGAGATTTTTGTTAAATCTCCTAAAATAAAGAAGTCAAAACTACAGCAAAGACAAGATCAAGCATCTCAAGCTTTAATTGAAAGGATAAAAGCTCAAGAAAAGGAAGAGTTGGAAAAGGAAAAAGAACAGGAAAGGCAAGATGTGTTGTATGCTAGGAGAGTAGCAGAAGAGCAATTGATTGAAGGAGATGATGAACTAAGAGCAAAACTTGAAGAACTTAAGTCAACTCCAGGATTGACTATAGAAGAAAAAGCTAAACAATTAGCTGAGTTCATCAATATCAGAAGAAGTAAAGAAACTTTGGGAGATTTTATGTCTGTGATGAGACAAACTCAGAAGAAAACCAAAGTTCAAAAGAAGATGACTAAGAGAGAACAGATGCATAGTATGAAGATGTATTTGAAGAACATGATGTATTCAAGTTGGGAGCATATGAGTGGCAAATCATATGAAGATCTTCTACAAATGTATCATAGAGCTTATCAAAGGGATCATGGTTATAAACCAGTGAATTATGAAGATTCCTTGAGACACAGTTTCAGGAAAGTGACAAAGACTGTGCAAGATGTTGAAGCTGAGAAAGTAAAAGAAAAGGTAGTTGATGAGGAGAAAGAGAAAGCATCTGAGACTGAGAAAGCAGCAGTGAAAAAGCCAATTGTGACATTTAACAAAAGGAAGAGTATGGCTAGAAAAAGTAAGTCAAAGAAGAAAATTCAAGAAGAAGAGTCAGAAGAAGAAGAACCTTCATCTGAGGGGGTTACTATGGGAACTATTGAAAGCTCAAAGATGCCAGCTAAGATTGTCATGTATAAAATCATTAAGTCTGGTCAAAGGGCAACATATCAATTAATAAGAGAAGATTATTCTAATGTTATGTATATGAATTTCCCTGCAATTGTACATGATGTGAGTAGGGAAGATCTCATTGAGTTGTATAAGTTGGTGAACATTAAACATGGAGATAATGTCCCTGAGGAAGAATATGAAAGAGTCTTTTGGGGAGACTTGAAAATAATGTTTGAACCACCTACTAAGGAAGATGAGATCTGGAAGCTGCCTGAGCAACAAAGAATGATTGGATGGGCATATTATGATAGATGTCAAGTACATTGTCTGTCTTTGGTTAATGCTAACATATATATGCTTGCAGAAGTTGAGTATCCCTTATCCCCTAAAGTCTGCAAGAAAATGTTGGAGAGGAAATTATATGCAGACAAGAAAGATGAAGTTTATGAAAGGATTTTGGATTTGATCAAGATTCAGTCTTTGAAGGAGACATTGCTGGATTGAGAGTGTTTGAAAGAATTTTCATAAGTTGTAAGTAGGACTATTGGAACTTCCTACTTGGTTAAGGTGCATAGCACTAACACAACAAAAGGTCATCAGTCCACCTTGTCTAATACACACAAGGACTGACTAATCCTGAGCAAACGGCTACAGGTAAAGATATTCCAAATCCGTTTATGGTTGGCAATTTACCAAAAATTATATGGTATTCAACTCACCATATCTTAGATAGTGAAGAGTTGACTAGCCCACAAGATTATGGCTTGTGGTAAAGGCTGTGGAAATCCATAAATGGTAATCAATTCACCATGATGAGGTGCAATTCCATCAAAGGATTGACTAGTCCAAAAGGGTACGGCTTTTGGTAAAGACAAAACAAATCCGTTGATAGTTGATGATTTACTAAAAATCATATGGTTATCAATGTACCATGGTCTAACACACCAAACATTGGCTACTCCAGTAGTAATGGCTATTGGTAAAGAGACATCAAATCCATTAATTTTCAATGATTCACCTCTCACAGGAGTTAACACACCTGGAAGTGATGAGAATAGTATGAAACTTAAACTGAATTGATGTACAAGTAGTCATGGTTGCTGTGAAGATAAAGTAGATTGTATCAGATGGATGCTGCAAAGATCAGATCAGATGGTGGAAAAAATTATCAAGATTAAAGTTGCTGATACAAAGTGTTTTTGAAGATAAGATAATTCCAAGAGTTAAAGATTAAATCCTCAGAATCTTATTCAGAAGAAACTTGAAGTTCATGGAGCATGAAGATCAAGTTAGGGGAGGATTGTTGGGAATTATCAAGAGGAGACTTAATGGGAAAATGATGCGTGGTTTTGCGACCTTACAACAGGTTTTACCTCTCGAGGGATCTCAAGAGGCTTGCAATCCCCACCAGGCAGTGTACCTGACCGATGTAGTAAAGTGTAGTGGCAAGTACCGGGGGATTGATCGTTCTCTAGGGGAATAGTGTCGTTAGGATTGAAAAACTACTCTAATAGGTCTAAGGGTGAGGGAATATTCTTTTTGTATTTTTTTTATTTTTATAAAAGCAAGTAAAATCTCGGGTTTGAAGGAGTGGGCGGAATTAGTTGCTAGTCAACTAACCCAAATAACTACAATTGCAAATAAAATAAAATAACTGAAAATAAAAAGGTTGTGGAACTTATATGGAGAGAAATGTGTTTACTTAGATTTCCTTACTCCCTAACTATCTTTTACAGGTTGATTAGTGTGTATTAATTGCGTGGATGACGGATGTATTCCTTAATACCAATCGTGGGGTGGCGTACGTACTTCCCCAACTCTATAAGCTCCTACTTCACTCCTATGTCGAGCCGGCTAAGAAGCTCCTAACATGGGATCACTAGAATTCGCTCATGCATTAAATACAACCATAATAACCTTAGTACGCATTGGTTCATGTTTCTTAAGACGTTCAAGCAAGTTACCGTATAGGAGGTTAGCCAGTTTTCTTAAGCCTAACATTGATAAACAATCATCCAATACAATTAATAACACACCAACAACCAATAATCAATAGTTAGGTTTCATTAGATCTAAGCAAACACAAGATAAATCTAGCCTAGCATGTTAAATAAAAGACAAGAACAAGATATAATCAAACAACACATAGACATATTGAATGATTAATTGATTATTTATCTTCAATTGAACATGGGAGATCCAAGGGTATAAAACCCTTAAAAGTAGCAGAAAAATCGTCTTAGGGTTTCTCCTCACAAAGTTGCACACTAATGACTAAAAATTATGAGAATATATATAGAAAATCAGATCTGACGGCGTCACGTTATAGAGCTGACGCCGTCACCTCGCCGCGGTTAGGGTTTCTTGATGGCCTTCTTGACGCCGTCCCCTTTTAATCATCCAAAATCCTCTCTGGCGCGTCAGGGGTTGACGGTGTCACAATGGTGCTTGACGCCGTCACAGGTACTTTTCCAGCCGATTTTGAGACTTTGTCGTTTTCTTCACTTTTATGCTCCAAAAACGTCCAAAATGCTTCATTTTCCAGATTTCTTCTCCAAAGTACCTAAAATGACAAAAGGAACGATTTAGGGCAATATTTGATCAAATAAATACGATTTAGGGCTTAAATGACCCCCTAAAAGCGGTACACTTTTCGCTTCATCAAATACCCTTACACTTGAGATTTGCTTGTCCTCAAGTAAATGCGCTTTTATTCTAATCAAAATACAAGTTAGGGGTCATTTAACGCTAATATAAAAGTAATTACAACAAATAGTCGTTCCACTTTAATCATAATAAGCACGGAGATTACAGACTAGCACCTCACAAGTAGTGTTTAGATACTCACATCTCTCAGGTGTCATAAAAGTATATCTCATAAATGAAAATGAATAATATCTCTCACTACCTGTCATAGCAAATAGATTACCATTGGATTGGGAAAGGATCAAAAACCTCCTCCAATAGGCGTAAGCACCTAAGATAAACTATCAAAGAGGGCTTTTAAACGGGTTATAACGTTAGGTGTAGGGATATGATAAACACGGTTTTGTTGGATAAAGGATATTTTACTGGTGGCGAGTTAAAGATCTTGATTAATTACATGTACAATATGGCGTTGCTAAGCCAAGACTAGACTCGACTTAAGCTAATGAAAAAAATAACAAAAAGATAAAATAAACATAAAATGAAACGGGATGGTAGTCCGTATGTTTTTTTCTACTTTTTTTTTTTTTTTTTTTTTTTTTTTTTTTTTTTTTTTTTTTTTTTACTACACTCTTGCCCTACCATCCAAAATAATACATCGTAGGGGGGGTTGTATCCCCCTTACACTTGAACTTTTACATAACTTTACAATTAACTATTCTAATGACTCGAATTAAGATAATCGAAACACTTGGAGTACTTTTAAAATATTTAGCACATATGGGGGTAATAATGTTGTTCTTCCCCATTACTCCATTACACTAGTACTTTACCCATGAGTCCCAATCGTCCCAAAACAATATGTACAAGGATATGACTCGACTTAGCAACCATGTAATCAATTAGATAATTAACTTGGGGTTTAAACAAATGTTGTCACAATAATGCACTAAAAATGAGTGCATACAAGGTAGGCTAAGGCGATTTGGGTGTACATTTAAGTGGGGTGTAAACAAATTCTTACTTTAAGTAAAATGCTTAAAGTTAGAAACGAAAAGATAGGCTCTGAGGGGTGTACTAGGGGTATCGTGTACTAAAAATGAGTACAACGCAAAGGGTGTGGGAGAATTACTTGACCAATGTAGCCAATGTAATTATAACAAAAACACAGGTGTAAAACAATGGGTTAATCCTAATGCCTCTTATCATGTAGTAAATCTAACTACACGAATGTAGTCTCACTTGTGGCCTCGGAATGGTCCTAACGCAAGTTCTAGAATCTAAGTGCTACCGGTACACACATCATAGCATAAATGCTTTTCCTACCAATTCTAGGGGCGAACCTCACATATTTGGGGGTGGAAAATTTTTTTAGTGGTACGGTTTTGTGCTAGTCATATAACTCCTATCCGTGAGACGCTCATTAAGACCAAAGTTTCACTCCTATATGTTGTAAAAAATTTAAATTTGGCACTAAAATTGCCTTAACAGGTATTTCTCTCAGTTTTATTACACATCTACCATTAAACAAACGAAAAATCAAGCGTAATAGCATTCTATAAGGTATCGTACTTTACCCCCCTTACACTTAAGATGAAGATTGTCCCCAATGTTCAAATAACAAGATGTAAAAGTAAATAAGGTAAAAGAATGAAATCAAATACTCCCCTGATTTGCTCGGTGGATAAAGAGGTAACATGGTTAGATCTTCTTCCAAGGTAATGTTGAAGCTTCAAGATTAAAAGCAGCGCCAAAAGCTAGATTCCACATACATCTCCTTGTCCAAAATAACCTGTTAAACCTGAGAAAACAAACACGAAAACCTGCATAACATCGGCGGGATAAATCTGTATAAGGATATAATGCTTGTGGAATGATTATTTTGCAGATTCCTGGAGTTTATAAGTTAGAGATTTAATAAAGCATTTTATGATTCCGGAAGAAAAACAAAAATTTCAAAAAACTGTTCCTGACGCCGTCAGACTGGGGTCTGGCGCCGTCAGAAGTGATCTGACAGATTTTTCATGTTAAGTTTCCGGAAAATTTCTGGAAAAACTCAATCCTTATTTCCTGGAAATCCTGCAAAATATCATTATGACTCAATACAAGCATTTGACTCAAACAATTACTAATATGTATGTTAATTTAATATTGTTATTATTCATGTTCATTTGTTCTAATAAACCGATTTGGATTTCCCTTACACTTATCTTTTGCAAAATACCTTTATATGTAGTTAAGACGAAGTTAAAAACAAGATAAACATTTTCACAATTTAGTTTCGAACATGAATCAATAATAATAAAAATTAAACATACATACGGAAGCAAAAAATCAAACAAACAAATAAATAAACACACAAAGCAAATAAAGCTTGGGTTGCCTCCCAAGAAGCGCTTGTTTTTGTTCGAGTCACGACCCTGACTCTACCTTTTTTTTTTTTTTTTTTTTTTTTTTTTTTTTGCATACACTCTTGCCCTACCATCCAAAATAATACATCGTAGGGGGTTTGTATCCCCCTTAAACTTGAACTTTTACATAACTTTACAATTAACTATTCTAATGACTCGAATTAAGATAATCGAAACACTTGGAGTACTTTTTAAAATATTTAGCACATATGGGGGTAATAATGTTGTTCTTCCCCATTACTCCATTACACTAGTACTTTACCCATGAGTCCCAATCGTCCCAAAACAATATGTACAAGGATATGACTCGACTTAGCAACCATGTAATCAATTAGATAATTAACTTGGGGTTTAAACAAATGTTGTCACAATAATGCACTAAAAATGAGTGCATACAAGGTAGGCTAAGGCGATTTGGGTGTACATTTAAGTGGGGTGTAAACAAATTCTTACTTTAAGTAAAATGCTTAAAGTTAGAAACGAAAAGATAGGCTCTGAGGGATGTACTAGGGGTATCGTGTACTAAAAATGAGTACAACGCAAAGGGTGTGGGAGAATTACTTGACCAATGTAGCCAATGTAATTATAACAAAAACACAGGTGTAAAACAATGGGTTAATCCCAATGCCTCTTATCATGTAGTAAATCTAACTACACGAATGTAGTCTCACTTGTGGCCTCGGAATGGTCCTAACGCAAGTTCTAGAATCTAAGTGCTACCGGTACACACATCATAGCATAAATGCTTTTCCTACCAATTCTAGGGGCGAACCTCACATATTTGGGGGTGGAAAATTTTTTAGTGATACGGTTTTGTGCTAGTCATATAACTTCCTATCCATGAGACGCTCATTAAGACCAAAGTTTCACTCCTAAATGTTGTAAAAAATTTTAAATTTGGCACTAAAATTGCCTTAACAGGTATTTCTCTCAGTTTTATTACACATCTACCATTAAACAAACGAAAAATCAAGCGTAATAGCATTCTCTAAGGTATCGTACTTTACCCCCCCCCCTTACACTTAAGATGAACATTGTCCCCAATGTTCAAAAAACAAGATGTAAAAGTAAATAAGGTAAAAGAATGAAATCAAATACTCCCCTGATTCGCTCGGTGGATAAAGAGGTAACATGGTTAGATCTTCTTCCAAGGTAATGTTGAAGCTTCAAGACTAAAACAGCGCCAAAAGCTAGATTCCACATACATCTCCTTGTCCAAAATAACCTGTTAAACCTGAGAAAACAAACACGAAAACCTGCATAACATCGGCGGGATAAATCTGTATAAGGATATAATGCTTGTGGAATGATTATTTTGCAGATTCCTGGAGTTTATAAGTTAGAGATTTAATAAAGCATTTTATGATTCCGGAAGAAAAACAAAACTTTCAAAAAAAAAAATCCATAAAACTGTTCCTGACGCCGTCAAACTGGGGTCTGACGTCGTCAGAAGTGATCTGACATATTTTTCATGTTAAGTTTCCGGAAAATTTCTGGAAAAACTCAATCCTTATTTCCTGGAAATCCTACAAAATATCATTATGACTCGATACAAGCATTTGACTCAAAGAATTACTAATATGTATGTTAATTTAATATTGTTACGATTCATGTTCATTTGTTCTAATAAACCGATTTGGATTTCCCTTACACTTAACTTTTGCAAAATACCTTTATATGTAGTTAAGACGAAGTTAAAAACAAGATAAAGCATTTTCACAATTTAGTTTCGAACATGAATCAATAATAATAAAAATTAAACATACATACGGAAGCAAATAAAATCAAACAAACAAATATATAAACACACAAAGCAAATAAAGCTTGGGTTGCCTCCCAATAAGCGCTTTTCTTTATTAACGAGTCTTGTAGCTAGACTCAAAGTCCTTTTAACCTATTTAAGTGAGATCGTCATCGAGGACATCTTTAGGGTTAAGCTTGGATTGAAGTTTTCTATTGGTCCGCATAGTACGATATATCTTTTCAAACCTCTCTCCATCCGGGTCATACAATGTCATCTTAATATGCCATGACCCATCTCCATCTTTGGGTGGTTTGTCCCAATCCCACTTATGATCATTGTCTTCACATGTCCACCTATTCATCCCTAGGTTAATTGGCAAAACTCCTAGGAAATCAATCATCTTCCTAAAAACTAGAGGGTCTTCAAATGGATCCAATTCGGTGTCCCTAGCCAAGAGTTGTTCTACCGTATGTGTTCGGCTCACAAAGTCCTCTTCTAGGTAAAATGGGCGCTGGGGTCCTATGAAGTCTCCATCGATCCAGGGTCCATATCTAGATGGTCTCCTATTTAATTCTAACCAATGGGGTGTTGGTTCCTCACTAGTATCATAGGCATGTTTCTTCACATCATAGACTGACCAAGTATCACTTTCTCCTACCGCTATCTTAGATTCCTTACAATAAATCATAGCACTAGCGGTCGCCAAAAATCCTCTACCTATCAACAAGGGGCATGTAGGGTCGCTAACCATATCAAGGACGTGGAAATCGGCTAAAATGGTTAGTTTTCCTATGTGTACTAACACGTCCTTGACTACTCCAACCGGGTAAGCAACACTTCCATCCGCTAAGCCTATTATTACCTCGGTTTCTTCAAGTTTCCCTAGTTTTAGAGAGGTGTGGAGAGGTAACGGAGGTAGGTTAAGGCTTGATCCAAGATCGGCTAATGTGTCATAAGCCTCCGAATTACCGATCTTGCAAGGTAGAACAAATAAGCCCGGATCATCTAACTTCTTAGGTAGTTTGTTTTGAACGAAGGCGGTCCCTTTGTCACCTAACTCGAGCTTCTTCTCATATTTTTCTAAGAGGACATTATAATAGGGGGCTCGTGCTAATACATCAATAACCGGACGTTCAAGGTGGAGCTCCTTGAATTCTTCGTCAAGGTTTTGAGTGGGAGGTGTTTCAACTATGTTGTTGACCAATTTAGTGTTGGATATCATAACTTCTTGGTCATTTTGAACGACTTGGGTTTGTTTGAAACACGAGCTCATGGAATTGACCGAATAATATTGTGGACAAGAACTAGGAGACGAAACCGATGAAATGGCGTTGACGTTTAGTTTCGGGTTCTTGACTGTGTTGCTAGGGAGTGCTCCCATTTCTCGGTCATTGAGGGCTTTCAACAAAGTGTCAATCTTATTGGTCATCTCGCTTTGTTTTTGTTTGAAATCGGCTTCAAACTTTGCTAAATGAGCTTCTTGAGATGTCACGAAGTTGGACATCAACCCTTCAAAGTTATTGGTACTACCATAGTTGGAAGGATTGTTGTTGAAAGTACGGTTCGAGGATGAACCGCTTGATTGAAAACGATTAGGTGGGTTGGAAGAATTGGTTTGTTGTGCGTTTTGGTTTTGTTTCCACCTAAGGTTTGGGTGATTTTTCCATGAGGGGTTGTATGAATCACCGTAGGGGTTTGGCTCGGGTTTAAAAGTGTACCACTTGTCTCCCGCTCCGTCGGTACGCGAGGATGCGTAGTCCGCAAAAGCTTGTTCGGGGAGTTCCACGCAATCACGAGTGTCGTGGGGACCACTACATAATTCACACGAAGAAGTGATTTTGTTCACTTGGCTTGAAGGTTTAGGAGCCTCGTAGGATTTCATAAAAAACTTGACTTGGTCTTCAAGTTCTATGATCCTACGGTCGGAAGTGCTTGAATTGTTCGAAGGCAAAGATATTGCCTTGACCGTTTTATTCAAATCACGGGGATAATTCCAACTTTCGTTGTCATAAAGAGCAAGATCTTCCAGGAGAGCCCATGATTGTTCCGCACTTAGATCACGTAGCTTACCACCGGCCGATTGGTCAATGGTTTGCCTCGTGGAGAGATTGATGTGGTCATAGAAGATTTGGACTTGGAGCCAAAGTTCTATGCCATGGTGAGGGACTTTTTGGAGTAAGTCCTTGAATAGAGTCCATGCCTCGTAGAGGGTTTCGCCTTGACGTTGTTGGAACATCAAGATATCATTCCTTAGCTTGGTAGTTCTTCCTGGTGGGAAAAACTGAGCAAGGAAACGAGTGGTGAGATCATCCCAAGAGGTGATGGATCCTGCGGGTAGACGCTCTAGCCATTGACTAGCTTGGTCCCGCAGAGAGAATTGAAAGAGACGCAGTCAGGTCGTCTCTCGAGTGGCAACATCAAGGTCTATGGAATCAATGATTTTGAGAAAGTCCTTGAGATGTTGATTAGGATCTACGGAACGAAGTCCATAGAATGCGCATCCGCTTTGCACCAACCGGATAGTGTCGGATCGCAAGGGAGTGACATTGGCTCTTTGAGTGAGCTCAATGGTGTTTCAATAGCCATGGTGGCTAGGACGGGAGTAGTCTCCTAAGGTACGGGCTCTAAGAGGTGGGTGTTGTTGTGGTGGTGGGTTGTTGGGATCGAGGATATTACCACATTCCATGATGTCGGATGGTAATGGTTACGAACAAAGAAACGAAGAAAAAAGATAGACTAAAGAAAAACCTAGACAAATAATATAAAAATCTCACTAGAAAGGAATCTAGTGAGTAGACCTAATAAAATAAAAATTCAACCTAAACAATAACTATTCCCCGGCAACGGCGCCAAAAACTTGATGCGTGGTTTTGCGACCTTACAACAGGTTTTACCTCTCGAGGGATCTCAAGAGGCTTGCAATCCCCACCAGGCAGTGTACCTGACCGATGTAGTATAGTGTAGTGGCAAGTACCGGGGGATTGATCGTTCTCTAGGGGAATAGTGTCGTTAGGATTGAAAAACTACTCTAATAGGTCTAAGGGTGAGTGAAGATTCTTTTTGTATTTTTTATATTTTTAGAAAAGCAAGTAAAATCTCGGGTTTGAAGGAGTGGGCGGAATTAGTTGCTAGTCAACTAACCCAAATAACTACAATTGCAAATAAAATAAAATAACTGAAAATAAAAAGGTTGTGGAACTTATATGGAGAGAAATGTGTTTACTTAAATTTCCTTACTCCCTAACTATCTTTTACCGGTTGATTAGTGTGTATTAATTGCGTGGATGACGGGTGTATTCCTTAATACCAATCGTGGGGTGGCGTACGTATTTCCCCAACTCTATAAGCTCCTACTTCACTCCTATGTCGAGCCGGCTAAGAAGCTCCTAACATGGGATCACTAGAATTCGCTCATGCATTAAATACAACCATAATAACCTTAGTACGCATTGGTTCATGTTTCTTAAGACGTTCAAGCAAGTTACCGTATAGGAGGTTAGCCAGTTTTCTTAAGCCTAACATCGATAAACAATCATCCAATACAATTAATAACACACCAACAACCAATAATCAATAGTTAGGTTTCATTAGATCTAAGCAAACACAAGATAAATCTAGCCTAGCATGTTAAATAAAAGACAAGAACAAGATATAATCAAACAACACATAGACATATTGAATGATTAATTGATTACTTATCTTCAATTGAACATGGGAGATCCAAGGGTATAAAACCCTTAAAAGTGGCAGAAAAATCGTCTTAGAGTTTTCCTCACAAAGTTGCACACTAATGACTAAAAATTATGAGAATATATATAGAAAATCAGATCTGACGGCGTCACGTTATAGAGCTGACGCCGTCACCTCGCCGCGGTTAGGGTTTCTTGATGGCCTTCTTGACGTCGTCCCCCTTTAATCTTCCAAAATCCTCTCTGGCTTATCAAGGGTTGACGGCCTTCTTGACGCCGTCCCCCTTTAATCTTCCAAAATCCTCTCTGGCTTATCAAGGTTTGATGGCGTCTCACTGGGGCTTGACGCCGTCACAGGTACTTTTCCAGCAGATTTTTGAGACTTTGTCGTTTTCTTCACTTTTATGCTCAAAAAACGTCAAAAATGCTTCCTTTTCCAAATTTCATCTCCAAAGTACCTAAAATGACAAAAAGAACGATTTAGGGCAATATTTGATCAAATAAATACGATTTGGGCCTTAAATGACCCCCTAAAAGCGGTACACTTTTCGCTTAATGGGAAAACAAATTTAAGTCTGGTGGCGTACACAATTAAGTCTGTTAGTGTATTTTGTATTATTAAGTCTGGTAGTACAATATCAAGTCTGGTAGAGTACAATATTAAGTCTGTTAGTGTATTTTGTATTATTAAGTCTGGTAGTACAATATTAAGTCTGGTAGTTATTGATAATCTAATATACGAAGTTAGTTATCGTATTCTTCATTGTTTGTGTTAAGATTCCGCATTAGCATAAACAAGATATTAGAGTCTCGCTTAGATTGATTTGATTTATTCAAGTCGTCTACTAAGTTGTTAAAGGCTACTTAGAGATCCATATTCGTATGGACCTTCAGTATGTCAAGTTTTCAGTAACTGTTTCTGATTATATAAGTTTTTTATTATCCGTTTCGTAACGTTTTCGATAAATGTTAAATTTGAGACAACATGAAGTCTCTCCAAAAGTTATAAGATTTTATCTTATTTCTTATCTGTAGGTTTTCGTTCCGTTCGTTCGTTAAATAGATACTTCGTTCGTTCGTTATCAAAGAAAACGTATTTTTCTTAATAATAATAATAATAATAATAATAATAATAATAATAATAATAATAATAATAATAATAATAATAATAATAATAATAATAATAATAATAATAATAATAATTATTATTATTATTATTATTATTTAATAAAAATTATTATGATAGAAAAAGTTACACTTTAGCCCTTATAGTTTCATATGTTGACAACTTTTACCTTTGAACTTTTTGCAAAATGACAAGTTTTACCCCTCTACTTTCACAAAATTACAAAATTTACCCCTTAACTTTGGTTAAATGATAGTTTTTACCTCTATAGTTTCAAAAATGACACTTTCCACCCCTGAGGTTCTTGTCGACTGCATATTAAGTCCATTTTAAAATTTTAGTTAGAGTTTTGACAGAAAATACCCCAGATACTCCCGTCGCGTTACACACGATGTCCTTATTTCTTAAAAACGTGCTATATCTTTAGAAAAAGGGCAAAAAATTTTATGACTCTTTTGTATATTTTATTATCAGTTGATAAACTTAGTTTTTACAATGTTTCAGCCCATAATTCGAGCTCATGAGCTCAAAATAAAATTTTCAAGGGTGCGTTTGTTCGTTTCTGTGGGCAGAAAAACACCCGAAAAGAAAGGGTCGAATCTTGATGAAATCTTAACCAAATGACTTCGTTCTTTTTCCTACATTTAGACAGCTGATAGACCTTTGTTCTAGCAAAAATCTAGAATTTTTAAGACTCGTTTAGGGGTCGAATTTTAATTTACAAACTCTATGTCTGCTGTGATCCTCGACAGCAACAAAAAGAGGAAAAAATCTTGGTTTTTTATTTTTAATCTTATGAACTAGGGAAATTAGATTATATTTAGTATTTATAACATTTTTAAGAGACTTCTAAATGGTTTTAGGTATTTTTAGGTTTACAAATTAATTTAAGAGTGTGATTGTTTGTTCGATTGAAAAAGAAAAAGGAAAAATTAGGGTTTAGTAATTAGGGTCTCTAACTTAGGTTCTAGGGTATGTTAGGAGTATTTTAAGAGTATTTAGGCTATGTCTATCTTGTTTCTAAAAATATTAAGGGTGTGTTTGTGTTTGTTCGAACCAAAACAAAAAGAAAGGAAAAAGAAAATATTTTTAGTTTTTATGTTACACGATTATTAGAGATGATTAGGGTTGTAATTTAAGAGTAATTAGGACCTATGTAAGATGATGAAAAAGGGTTTGAACATACCTAACTAATTATGGATCGAATAGACACTTTCTAGGCGAAATGGGTTTGAAAAAATGACACAAGAGCTCCTCCCTTCTTCCTTGGCTTCTTTGGATATTTTTAAACTTGTATAGGGGCTGTGGAGACAGGAATTTGGGCGTCTGTGGGGACTATGTCGAAGAGTTTGTGAGGAAGAAATGGAAATGTATGGTTCGATATATATAAGGAAATGAATTTAGCGTTTCTTGTCATCATGTTGAGGTTGGAGGGGACTTAGTGATGTGTCAAATTCCTATTGGTTCCATTTGTGAAGAGGGGGAGGGTTGGACGTGGCTTATATGGGAGGTAATGATGTGTTTTCTTTAAAATCATACAAGTTTTAAGCTTCTATAGGAGGGGGGATGTGGAAGGCTATGGTTTTGACATATATTTACTTAGGGTTTAAGAAAATGATTGGATTTGGTTTGTTTCTAGTTGAATTCGACTAGGCTAGTGTAAATGGGAAGAGTTTGGTTCGACTAGGGCTTAAGGAGATTGTACTCTATGCTTAGTCATATGGTACTCTAGGGTTAGGGTTCTAGTTAGGGTTTCTAAGGCTTTGGTATTAGTTAGTAATGAATTTTAGGGTTTTTTAAATATATATATATATATATATCGAATTCTAGAAATAAAAGGGAAAATCATTTGGTGCTTTGGAAAGTTGTACCATAGGCTTAGGGATGTTGTACTAGGGTTTAGAAAATAAAAAAAATGTAATTTTAACAATTCCTTAATTTATATAATTTTTATTTAGGTTTTAAAGTAATTAAATAGGTTTTTAAGTTTTTGGTGCATTAGAGGGTTGTAGTATAGATTTAAGGGTTTGTACAATTATTTTATAAATAAATAAATTTATTTTAAAAATTAATGCAGGAAATTATTACAAAAATGTTCTTAAAATAGTTATTATTAAGGTTTATATAAGCTTTTTATTAATATTTAGTTTTTATGCATTAAGGACTTGTACTCTAAGTTTGAAGACTTGTACCTATATCTAGTATATTAAGTAATCAATTTTAAGGTTAATATAGGGAATACTTGGACAATGGGTTTTAAAATGAGTACACTGAGGTTTACAATGATATTTATACTAATATTCTTATGCTTGTGCATTAAGTACTTGTACTTTAGTTTAAATGTCTTATACATATATATTTTATAAAGATATTATTTAGGGTTTTTGATTTTATCACATAAGATAATAGTTTTGTGAAATTAGGGTTTTATCAGGAGTTATAGTGGAATTAGGGTTTTTATGCTTTAGTGACTTGTACATTACTCAAATAAGTTGTATTTTAGTATTTCTAGGATTTTTTTATTTTCACATGTTGTTATGGTAGTTTAGGGTTTCATAAAAACTCTTATCAGTTAAGAAACATTCAGTTTTAAATGTAAGTTAACGAAATAATGTAAAGTGGTAAATGAGATTTCATAAAGTTTTAGATCAAAGATGTTTAGATAGTTAAAACACTAAATCAGTTAAGGTTGGGTTGCATGTACGTTTATCGAGGAAGTGATCTACGTCACATAAGATAATAGTTATAACCATGAAATAAATAATAATAATAAAAAATATACGTGGAAAAAGGGATAAGTACAATTTATTGTAATGTCATATTTTTACCAGTGGTTACAGTATCTCCCGGTTGAAGGGAATCTCGAGTCTATGTTGGTCGAGGAGTTTAGAAAATGTTGTAGGTATACTATAAGTACTAAATTTTCTCTTTTAGGATTTCTAAGTATTTTTAATGAGAGATTTAACACATGATCTGAATAGAATCTAAGATTCTGTCTCATTCAGTCAGTGTGGATGATAATAGGAAATAGTACCATGATTTGAGTGAAGATGTGAGTTTGATATGCTTAAAATGCCTGAAGTTCAAAAATAATATTATATCTAATATTATCTTGTCTTTAGGTCATTTAAACCTAATAGTTTAGTCCCGGTATCAGTCTTAGGTTAGATTCTTAGTCTAGAAAGGGTTGCCTATGAATTTCCATTGGATACCTAAATATCGTGCTTTTGTCAGTTTTATCCATAATAAATTTGAATGTCTTGTCACCTAATAAATCTAAGGGCTGTGAACAGTAATTCTTAACGGTCATGAACAGTAAATTTTAATGGTCGTGAACAGTGTTTCCCAACGGCTATGAACAATGTTCTAACGGCTAGTTTTTCTCCTATAAATACCCTATTTTTAATCCTCATTCTTTCACCACCAAATTCTATTATCTAATACTCCCAAAATGCCGCACCTATTCTTAATCTTAGCAATCGTTCACGTCGTTCTCGGAATCGTCTATTTGACGTATGTTCCTAAGGAAGACTATGCATTCATGATTTATGTTGACGCAGCTCTAATGCCATTCGGTCTCCTAGCTATCGGGGTTGACAAGTTATGGAGGTAATGATCTTTCCCTAGTTCTATATAATCTTCAATAAAACTTATTCGTCTTCGTGTCTAGGATCTAGGTTCATTCTTGTGCCTAATGTTTTTGTTGGTTCCTTTTACGCAGGGTAATCAAAACAATCCATCCAGTGATTATGCTTACTATCGCGGTCTTGATGGGGGTCTTAGTTGTGATGGCCGGTCAACCTTTTAGTGATTCTATTCCTTATATTGGAGTCATTGTAATCCTAATACTTCCGATGCTAGTTATTTCGCTATGTATGAGTTTTCATGATTCCTAAATAATTTGTAATGTCTAGGCCTTTCATAAAGTTTTTGTGTGTTCCTAGGGTTTCCTATTTATACCTTTGTCAATTTCCTACTTGTTAGGATGAAATAAAAGTGATGTTTTATTTTTGTTTTTGAATGAAAATTGTTATTAGAAATTTTGAAAAGATAACTGTTCCTAATTATGACATGATTCTTCCTAAATTATACATAGTTGATCATGCTATGTATAATTGAGGACCGAATGATGTGATATTTAGTTCAGTTGTTGTAGCATTTTATATTTTTCAAATTGTTTTAGAATGCGTTCAACGTGTTGTTTTTGTAAAATAACAACATAATTAAGTTTTAAAAGATTAAGAAAATTTCTAGGTCATTCTATGGTGTTAAGTCGGGAATTTCTAGGGTGATACTAGGATATCCTCAAAATATATCTTAGGGTTTGGCTAAAAAATCCTACAAGGTAGTTTCGCCTATTGTTTAGTTAAGAGTAAACCTAATTCCTAATGGTATAATAATGTATAACTACGAAATACCTATAAGCAGAGTAGATGGAATAGAAGATGAGTTTATGATTTATTACGGAGTAGAGTTTTACATAATGGAAATGAAAAGGTTTCACTTAGGTCACATTCTATCGTAACCAAAGTGAAGTACAGAAGGAAATATAACTTAGGATGTAGAAACTAATAACGTGCTAAAGATAGTTTCTTGGATCATTTTGAGCCTTAGGGTTCAACAATAACAATGAATAATCATGCAGCGGAATAAGAACAAATCAATTGTTATTGACACAAAGTTTTTCTCCACAATCACCTCCAATTATATTTGATCAGAATATAACGTGTTACCTAACTGTAACAGGGATCTAAGACACATCAGACCTTGAAGGATACAAACCAACTTTACAAACCCTAGGCGTTTACAAACCTACACGCCTAGGTTACACACACACACACACACCTTTTGACTACATTATGGAAGACACACATAAAACCTATACCCTTGATCTCTTTATATAGTAGAGAACTAGGGTTTACAAAAGACTACAAATGACTAATAAATAAAAACTTCTTTATCAAGCAGGTCCCTTGTGTTTCATTCTTCATTAATTGAAGAATTATTCCTTTGTCACTTTAAGCCCTTTTGTTTCATTCTTCTATTTATTTTGTCTCATCAAATCTAGAATCCCAACAATCTTCCCCTATTTGATGATGACAAAACAAACAAAGTCGTGTACGAACTTCCCTAGACGAAGTAGCAGAAGTTGAGATGTAGTCATCTCCCTGAATGAAACAAACTGTCTTCCCCTTAATCCATGCCATGCCATCACAATATTTCTTCCCCTTTTTGTTATCAACAAATAGAGAACGAATAAATAATATAAACTTCCCCTCGAGTGATGCATGTACATAAAATGATTCTTCAAATCTGTAGGCTTTATATACTGTTGAAGAAAAATAATCATTACCAATTTGATGTTGAAGTAGAAGAAACCAACCTTGTGTCCTATGCCTTGTACTAAATACGACTTCGAACGTATACTTAACGTATAGGGAGACCGCAATCTCTTGACAATAATCACTGAGCACAATAACGTAACTCCTTCAAGTGTTTTGTCAATTCTTAGTCACCTGAACGAACAAACAAGTATCTTTAAACGGTATGTAGACGTTTAAGATATGATAAGACACAACCTTGATAAATTCAACCGCATCATCAAAGAAACAACAAAAACTCCTCTTCTCCAATAAGAAAATTAACTCGAGCCTTTTAAAACTTTAACGAACCAAAAATAAATCCAATCTCCTTGTGTGTGTGAACTTCCCCTCTGTGTGTGTGAACCAAAAACCAATGCTTCCCCTTACTGCTCATAAATCATGCAGCTAGCAGCAGTATATAACGTGCAGCAGCAGAAACTCGAAGCTCGTTACCAAGGGATTCACAAAGTTTATTGGTGTCGACAGAAGCAGATTTGGAAAAGGTATTATGATCGTATTTTTTTTGACGCAAAATAGTTATCGATCATTAAACTGTTTGGCTGCGACAATTAATGTTACCTCGTACTTCACTTTAATGAATGGGTCAGTGGTGCTATGATGTATTTAATCTGATTGTCGTTTATGCGAGTGGAGATATTAATTCGATTTATCGTTTACTGATCATATCTCGTACTGCTTTGTGAATATCATGGCATTATTTTAATCGTGGGTCAAGAAGTAGTTTGGGATTTTATGATTGGTGGAATTATTTGTTGTCTGCTACAAGTCAATCAATTGGTCGGTGATTCATGAATGAGTTTGTCGCTTACAACTGCTTCTCATCATCAAGTGGTCAGTGGCTGTGGTATATTTAATTGTTATCGTTAGTTGCTTCAACTTAATTAGTCGCATAAGTTATTTGTTAATTGGTCAGTGCAATTAATTGAAGATATCATCACATGGGTCAGACAGAGTTAAGGGCATTAAATTGATACACATTGTGGGTAAAAGGTTATACTGCTGCTCTTGATATTTTATTCTGCTGCTATGTCTGATACACTCTGCTGCTAGTTATAATATTCTGCTGCTAGCTTTGATCACTCTGCTGCTCGACATATATCATTCTGCTGCTACGCATATTGGTTTCTGCTGCTGTGCTTATTGTGTTTGGTTCGATATAGTAGCATGATTTACGAGTAGTAAGGGGAAGCATTGGTTTTTGGTTTACACACACACAAGAGAGTTAATGTACATGCATCACTCGAGGGGAAGTTTCTATTGATTACATTCTCTATTTGTTGATAACAAAAAGGGGAAGAAATATTGTGATGGCATGGCATGGTTTAAGGGGAAGACAAGGAAGACAAATTTGTTTCATTCAGGGAGATGATTACATCTCAACTTCTGCTACTTCGTCTAGGGAAGTTCGTACACGACTTTGTTTGTTTTGTCATCATCAAATAGGGGAAGATTGTTGGGATTCTAGATTTGATGAGACAAAATAAATAGAAGAATGAAACATGAGGGACTAATATTGACAAAGAGAGAAAGCTTCAAAGATATCAAGATACAGGAAATCGATTTATTATTATAGGAATATTTATATTATTCTGTATTCTGGCATTCTTATCTCTTTGTGTAAACCCTATCTCTCTAGTATATAAAGAGAGGTAAGGTACGTATAAAATATGTCTTCTATAATGTAGTCGATAAATGTGTGTGTGTGTGTGTTCTAGGGCGTAGTTCATTGTAAACGCCTAGAACTAGTTTTCGTGCCTCCAAGATCAGAGGTGTCTTTGATCCTGTTATTGTTGAGTAACCGTTCTATTGTGATCGAATAGAAATTGGAGGTGATTGTGAAGAGAAACTTTGTGTCAATAACAATTGATTTGTTCTTATTCCGCTGCATGATTATTCATTGTTATTGTTGAACCCTAAGGCTCAAAACGATCCAAGAAACTATATTCAGCACGTCATTAGTTTCTACATATGTGAAACCTTTGGATGTTGAGATATGGATAATGCACGATACTAGTAATGAAATGAATACGTAAAAGTAAAGAGATAAAGGAAAGAAGTTTGACACAATTGTTTATAGTGGTTCGGCTACAAGGACACCTTCATTGCCCTACTCCACTCCCCGAGTCACCTACTCGAGAGTTCGTAAACACTATGTCAACAAGCTCCTTCAACCGGTGGAGAAACCTTCACAACGTCGCTTACACTTTTTCTGGTACAAAGCTAAATACCGAGTCCTTAGCACGGCGGACCAAACCAACACAACAACTTTGAGAATACAATAAGAAGTATCAACAACAAGAAACAACTCAGTGGTCTTGAGGTGATGAGAAGTCCGAGCAACTTGAGAAGAAGAATGTCTCGTATGCTAGATAGCGTGATCTCGTCTTTTAGTAAGAACCTAGAGAACACAAGAGAAAGAGAGCTACAAGAATGATCTTTAGATCTGAGGTTAGAGAGATTAGAATGTAGAGAGAAGATATATTGAAGAGGGGTGAGAAACAAGAGAGAAATGGCTCACTATTTATAGGCAATTATGTCTACTGTTCACCCGGTTCCGGCGGATCCCTTCTCAGAGGGATCCGGCCAGTGTAATTCAATGGAACCGGTTATCTGGTAGTACCAGTTTGGATTTTGGGTTACAATTCCCGGTTTTGGGTTATGGGTCAAGTGATGTCAAGGACATCTTGTGTCATGGGTTATGGACTTTGGGTTATGGGTTATGGACTTTGGGTCATGGGTTTTACCCATTATGGATGTCATGCATGATGTCATGGAATGGGTCATGGGTTATGGGTCAAGCTCCATGGGTTATGGGTTATGGACTTGGTTTTGGCCCATGGATAATCCAAGACAAGTTATACATTTTTGCTTAGTTGTTTTATAAAATATATTTAGTAATTTTGACAAAGTAAGTTAGAAAAACTTATTGGCTTAAAACATTACGTATTTTATTTTTCTGGGTTGAGTCGGGTTTTGAATTTTTTAAAAGTGACCCGCAACCCGACCCGGTTAAGAATCGGGTTATCGGGTTCAGGTGGGATTCGGGTCGGGTTATGTCGGGTCGGGTGATTCGGGTTATCGGGTGACCCGATTAAGTAACAGTAAGTAAAAAACATCAATTACAAGTGTCTTAAGGATACAATATTTGGTACAACATGTGTTTTCTTTGAATCAAAGTTACCAGTTGTTGACTTGAATAATGTAATCAACAGCAAAACAAACCCATGAAGCTTAATTGCTTATACGCATTTAGGAGTCTCTTATCTAAGTTAATAAAAAGCAACATATACTAACAGAGGATTCTAAAACCACCATAAGTAGTTATCATTCAAAAGCACCTGAAACTGTAACATAGACAAGTCTATTAAACTTAGCAAGGGATTCTAAAACCACCAAAGGAAGCAAGATCTATGGCATAGCATGTATAGGGATGGCAAAAAAAACCCGAACCCGACGGGGAAATTCGAAACCCGAATTAATTCGGGCGGGGCGGGGCATGCTAATCGGGTTTGGGGCTTAAACGGGAATTTTAATTGGGTTTGGGGCGGGGAGTGGGGAATCCTCGCCCCGCCCGCCCTACCCGAATAATATATACACATATAAAAATATATCTATATCTATATCTATATAATATTTTGTTAGTATTTACGTAATAAACAAATATTACTCTAATATTGTTAGTTTTTTTATTTTTGTAAGATTGCAAAATTGTGATTATAGAAATTCGTTTAGTGTCAAATTTTTAAGTTTTAATTTTTGGATGTGTAATTTATCATTATTTGTGTAAAATACTACTACATCCGTCCCATAATTATTGTCCAGTGTTGACTTTTAAAGTCTTTAGTTTACAACTTTGACCTTAAATTCTTTTATTTATATGTCCATAACTACATTAAAATTTTTATATGTCCATAACAACATTAAAATTTAAAATAAATTTGATTCGTGTGTAAATCCTGTGCGTGCACGGGACTTATAACAAGTTTATATATATATAATAATGTTTATATGTGGACACTCGTATAATTAGATCACAATTAATAATTTTCACTTTATATAGTTTAAAGAAAGAAGTAAAACTTTGACAAAACTAAGATTAAAAAACTTAAAAAGGTTATTTTATATTAGAAAAAAGTTTTAATAGTATTTTTATGAAAACATATGTTTTTTACAAGTTCTGTTTTTGGTTGGGTTCGGTTTACGTTTTTCCAAAACCATATCCAAACCAAAAAATTGAATATTTAATACGGTTCGGTTACAAATTCGATTCGGTTTTTGAATCTGGTGGATAATATCTGAATTGTGAATACCCCTAATTCTTATTAGTTATTCATAATTCTTTTCGTATCTTTAATATAATACTATAAAATTGTTTACATCATTTCGAATTAAAATTGCAAAGTGTATCTTTTGAAATCAAATTGGACCAATAACATAACTCGATTCAAAATAAAACCTACTGATTTACCAATATAGGGACTATTCGGACTTTTGTTTTGACATCCCGATTTTCTAATAAAAGGTATATGGTTCAAATCTCACTAGTTACACACCTTTGTGTGGCCATGGAAAGGGTCGGAAACATTCCTAAAGATACCTGGATTAGGGGGCGTACATTTGATTATAAAACTCACTCTCTTCAGGTACTCTTAACATGGAAATCCTCGTACGTTTACCCAATTTTAAGACTTTTGGTCTAGACTAGGCCTAAAACTAACATGCAAAGCTTTGGTTGATGTATGCAATCTATGTTGCAAAAATGTAACACTAGAGAGGGTGTGTGTAATTTCTCAATATAGGGGATTATATGCGAGATTCAAAGACTCGCTCTGTTCAGGTACTCTGAACACGGAAATCCTCGTACGTTTACCCAGTTTTAAGACTTTTGGTCTAGACTAGCACGAATACCAAAATGCAAAGCTTTGGTTGATTTATGCAATCTATGTTGCAAAAAGGTAACACTAGAGAGGTTATGTGATTCGTTGTGAATAGTTTATATTTTATAATCCGAGGATTTACAAAGGAAATATGTAAAACCCGAGTCGTTTTCCCAACGAAGTGTGCATGGAACATCTCGGTTCGAGTCGTGGTCGTGTCGTGAATAGTGATAAAAAGAGATTTTTGGATTTTACGCTACAAATAATGAAATATAAACTAAAAACAAGTAATAAAGCAAGTAAAACAATAATGTAAAGCACACGTAAGCTAAAACGTAAAGAAAACTTAAAACGCGCACGTACCGGGCTAATCCCGAGCTCTAAAGTGAAATCTTAGAAATAAAGATCCTAGAAATGCAAAACTAATTTTCCTAGGTCCTAATTGATAAAAGAAAATTTTGGAAAAAAGAATTTTATTTTTTTGACTTTTATTTAATTTATTATGAGTTAAAAACTAAAATAACGAAATTAAATGATTAATAATACTAAAACTTTAAAGAAAAATCTGAAACTTTGCAGGAAAATACTTTGTATTAATAAAAGCCTAGGAAAATTAAAAATAAGCTCACAGCTTATGTGAATAAGCTGTGAAAAATCAAAATGTTAAAATAAGCTTATAATGCTAAAAAGCTGATAAGTATATTAATGTTGCAAAGTATTACGAAGAAGTCCCAAGGGCGCGTATGGTAAATGTGTGTGTGTAGTGAGGCTGTGTGAAGGGGGGGTCACAGGTTCGACCCCTGTGCTCCCCTTTTTGCAAAACTATATATTTTTTTGATTTTTCTTTTTGAAAATTAATAAGCTAATGAAAATAAGAAACTTTTATAAAAACAACTTTTTTGAAAACTAAGAATAAGCAAAAAATAAGCAGAAAAAAAAACAGTTTCAACTAAGAGCTAGCAAAGAAAAAATTTTAACTAGAAAAAGCTAATTTGAGGCCATAAGCTAAAAGAAACTAACTAAAATAGCTACTAGGATTAAAAGCTACCCTGAATAAGCTTAGATGACTAGTTAAGCAACCTTAAATAAGCAGATAAGCTGAAAAGCACATAGAGGCTGGAAAAGGAAAATAAGCTATCCAAACAGGCTTAAAATGGAACATAAGCAGGCATAAGCTACTCCTAAGGGGAGAATAAGCTAAAAGCAGCTAAATTGGACCTAAAAAAGCTATTATGAACTAATAAGCTAATCTAAAAAGACAAATAACCTAGAGAAAACTAGAATAAGCTGCTGAGGCAAGACAACTTTATGTACTAACTTTAAGCAATCAAAAAGCTACTAAAAGCTAAAAATTAAAATTTCAAAAAATGAAATCTAACTAGATAAGCAATCAAACAGTAAGCATGCCAAATTTAAGCTAATATAGACTAGAAATAAGCAATTTAAAAATCAAAAACAAGAGAGTGATAGGGAACAAGTTGCTGGGAGCAGGGTACCTAAATCCCAAACAGCCCTATTAAAGCTATTCAAAAGCTAGTATAAAAATTTGGAAAAATAGGAGCTAAAAAGATAAGCTACCAAATATTTATCAAACCAAATTTCAGATCAAGAAGGCTTAAAATGAAGAAATGAAAAATAAAAAACATGGACTCATTTGGACACTTTCTTGACTGAAGCAGTTTTCAAAATGGGTGAAAATGGGAATTTTGACTAATGAGCCTAAGGTACCAGACATTTAACTACTACACTAACCTATATTGAGCTAATTTTAAATAAAAACTACAACTAAATAAGGCTTAATCTAGATTTTATCCTAGGCTACTATTAAAACAGTTATAAGGTAAGATTTTTAGAAAACTAACTTAAATACTTTAAAACTACTTGAAACTACTAAATTCTACTTTAAAACTACTAATAACACTAAACTAAAGCTGATCTAAATTGGATAAATGGTCAAAACAGATTTTTAGCCTAAAAACAACCCTGTGCCAAACACTCCCTTAGGGGACAGATTTTTGGTTCTTCAAAGGATAAAGCCTGTTTAAGCTAAGATTTTGAAAAATAAATGTTTAAACAACTAAATGAAAGTGTAAAAAGCATTAGAAATAAGCAAAGACTAATAAGCTAATTTTTTTTGGATTTTTGAGTTTTATATCAAAACAGAATTAGAAGACTTCTAATTTACAAATAAGTAATCAGAAAGCAATAACTAACTTAGATAAGCACATAAAAGCAGGAAACAATCAAATAAGCAGTAAGGATAAGCTAATAAGCAAAAATTGATATAAAATGGAATTTAGAGAAACTTGTAACTAACCTTGCTCAAAACAGGGCTGAAATGCTCATTTGAGCTTGTCTACAAGCTACTCAAGCTGAAATAAGCCACAAAAGCCCTTCCTGAATAAGCTTATTACTCATTAGAGCTTATGTTGACTTTTTGACTTTTTTTTGATTTTTTTTTTAGTATTTTTTAATTAAAACAGATTAAACAATTATAAGCCTACAAAAAGCTATTAGGAGCTTATATAAGCTTATAGGAACAGAATAAAGAGCTTATGAAACTAAATGTACCATAAAAGAAACTTTAATTAAAAGCTTGAAAGTAAATTGTGCAGGTAATTAAATGAAAACTGAATTGTATTAATAAGAGAATTACAAAGTTTGAAACTTGAATTGAAAGTTTACAATAAGCTGAGATAAGCTAAAAGACTATATTACTCTACTCCTACTCCTAATAGCTAACAGCTTCAAATGTGGCTGAGGAGGGGTCTTTTATAGCCAGCTGAGGGGTTCTTAGGGTTTCTCAGAACCTCCTCGATCTCTATCTTCAGCCCTTGGATTATGCTTCAATCATAAGCAATCTTCACAGCCATTGGATCAAAAATCGAGGTGTCTTGACCAATCAAATGCTGGGATTTGGCCACCGTGTCATTCCCTTGGTGTCAGGAGCTTCTAGAAGGAGAGGAATACGGGTAAAAATTGGTGTTGCAGGGTAAAAAGGTTGAAGGAGGTGAATAGTAACTGGTGGGGTGAAAGAAAAGGGCGCGTTTGGTTTTTATTTATTTATTTGGGTTTGACTTTGGGTGGGTTTGACCGGGTATAAGGGTTTTGAGGGTATTGGTTTGGGCCGGGTAGGATTAGTGGGTGTGGGTTGGGTTTTGTTAAGATTTTTGGGTAGTTTAGTTATTAATAGTTTAGGTTTTAGGATTTAGTTTAGGGACTAATCTTGCCATTTTGTAAATTTCAAGGACCAATTTTGACATTTTTGAAAAGCACTTCCAAGGGCCAATCTTGACAACTTGAGCATAATATGATCCATTTTGGTAACTTTCTTCCCCGGCCTCGGCTTTTCTACTCTTTCCAAATCTCGTGCTCGGTTTTTTCGGTTTTCCCTTGTTTTTCGTCCATTTTCTTAATATCCGTACCTGCACATATAAAAACACAAAAACACAATATATTTGGCATATTTGGTTAGTTTTTGGTCTTTTTGATCTGTTTTCGGTCAAGAAAAGGTATGTGTTTTCATACATACCAAAATCCCCCAGACTAAGGTATTGTCGTGTCCTCACGCAATGGTATCAATTCACATCTCTAGATAACTTTGAAAGTAGCAAAGCTTCTCCAAAAATGCCCCGATTTCCCATTTTATTACTCATATACTCTTTTTGTACTTTTCTTATCTTTTTCTTGTGACGGTATGTTGACTTTCATTATTATCATAACTTTTAGGGTCATAAAGTAAGAAACACAACTCATGAAGAAGTGACCATACGGATAGAATTCATCGTCCTTGATTTTTCACGAGTCCCCAAACTAAGCTTAAAAACGAAATCACAGCTAAAATATGAATTTAGATGCTAACACTACCCGTAAATGATAATTGTGTATGCGTAGCTACTTCTCGCTCCCTTATTCCTAATTCCTCAAAGGATTTTATTATGAATTTTTTTGATTTTTCTTGTTTTCACTATGATTAAGAATTTTATTATATAGAAGAAACCCTGTTTAGACAATAAATAGTTTTCCACACATTTCTAAAAACTCCCTTTTGATAAAAATTAAGGTCCACACTCAAATCCCGACTTAACACGATTTTGGAAATGCTTTTTAGACACTCCAGGACTAGAAATGAGGCTTATTATTATACTAGCACTTTATTTATAGATCCACCATCCTTTAAACAACCTGCACATCGGGGGTTACCGACAGTATCGGGAGTCTTATTTCGACATCGGTTATTTATATTCATTTTTTATACCATTTTATATATATATATATATATATATATATATATATATATATATATATATATATATATATATATATATATATATATATATATATATATATATTAGTGCCTCACTCCTAACCCCATGTACTTTAGAACTCACGGAACTACGGAAATCCAAGACCTCGCCACCTATTTTCGGAATAAAGGATCCAAGGGCCGTTACAACGGATATTTCCAAGACCTTAACGCTTTTCAGAATCAAGAGTCCAAGGGCCGGTGTAAGAGAGTAGCCAAGACCTAAACTCCTATCTTTAGCAATGAGGAACAAAGGAGAAATTAACCGCAGCCTAAAGCACATGACACTGACACGATCTAAGTATGTACCCCAAGTTCCACCATCGGGGACCCTCGAGAAACGAATCAAAAACTAAGAATTGTAAAAACCGTGAAACTCTATTTTTTGAAAATTTTATACTTTGGGCTTATCAATCTTATGAGAGCAAGAAGCCACAACTAACTTTCACGAGCTCTAAAGAGAACCAACTACTCCACTCTTAGCATCTAAACTCATAAATAACTCTATAATTTTTCATTCTCCGCAAATTTAAAATCACAAATAATGAGATCCGCGGATGCTTAGCCGAACAACTTCAAGCCAAAGCTTTCGGTCATTATTGGTTAAGGAAACAAACTAGGGCTTAACACGCCCGGTCAAGTCAAATTTTCTATTCTTACTCTCACCAACGGAAAGTCAACATTGTGTCAAAACACTTATGATATTTTTGCAAAATTTTCAACTTTTTCATCATTTTTCATTTTTTTTTTCATTGGAAAAACGGGGTTGTATGATTAAACAACAAAGTGCAAGGTTAAATCAAATCGAAGATTCCCCCCCCCCCCCAGACTAGAATGAAACATTGTCCGCAATGTTTTAAGGTAAGGGTCATCCTACGTAACATCTAAGGCCGTTTATTAATTATGCCAAATAGATAAACGTTAGCCGATAAGATTAGGATATCGGATTTCCCATAAAGCAACGAAGGATGAGACTCGAGTGGAGTAAAGAAAAAAACACGAGCGCGAGAGTCTTCAAACTTCGGGCAAATCCTGGACATAAACAACAACCACAAACACGAGAAATGGAAGAGGTCGCCCTCCTCACGTCACTTATTAGTAGAAAGATAAAAGGATAAGTCTGGGTTGCCTCCCACGAAGCGCTTGTTTTTATCGAGTCGTATAGGTTGACTCGCCCCGAATTTAATTGTTCTTGGGGGAGCATGTGGAAAAGAAGATCTCCATCGGACTTTCATTCAAAATGTTTGGATAAACATTGAAGTGCTTGAAAGTTCCACTCCGATGAGATGCCCACGGCTGTGAATAGTAGAAACTATAAGCAACGATGTCGGGGTCAAAGATGGTGTCTTCACTCCTGAACGAGTGAAGAAGAGGATAAGTCACATCATATGTGAGGAATGGAAGAAAGATTATGATAACAATCATGATGAAATCTTCATCCTCAAAAGCAGATTTTGCAGTTTTCTCAATTTGAAATTCATCATTAAAGCTCTTTTGTTCAAAAATAGTCTCGGGTGGGAGGGTCGGGATTTTATCATCAATAAGTAAACTCTCATGATAGAGTGCGTCTCCCCCCAGACTAAAATATTTCTCAAGATTGAAGTAGAAGTGATCATACTCCGGTGGAGATATGATACGAGTGAGTTCACCGGAGAACTCCTCAAAGATAAACGAATCATACTCGGGAAGAGAGATATGAGAATGAGAAGTGGTACTTCCACTATTCTTCTCTTCAGTATGATCGATATCAAAGCAGAATGCTTCGTAAGTCAAAAGAGAAAGATCGGGATGAGAAGTGGGACTGCCACTACTCTCTTCAGCCGTATCAAAGATAAAACTCTCATATTCGGGTAAAGAATCCTTGAGCTCGAGCTTCGGAGGATCTGACGGCTTAACTTCAACAATAATTTCCTTCGGAGGGAGAGAAGGTGACGGATCTTCATTAAGTAAGTTCTCGAGGAAAAGAATGTCTCCCTCCGGATCAAGACAGGTATCATCAATTTCCTGCGAAATTGAATCTTCTTTAGCAAGAAAAGCATCGACTTCTTTCAAGAGAGAATCACTTCCCTCAACCGGTGTGAGAGAAGGGGAAGAGTCGGAAATGATCGGTTCTGAAGACGGAGTGGGATTGCCACTCGAAGGAAGAATCGACGTCTTAACTTTTAAAACTTCTGAAGGTTCATCCTCATCACTCTCGTCAGAGTCTGAATAGTAAAAGGTGTGAGGATGACCTGGTCCTTGTTGACAATTTTGAATTATGTATCTAGTGTTATTGTCAAGGACCTCGACACGTGCTCTCACTGCGGAATTATAATCGAAATAATGATCACTCAAAACAGTGGTAGAGTTATAATGAACTTCAGCGTCCCACTGATAATGATGATGTGTCATATTCTCGATCAAATCATAAGCTTCTTGAGGAGTTTTCCGCATGAGGTTACCACCGGCTGCCAACATGATTTTGTCTTGATCAATCGGAGTTATGCCATTATAAAAGGTTAGGATTTGATCAAGAAGCAAAATTTTATGATCTGGACATTTCTGCAATAATGATTTGAATCGTTCCCAAGCTTCAAATACTGATTCCTTGGGCAATTGCCGGAAATTGAGAATGTCTTTCCTAAGCTGCACCATTTTAGAACGTGGAAAGTATTTTGAGAGAAACTTGACGAACATCTCTTCCCATGAATGAATTGAATGGGTTTTAAGAGTATAAAACCAAGATTCAGCATTGTGGGATAAAGAGAATGGAAAGAGATTTAAACGGATGCTGTCAAGAGAAACTCCATTTTGTTTTATGGATTGAGTGATGGATAAGTATTTGTTCAAGTGTTCGTTTGCATCCTCATCTCGAAATCCGTGAAATTGGCAATTTTGCCGGATCAGTCGAACCATATGATTTTTCAATTTGAAATCGGTTCCCGGAACGATCGGTCCTCCTCTACTGATAAGTGTCAGACGATAAAAATCCTCCATGGTCCGAGGATCATGGGGATGAAATGGTGGAAAATCGATCATTGTGAAGAATTTAAACGATGAGAAGATAAGAAGATAAGAATTAAACATTTGAGAGGATAACGAAGATTTTTTATAGATTTTTATAATACTTAAAAGAAAGGAAAAATAAAATGGAATGAAAAATATTTCTAAGATAAGAAGAAAAATATTTTTGAACTTTTTTATAATTAGGAAAATGGAAAACAAAAATAGAAGAAAAACAAAATTTAAAGAAAAACAAATTTTGAGAAAGAAAATATTTTTGGGTTTTTGTAATTAGAAAACAAATGAAGATAGAAGAAAAAATTTAAAACAAAATTTAAAGAAGAAAATATTTTTGTGTTTTTTTAAAAATAATAAGAAAATATTCACAAGAGAAACGATAACTTCACGGGGAAGGTTCTTCAAAACACGAATCGACGAACGGGAATCAAAAACTCTCTTCACAACTTCCCCGGCAGCGGCGCCAAAAACTGATTCGTTGTGAATAGTTTATATTTTATAATCAGAGGATTTACAAAGGAAATATGTAAAACCCGAGTCGTTTTCCCAACGAAGTGTGAATGGAACTCTCGGTTCGAGTCGTGAATAGTGATAAAAAGAGATTTTTGGAATTTAAGCTACAAATAATGAAATATAAGCTAAAAACAAGTAATAAAGCAAGTAAAACAATAATGTAAAGCACACGTAAGCTAAAACGTAAAGAAAACTTAAAACGCGCACGTACCGGGCTAATCCCGAGCTCTAAAGTGAAATCTTAGAAATAAAGATCCTAGAAACGCAAAACTAATTTTCCTAGGTCCTAATTGATAAAAGAAAATTTTGGAAAAAAGAATTTTATTTTTTTGACTTTTATTTAATTTATTATGAGTTAAAAACTAAAATAACGAAATTAAATTATTAAAAATACTAAAACTTTAAAGAAAAATCTGAAACTTTGCTGGAAAATACTTTGTATTAATAAAAGCCTAGGAAAATTAAAAATAAGCTCAAAGCTTATGTGAATAAGCTGTGAAAAATCAAAATGCTAAAATAAGCTTATAATGCTAAAAAGCTGATAAGTATATTAATGTTGCAAAGTATTATGAAGAAGTCCCAAGGGCGCGTATGGTAAATGTGTGTGTGTAGTGAGGCTGTGTGAAGGGGGGTCACAGGTTCGACCCCTGTGATCCCCTTTTTTCAAAACTATATATATTTTTTTTCTTTTTGAAAATTAATAAGCTAATGAAAATAAGAAACTTTTATAAAAACAACTTTTTGAAAACTAAGAATAAGCAAAAAATAAGCAGAAAAAAAAAACAGTTTCAACTAAGAGCTAGCAAAGAAAAAATTTAAACTAGAAAAAGCTAATTTGAGGCCATAAGCTAAAAGAAACTAACTAAAATAGCTACTAGGATTAAAAGCTACCCTGATTAAGCAACCTTAAATAAGCAGATAAGCTGAAAAGCACATAGAGGCTGGAAAAGGAAAATAAGCTATCCAAACAGGCTTAAAATGGAACATAAGCAGGCATAAGCTACTCCTAAGGGGAGAATAAGCTAAAAGCAGCTAAATTGGACCTAAAAAAGCTGTTATAAACTAATAAGCTAATCTAAAAAGACAAATAAGCTAGAGAAAACTAGAATAAGCTGCTGAGGCTGTTGAGGCAAGACAGCTTTATGTACTAACTTTAAGCAATCAAAAAGCTACTAAAAGCTAAAAATTAAAATTTCAAAAAATGAAATCTAACTAGATAAGCAATCAAACAGTAAGCATGCCAAATTTAAGCTAATATATACTAGAAATAAGCAATTTAAAAATCAAAAACAAGAGAGTGATAGGGAACAAGCTGCTGGGAGCAGGGTACCTAAATCCCAAACTGCCCTATTAAAGTTATTAAAAAGCTATTCAAAAGCTAGTATAAAAATTTGGAAAAATAGGAGCTAAAAGATAAGCTACCAAATATTTATCAAACCAAATTTCAGATCAAGAAGGCTTAAAATGAAGAAATGAAAAATAAAAAACATGGACTGATTTGGACACTTTCTTGACTGAAGCAGTTTTCAAAATGGGTGAAAATGGGAATTTTGACTAATGAGCCTAAGGTACCAGACATTTAACTACTACACTAACCTATATTGAGCTAATTTTAAATAAAAACTACA
Organism: Artemisia tridentata subsp. tridentata; assembly: GCA_021014915.2. Lineage (NCBI taxonomy): Eukaryota > Viridiplantae > Streptophyta > Magnoliopsida > Asterales > Asteraceae > Artemisia > Artemisia tridentata. The sequence goes on from CP139507.1 coordinate 74,322,503, forward strand.
ACTAAATAAGGCTTAATCTAGATTTTATCCTAGGCTACTATTAAAACAGTTATAAGGTAAGATTTTTAGAAAACTAACTTAAATACTTTAAAACTACTTGAAACTACTAAATTCTACTTTAAAACTACTAATAACACTAAACTAAAGCTGATCTAAATTGGATAAATGGTCAAAACAGATTTTTAGCCTAAAAACAACCCTGTGCCAAACACTCCCTTAGGGGACAGATTTTTGGTTCTTCAAAGGATAAAGCCTGTTTAAGCTAAGATTTTGAAAATAAATGTTTAAACAACTAAATGAAAGTGTAAAAAGCATTAGAAATAAGCAAAGACTAATAAGCTAATTTTTTTTGGATTTTTGAGTTTTATATCAAAACAGAATTAGAAGACTTCTAATTTACAAATAAGTAATCAGAAAGCAATAACTAACTTAGATAAGCACATAAAAGCAGGAAACAATCAAATAAGCAGTAAGGATAAGCTAATAAGCAAAAATTGATATAAAATGGAATTTAGAGAAACTTGTAACTAACCTTGCTCAAAACAGGGCTGAAATGCTCATTTGAGCTTGTCTACAAGCTACTCAAGCTGAAATAAGCCACAAAAGCCCTTCCTGAATAAGCTTATTACTCATTAGAGCTTATGTTGACTTTTTGACTTTTTTTGATTTTTTTTTTTTTGTATTTTTTTAATTAAAACATATTAAACAATTATAAGCCTACAAAAAGCTATTAGGAGCTTATATAAGCTTATAGGAACAGAATAAAGAGCTTATGAAACTAAATGTACCATAAAAGAAACTTTAATTAAAAGCTTGAAAGTAAATTGTGCAAGTAATTAAATGAAAACTGAATTGTATTAATAAGAGAATTACAAAGTTTAAAACTTGAATTGAAAGTTTACAATAAGCTGAGATAAGCTAAAAGACTATATTACTCTACTCCTACTCCTAATAGCTAACAGCTTCAAATGTGGCTGATGAGGGGTCTTTTATAGCCAGCTGAGGGGTTATTAGGGTTTCTCAGAACCTCCTCGATCTCTATCTTCAGCCCTTGGATTATGCTTCAATCATAAGCAATCTTCAATGCCATTGGATCAAAAATCGAGGTGTCTTGACCAATCAAATGCTGGGATTTGGCCACCGTGTCATTCCCTTGGTGTCAGGAGCTTCTAGAAGGAGGGGAGTACGGGTAAAAATTGGTGTTGCAGGGTAAAAAGGTTGAAGGAGGTGAATAGTAACTGGTGGGGTGAAAGAAAAGGGCGCGTTTGGTTTTTTTTTAATTATTTGGGTTTGACTTTGTGTGGGTTTGACCGGGTATAAGGGTTTTGAGGGTATTGGTTTGGGCCGGGTAGGATTAGTGGGTGTGGGTTGGGTTTTGTTAAGATTTTTGGGTAGTTTAGTTATTAATAGGTTAGGTTTTAGGATTTAGTTTAGGGACTAATCTTGCCATTTTGTAAATTTCAAGGACCAATTTTGACATTTTTGAAAAGCACTTCCAAGGGCCAATCTTGACAACTTGAACATAATATGATCCATTTTGGTAACTTTCTTCCCCGGCCTCGGCTTTTCTACTCTTTCCAAATCTCGTGCTCGGTTTTGTCGGTTTTCCCTTGTTTTTCGTCCATTTTCTTAATATCCGTACCTGCACATATAAAAACACAAAAACACAATATATTTGGCATATTTGGTTAGTTTTTGGTCTTTTTGGTCTGTTTTCGGTCAAGAAAAGGTATGTGTTTTCACACATACCAAAATCCCCCAGACTAAGGTATTGTCGTGTCCTCACGCAATAGTATCAATTCACATCTCTAGATAACTTTGAAAGTAGCAAAGCTTCTCAAAAAATGCCCCGATTTCCCATTTTATTACTCATATACTCTTTTTGTACTTTTCTCATCTTTTTCTTGTGACGGTATGTAGACTTTCATTATTATCATAACTTTTAGGGTCATAAAGTAAGAAACACAACTCATGAAGAAGTGACCATACGGATAGAATTCATCGTCCTTGATTTTTCACGAGTCTCCAAACTAAGCTTAAAAACGAAATCACAGCTAGAATATGAATTTAGATGCTAACACTACCCGTAAATGATAATTGTGTAAGCGTAGCTACTTCTCGCTCTCTTATTCCTAATTCCTCTAAGGATTTTATTATGAAATTTTTTGATTTTTCTTGTTTTCACTATGATTAAGAATTTTATTATATAGAAGAAACCCAGTTTAGACAATAAATAGTTTTCCACACATTCCTAAACACTCCCTTTTGATAAAAATTAAGGTCCACACTCAGATCCCGACTTAACACGATTTTGGAAATGCTTTTTAGACACTCCCGGACTAGAAATGAGGCTTATTAATATACTAGCACTTTATTTATAGATCCTCCGTCCTTTAAACCACCTGCACATCGGGGGTCACCGACAGTACCGGGAGTCTTATTTCGACATCGGTTATTTATATTCATTTTTCATACCATTTTTTTTTATATATTAGTGCCTCACTCCTAACCCCATGTACTTTAGAACTCACGGAACTACGGAAATCCAAGACCTTGCCGCCTATTTTCGGAATAAAGGATCCAAGGGCCATTACAACGGATATTTCCAAGACCTTAACGCTTTTCAGAATCAAGGGTCCAAGGGCCGGTGTAAGAGGGTAGCCAAGACCTAAACTCCTATCTTTAGCAATGAGGATCCAAGGAGTAATTAACCGCAGCCTAAAGCACATGACACTGACACGATCTAAGTATGTACCCCAAGTTCCACCATCGGGGACCCTCGAGAAACGAAACGAAAACTAAGAATTGTAAAAACCGTGAAACTCTATTTTTTGAAAATTTTATATTTTGGGTTTATCAATCTTATGGGAGCAAGAAGCCACAACTAACTTTCACGAGCTCTAAAGAGAACCAACTACTCCACGCTTAGCATCTAAACTCATAAATAACTCTATCATTTTTCGTTCTCCGCAAATTTAAAATCACAAATAATGAGATCCGCGGATGCTTAGCCGAACAACTTCAAGCCAAAGCTTTCGGTCATTATTGGTTAAGGAAACAAGCTAGGGCTCAACACGCCCGGTCAAGTCAAAATTTCTATTCTTACTCTCACCAACGGAAAGTCAACATTGTGTCAAAACACTTATGATATTTTTGCAAAATTTTCAACTTTTTCATCATTTATCATTTTTTTTTTATTTTTTTTCATTGGAAAAACGGGGTTGCGTGAGTAAACAACAAAGTGCAAGGTTAAATCAAATCGAAGATTCCCCCCCCCCCAGACTAGAATGAAACATTGTCCGCAATGTTTTAAGGTAAGGGTCATCCTACGTAACATCTAAGGCCGTTTATTAATTATGCCAAATAGATAAACGTTAGCCGATAAGATTAGGATATCGGATTTCCCATAAAGCAACGAAGGATGAGACTCGAGTGGAGTAAAGAAAAAAACACGAGCACGAGAGTCTTCAAACTTCGGGCAAATCCTGGACATAAACAACAACCACAAACACAAGAAATGGAAGAGGTCGCCCTCCTCACGTCACTTATTAGTAGAAAGATAAAATGATAAGCATGGGTTGCCTCCCACGAAGCGCTTGTTTTTATCGAGTCGTATAGCTTGACTCGCCCCGAATTTAATTGTTCTTGGGGGAGCATGTGGAAAAGAAGATCTCCATCGGACTTTCATTCAAAATGTTTGGATAAACATTGAAGTGATTGAAAGTTCCACTCCGATGAGATGCCCACGGCTTTAAATAGTAAAAACTATAAGCGACGATGCCGGGGTCAAAGATGGTGTCTTCACTCCCGAACGAGTGAAGAAGAGGAGAAGTCACATCATATGTGAGGAATGGAAGAAAGATTCTGATAACAATCATGATGAAATCTTCATCCTCAAAAGCAGATTTTGCAGTTTTCTCAATTTGAAATTCATCATTAAAGCTCTTTTGTTCAAAAATAGTCTCGGGTGGGAGGGTCGGGATTTTATCATCAATAAGTAAACTCTCATGATAGAGTGCGTCTCCCCCCAGACTAAAATCTTTCTTAAGATCGAAGTAGAAGTGATCATACTCCGGTGGAGATATGATATGAGTGAGTTCACCGGAGAACTCCTCAAAGATAAACGAATCATACTCGGGAAGAGAGATATGAGAATGAGAAGTGGTACTGCCACTATTCTTCTCTTCAGTATGATCGATATCAAAGCAGAATGCTTCGTAAGTCGAAAGAGAAAGATCGGGATGAGAAGTGGGACTGCCACTACTATCCTCAGCCGTATCAAAGATAAAACTCTCATATTCGGGTAAAGAATCCTTGAGCTCGAGCTCTGGAGGATCTGACGGCTTAACTTCAACAATAATTTCCTTCGGAGGGAGAGAAGCTGACGGATCTTCATTAAGTAAGTTCTCGAGGAAAAGAATGTCTCCCTCCGGATCAAGATAGGTATCATCAATTTCCGGCGAAATTGAATCTTCTTTAGCAAGAAAAGCATCGACTTCTTCCAAGAGAGAATCACTTCCCTCAACCGGTGTGAGAGAAGGGGAAGAGTCGGAAATGATCGGTTCTGAAGACGGAGTGGGATTGCCACTCGGAGGAAGAATCGACGTCTTAACTTTTAAAACTTCTGAAGGTTCATCCTCATCACTCTCGTCAGAGTCTGAATAGTAAAAGGTGTGAGGATGACCTGGTCCTTGTTGACAATTTTGAATTGTGTATCTAGTGTTATTGTCAAGGACCTCGACACGTGCACTCACTGCGGAATTATAATCGGAATAATGATCACTCAAAACAGTGGTAGAGTTATAATGAACTTCAGCGTCCCACTGATAATGATGATGTGTCATATTCTCGATCAAATCATAAGCTTCTTGAGGAGTTTTCCGCATGAGGTTACCACCGGCTGCCAACATGATTTTGTCTCGATCAATCGGAGTTATGCCATTATAAAAGGTTAGGATTTGATCAAGAAGCAAAATTTTATGATCTGGACATTTCTGCAATAATGATTTGAATCGTTCCCAAGCTTCAAATATTGATTCCTTGGGCAATTGCAGGAAATTGAGAATGTCTTTCCTAAGCTGCACCATTTTAGAACGTGGAAAGTATTTTGAGAGAAACTTGACGAACATCTCTTCCCATGAATGAATTGAGTGGGTTTTAAGAGTATAAAACCAAGATTCAGCATTGTGGGATAAAGAGAATGGAAAGAGATTTAAACGGATGCTGTCAAGAGAAACTCCATTTTGTTTTATGGATTGAGTGATGGATAAATATTTGTTCAAGTGTTCGTTTGCATCCTCATCTCGAAATCCGTGAAATTGGCAATTTTGCCGGATCAGTCGAACCATATGATTTTTCAATTTGAAATCGGTTCCCGGAACGATCGGTCCTCCTCTACCGATAAGTGTCGGACGATAAAAATCCTCCATGGTCCGAGGATCATGGGGATGAAATGGTGGAAAATCGATCATTGTAAAGAATTAAACGATGAGAGGATAAGAAGATAAAAATTAAACATTTGAGAGGATAACGAAGATTTTTTATGGATTTTTATAATATTTAAAAGAAAGGAATAATAAAATAGAATGAAAATCATTTCTAAGATAAGAAGAAAAATATTTTTGGACTTTTTTATAATTAGGAAAATGGAAAACAAAAATAGAAGAAAAACAAAATTTAAAGAAAAACAAATTTTGAGAAAAGAAAATATTTTTGGGTTTTTATAATTAGAAAACAAATGAAGATAGAAGAAAAATTTTAAAACAAAATTTGAAGAAGAAAATATTTTTGTGTTTTTTTTTAAATAATAAGAAAATATTCACAAGAGAAACGATAACTTCACGGGGAAGGTTCTTCAAAACACGAATCGACGAAAGGGAATCAAAAACTCTCTTCACAACTTCCCCGGCAGCGGCGCCAAAAATTGATTCATTGTGAACAGTTTATATTTTATAATCCGAGGAATTACAAAGGAAATATGTAAAACCCGAGTCGTTTTCCCAACGAAGTGTGAATTGAACTCTCGGTTCGAGTCGTGATCGTGTCGTGAATAGTGATAGAAAGAGATTTTTGGATTTTACGCTACAAATAATGAAATATAAACTAAAAACAAGTAATAAAGCAAGTAAAATAATATTGTAAAGCACACGTAAGCTGAAACGTAAAGAAAACTTAAAACGCGCACGTACCGGGCTAATCTCGAGCTCTAAAGTGAAATCTTAGAAATAAAGATCCTAGAAACGCAAAACTAATTTTCCTAGGTCCTAATTGATAAAAGAAAATTTTGGAAAAAAGAATATTATTTTTTTGACTTTTATTTAATTTATTGTGAGTTAAAAACTAAAATAACGAAATTAAATTATTAAAAATACTAAAACTTTAAAGAAAAATCTGAAACTTTGCAGGAAAATACTTTGTATTAATAAAAGCCTAGGAAAATTAAAAATAAGCTCACAGCTTATGTGAATAAGCTGTGAAAAATCAAAATGTAAAATAAGCTTATAATGCTAAAAAGATGATAAGTATATTAATGTTGCAAAGTATTACGAAGAAGTCCCAAGGGCGCGTATGGTAAGTGTGTGTGTGAAGTGAGGCTGTGTGAAGGGGGGTCACAGGTTCGACCCCTGTGCTCCCCTTTTTGCAAAACTATATATATATATATATATATATATATATATATATATATATATATATATATATATATATATAGGGATGCGTTCTATGCAGTACCAATATTAGATACAGTACTTTACAGTACCACTTTAGAGCAATCTAGACCCTTGGATCATTTGATCAATGGTTAATAATACATGATGGCATTTATGTAATTTTTTTTAATATTCAAAGATTTTATTTAATTCAAAAGGGCATAATAGTAAAACTATATTTTAACTTTTTATTTAATATTTTCAATAAAAAAATGTTTTTTTTAAATCCATTAATTTTCGGAATTAAAAAAAATAATTATTTGTAGTTTTTTTTTTTTTTTTTTTAGCAAACAAGTTTTCAAAAAACATATGTGCATATGTGTTTTTCTAACAAGTTTTCAAAAAACATGTGTGCATATGTGTTTTTGTTAAGAATGTAAGTTTATATGTGTTCATTGTATACAATTTACAATTTTTTTTAACATTGAAAGCTTTTTGCTCAAGAAGGTAACCGCGTATATGTTTCTAATATATATTTTTTAAACTTCAAAGTTTAAAGCCACCAATATAAACATTATACATATGACCTCTAAATTTATATCGAATCAAAAACATAAATATTATATACAGAAATTGATATTAGATAAAAAGACAATAAAAAACAAAAGTATTATTAAATTCATTATAACATATGTGGACGTCTTCCAAAAACATATATGCACGGCTTTCGAGAACATATGTGCATGCCTTCTAAAAACACAAGTGCATTCGTTGGTCATCTTCATCACACACCGTCTTTCCTATGATTGAGTCATCCCGACTGAAACAAATATATATTAAAGTTATAAAAAAAAAAAAAAAAAAAAAAAAAAAAAAAAAAAAAAAAAAAAAAAAAAAAAAACTAGTTATATCAAATTATGCCATGTTAAATTAATTGTAAAACTAGTTGATAAAATAAAACTTAAACAAAAACATATATGTGTCGAACTATAACTCGTGACCATGACAACCAAACGAGTCTATAATCATAACAACTATAGCATAACACAATTGCATAGTCTTTATTTATATCAAGTTATGCCAAAAAAAATATAAAAATAAATATAACAACTAGCACAACACATATGCATAGTCCTTATTCATGTAGTTTTGTCAACTAAAATTTCAAAAGTAACTAGATAACACATATGCACAATCCTAGCCTATTGGGTATTATGTGCCTCAACTAGATAACACATATGCACACCATACTTGATACTACCTTCTTAGTTCATCTATGCACAACCTAATTGGTTCCTAGTCAATTACAACAAAAAATGGATGAAACAACTAGCTATTCGTTAACAACATTTACCAACACAAATACGAGCATATAATTTTTCGGTGACTTGGCGTACATCTATGAACCGTTTAAAATCGACGATGTCCTTTTAAATTAACACTTTAACAGACCCAAAACTTAGAATGAAATTAAATCATAAAAGCCTTACCTTGAATCATATACTCGTTTACATTTTTTTCCATTGAACCGAAAATGATTTTATATTAACCTCAAAACATATACGCACACACTTCACGTCATAATAATTAACAATCCCAAACACCCCCAAAACATAAAACCATGCCAAAGGCTAATTACCCGACTCGTTTAATTCACAAAAAGGATTCTTATCTTTACCGGATCAATGTGGGTTGGATGGTTAAACCTGCAACTATCTCCATAGCCGCACATGCCAATCCTTAAATAAAATATACAATCCGGTTCACCAGGTCGATCCGGATAAGCCATTGAACCGGTCATGGCAGACCCTTCTTCTTTCCCATCTGTCTGGATCCTCAATCTCCTTACAGCTTCTATAAAAAGATCAAACAAAAAAAATTCTAATTACTTGCATATTTCAAAGGATACATGAAAAAAATCACAAAACTACTAAAAATAACACCTTTTTTTTTACAACAATTCATGATAAACTGATCAAAATTACTAAGAATTCACAAATTTCAGACAGTTCATAAAAAACTCACAAAAGTACTAAGAATCCAAACTGATCAACACAATTAAGACATTTAAATTTCATAAAATGTTAACTAAAAACTCACAAAAGTACTAAGAATCCAAAAATTCCATATGCTTCATAAAAATACCAGAATTCACAAGTTTCAAAAAGTTTATAATAAAACTCAACAAATTAAAATATGATCACATTAAACAAAACTTATCTTCAACGTCCATTTCGGGAATAATAATTTCCAAATGGGAGAGGTCAAGTGGGGGCTCCTCATCTTCTACGTTTTCCTTAGAAGAATTGTTACTTTTTATCTCAACTTTCGGAACTTGGGAGGCGGATCCACGCGCGTTGTCTTCAAAATGGGTCCACTACCATGGGTAGTGTTGGCTGTGGTGGTGTTGGTTGTGGTGGTGTGTCAAAACGCGAGCAAACCATGGTTTTAACTTCCACAATCTTGTATACGGCCGGATCTATACCAGGGAGTTATGAGGGTGATGTTTGGTGGCGACGGTGAGGTGATGGCGAGGTGGTTGGCGGCGCGTGGAGTGGATTTACCGCGCGTGGATGTCGTAAACGGGTTCACAACGAGGAAATAAAAGTGGATTTGGTGTCAGTTTGATGATGGAGGTGGCGATGGTAACAGGTGGCGGCGACTGTAGTTAAAGGGAGGAGTGGGAGAGGTTATCTTTAGGGTTTTGATAAAAGAAAAAGTGAGGAGAGAGAGGGGTGTGGGAGGCTGTGAAAGGGAAGGAGTTATATCTCTAAATCAGTTTCCTGAATAGATGGACGAATTTTATGCTAATGTAAATTACCATAAATAGCCTTGGATAATAACATGAATTAAATAAATGGAAACTAATTTACTAAATTCTGATTGGTCAATGATGGTACTGTAAACTGTATCTAATATCGGTACTGTATAGAATACAACACTATATATATATATATATATATATATATATATATATATATATATATATATGTATTTTCTTTTTGAAAATTAATAAGCTAATGAAAATAAGAAACTTTTATAAAAACAACTTTTTTGAAAACTAAGAATAAGCAAAAAATAAGCAGAAAAAAAAAACAGTTTCAACTAAGAGCTAGCAAAGAAAAAATTTAAACTAGAAAAAGCTAATTTGAGGCCATAAGCTAAAAGAAACTAACTAAAATAGCTACTAGGATTAAAAGCTACCCTGAATAAGCTTAGATGACTATTTAAGCAACCTTAAATAAGCAGATAAGCTGAAAAGCACATAGAGGCTGGAAAAGGAAAATAAGCTATCCAAACAGGCTTAAAATGGAACATAAGCAGGCATAAGCTACTCCTAAGGGGAGAATAAGCTAAAAGCAGCTAAATTGGACCTAAAAAAGCTGTTATGAACTAATAAGCTAATCTAAAAAGACAAATAAGCTAGAGAAAACTAGAATAAGCTGCTGAGGCAAGACAACTTTATGTACTAACTTTAAGCAATCAAAAAGCTACTAAAAGCTAAAAATTAAAATTTCAAAAAATGAAATCTAACTAGATAAGCAATCAAATAGTAAGCATGCCAAATTTAAGCTAATATAGACTAGAAATAAGCAATTTAAAAATCAAAAACAAGAGAGTGATAGCAAACAAGCTGCTGGGAGCAGGGTACCTAAATCCCAAACAGTCCTATTAAAGTTATTAAAAAGCTATTCAAAAGCTAGTATAAAAATTTGGAAAAATAGGAACTAAAAAGATAAGCTACCAAATATTTATCAAACCAAATTTCAGATCAAGAAGGCTTAAAATGAAGAAATGAAAAATCAAAAACATGGACTGATTTGGATACTTTCTTGACTGAGGCAGTTTTCAAAATGGGTGAAAATGGGAATTTTGACTAATGAGCCTAAGGTACCAGACATTTAACTACTACACTAACCTATATTGAGCTAATTTTAAATAAAAACTACAACTAAATAAGGCTTAATCTAGATTTTATCCTAGGCTACTATTAAAACAGTTATAAGGTAAGATTTTTAGAAAACTAACTTAAATACTTTAAAACTACTTGAAACTACTAAATTCTACTTTAAAACTACTAATAACACTAAACTAAAGCTGATCTAAATTGGATAAATGGTCAAAACAGATTTTTAGCCTAGAAACAACCCTGTGCCAAACACTCCCTTAGGGGACAGATTTTTGGTTTTTCAAAGGATAAAGCGTATTTAAGCTAAGATTTTGAAAAATAAATGTTTAAACAACTAAATGAAAGTGTAAAAAGCATTTTTTAACAATTAAAAAGCATTAGAAATAAGCAAAGACTAATAAGCTAATTTTTTTTTTTTTTTTTGAGTTTTATATTAAAACAGAATTAGAAGACTTCTAATTTACAAATAAGCAATCAAAAAGCAATAACTAACTTAGATAAGCACATAAAAGCAGGAAACAATCAAATAAGCAGTAAGGATAAGCTAATAAGCAAAAATTGATATAAAATGGAATTTAGAGAAACTTGTAACTAACCTTGCTCAAAACAGGGCTGAAATGCTCATTTGAGCTTGTCTACAAGCTACTCAAGCTGAAATAAGCCACAAAAGCCCTTCCTGAATCAGCTTATTACTCATTAGAGCTTATGTTGGCTTTTTGACTTTTTTTTTTATTTTTATTTTTTTGTATTTTTTAATTAAAACATATTAAACAATTATAAGCCTACAAAAAGCTATTAGGAGCTTATATAAGCTTATAGGAACAGAATAAAGAGCTTATGAAACTAAATGTACCATAAAAGAAACTTTAATTAAAAGCTTGAAAGTAAATTGTGCAGGTAATTAAATGAAAACTGAATTGTATTAATAAGAGAATTACAAAGTTTGAAACTTGAATTGAAAGTTTACAATAAGCTGAGATAAGCTAAAAGACTATATTACTCTACTCCTACTCCTAATAGCTAACAGCTTCAAATGTGGCTGAGGAGGGGTCTTTTATAGCCAGCTGAGGGGTTCTTAGGGTTTCTCAGAACCTCCTCGATCTCTATCTTCAGCCCTTGGATTATGCTTCAATCATAAGCAATCTTCAATGCCATTGGATCAAAAATCGAGGTGTCTTGACCAATCAAATGCTGGGATTTGGCCACCGTGTCATTCCCTTGGTGTCAGGAGCTTCTAGAAGGAGGGGAGTACGGGTAAAAATTGGTGTTGCAGGGTAAAAAGGTTGAAGGAGGTGAATAGTAACTGGTGGGGTGAAAGAAAAGGGCGCGTTTGGTTTTTTTTTTTTTTTTTTTAATTATTATTTGGGTTTGACTTTGGGTGGGTTTGACCAGGTATAAGGGTTTTGAGGGTATTGGTTTGGGCCGGGTAGGATTAGTGGGTGTGGGTTGGGTTTTGTTAAGATTTTTGGGTAGTTTAGTTATTAATAGGTTAGGTTTTAGGATTTAGTTTAGGGACTAATCTTGCCATTTTGTAAATTTCAAGGACCAATTTTGACATTTTTGAAAAGCACTTCCAAGGGCCAATCTTGACAACTTGAACATAATATGATCCATTTTGGTAACTTTCTTCCCCGGCCTCGGCTTTTCTACTCTTTCCAAATCTCATGCTCGGTTTTGTCGGTTTATCCTTGTTTTTCGTCCATTTTCTTAATATCCGTACCTGCACATATAAAAACACAAAAACACAATATATTTGGCATATTTGGTTATTTTTTGGTCTTTTTGGTCTGTTTTCGGTCAAGAAAAGGTACGTGTTTTCACACATACCAGTATGTGTAATTTTATATAGAGGATTATATGCAAGATTCAAATACTCACTCTCTTCAGGTACTCTGAACACGGAAATCCTCGTACGTTTACCCAATTTTAAGACTTTTTGTCTGGAATAGGCCTAAAACCAACCTAAAAGCTTTGGTTGATTAATGCAATCTATGTTGCAAAAAGGTAACACTAAAGAGGGTGTGTGTAATTTCTCTATATAGGGGATTATATGACACAAATCTTATCACCCATATAGCAATGTATTTCTGTTTTCTTCATGTAGGTGTATCGGATGGGAAATTCGATGAACTCTTATTCATAATGCCTAGTCTTTAGCAAAGATGCATTCAATGTGCATTTTTTGTATTTTCATGGTCCATATAAAAGAGAATAATATTCTAGTATCACTGATGTGCTAAAATCAAGTCTTAAATTTATAACCTTACTGATCGTACAAATACTTGCACCTTCTGGATCAGAGCCTGCGAGAGACGCAAGTTAACTACTTCTATATGCTACTTGAAATATGCAATAAGACAAATAGCACGCTTGGGTTAGACGGATCGCAGGGGTAGACCCTGCGAACCAGCTCCGGCGTGAGAGTAAGTCAGTGTGTTATAAGTATGATTTTAGAGAGAAAAAGTAGAAAGTGAGTAAATGACATACCTAAAATGGATGAAGGAGTCGGCTATTGATGAGTGTCTAAATACTCATCATTTTTACCTAATCTGAGCTGCCAAAACTCTCAAAAACACTCAGAAATGCATCAAAATACTGAAATTATCCCAGAATTGTGTTTTATATGTTTCAGATGCAAAATGTTTAAAAACAGTTGAAAAACGAACAAAGTTTGCATAATTGGCAGTTTCAGTCCCTCAACTTTTAAAAGTTGTCAAATCTAGTCCCTGATAACTAAAAACTTGTACAAATATCATTTTAGGTCCTTGGGGATTCATAAGTTGTTAAAAAAGTCCTTTGAAGTTAAAAATTGCATATTTACAACTTTGGTCCCTCAACTTTGAAAAATGTCAAATTTAGTCCTCGGGTATTTAAAATATGGAAATTGTCAAATATAACCCTTGTACTATTCTTATATGGCATAATTGGTCCTTGTGTTAACTTTGGAAATTTGGCAGGTTCAACCCTTCAAGAAATCAGAAAGTTACAATTTTGGTCCTTGTGATTTAGCTATAAACCAACCGGACCTAAAAATAAATAAATAAACAAACCCAACCCACTATCCTATTATCTAAACCCAACTACCAGCCCAACCCCTTAAATAAAACAACCCAAGCCCAATCTTATAATAAAAACCCGACCCAATCCCTTTTTAGCTAAACCGAAGGTTTGACTTCGGTCAAACCTTCCCTTTCCCACCATACTGCTTAACCAAAACCGCCAAACCAAAACCACCATTATCCACCGCCTTCTGACACACCCACCACCCCCCTCATCCTCAACAAGTTACCTAACACATCCAAACACAATTAATGCTTCCTCTCCACTCTTTCCCATCATCTCAGACCCATTTTCCCACTTTTCCATTTTTCCCGCCAAAAGCTAATATGGACGAAGGAGATTAAATTGGAGCAATTCAATGGATGAGATTTGATCAGAGATGATGACTTAGGGTTTCCCATTTTAATTTTGTATAAATAGAAGCATTGTAGCTCAAATGAAGCAAGTAGTTAACTAGTAGCATAATCGTTTTTTAAAATTCCAGTAGTTATAAATTGTAATTCTCAGTTCCAGTCATTAATACAAGTTAATTTCAGTTTAATTGTTCTTATGTTGTTAGTATTGAACTCAGTTTCAATGTTAATCTAAGTTGCAAATTCACTGTTTAGTAGAAATAAGTTCAAATCATATTAAGACTTAAACACAAACACTCCCTAACCTTTCTATAAGCTTATTCAAGCTTAATATAGCTTTTGGTAAGTTTATTTAGTGTGTATTAGTTCTGAATTCAAGAAATCATGAAAGTCAACAAAAGTCAAAGGAAGGTCAATTAAGCTACTCTGGAGTCAACAAGCTCAGATTTTGGAAGCTTATGGTTTAGAGGTTCTGTGGAGAACCTATAGGTTGGTTCTTGGTTCTTGGTTTCATGTTTCATGTATAATTCGATTGTAAGCAAAATCTCATTTTTAGCTTAATCTTATAATTCACTGTTTCTAGCTTGTTAAGTAGCTTATCATTATCAATATTAGCTTCTCAGTAGTCTATTAACTTAAGTCATTTAGTATCTTAGTTATTTACTGTTTGTTTCATCATTTCACTTAAAAACTTAGAAAAAAGCCAAAATAAGCCTCAATAAGCTAGCCTATAATATTGTTTCAGTTTCAGTCAAAAGCTCATTTTTATAGCTTAATAAGCCTACTAGTTCCATTAGAAGTCACCTTGTAGCTTATTTATACCATTTTCAGTCCAAATAACCAAAACAGTCCACCATAAGGACTGTTTGGTTTAACTCTGCCAAACAATCCAAACACCCCATTACTGTGCATTTGCCACAAGCCCACTTTCACACAAGCTTTTCTCATACCTTAGAAGCTAAATTCAACTTTTGATCAGACCTTCAACTAGATATAGCCATTTTGAACCCCTTGTGATCATAACAGTCCACAAAGAGCTCAAACAAGCTCATACAAGCTACAAGCTCATTTGGCCCATAACCTTGGCATTTCTGAGTTCATATAGGTCTATATAGAGTAAACCATAGAGTTGTTTTGGTCTTCTCACTCTCTTCACAAGCCTAGCACAAAACAGACCAAGCAGACTGCTAGTAGTTTTTGTATTTCATCATTTTTGCAGATTTTTAATATTTTCTAGTGATCTCACCTTAAGCTGGAATTAGCTGATCTTCTGGATTTTAAAAGTTCCCCAGCTCATCTATTCAGTGTAATTTTCTGAGGATTTTAGGATTAGCTCATAGCAGCTTTTCACAAGCTTGAAAAGGTCTCAAATTCCCCTGCACAACAGCAGGCTATGTGCTTTTTGATTGCTGATCTAGGGGTAAATTAGACATCAATTGGGATAATTGTGATAGGGCTTTTAGGTTTTCTAGATAGCTCATAAGCCTAGCTAAGTTTTGCCCCCATAATATGGCATCTCAGTAGCTTATTTCATAGCTTAAATTGCCCTTCAACTTAGCACTTTTCTGAATTTTCTGCTTGGGTTTTGCAAGCAGCCAAGTGCTTAACTTGCTCAATTCTTGTGCTTATTTGCAATTTTAAGTTGTTTTGAGTTTATTTTAGTATATTAATATATTTCTGAGCAGTTGGTTACCTTTAGTGCTTTTTAGCTTATTTTTGGCTTATTAGCTTATTGCTTATTAGCCCAAATCTGCTTATCAGGCTTAGCAAACTTTTCATTTTTATTTTCTTATCTTTCTAATATTATTTTAGAATTATCTGTAAATTTTCATAATTTTCTGAACAGTTTTAATATTTTTAATCATTTTAATTAGTTTTTAATAGTAATTAAATCATAATAAATAGAAAAATAATCAGAAAAATATAATTCCAATTTTCATAATTTTCTTTTGTCATTTTTAATCTAGGAAAAATATAAAAATATTTTTAGTCTTTAAGAAAAACCAAAAATAGAAATAAAGTGATAGCTTCTATTTAATAGAATTTATCTTTTTAAATTTTAATTAAGTAATTTTCATTTTTATAATTTTCTTAGCTTTTTAATATCATATAATATTTTTAGAAAAAGTTTTAGAATTTTCTTAGTTCATTTAGTATTTTTTATAAATTTAAATAGTTTAATAAGTTATTAAATAATAAATAATTAATAATAATTAAATAAAAAAGTGTTAAAAATATAATTTAAGTTTTTAAATAAGTTTTAAGTTATTTTACATTTTTAGGTTTTAATTTTCTAAAATTTTAGTTTTTGTCCCATTTCAGCTTTTTCGTTACGCGTTTTAGTTTAATTATTCGCGTTTAATTTCTTGTGCATATCTGTTTTTAAATTGTTATTTAGAATTGTTAAATAAAGCAAAAATCAAAAGCAATCTAAATCATCTGTCACTCTAATCCTAGCTTTTCACAGTTTTCCATTCACATCTCGTTGGGAAACGATCCGGGTGATCACTTGCCTTGTTTCACACACTACACACGAGCATTCGTTTTCAGCCTGTTTGCCTTTTATCATTTATTACGGTTGACCATTCACAAGTGGTTGACTTGTGTGATAGAGAAATAAAAGATAGCCGGTTTGGAACGGATCAAATTTTGGCGCCGCTGCCGGGGAGGTTGTGCTGCGACAGTTGTGTAAGTTTTAGCGATTAGTGATCTGAGACCCTTCTATCAGAAGTTCCTATTTCCCAAAAACCATATAAAATACAAAAATATTTTTCTTTTCTTTTCTATATATATTATTATTAATATTATCATATAAAAAAAAAAAAAAACACAAAAAAAAATAAATTCCGTTTTCTTTGTTAATAATAAATAAACAATAAAAAAATTACCATCGAGAACCAAGACAGAGTACTACCTAACTGGGGGTACGGCCATAATAAGTTCCCAAACCAAAGATTTAAAACTTTACCTCTGTATCACTTGCGAATATCGGCTCACCTTTAATTGATAAACAAATTCTAACGGAGGTTATAGGATAGTCTGACATTAAATTGTTGGACTGAAAGAAGCGGGTTTTTAAGGAGCTTAATTGCCCACCTTTGCTTCTCCGCCACTCTGTGCGTTTATCATTTAGAGAGCTACCGTACGCTTGTTGATTGTTGGTATAAGTTAACTTGTGTTTTGCTTCTGTCTTGTTTTAATTGGAATATTTTACTTGGTGCATGCGCACTCGTTCTTCCACGTCATCAAGCCCTTTACGTGAACTCGTAGATATTCCGAGAAGACGTAATCGTAGACGTGCTGCCCAAATAGTCGAACCCGAGATTCGTACTGTTCTCACTGAAAATATGGCAGACGAACGCACCATGGCTGAAATGCTCCAGGCACCCACCGAGGGTTACGGAGATGCCATCGTTTTACCAGTCATCGATTCTGATCATTTTGAACTGAAAACACATCTGATTCAGCTCGTGTCCACAAACCAATTCCACGGGTTTGAACGAGAGGATCCTTATGCACACATTCGTTGGTTCAACAAACTGACCTCTACAATCAATTACAAGAATGTGCCACAAACAGTGATCAAATTGATGCTATTTCCATTCTCACTTGAGGGGGCAGCCCGGATTTGGCTGGATAAAGAACCCCCTCGATCCATTAAAACCTGGGAAGATCTCGTTAAGAAATTTGTAAATTATTTCTTCCCTCCATCAAAGACGACTAACCTAAAAAATGAAATTGCTGGTTTTCGTCAAGGTTTTGATGAAAATTTCGGAGAGGCATGGGACAGATTTAAAGATCTCCTAAGAAAATGCCCACATCACGATTTCAATGTGTTACAACAGATAAATACGTTTTATAATGGGTTGACCCAAAACGATCAAGATGCACTTAACGCAGCCTCCGGTGGCAATATCTTGAATCGTAAACCCAGAGAGGTGGTTGAAATTTGTGAAAATAAATCAAAAGTTCCTATTTCTAGAAACAAAGTGAATGTTCCTGTCACTCCTACTGCTTCTTCTTCATCCGGTAACTCCTCAGAGTTAGCCTTTTTAACGGATTCAATGCGTTGTATGATGAAAGAAATGAAAGAATTAAAAAGTGAAATTCATAAACCGGAACAAGTCAAAGCAATAAACAAAGTGTGTGAAACTTGTGGTGGCCCACATGCGTATTTTGATTGTCAAGCAACCGATGCTTCTCTTTACCCAGCTCCCGTAGCTGCAGTAAACCCAAATCAATACCGTCCGCATGCTGAGACTCAGTACCGAGCACAGAATGCTATGGTCCCACCTGGTTTTCCACCCGTGCCAAATCATAATAATCAGAATCGCTTTGTTCAAAATCAGGGACAAAATTTTCACAACTCTCAAAATTTCAATCAAAACCGAGGTCAGAATCAGGGTAATTTTAACCAAAACCGTGGTCCAAATTTTAATCAAAACCAAGGTTCAAACCGAAATCAGACGTCCTCAGATGAGTTGCTTATGCAATTCATGAAAACCCAAGAGGAAACAAATAAGACACAACGTGAGACAAACCAGTTATTGGTTGCCCAATTAAACCAGATCAAAAAGTCTTTAACTGATATACCTTCTACCTCGGGAGGTCTCCCAAGTAACACTGTTATCAACCCTAGGGGTGAACTCAAAGCTGTTAGTACACATAGTGGTAAATCTCATGTTGGATTCAAGGTGATAAAGGACCCGGTACTTCCCACTAACAATGGAAGTGCTAAATACGTCCAACCTTCGGTCATCCAACCTTCTATCATCCAAAAATCTACACCCACAATTGCTCCTCAGCCGTCAAGAATCGATCCTACTCTTTCACGATTTACGGTTAAGAGTTTGTCAAGCAAACTTAGTGAGCAAAGATCAGCCAGATATTATTCTGAAATGCTCAATGTTGTTCCTGTCAGTGTACTTGATGACAGTGATGATGATGAAGATACCACTTTCGTCAAAGCTATCACCACCCGGAGTGGAGCTTCTTATGAGGGGCCAGCTGGCCCTATTCCTCCTCCGTTGTTTGAAATGGAAAAAGAGACGGAGGATACAACGGACAAAGTGCAAATTCCAAGCTCACAAAGTACAACACATGTCTATCCTCCGGTTGTCCCGAAAAAATCCAAACCAGGAGTTGTCTTTGAATCTGTTAAGACTCCTGAAGTGGTTGTCCCTAAATCCAAACCTCACATTCCTTACCCATCGCGCTTAAATGAGCAAAAGCTCCGTGAGAAGGCTAGTCAACAAAATGATAAATTCTATCAAATCTTTAAAGAATTACATTTTGACATAAGCTTTGCGGATGCTACCATTCTGATGCCCAAGTTTGCATCAGCAATCAAACACTTGTTAAGCAACAAGGAAAAACTGATTGAAATGGCTAAAACTCCAGTAAATGAGAACTGCTCAGCGGTTATCTTGAAAAAGCTTCCGGAGAAGCTTGGAGATCCTGGAAAGTTTCTACTACCTTGTGTATTTCCGGGAATGGTTGAATGCTATGCCTTAGCAGATCTAGGTGCAAGCATCAACCTGATGCCTCATTCAGTATGGAAGAAACTTTCTCTACCGGCTCTTACTCCTACCTGCATGACTCTTGAGCTTGCAGATCGAACCATAACTCATCCCTGCGGCATTGCCGAAGATGTATTTGTGAAAATAGGAAAGTTCCATTTTCCAGCTGACTTTGTGGTTGTTGATTTCGATGCTGATCAAAAGGTTCCTCTGATTCTTGGAAGAGGATTCCTAAAAACGGGTCATGCTCTTATTGATGTATTTAAGCATGAAATCACCTTGCATGTGGATAATGAAGCTGTTACCTTTAACCATGATCAAACATCGAAGTACTCCTCCAATTTTGATTCTGCTTCGGTTAACCGAATCGATGTCATTGACATTACTTCAAAGGAATACTCTAATGAAAATCTTGGTTATTTTCATAATTCTGTGAGTGGGAATCCCACCACATCTTCTCAACCTATCATAGCAGACTCTTCCCCTTCTCTCACTACGATTGAGGGAGGTGATCCCTTTTGGGATGAAGTCGATGCTTTTCTTACTCTAGATAGTTCACTTCCACAAGAGGTTGATGATGACTATCTTGATCCTGAGGGGGATATTCTTTTTCTGGAAAATTTGTTAAACGAAGATTCATTTTCCCCTCCTCCACCAAAACAACTTCATAATGAGGAAACCAAGTCAGTTGAAAAAACTGATAAAATTCCTGAGATCAAGTTTAAGGACTTGCCTCCTCCACTTACAATTCTTGAGGAGGAAGTTCTTATCCTAATTGCTGTTCAGATCTCTCTTCTTCCCTTCACCTACCCGGTGATTTCCCCTATCTTTCACTCATTTGGGAGTGAGGATATTACTTTTGACCCTGGCATTGTCCATCTAACATTGGTTTAAATGCCGGATTTATCTCATCGGTGTGGAACTTTCTTATGCTCAATTGGTTATCCAAGCATTTTGAATGAAAGTCCGATGGAGATGGTTTCTTCCACTTACTTCCCCATAGACTTTTAAATTGTTTTCTTCTCCCGGGCTGTTCAGGAACCCTTTGTTACGGTTGACCGTTCACAAGCGGTTAGCTTGCGTGATAAACCTGACTGTTCGGGAGGAATCAACTCAATTCGGGGTCGAGTCAAGCTAGCGACTCGGTTATCAAAAACAGTAGCAAAATATGGGTTTTCACCCATGTCTCACCCTAGTGTGGGGGAGATGCCCCACATGTTGTATATATGTAAATCTTCAAAAAAAAAAAAAAAAAAAAAAAAAAAAAAAAAAAAAAAAACATTCCCAAAGAGGGAATTTGCATGCCTTAACGGCTTAAATGCAAATTAAATAAAAATAAAATAAATAACTATATGAAATAAAAGGCTATTAGTATTTCCCTTTCACGTTCTAAGTGTTGGTTTAACAACCGGTTCTGTGAATATTGAGGGCAATATTCAGTTCTAAGTGTGGGGGGGAATTCTTGCGAATTTGACCAAATGTATCATCTAGTACCCCCATTTTAGCCAAAATTTTAAATTTTTTTTCTCACTTAGAACTCAAAAAATGGTTATCAGTCCGCCATGTCTAACCCACATAAGGATTGGCTAATCCGAGAGCAAACGGCTCTTGGTAAAGATAAATCAAATCCGTTTATGGCTTACAATTTGCCCAAAATTGTATGGTATTCGACTCACCATATCTTCATAAGTGAAGAGTTGGCTAGCCCGCAAGGTTATGGCTTGTGGTAAAGGCAGTGGAAAAACCATAATTGGTAATCAGCTCACCAAAGATAATAGTTATAATTTATCTAAGAGTTGACTAGTCCAGAAGCAAATGACTTCTGGTAAAGACAAATCAAAACCGTTGACAGCTTGTAATTTGCTCAAAATCACTTGGTTATCATTGTACCAAAGTTCTTACTTGAACTGAAACAATTGGCTACTCCAGAAGTAATGGCTTTTGGTAAAGAGTCTTTCAAATCCATTAAATCTTCATAAAAGATTGCTAGGGACTAGCAATAGTTTAGTGTGGGGGATTGATGAGTGTCTAAATACTCATCATTTTTACCTAATCTGAGCTGCCAAAACTCTCAAAAACACTCAGAAATGCATCAAAATACTGAAATTATCCCAGAATTGTGTTTTATATGTTTCAGATGCAAAATGTTTAAAAACAGTTGAAAAACGAACAAAGTTTGCATAATTGGCAGTTTCAGTCCCTCAACTTTTAAAAGTTGTCAAATCTAGTCCCTGATCACTAAAAACTTGTACAAATATCATTTTAGGTCCTTGGGGATTCATAAGTTGTTAAAAAAGTCCTTTGAAGTTAAAAATTGCATATTTACAACTTTGGTCCCTCAACTTTGAAAAATGTCAAATTTAGTCCTCGGGAATTTAAAATATGGAAATTGTCAAATATAACCCTTGTACTATTCTTATATGGCATAATTGGTCCTTGTGTTAACTTTGGAAATTTGGCAGGTTCAACCCTTCAAGAAATCAGAAAGTTACAATTTTGGTCCTTGTGATTTAGCTATAAACCAACCGGACCTAAAAATAAATAAACAAACAAACCCAACCCACTATCCTATTATCTAAACCCAACTACCAGCCCAACCCCTTAAATAAAACAACCCAAGCCCAATCTTATAATAAAAACCCGACCCAATCCCTTTTTAGCTAAACCGAAGGTTTGACTTCGGTCAAACCTTCCCTTTCCCACCATACTGCTTAACCAAAACCGCCAAACCAAAACCACCATTATCCACCGCCTTATGACACACCCACCACCCCCCTCATCCTCAACAAGTTACCTAATACATCCAAACACAATTAATGCTTCCTCTCCACTCTTTCCCATCATCTCAGACCCATTTTCCCACTTTTCCATTTTTCCCGCCAAAAGCTAATATGGACGAAGGAGATTAAATTGGAGCAATTCAATGGATGAGATTTGATCAGAGATGATGACTTAGGGTTTCCCACTTAAATTATGTATATATAGAAGCAATGTAGCTGAAATAAAAAAAGTAGTTAACTAGTAGCATAATCGTTTTTTAAATTCCAGTAGTTATAAATTGTAATTCTCAGTTCCAGTCATTAATACAAGTTAATTTCAGTCTAATTGTTCTTATGTTGTTAGTATTGAACTCAGTTTCAATGTTAATCTAAGTTGCAAATTCACTGTTTAGTAGAAATAAGTTCAAATCATATTAAGACTTAAACACAAACACTCCCTAACCTTTCTATAAGCTTATTCAAGCTTAATATAGCTTTTGGTAAGTTTATTTAGTGTGTATTAGTTCTGAATTCAAGAAATCATGAAAGTCAACAAAAGTCAAAGGAAGGTCAATTAAGCTACTCTGGAGTCAACAAGCTCAGATTTTGGAAGCTTATGGTTTAGAGGTTCTGTGGAGAACCTATAGGTTGGTTCTTGGTTCTTGGTTTCATGTTTCATGTGTAATTCGATTGTAAGCAAAATCTCATTTTTAGCTTAATCTTATAATTCACTGTTTCTAGCTTGTTAAGTAGCTTATCATTATCAATATTAGCTTCTCAGTAGTCTATTAACTTAAGTCATTTAGTATCTTAGTTATTTACTGTTTGTTTCATCATTTCACTTAAAAACTTAGAAAAAAGCCAAAATAAGCCTCAATAAGCTAGCCTATAATATTGTTTCAGTTTCAGTCAAAAGCTCATTTTTATAGCTTAATAAGCCTACTAGTTCCATTAGAAGTCACCTTGTAGCTTATTTATACCATTTTCAGTCCAAATAACCAAAACAGTCCACCATAAGGACTGTTTGGTTTAACTCTGCCAAACAATCCAAACACCCCATTACTGTGCATTTGCCACAAGCCCACTTTCACACAAGCTTTTCTCATACCTTAGAAGCTAAATTCAACTTTTGATCAGACCTTCAACTAGATATAGCCATTTTGAACCCCTTGTGATCATAACAGTCCACAAAGAGCTCAAACAAGCTCATACAAGCTACAAGCTCATTTGGCCCATAACCTTGGCATTTCTGAGTTCATATAGGTCTATATAGAGTAAACCATAGAGTTGTTTTGGTCTTCTCACTCTCTGCACAAGCCTAGCACAAAACAGACCAAGCAGACTGCTAGTAGTTTTTGTATTTCATCCTTTTTGCAGATTTTTAATATTTTCTAGTGATCTCACCTTAAGCTGGAATTAGCTGATCTTCTGGATTTTAAAAGTTCCCCAGCTCATCTATTCAGTGTAATTTTCTGAGGATTTTAGGATTAGCTCATAGCAGCTTTTCACAAGCTTGAAAAGGTCTCAAATTCCCCTGCACAACAGCAGGCTATGTGCTTTTTGATTGCTGATCTAGGGGTAAATTAGACATCAATTGGGATAATTGTGATAGGGATTTTAGGTTTTCTAGATAGCTCATAAGCCTAGCTAAGTTTTGCCCCCATAATATGGCATCTCAGTAGCTTATTTCATAGCTTAAATTGCCCTTCAACTTAGCACTTTTCTGAATTTTCTGCTTGGGTTTTGCAAGCAGCCAAGTGCTTAACTTGCTCAATTCTTGTGCTTATTTGCAATTTTAAGTTGTTTTGAGTTTATTTTAGTATATTAATATATTTCTGAGCAGTTGGTTACCTTTAGTGCTTTTTAGCTTATTTTTGGCTTATTAGCTTATTGCTTATTAGCCCAAATCTGCTTATCAGGCTTAGCAAACTTTTCATTTTTATTTTCTTGTCTTTCTAATATTATTTTAGAATTATCTGTAAATTTTCATAATTTTTTGAACAGTTTTAATATTTTTAATCATTTTAATTAGTTTTTAATAGTAATTAAATCATAATAAATAGAAAAATAATCAGAAAAATATAATTCCAATTTTCATAATTTTCTTTTGTCATTTTTAATCTAGGAAAAATATAAAAATATTTTTAGTCTTTAAGAAAAACCAAAAATAGAAATAAAGTGATAGCTTCTATTTAATAGAATTTATCTTTTTAAATTTTAATTAAGTAATTTTCATTTTTATAATTTTCTTAGCTTTTTAATATCATATAATATTTTTAGAAAAAGTTTTAGAATTTTCTTAGTTCATTTAGTATTTTTTATAAATTTAAATAGTTTAATAAGTTATTAAATAATAAATAATTAATAATAATTAAATAAAAAAGTGTTAAAAATATAATTTAAGTTTTTAAATAAGTTTTAAGTTATTTTACATTTTTAGGTTTTAATTTTCTAAAATTTTAGTTTTTGTCCCATTTCAGCTTTTTCGTTACGCGTTTTAGTTTAATTATTCGCGTTTAATTTCTTGTGCATATCTGTTTTTAAATTGTTATTTAGAATTGTTAAATAAAGCAAAAATCAAAAGCAATCTAAATCATCTGTCACTCTAATCCTAGCTTTTCACAGTTTTCCATTCACATCTCGTTGGGAAACGATCCGGGTGATCACTTGCCTGGTTTCACACACTACACACGAGCATTCGTTTTCAGCCTGTTTGCCTTTTATCATTTATTACGGTTGACCATTCACAAGTGGTTGACTTGTGTGATAGAGAAATAAAAGATAGCCGGTTTGGAACGGATCGGCTATTTATAGGGAAACCCTAGGAAGATTCTAGGCGTGCCACATGTCTCGACTGGATTGGTCGAGATGGAGCATATTCTCTGCAGCTAGGGGTGTTATCGGGTCGGGTTATCGGGTTTGTCGGGTCGGGTTGAATCGTGTTTTGAGTTAGGAAAAAGTGACCCGCAACCCGAACCGATAAAGTATCGGGTTATCGGGTTCGGGTTGGTATCATGTCGGGTTATATCGGGTCAGGTCATTCGGGTTAGTCGGGTTAGCTTGTTTAATTTAACTAACAGAATATTTCAAGCCTAAACGACTACTATTAACATTCTAACATTGATGGTCCAAAATGAAAATAGCTATAAGCATAATAAACAATCTAAAAAAATTCCAGTAACCACAGTGAGTAATTTCGAGTTATGTGTTCCACTTCCACTAGTAGTAAAGTTAAGAAACGACCCCAGTAGATGTGATCCATCAACTTTAACATAATAAAGCCACACTATTTAGAATTCTAATACGTACCTTCTACTATTTAGAATGCTAAACAATATACTCCAAACAAATAATAATTGCTTAATAAACTATCAACTAACAAAACGTGGGTTAAAGTTCCATGTAAGAAAAGGCTTCAAAGATATCGGGTCTTATCGGGTTGACCCGATAACCCGATAGGAGATTTAACATAACCCGAACCCGACCCTATAACACTATCGGTTTATCGGGTTCAGGTCAAATTAACACGGTAAGCTTTTTCAACCCGATTTAACCTGACCCGATAAGGCTTATCGGGTTCAGGTTCGGGTCAACCTGACCCTATTGACACCCCTATCTGCAGCCAATGGGAAGGCTCCGAGAATACGCTCCGATATCGTGCCCACGTGCGGTTGTCTGCCATCATGCAAATAATGGACAGGCGTTACACGGGTAGGGTCCACAAGATTTTCTGTTTTGTCATCTAGTCACAAAGCGTTCACGTCCTCGAAAGTTAAGACTCCTCGGAGGGTAGGGCTCCGTGACCTGGGCTCTTGTGTATTGGCGGGTTCCCTTACGGTAGCCCAATGGACTTTATGCCAATAATCACGTTCCGAGCACCAGGTGTTTGTCTTTAGAGGCTAGGCTCCAATACGTGAGGTGGGGTACACCATCAAGCCCCCCAGTTCGATGTGTTACTCTTTATCTCGGAAGGTAGAAGAACAGGAAAGACAAGAGAAGAAGCATTACCAGGAAGGAAGGGGTCACGGTCCAGAGATGCCTCGAGACTTAGGCTCCGAGCAAAGGCTCTCGAATGCTTCCCAACACCCTTCGTAAGAGGTCCAGCAGAGGATAAAGCGGGAACGCTGCCCTTCGGACCAAGCTTTCTCAGAGCATCTTGCTTTCTCTTTTTAACCTCAGATTTTGAACTACTGCCTACTGCTGTAGCCTCGATTTTCCTCTTACCACCTTGTCGAAGGGAGGCAGTAATAGATCTCCTCTCTGCAATTAGAAACTCTGAACCAGAACCAGCCTCTGTGTGAGAAGTACCCTCATCCTCAAGCACAAAAGTAACCTCCTGCTCATGACCAATGGAGCCTTCATCAGGATTGTCTTCGTGATCACCACCAAATATATGAATGGACGGGCTCCCGACCTCAACAAGTATTTCCGGAGGCCTGACGGAGAAGGTAAAGGCTCGGCTGCCAGGAACCTGAAGAAAGTTCTTGAACGACATCTCTGAAAAAAGAAAAAAAAATAAGGGGGGGGGGGGGGTAAGTAAAACCAATAAAACAAGGCAACCACAAAGACTTCGAAAGCTAAAGCATACCCTTTCCATCTACATAAATGGTAGGATTATGGGGAGAACCCTCCCAAGAACTTTTCAAACCCGCAAGATACAAAACAGGCTCCGGGAGTGTTTGAGCCTAAAAAGGATGACGATCGAGACGAGCATAAAGAGCCTCATCAAAGGGTTCTTCGGGCCAACCAAAAGCAAAGTCACCCCTACCATGGCGGTGGGAGGTCAACAAACCAGAACAAACTTCCGAAATGAGAGTATCTTTCATAAAAATAAACTTGGATTTCCAGTTAGGAATATTGGTCATGGAACTAAGGAACAACTGACGAACTTCGGAACCACCTCTCTTTTGAAAAGTCAGCCAGTCTCCGGCTGCACCAAGAGTACAGAACGTCCTAAATAGAGGCAAAGTAGGCTCACCACCATATGCCTTGCATGCAATGGCGAATGTGGTGACCCTTGCAACTCCAAATGGATTGAGTAGTGAAAAATGACATTTGAAAAAATCAAAGACATCAAGACAGAATTGATTAAAAGGGAGACGAAGATTCCCAATAGTAAAGAGGGACAAATAAAGAGTAATGTAGCTAGGAGGAGCATCGACAGCGGTTTGGTTTTCACCAGGAAGTTGAGGATCATAACACATAGGAATACCTTAATCATCAACAAAGTTAACAAACTCCTCTTGCGTAATGGAACAATTTATGATCCGAATATTCCTCTTTGACATGATGAGAAAAGAAAAACAAAGAAATATCTAAAAGTTACAAACCTGCACAAAGGGGCTGCCAAACTAGGGTTTCACCAAAAGAAGAGGTAACTTATTCCTTATGGGACGGTAAAAATAAAGAAAGAAAGAGAAAGAAAATATTTATACTAAGGAGAGAAGAAATCTCAGTCATACGCGTGTCAAGAAAACAATCGTGCAGTTTTAATAAAGGGCGCATACATAACACGCGTCATAAATAGGACAAAGCAATCAAGTACATCCCCTGGGAAACAGGGATGTCAGTTCCCGAAGCGACGGCTAAACAGTATGTGACATTAAATGATCGACAAGACATTTTAAAAAAGCCCGCCAAAATATGATTCGTGCGTTATAGGAGTCTGATACCTTACTCTCCGAGTCAGAGAGCAACACATTGAACTGGGGGCTTGATGGTGTACCCCACCTCACGTCTCGGAGCCTAGCCTCCGAAGACGAATACTTTGCACTCAGAACGTATTCATTGGCGTAAAGCTCACTGGGCTACCGTAAGGGAACCCGCCAATATACAAGAGTCCGAGTCACGGAGCCTAACCTCCGAGGACATAAACGCTCCGACGCTAAGCGACAAACAGAATATCTCGTGGACCCTACCCGAATAACGGCTGCCCATTACATGCATGATGGAAGACAACCTCAAGTGGGCTCGATCTCGGAGCCTATTCTCGAAGCCTCTTCATTGGCTGTAGAGAATATGCTCCATCTCGACCAATCTAGTTGAGCCATGTGGCAAGGCCTAGATCCTTCCTAGGGTTTGCCTATAAATAGCCGGCTCTATCATCCATTTGAGGTATGTCATTTACTCACTTTCTACTTTCTCTCTCTAAAATCATACTCAAAACACACAGATGACTTACTCTCACGCCGGAGTCGGTTCGCAGGGTCTACCCCTGCGATCCGTCTAACCCTAGCGTGTTATTTGTCTTATTGCAGATTCCAAGTAGCATATAGAAGTAGTTAGCTTGCGTCCCTCGCAGGCTATGATCCATAAGGTGCAAGTATTTATACGATCAATTTGTATGTTTCATTTTTATGATGTGATTTGGTGGTGTTTGGAACTGTCATACACCATCACTTTTCAGCTTTGATCATGTATATAAATGAACTATAAATGAACTATAACACTATGTTTATCCTAAACCTACCAATCATGACACATAAATGAACTTTAACATATTAACATACCAACATCCGCAGACTCTTGCTTCCCCTGCCTCTTCCTTTCACTCCAAACATGCCTTCCCCTCTTCCTTTTTGGTGTCATTGTACTCTGATTATGTATTGGTGCCAAAAGCTTACCTTTTTTTGGAAGGCCTTCCCCTCCCTCTCTTTGTCTTTAAAACAACGTCATTGGCGGTTCCACTTCCACTTTCAGGGGTAAGAATAGATATCGCACCACTAACACCCATAGGCAATTCGTTGTAAGTTTTTTTCCACAACAATTCAAGAATAACTTCTATCATCTCCTTCCCTATGTTCTTATACCAACCATATTTGGCAATAACTTCATCACCAAATTTTGCAAGAACTTCCTCAAAGACTTCATCATTTAATACAACTTTCGCCCACGTCTTTTCCGACAACTGTTCCGCCCCAGTGAACAAAGCCAATTAGCCATAGTTGGTTTGGATGTATGTAGCGAATGGGGGTTGTGTTGGTTTTGTTTAATTGTGTGGTTTAGATGCTTTGTATTGTTGATTTTTGCTTTGAAATAATGTATGTTCACCAGTTTTTACCAAAAAAAAAATTGTGTTTTGGATGTAACTGGGTTGGTTTGGGACTTAATTCTGTTTTAAATGTTTATTCGATGAGTTTTTGTGAGGTTAAGTTGTAGTTTGCAAATTTAGTCTTTGAAAGAAAGTCTACCATTTGGAACCGAAGTTTGTCAGGTGTGTAAATTGGCGGGAAACGTGTAATGACGAGAATACCCTCAGGACATAATCGGCTGAGTCCATTTAACGGGAGTACTAACGATCGTTAGCTCTCGGTGGCAAATTTGCATGCAACTTTAGCTCTCGGTGGCTGATTTGAAATTTTTTTTTTTTCTCTCGGTGTATTATTTGCAATTTTGGCAAATATTTGGGACGAAATTTGCAATTTACCCTTTTTTAAATATATTTTTGGACGAAGATGTATAATTACTAAATTGAAACTTTATGGAAGATTTTAAACAAAATAGTATGAATAAGGGGGTTAAATAGGAAAGATACAGAGATAACTATATATATGAAATTAGGGGTAATTCGAACATGGAAATGGAACCAGGAGGAGGATTAGATACGTGTATCTGCTTCTTCTTCTTCTTCTTCTTTAAAGTTTTAATTGTTTAAATATTAATTATTTTTAATGGTGAACGAACAGGAAGCCGATCGATTACAGCAAGAAGAGACAGTTTATTGAAGAACAATTCGCTAAAGATGAAGAGATGAGACGGTTTATTGAAGAACAAAAAGCCTTGGCTCCATATTGGGACAACTATTTTGATACTGTAAGACTCTCACTATGTAGCTTTTAAGGATCTGTATTATGTAAGCTTTAATATATCGAATATTTGCCGGAAAGAAAATTTTACATAAGCCCCCCTAAAAAGTTTAGTTGTGGATAATTTTCTCATCTCGATACAAGGGTTGGAAATTTTAGAAGCTTTTCCGAATCTTATAGGTTCAAATCTTGATAAGTGGGCTAGTTTTTACTAACTTTTTCAGAAAACTGATTTGTTTTTCCACTTTTTTAATGATTTTTCCGGAAAAGTGGCTTGTTATATATGTTATTGTTTGTTTCAATGCCATTAGAAGAAGCACACGGCTTATTTTAAACAAACACCCCCTAAAAAGTTTTGTTGTGGATAATTTTCTCATCTCGATACAAGGGTTGGAAATTTAGGGGGTGTTTGTTGTGGCTTATTAGCTTATTTGTATTTCAGCTTATATTTCATAAGCCTCAATTTTCCGGCTTATTTTGAAACTTGTGGGCTTATATAAGTTTATTATGATATCTTAAACTTATATAAGCCCATAAATCTCAAAATAAGCCAGAAAATTGGGGCTTTTGAAATATAAGCCGAAATCAAATAAACTAATAAGCCCACATATAAGCTTAAACAAACACCCCCTTAGAAGATTTTCCGAATCTTACAGGTTCAAATCTTGATAAGTGCGGTAGTTTTTCCACTTTTTTTTAATGATTTTTCCAGAAAAAGTGGTTTCTTATATATGTTATTGTTTGTTCCAATGCCATTAGAAGAAGCACACGGCTGATTATATGCTTTTCATCTTTGATTTCCTCAGCTTGACTTATCTCACCTTGGAAGCAAGGTAGGGGTTTCATATCAAAACTCAAAGAAATTACGTAAGCTCATTAGGCAAGCAATTGCTCTCAAGAAGGGTTTGGAGGCACACGTGAAGAACCACCACACCAACAAGGATTCTAAAAAATTATTGAACTCTCTTGGACACGTCATTCGCATTGTTACTAGCTACTACAAGTCCACCAGGGATCTTCCTTTTGACTGGATAAAGTCTGTGTTTCATGCCTTTATATCTGCACATTTAAATTTTCACATACCAAGCTAATACTGTATATATGTCATTTGTTTTTTATAATTGATTTTGCTTTGTGAATTTGGTGAACAGGAAGTCTTTTCTACCCGCACACCTGAGGGGTTCAAAGCTTTCTTATCCGGATGTAAGAATAAACAACATTACCTCTTCTTTGTTCTGATCATCGTGAATCCAAAACAGTCGTGTTCTCGGCTAGCTTAGATTTAATATCATATACAAACTCAGATTTTTCTCTACAGTGAAAAAGTAGAAAAAAAAAAGCATCAAGTTTTTCGAAAAAAGAAAAGAAGATAGTCATCATCGTGAAGTCTTTACACTTAATATTATTGTGATACCACTCTAATACTTCCTGTTTGTGACATAACGATTGATGTTCTAATTGATGTCTTGATAACTTATGAATGTATTTCAGGCGGAATCAGATAATCTACTCGTGGGTTCAAAACCAGAAGTTACATGTGTTTTGGTACATGCATACACCCATCTATTTAGTGCAATGTTTTGTTCTGGGCATTTTTATGACAATACACATGCTCCATTTCTTGCAAACGTAATTTCTTTATCAATCACGTATCATGATCTTCTAAACCGAATTTATCGAGTTAGGTAATTCTTCACATTTACCCTGAAAATTATAGTTTTGCTGTAGCAACTTCGCCCCTGTTTCAACTCCAGATCTAGTTATTTTGGCCAACAGTTTTTAATCAATTATCAGTAATAACCATAATAATAAGAAAAAGAAGAATAAGAACACGAGTATCAGGTTTCTCAGACATAGTATAATGTTATAATCCTTGATACGTTAATGTCTAGAGGTAAAGAAAACTTAAACTAATTTTGAAATCAATACTTTTTTAACCTTGAATTCAAAATGACCAAACATAAGAAAAAGATTATAATTAAGAGAGGACACATTTGTTATTGTGTGCTTGAAATAAATATAAGCTTAATAGGTCATGTTATTGTTTGTTTCTAAGCGTTTCGGATTATGTAAATAATGTTTTTACTAGATTGCAAATGACTTGATATCATTGGTTCACGTCTATGTCTTTTACTTTGAAATAGACTAGTATCTGCTTTCCTGTCTCCCAATGACAATACATCCCCCATCTTAACAAAATTATTTGATAATTATACAGTCAGATGACGATGAATGCGAGACTGTGAATGGAAACGAGACTGTGGAGGGACATTTTAAGGGCCCAAATTTTTCTAGACTTGGTAGACTCTATCCGGGTGTCCATCACCTCGTGATTTATCAGTGTTTGCAGATAGGACATGGTATTCATTTCTATTCTTCTGTCTGGCAATATTTATATCGATTGATGTTGCTTGTGCTAAATAGCAATTAAGTTAGATCATTAACTTGTCTTTGTTATTGTTTGGTATGCTCATGGTAAGTTTTCCCTTTCAGGTATACAGCACTTCCCTAATGAAAATGAGGAGAAAATCTGGGAGGAGTTTCGCAATTTTGAAAAGGGGACTGTATGTATATAATCTTATTTCGTCTCTCTTTTTGTTATGATATATTTATACACATATGAATACGGTTTACGTGTTCAATTGGCAGCGTGAAGCTGAGGTAACAAATCCTGAGTTTGTTAATGAAAAGATAAGGTCAATTGAAGCTGATCATCAGATTGTTAGCGTGGTTGGTAACTTTGCCGTTACTGCCTTTAACAAGGCTTGCAACAAGGTATGGTACCTTCAGCAATGCCTTTAACTTTTTTTTTTTTTTTTTTTTTTTTAATCTTTACTAATTATAAACAAATATGTTGATGTTAGCATGTTAAAAAGGATGAACACGAGAACCTCCATGATTTTGAATTTATGGAGTGCAAATACGTAAAAGCATACCATTTTTATCACTTCTACTTGATCATAGAGGCCATTGAAGAAGGAATTAGGGGCACCTACTTGGCTGAAGTTGCTTGCAATAGCTTTGATGGTGCCAGTGTGTTGTGCAAATTTGTACTTACTGATTATGAACCATCCGGTATGTGGTTATTTCTTGATTTGGTTATGACTGATTGAACCCATGACTAGAGCCGGCAATATGGAACTGAACCCTTAAATTGGGGTTAACTTGGGTTGCGGGTAATTCTTTTGTGGGCATTGGGTCCGACCCAAAATCAAATTATATTAAAGAACGGGTTGATTGGCGTAAGGCTGGGCGGGAGTGGACAGGGTTTCTTCGACCAAATATAAAAGCAAAGGACCAGCTGACAAGTGCATGCATTCAGCCCGCGAAAGGGCCACGTGTTGTATTGATTGATATTCTTTTTAATTTTGTTTGTTACTAAAAATTCCATTAAACATAACGTAATATAATTGATAACTTTTCTAAATTTTATGAGAATCACTTTCTGTAGCATTGTTATTTTCTACAGTATTTATTTCTGTAGTACTATATCAGTTTAAGTTACATTTCATACTCCGTATTATCTTTCTCTTAAATAAAGAGAACACCTAAATGTTTTTTTTATAGATGTATGATTATATCATGTTCAAACTTGTTTTTTGATATGATAAACTGAATCTGATCCAAATCCATCTGACCCAACATTTTAATTGGCCCGTCTTGACCCGAACCCATCTTGTCCCGCTACCTAACCTGTCTGTTTTGCCACTTCTACCCATAACCCATAATCATACCAACCTAGTGCATCTGTGCATGTGATACTACAAAAATTATGCAACACTTCTTATATGCGTATCAATTGCAGTTTAATATTCCTCTTGCAATGTCAAAACAATTCTGGCAGTTTTGACCTAAAAAGGGGGTTGCCTTTAAATTACAAAAAATTATACAACAGGCAATGTGGGCTTATGTAAAAAGCTTTTTTTATAAAAAAGATATGTGTCAAAAGGGATTGCCTCATGCTTACACACTCCTATATGTATTTATTATAAAAAGCATCATTATTTTTATTCTTATTATTTTAGTGTAGCTTTTTTTTTGGGTTTAAACTGAATACATGTAAGTATAAGTATATAACTATATATAAATTTCCAGTAATAAAATGCGCAAAATTAACATATGTGCAGGCCATTGCAACATCCTGTTTAAAATTATCTACCCGGTACCGAGTACCACCTCAAATAGCATTTTGATTTACTTGTGTTTGAATATCCTTTCACTTTTGGTTGAAAATCAATGTACTTAGAATGCAATTTATTTTTACCTTTTTTTTTTTTTTTTTTTTTTTTTTATATATTTTCAGTGTCTAATGTCTTTATACCTTAATTGTTTATCCAGGTACAAAAGCAATGGCAGCATCTTACTTGTCTTGCCTGGAATCTATATGCAAAACTATGCATGGTTAGTCGGTTTTCCATGTATTAGATCAATCGCTACATTCTCTTTTCTTTACCATAACTTTCACGTAGTTAAAAAAAAAAAGGAAAAAAAGAATCACAATGCGTTGCACATTAATTAGGATTACTTTTTGGCTACATTCTTTATTAACATTTAGGTTTTTGTGCAGATCTCTATAAAGAGAAGCTGAGTAGGTTGGCAGAGTTAGAAGCATCTTTGAAAGGTTTTTATTCTCCCTTTGCTGTGTTTATGTTGTGAAATTGAAATCTTACTCCGCCAAACATATTATTCCTAAGCTTTGTTGCCAACTGGCATGATCTTTCTGGGGTAACTGAAAGCATCTTAGAGGGAATGGGTCTCTCACTTTGTCTATATTTTTTTTACAGATCCTCAACGAATTGTGGCGATGTCTGAGAGATATCGCCTTAAATATCGCCATGCTAAAATATGGGAAGGTTAGTAGTATTCGACATCACGTGTCAACATTGCAACATATGACTCATAAGCAAAAGTTTTTTTACCTTTTAAACGGAAAAAAATCTTGTTAATTATAATTGTTGTTTGTGTATATTTATTATACCTTCCTCTTATAAACGAGCTACCATGTGTTGTTTACACAATAGGTCTTATCGCTAAACGTGGTGAACACACTGAGTTCCACTTTCCGCCAGATTGTAAACGAAGGACTGATCCAGGTTAACTAACCTAAGCTTATCCCAAGTTCTATTTATTCTTCTTTTTATTATTTTCTTATTATTATTGTTATTTATAGATAGATGGTATGTAGAGATGGCAATCTCTACCCGTTTACTTGTGAATAGTTCAATTTATGTGTCATCCTAATCAATAAACTAGCTACCTATGATACACATAAAGACTGGATCTGGTCAAAAGTTTTACAAACTGTTGTAAGAAAACTTTTAGAATATTATCATTTCAATATAGTATTTGTGTTTTTATATAGTGTTTGCGGGTAAACTTAAGAAGACCCGATCCAATTCAGAAACCCCGCCATATTGCCATCTCTATGGTCCATTTTCTTTCTCATAAAATATGTATGTTATAATTTTTAAGTAATTAATGAATCTTTCTGCAGGTGATTGGTCTGACCCTGCCGACGATTGCTGTACTGGGATGATGCTTAGGGCCGAGGGTACCACTTGTAGTGGTTACGACTACTACAACCCATATTGTCACGGGATCGGGTAAATTTCATATGTTAAGCTGTTTATATGAAGTGGCTGTTTATCATGATTCATGGTGGTGGTTTGGGGGTCCAATATAATGATATTGATTGATTACTTATATTACAAACTTTTAATTGGTTTATACATGCAACACTATTATTAGCAGCTATCAGTTAATCATTATTTCTCGTGCTAATTCTTGTAAGTTCAAAGGAGCTAATTAATGTTCCCATCCATTATTGTTGTAAGCATACATACTGAACTTGTCTTTTGCTACATGATGATGTTATCTTTTTTATGGATGCATTTCAGTGTTTGGTACTTCTGACACGAAGCAAGGGAGCTGATGCAGGGACAGACGCTATATGCTTTTAAAGAACACCACTGAGATAAACCATAGTTAATATTATATGAGCAATTAAATGTGATTTTTTATTGTTAAGAAACAAATGAAAGGAAGCTAGGTCTAAAGTTTTAACAAAGCATACTTGTTAGCTGCTAACATAAGTCAAAACACTTAGACAGAAAAAAGAATTAAACATAATAGATAGTTTGTCATAATAGCTAGTCACCCACGATATCAAATGAATGATGCTTGACGTTCACAATTTGCTTATTCTTAATTAGTTGAGCAACTGATTTGAACCGCTCCAACTAATACTACGGAAATAAAACATGTGTATTAAAGGAAATAACAGCAGACGTTAAGTGGTTTATAAGCAGCACATGAGGTCACTCTCCCAACCTTATTTATTTCATTTGGGAAAGCGTTTTTAGCATGCCCACATGGAAACTCGCCTAAAGTGTAAATTTTTCTAGTCAATAGCCTAAGAGATTACCAATTTACTAAAAAGATGTTACAGTTTGTGAATAGTTATACTGTTTTAATTTTTATCAGTAACAAAGTTGATAACATCCAATCAGAATAGTGAATCCCGCCATGATTAAACATGGGTGCAAATATGAGAGATGACACGGGTGAGAAAACAAAACTGGAAAAAAGGGACTTATGTGTATATTTAAAATACTTGTGACGATAATCACCAGTTGCCAAATGATGTCCATCATCTGAGAAGCATATGCCATTAATGGAATTCTCTCAACCTATCAAAGTATTCAACTCTAATGGATGATGATGCTGGTCCACATATGCACATCCATCATGGTATGAGTTAAGACAAATCAAGAGCATCTACATACACATACAAATACACATTCACCTTCACACATAAGCACATGCATCTCATACAACTACCCTGATGCTATATGTTACTTAAGGAGCAACCAAGATCACATTAGAGTTTTAAAGATATAATTTCGTCTGCAACATGACGTTACACAGTTTGTCAAGATAAACCGGTGATTTGTGGAGACTTTCTAAACTTGGTAGCTTTTTTATAACCATAAGATACCAGTTGATTCTTTATATTGGACATCACATGAGGTAAACGACCTCAAAAAGATTAGTATTTGTGCCAAAGGAAATGTAATATTCTGGCCAAACATAAAATGTTTATGCCTCATTTTAGCTGTCAAATCTACAAGTTTGCAAGAATCACAAAGGCCGTGTAACATAGGACCATGTTTGAGAGACTCATGAGTTTTTAACAACACAATATCATGTTATGTGTATACATACATATGTGATCCTCCTTGGATCGAGGCGCCTTTCTGAACTTAGTAGCTTGCTCCAATCCATATGAATATGGTGTCACCTGAAGGAATTGCCTAAAAAATACCCTCAAGACTTATTATCACAGAAGGATCCATGTTATTGGTACAATCTAATGAAAAACTGTATTATATTGCAGGAATTGCCTGAAAAATACCCTCGAGACTTGTTTTCGGCAGGCCAAAAGACAATGGTATAGGCTGGGCAGGTTAGTGGAGTAAGCATTGTTGAATTTGACAAAAGAAAACAAGACAAGTCTCTCAAACATGGTCCCATATATACCTTGGTGATGTGGTAAGCTTGTAGAATTGACAACTAAACTAGTAATCTTCTTTATTACTCCATGTGATGTTCAATTTAAAGAATGAATTTGTCACTTATAAAATCTATGTTATGACGATATACATTGAAGCTAATCAAAAGTGAAATTAAGATAAATAAATTAAACTAAGGTCATACATACTTCAACACCGCCCCTCAAAACAGGTACCAATAACCGGTCAATGAAATGGTATGTAACCTTTGAGTAGCCCACTGGTCCCCAACATCCCCCCCACCCCCCAGGAATTTTTTATTTCTAAAATATGCTCATCCTCATAAAAAGACGAGGTGTCTAATCTGGTTATAATTACCGTGTGGCCCGCCTCGTTTGCTATTCTCCTCATCAACAAAATTAAATAATACAGCCTCTTTCCCATGATCTTTAACGCCTTCGCGCGACTAAATCCGTCCATCTTAACCCGAGCAACTATCGGGTATTTTGGACCCCATGGCCCCAAATTCCATTTCAAGGCAGCTACATCCGCGCATCATTAAAATTAAGAACGCGACGCTCAAGTAATGGTTGAGGTGAAAAATGAACCATATACCCATACTTGTTCCTAAACGTTATGGTTAGTGCGTCGGACAAGGCAGTTGGTAGGCAAATGTTTTCGTTTTTTTGGTCATATATTGTTTCAAACAGACGACGAACTGAATACCTAAACCTACAAGAATCTCTTTAGATTATAGCAAACTCCATTTCGGAGGCGGCTATTGCTTCAAACAACTTCAAACTTGGGTTATAACAAGAGTAATTTACTTTTACCCAAAAAAAAAATACCCTTTCACACCTACACCACATTTATGAAGAAAACCCTAACCTACACCACATTTATGAAGAAAACCCAAAATCAAATATATTGCAGATATCATCATAAATAACACCAACACCACCACCTACTACACTATAATAGTAAATTAATCTTGTTATAACCCAAGTTTGAAGCGGCAGCCGCCTCCGAACCCTAACGTTCAATTACCTTTGTTCATCTACCAAAAAAACAAAAAATCAAAATAAGAACAAGAAAAAAAAAAACATAACCCAACCAAC
The DNA here is from genome assembly GCA_021014915.2 of Artemisia tridentata subsp. tridentata. Classification (NCBI taxonomy): domain Eukaryota; kingdom Viridiplantae; phylum Streptophyta; class Magnoliopsida; order Asterales; family Asteraceae; genus Artemisia; species Artemisia tridentata. Next base: position 74,361,185 of record CP139507.1, read on the forward strand.
CACCATTGTTCATCAACCCATATATCCCAAAATCCATACTAATTTAAAAACCTAAAACCCCTTGCTTGTTTTTCACATTTTCAGGAAGAAAGCTTCAAACTTTCAGTAAATGGAGCATCAACTGTTAGTCGATTCACCTCCCCCGACTATTGAACATGTTATTGATAGTTTGCCCAGTAGGGAACCCCATGTTTATCGAATTTTACAACACATTGGGGATGTCAACAAGGTCATGCCCCCGTTGTTGTGTAGCGGGCCCCCGAACACTAGTATGACCTTGTTGACATCCCCAATGTGTTGTAAAATTCGATAAACCTGGGGTTCCCTACTGGGCAAACTATCAATAACATGTTCAATAGTCGGGGGAGGTGAATCGACTAACAGTTGTTGCTCCATTTACTGAAAATTTGAAGCTTTCTTCCTGAAAATGTGAAAAACAAACAAGGGGTTTTAGGGTTTTAAACTAGTATGGATTTTGGGACATATGGGTTGATGAACAAAGGTGGTTGGTTGGGTTATGATTTTTTTTTCTTGTTGTTATTTTGATTTTTTGTTTTTTGGTAGATGAACAAAGGTAATTGAACGTTAGGTTTCGCTGCTTTTGATCCGGATGCGACACAAAGAGACAGAAAGAAAGAACGAAAGAGATGTAGGTAGGGTTGGAGGGAGGCAGATCTCTAGTATAGAAGTAAATGTATAGAAGAAAGAAAAACAAAAACAAAAATAGATCTATACTACTTAATCTCTCTTTTCAAAATTTTCAGACGAAAAATTTCAGACTTACAAGTAATTAAGTATAGTGTAGTGGTCAATTAATACACAATTTAATTTACCCCTTCACCAAAATATACAATTATTTAACCACAATGTACAAATCCACAACCCTACCTATCTTTGGGAGTAACAAAACCAAACAAAACTGAATTTATAAAAGATTTGATTTCGAGTTCCATATGAGACAGCTTATGATTTGAATATATGTGTTAACTACTTCCATCGTTTTGATACAATTCATGTTTTGATAATCATTCATCAGGGGATGTCAAACACGCGAGACTTATCGGTTTTCTTGATATATAGAAATGGAATGCAAAACGTTTTTCATTATCTTTATTAACCAAAACCTTAAACCCGTTTGTTTTTAAACCCGAAAAAAATTAAGAAACCACGAGTTGACTGTGGTGAGTCAACCCACGCGTAAAACGCGTTTCCTTACCGTATCTTCAATCGATCTATAGGTTTTAGAGCATAAAAATGATGGTGGTAGTGTTTGGTGGCGGCGGTGTAAATAAAACGAGGTGGTGATGATGTTTGGTGGCGCGTGGATGGTGTCACGGAAGAGAGGAGGTGATGAGGAGTGTTGTGATGGTGGCGGTGTGGTTGTAGGGGTGGCGGTGGTGGTGCTGTAGGTGTGGCCGGCGGCGGCAGAAGAGAGGGAGAGGAGAGTGAGGTTGAAGATGGAGAGAAAATAATATGGATAAGGGTTTGTGTGGTTAGGGTTATAATATAACCTATTGCCACTAGGTCCTTTTGTAATATTTATTTTCAAAGGAGGGGTCGGTGCAAGGACTAGCGGTAAAATTTTAACATACTTTTTTGAGATTACTTGTTTTTGTTCACGAAAATTATTAAACGTCCCCGAATAAGTTTTTAATCGTCACCAATCATCTTAGAAACGTTTTTCCGTAAAATTTGATAACAAATACGTTTGTAAAACAAAATATGACGTTTTCTTGCTTATTTTTTTTTTTTTGACGAAACTCAATCGAGGTTAGAAAAAATGTGTCACCACCATTCTCGGGTTCATTCAAGTTGTTTCATTATTTTTAGAATAATTTTCCACTCAAACGACTATAAATATGCATATTCTTGTCAAAATTAATTTACTTCTCGTTTTTAAAATAATTATTGTGCCAAGTCGCGACGTGCTACATTCTAGGCCTACAAGGACTCGATTCAAACAATAGGTAAGGACCATGGAAAAATTGCGGGTTGTTATGCTTACCCTACCCCAAACCATTTTTACTTTTGTTAGATCGAATACTTTACCGTAACCCTAAATTACACTAAACCTAAACCAAAACAATCGAAGGCTTCAGATATGTTTGTGGGTGTAATTGATAGAGAGGAGTATAATCGAAAGAGTAAAGTTTACAGTGAGAGATAAGAAGTGTGTTTCATACACTTCTTATTTTCAGTATTCCAAATATAAAAGACATGAATAAAAGTATTAAAAGTATAATTTTGTATTTTTCGGTTAATCAGTTCGTCACTGTAATTTGTTAGCGCCTAAATTTTAATCACAGGGTACCCGCCGCTGCAACGCGCGGGTACCCTGCTAGTAGATCTAAATGTATAGAAGAAAGAAAGAAAGTTATGGTTCAATTCAGTACCCATTTTTTGTAACATTAACACAGCTAGGCAAAAGAAAAAACAAATATAGATCTATATGTATAGAAGTAAAAATGAAAAATTTACACCAAAATATCATTGTTTCCGGTTGAGATTGTTGTTGCAGACGTTGCTGGTTTTGGTTTAGGGATGGGGAGTAGGGGTGTCTGTCGGATCGGGTCAACCCGACCCGAACCCGAACCCGATCGGGTCGGGTCTAATCGGGTCAAAAAATTTAATCGGGTCAAATTGACCCGACCCGATAACCCGATAGCGTTATCGGGTCGGGTTTCGGGTTAAATAAAAATTGTTATCGGGTTATCGGGTCAACCCGATAAGACCCGATAACTCGATAGCTGCTATAATTGTCAAGAATGCGATTGTGGAGGCTGGGACATTGGTTGCCAGTTTCACGTTCTCAGTCATCAAGATGAAAATGTCAAGACTTCAAGTCCATCTATGCTTTGTGCTACATCAGATCGTCTTGACCTTTGTTACCAGGTACTTGCAGCTTTACTTTTTCAGGATCATTCCAACTGAAAGTTATCTTTGGCTGCTATTATATTAGTACATCCACAGACACTAAACTTACAATATACTCCGTATGTATTTTTAACTCTTGTGTTTTAGCTACATATGAATATTATATATTGAAATACTTTCATAATATCTTAAAGTGCTTAATAATAGTGCTTCAGTTGAACTAATCCTAACTCCCAAATTTGAGACAAACCTTTTTATCTGTTACTATTAGACACAAAGTTAATACGCTTGTACTAGAACTGTTGAGAAATTTGCTAGAATCATATCTGATCAGTTGCTGTGATTACAGGTAGGACCTAAAAACAAGTGTAACTTTAGGTTGGTGTCACTCGAGGATGGACTTCACTCGCTTGAATATGATCCATCAATGTCATTGCTTCAAGCATTCTCCATCTGTGTAGCAGTTGTAAGTAGCCACAAGTTAACTCACATGTTTCAAGTCAATTACGTTCCAGATTCAGAAAACTTGTCCAAACACGTAACGACAGGTGACGAGAAAGCAAAAATTCAGGAGGAATTCATTTCAAAACCGCCAGCATCACCTGTTAGTAGGGTATAGTCTTAGAATCTATATTAGTTTAGAGATAATAATCGCTTTGTATGTCATGGGATAGAAAGAAGGTAAAAAGTGCAGGTTATCCGTTTACATATAGTTGATATAATACTGATATTGTAACAAAAAGCTATGGACATGTATGATCATTGAGGCACTTTCACGTCTTTAAACAGAAACATTTTGCGTCTTATTTATGAGATAGATGATCAGTAAGATCTGTTGTTTTACTTGCTATATAAAAGCTTTATACTATCGGGTCACCCGATAACCCGAATCACCCGACCCGACATAACCCGACCCGACTACCACCCGAACCCGATAACCGAATCCTTATCGGGTCGGGTGTCGGGTGAGTTTTTAAAAAATCCAAACCCGACTCAACCCGACCCGACTAACCCGATAACCCGATAACCCGACCCGATAACTCCACCCCTAGGGATGGGGAGAATGAGATGTTTTATATTGATAGAAAAGTTACATGAATGGTCCCTTTATTTTGCTAATAATGACAAATTTATCTTTCAGTTCTTCTTGTACATTGCGCATCAACACATGTAAGCTCAATAATTGCCATACTCCTCATTCCCGCCTCTTCCCGCTCTCACCAAATTTCATTTCATTTCAAATTCTCACTCACACACAACTTTAGTACAGTAATTTGACACGTAAGGGTACTAGGAGTCATCACTCCGAAGTATCCATACCTCCCAAATTCAACCAATCAGCTTCAGCCAACTCATTCCTATAAATTCCCATACCTCCCAACCTAAATCACTGGCGGTCATAAATTCTCATATCTCCCAATTTTTTTTATTTTTTTTAATCATTAAACTAAAATCAATTTAATTAAAAACACAAACATTTTATTAAAAACATAATATTTTTAGATATCCGGATAATTAACCAAACTGAATCGTGTATAATATATATAAAGATTTTAAACAAAATATTCAAGGGCAAATTGCATAAAAAGGTACCCATCTTAGGTTCAATTTCAATTAAATGTACTATTCTTTTTTTTTCTCAATATAAGGTGTCCAACTTTTTTTTTTTTTTTTTTTTTGCAATCTTTGGAAAAATTTTACCCGCTTGATGGGTTGCCAGAAACAAATAATCAAAAATGACTTGCCTTTTGTAACTATTTGGCATTGTGGCAAACTCATAAAGACCAAAGTCAAAGACACCAAGTCAACACACACACACCTGGCTTCATCCAAAAAAGATCGTCTTCTCCAGCCAAAGCCATCGTCCACCTGGGTAGGTTTAATTTTTTTTTGGTCACCAACGGCTTTATTGTACGCTCCAACGTCTCTTTTTTTGATCAAAGTGAATTTATGCCAAGCGGGGAATGAAACCGTGTTTGATAAATTTTTGGGATAAAATCGGGACCGGCGGCGGTGTTACCGCCGGTTTCAAACACACCGCCGGCCCAAACCGCATGCACTCCGAGTGCCCTAAGCATTTAACCTTAGGGTGGAAGGAGTGGAGGTGCGGGCTGGCTCGCGAGCTGGCGAGCTGGAGAGGAACACCACCGCTGCAGCGAGCTGGACTGGCGAGCTGGGTTTGCGAGCTTTGAACTCGCAGCGGGAAAGGAAGAATCGTTGGAACATTTGACCGTTACAGGGACCATTATTGTAAATATACACGCTCCATTTGACCGTGAGATCTTATTGATATGGAACATTTTACATACCGTGAGATCTTCAACATCGCCGCTTGGAGGTAAGCTGTTCCAAGCACGTCCATTATTGTAAAAATAGGGTTGTTGCTATAGAAGATTGAGGAATGGATTTGGGCCTATGTGCGTTGGGCCGAGGAAAAAAATGCAGGCCGAATGATGGGCCTTGTTGCTATAGAAGATTTGGGCCTTGTTGCTATAGAAGATTAAATTGGAAAGGAATATCCAGTTTTGGAAATGTATAATGTAATCAACATGTTCATTAAATTATGACTCTATATAAAATGTTTGTTTTTATATAATAATTGTTTAGTATTACTATAAGTTGGAAGGGTTAATGTTGCAAATTTATAAATTTGAAGGACAAATTATGAATATTTAAAAAAGGATTTGAGAGGGTTGAGAATGATGGACGCCACTAAAAAAGGTTGAATGGAGAGTTTGAGGGTTGAAATGATGTGGAGAAATTTGATTGGATAATTTTGGGAGGGTTGGAGGTTTACCACTCCTTCCACCCTTAGGAGGCATTTAATGCTTTAAAATTCATCGGTACGAATATAAAAGGTAAACAGTACAGCTAAATTAAACACAATTTTCTAACATTAAATAACTCAAAATTTTAATTTTCAGAAATACAAATATTTATGCAATGTTTACAATTCATTAATGCATAACTAATATACTTTATTAAAACACTCATTTAATGATAAAGATAGGTATTAAAATATATAGTACAAGTCATGCAAGCTGCTAATTAATGATACTAAAAAAATCTTCTTTCAATGAAAATGTAATTAAAAAAACACATCGTACAAACTAAGCAAGCTAACATACAAAAAATAAACAAATAAAATAATACAAATTAAACAAAGTTTCACCAAACTTTTGTCATTACTTATAGTTAGGGCTGGCATAACAGGTCACACGAACCTGTTAAGACACGAACCTGTTAAGACACGAACCTGTTAAGGTCAAACCCGAACACGACCTGTTAACTTATCGTGTCATTTTTTTCAAACACGAACACGACACGAAATTTAACAGGTACACCTGTTAAGACCTGTTAAGGACCTGTTAACATGCATATTACAAAAGTCTGGACTAAAACTTTAAAAAAAATCCTCAACAATACAAAAGGTCTTACAAATCTTAACTAATACATAATGATAATAATCCTTAACATTACAAAACATAAAACTCTTAATTAATACAAATATATATCAATTATAATATCAATTCCGATGCCGTTACTCGTATCTTCCAATCTTCCATTTTAAACCTGCAAAATTCAAAAGAGTAAATATTAGAAAATGGTTTTTGGAACAATTCATTTTAAAATTGCTTTACATCTATATGAGAAGGCAAATATGTAAAAAAGCCTACTGATGCAGCTAAAAGTGGCATACAACATGTTTAAACTAACTATATCAGAGTATCAGACTATACATCAAACCAAAATGCCCGATTAATAATAAGATTGTGACTTGTATTAGTTGAATCTTGTTATGCAGATGCTAAGTGAAATACTAATTCCTAATTATCACAAGTTTATATTTTGTAACTTTAATATATTGTTGTACCAAAATTTAACCAACATCAAAGATCATCATTAGTTCATTACAACTTTATTGCTACATCAACAAGTTTAGCAACAAAAACAACACAACAAACAGACAAATGATTGTAGAATAACCAAACAAAAAGACCATTTCTTCTCAATGTTACAAGATTAAACATTTACATCAACACATATATAGAGTCAAGACTCAAGATACAGCAAATGCATTTAACATTTCATATCTATGGCATCCACATCCCCATAATAAAGTCAAGATTCCAAGAATTTGGTATAAAGGTAAAAATTAATATTTCTTTTTGTAATGAAAGAACATATTTTTTGACTTAATAGTTAATACAGCACAAGAATGATACTTGATCATTTATTCCAACAAATGACTATACGAGAAATATACTTGATCAGTTAATGCAACAAATGACTACTTAAATTAGTGTAATAAATAACATTCAAGGCAACAACAATTATGCAAAGTAAATAGAAAAAAACTAAAAATTACCTCATATGTTATCTTTCTGGATCTATATACATGTACAGGTGATTGGGTTTGGGTGATTGGGTTTGGGGTGATTGGGTTTGGATAAATCAATCGGGGTGAATCGGTGATTGGGTTTGGGTGATTGGGTTTGGATGAATCACTGAAGTCACGGATCGGGATGAGAGTTGAGAGATGAGAGTTGAGAGAGATAGGGGAGGCGGATGGAGGCGGAATAGGATAAGAGAATAATAACAGATAGGGTTTCTTAAAATTTATATATATATATTATATTCTTAACAGGTAATAACAGGTTAACAGGTGTCTGACCTGTTGACCTGTTAAGACACGAAACCTGTTAAGGTCAAGACACGAACCTGTTAAGAACATGTCGTGTCGTGTCGTGTTAACAGGTTTCGTGTCAAAACTTTTGTCATTACTTATAGTCCCTAAATAAACAAACTAATCAGTAAAGCTATTACCAAAAACGTACAAATAAAATAAATTATTAGCCGAAAAAAATAAATTTCAAGTTACCCGCAATCGTATAACGCGGGAATCGTAAAACTAATTACTTAAATGAACTCATTGCATACTACATTAACCAAAATCGACCAATTTTCACCAATTTACAAAAGTGAACCAAAGGCACTTTATGGGGCGCACATTGTTTGTTTTATTTGTTATAATGCTTTGGTAAAGAGAAATGATTTGCACATTTTATTTTTTGATTAAGACATTCAAGCATATGCATTAAACTGTTGTATTGTGAATGTACACTACTTTAACCGATTGTATATATGAGTGTTCAAATAAAAAAATAAAATATGCAAATCATCTCCCTCTCGTAAAATACCCGGTGTCTAGCTTTCCTTTTCTTTTGTAAATTAAATGCGTTGGTAGGATACATATTTATTTTTGTTCCTTTCATTCACACCTACCATCCCATCCATCCAATATAAACTTGCAGTACCTTCATTGACCGCTTTGACAACTACCAACCACAAAACTAAATATTCAACAAAAGCAATATTCGTTTAAAAAAATTTATATTTAAGGTATATCATTTACTTATTTTACTACCTACTAACTTATCCCAATTTTATAACCCCTGTTTTAATGAGTATTTATAAGGTACTATCCTTTCCTTATAGCACTTCCAATGGTAACGCAGGAGCTGCGTTAAGGTGCCAAAGTGGTACGTTAAAGCCACGTTAAAGGTTGAGAGGGAGCTGCGTTAACACAACATTAAAGGACTGAGTTAAACCCTTAACGCTACGTTAAGGGTGCGTTGGGTAAAAAAGAAAAATCACTTTAGCCCCTAAAATGGCCAAAACTAGCCGTTAATTTCAAAAAAAAAATCACTTTGGCCTTTGCGTTTTATAACCGTTGAATCAATCGGCTATTGGTAAAAAAAAAAAAAAAAAAAAAAAAAAAAAAAAAAAAAAAAAAAAAAGATCAAAACCATTTTCACTCTCTTATAAATACCCATTTAACACCACAATTTTTTTCACACTTTCACAAATCAATATACTACATCATATACTTTCATCTTTAACCTTCTACACACAAAAAATGTCCGGCTTCAACCTAAACAACGACGATGATACCTTCTTTAATCTCCTAAACACCGGGTGGAATAATCCAAACGCCGGGTCATGTTCAAACCCAAACGTCAGGTCATCTTCAAACCCGAACCCACTTGGCTTGTCGAGCCAACAACTATATGAACAAAATCAACAAATGCTATATTACGAACGACAACAACAATCGAACCTAAACACCAATTTCTCCAATCTTCAATTCACCCAACATTCACAACAATCTCAAACCGCAACCCATGATATTCCCGATACTCCAACGTCTCCTCCAAAGCCACACAAGCCGCGTATCAAACGAAAGGCCAGAAAAACAAAAAACCCTGAACCTTTGGAGGATGATGAAGTAAACACCGACATCATCAAACGTTGGAACCCACAAGAGGAAAAATTACTTGCGTCGTGTTATGTTGCCGCAACGGAGGATTCATAAGTGGGTCGAAATCAAAGCAAGGATACATTTTGGCAACATGTGAAAAATGAGTTTAATAGACTCAATTTTCAAAAGAGAAACAAGGATATGATACAAGGTAAATGGAAAACGTTGAACCGCGGTTGCTCAAAGTTCAACGCCTACTACAAACGTTCCCAACGCCAAGAAAAAAGTGGGGAAAGTGAATTGTATATCCTGAAACGTGCCAGTCAAATGTATCGAGACGAGCACAAAACCGCTCCTTTTAGCAACGAGGATGCTTGGGAGGTTTTACGGGGTCATATGAAATGGGACACACCCGAAGGGATTGATTTAACCGGTGATGTCCCAAGCGAAACAAACGAGGCGTTGTTTGGTCGTGATGAACAACCACGGCCAATGGGAACAAAGCGTGCTTCAAAGAAAGCTCGATCCGAGAGCACGGGAGGAACGACCTCGTCTAGCCAATTCGGGGAGGCTATGACATCCGAGTATCGTTTGAAAAGGGAAACGGCCCAAGCCGCGTACCGGGCGGCCCAAATAAAAGACGGGACGATAACAAGGTTGGAGGAAATGAAAATTTTGATGGTTGAAACTGACGGGAAGGATCCAGATGTGGTGTATTAGATCAACGAAGAAAAAGCTCGAATCAAGAAAAAATACAACCTCAAATGTTTTCAGTAGATTTAGGATTGTGTTTATTTTTATGTTGTAGTTTTTTTGGTTTTTTTTTTTCGTTGTTATTTTTTATTTTTTAATTTCCTTGTAATTTTTTTTATTAAGTATGTAATGTTATGTTTTTTAATGAATTTTTAAAAAATGAAGTATTTATAAGTTTAGGGGTTGAATTTGAAAATATTTGATATAAAGGTGAGTTATGGTTGGGAGTGTTAAAGTTGAGTTAAAGGTGGGTGTGTTAAAGCTGACGTGGCAGTGTGTTAAAGTTTAACTCTGTATTAGGGTTGGGAGTGCTCTTAGACCATGCGTACTGGGCGTTCTTGTACCCATTTTTTTCCCGAACAGCGCCCAGCAGCGCCCACCACCCCAAAACGACGGGGTGCTGTTGATCAAAAAAAGGCAACCCCGATGGTTCTGACAGCGCTTGGTGCATGGTTCGTTTGAGGAAAGTAGCCGTTGCAACGGCTAAAAAATTGACCAATCCCTTTCTTTCTTTCTTTTCCTTCTCTAATTTTTAGTATATATATACACACAAACATATAACTTTTACACCAAAATACTCTCAAACACATTCCATTCTCATCAAATTTTATACAATCTTTCACCTTTTTATACAATGGGTTCTCCTTCGACGTCTTCCCTTATTCTTGAATCTAGTTCGGATGACGATTACTCCGACCGAGAACTAGAAGCGATGTCTCTTGCTGCTGGGGCTGTAGCTATGTACGTCGCTCAAAACCCACCAAAACCGATCCGAAGAAGAACGAAAGTTTATCGAGACCGTTTCGAGGCCAACGAAAGGTTGATGAAAGATTATTTCCACCCAACGGAGCCAACGTACGATGACAAAGCATTTAGGCGTCGTTTTAGAATGAGCAAACGGTTATTTTTGCGTATCGCAAATGATTTGGAGGCGCATTTCGATTACTTTAAACAAAAACCCGACTGATTGGGTAACCCGGGGTTCACGTCGATACAAAAGTGCACAGCTGCTATGCGGGTGATCGGTTACGGTGTCTCCACCGACCTCAACGACGATTATTTAAAGATGACCGAGAAAACGTGTCGGGACACAGTTGAGAAATTTACAATAGGTAAAAAAATCTCTTTATCTATTTATTGTTTTCCTTATATATTTATATATCTATTTTCACAAAATATTTTAGGAATAAAAGCCTTGTACGAGAAACGGTATTTAAGAAAACCGACGAAAAATGATTTGATGCGAATATATGATGTGCACCAAGAGGTTCATGGCATACCCGGTATGATGGGTAGTATAGATTGCATGCATTGGGCATGGTCTAACTGTCCAACCGCTTGGCGAGGTCAATACCACGGGGGTAGCCACAAACGTCCAACGCTAGTTCTTCAAGCCGTTCGTTCGTACGATCTATGGGTATAGAGTACTTACTTTGGTATCCCCGGCTCCCTTAATGATATCAACATTTTAGAGCAATCACCCGTCCTCGAAGACATCATCTCAGGTAACGCGCCGTCTCTCGGTTTTTATGCTAATGACAACTTCCATCCAGGTGGATGCTTTGTGGTCTAGTGGTAGATGCTTAAACAATTAAGTGTGCCCAAGTGAGAGTAGTACCGGGTTGGGTGACCGACCGGGAAGTCCTCACTTAGGGACCATAAGCTCTAATGATATCAACCAGCTGCCTTAGAAACCTGGGCCCAGCCATGTGATGTCTTGACCAAACTTCCATCCAGGTGGCTACTATTTGGGCGACGGTATATACCCGGAATACTCGTTCATCATGAAAACGATGTCACAGCCGATCGATCCTAAAAAAGATAACTGGAGAAAAGTACAAGAATCGGCAAGAAAAGACATAGAAAGATGTTTCGGTGTTCTCAAAAAACGTTTCGCGTTTGTGGCGAATCCTTGTCGTTTATGGACGAAGGATAAGATTAAGGATGTTATGCGTGCGTGCCTCATTTTACACAACATGATATTAGAGGACGAAGGACGGGCCATTTGTCAAGATTATCACCCGGGCGAAGAAAACGAACCACTGCCAGAATTAACCCCCGAAGAAGCCTTACAACACTCGGCCTACATACGAAGCCACGTGAGTTACCACACACTATTGGCGGATTTGATCGAGGAAGCGTGGGTTAACCGTCGAATGTTGTCCGATTCCGAGGAGGAGGAGAAGAACGACGAAGATTACGATGACGTTAACGATATAGATTAGTAGGTTTTGTTTCTTTAATTGTACTTTTATTTTTATTTGTAATGGTTTTATTTTAAATAATGTGTGATTTTTTTTTTTATTTTTTTTTTTTATGTAATGTTTTAGGGTTTATTTTAATAAAATTGTCTTTTTATTTATATTAATTAGTATTATTAATTAGTTTTTAGTGATTAAAAAAATAAAAAAAAATAAAACAAAAGGAGTGCCACGTGTCAAACAACCCCCCACTCTCCACTACACCACTTTTTCAACAAAGCCCCACAATACCCCCACATGCCACGTGTCAAACAACCCCCCACTCTCCACTTCTTACCACTACACATGGTCTTAGACCATCCGTAATGGGCACTGTTGCTCCCATTTTTGCCCCAAAAACGCCCCAACAGCGCCCCTATGCCCAAAACGTCGGGGCGCTGTTGGCCCAATTTTTGCTTCCCGAGTTGTGCTGACAGCGCCCAACCATTTGTACTTCTTTCATTTTTATTTTTATTTTTGTTGTAGTTTTGTTTTGTTTTGTATTTTTTTAGAGAATGTGTATTTGTTTGAGATGTAAAGTTTTGAAAACTTGTAAAATGTTGAATATCTTAGCAAATTGAAACTACATTAAACATCAAATTGAACCTACATTAAACAACGAATAATTAACGTAAACAACGAACCAAATTAAAAACGAAACTACGATACATAAATTAAAAGATGCTATCATCTGAGTCTGGCCAACCATCTTCCTCAGAGGATTCAGGTGTGAAAAAACCATTTTCCCAGTTCGCCCTGCGTTCTGCATACTCCCTGGCTTCACGCTCCAAACGAGCAGCTTCCTCTTCTCTTTCAAGTGCTTCCATTTGTTCCTCTGTTAACTCTGGCGGATGTTCCGGTGGATTGTTAACCGGTGGAGTTGGAAATTCATGGGGTGGGCTGAAAACCGGAAAGGTTTGTTCATGGGGTGGGCTGAAAACCGGAAAGGTTTGTTCATGGGGTGGACTGGGGAATTGTTGTCCAAAATCTCTTTGGCGAGGTGGAGATGGAAATTGTTGCCCGAAATCCCTTTGGCGAGGTGGAGATGGAAATTGTTGCCCGAAATCTTTTCTGGAAGACATTTTGAATCTGAATAGTTTGGATTTTGAATGTGTTTGTGTGTGATATTTGCTGCTCCAAGCAAGTATATTTATAGTCATTGAAAATGTGTTTGAATTTGAAATTTGAATTTAAATTTGAAATTTGAATATATCCCGCCCATTTTTTTTTGAAATATATCCCGCCCACGTTTTTTATTTTGAATCTGAAACTTTTTTTGTTTTAAATGTTTAATTAAAAATGTAATATTTAGTGATTAAAAAAAATAAAAAAAAGAAAACAAAAGGAGTGTCACGTGTCAAACAACGCCCCACTCACCACTACACCACTGTTTCAACAAAGCCCTATAATACCCCACATGCCACGTGTCAAACAACCCCCACTCTCCACCCATTACCACTACACATGGTCTTAGAGCGATAGGTATCATGAAGAGCAAGAACTCTTCATTTGGGCCCCACAAGTTCCACTTCACTTTAACAAAACTAATTCAAAATACCCCTCTATCATAATACTCCCTCTGTCCCAAAATATAATTCAACTTTGCTATATTTTGTTGTCCCAAAATCAATGTCCACTTTTAATTTCAACCAATCAAAATGATTCAAAGTGAATGAGAATGAAATTTTATTGGTTAATATTTTAAAGGACCTACTTTTCTTAAACTTTGTGAAATATGAAAGTGGACATATAATTTGGGGCGGATGTAGTACAAAACTCCCTCTGCCCCATCCACCCAATTTAATTTTATTTTCCATTTTTCAAACAAACTAAAAAAACACAAATAATACAAAAACTACAAAAAATTATTGTTAGTATAAAATTTTTACTTTTAGTACAAAAAATTTCCCTTTGGTTTTATTTTTTGACTTACCGGCCCAACACCTAATAACACATTACCCTAATTTTGTTAATACCACTTCCACACAAACCAGTGCCTCTCTTTCTTACTAGCACACACTAGCAGTCACCAGCAACAACAAAAAATTCATCCCTTGGTTTTGATACCAGTTTTAATCGGAAAACACCAATAACAAACAAAAAACGTCTCTTGTTTATAATTAAAAAAATCATTTTGTCGTTTCTACTTCGTCAAGTCGGCGAGAAATTGTGTGGCAAGCTGTGGAGAGGGGTGGTGATGTGGCGGCGAAGGGCCACGTATGAACAGCGAGCCCCTCCTTGTTATGATACCGTTTGCTCTTATCTCATCTTCAGCAAAAGCATCATCCATAGCTTTTATTTCAAGTACTTTCAACTTAAATAATAATAATAATAATAATAATAATAATAATAATAATAATAATAATAATAATAATAATAATAATAATAATAATAATAATAATAATAATAATAAGAGTAAATTTCATAAATGGTCCATGTGATCTCTCGGGTTTAACGGGTTTAATCCCTAAACTTTTTTTTAACGGTTCCAGTCCCTGTGGTTGCGGCCCATAACGGGTTTAGTCCCTGAGACTAACTGTCGTTAGTTTTATCCGTTAGCTAACGACCGTTTTCAACAAACATTTGCATCGTTGGTCCTTTATACTAACGACCGTTTATACTTAACTCAAAAGTTGGTTTTCTTTTTTATTTTTTATTTTTTCCCCTAAAAATTAAAAAAAAAATGGTTTTCATATATTTTTTTCTTTCTAAACATCTTTCAAATTTATACACTATTTTTATACACGTTTTCAAACACACATTTTTATATACACATTTTTTATACACACGTTTTTATATACATGTTTTTATACACGTTTTATACTCACGTTTTTATACACACATTTATACACGTATTTTTATACACATGGTTTTTATACACATGTTTTTTATACAAATGTTTTTATACACGTTTTTACACACATTTTTATACACATATTTTTATACACGTTTTTATACACATGCTTTTTGATTGAACAAATAGTTGCACAACCAAGCCTTCGATGGTGATCAAAGGAATAATGGGGTGTTGAGATTACGCCAAGCTTGTTCTTAACCTGAAAATAAGAAATACGAAGACACTACGTTAAGTGATTGCGCAGGGGTTGGACCCTGCGAACCACCTCCGGCGTGCGAGTAAGTATGTGTGATGGTAATGTAGGTCGTAAATTGAGAGAGTGAAGTTAACCTACTTTGTTTTGGCCCGACCATGCTATTTATAGGGGAGAAATAGGACATAGTGGGCGGTTGCACATTGTTCGGAGATCATGGGGGCGTCCCATGGAAAGTGGTAACCGCTAGGGCTTTGTAGCCCACGATCTCTGTTTTGGCGGGAAAGCCAAATGGAAGAGGAGACGTGGGTTTGACCAGGTCAGGATGGTCCTTCGTGCTAGTCCCTTCGTCAGGAATACCCCGAAGGGCTTAGAGCTTCGATTGGCGGATTCCCACATGGTAACCAGTTCGCAGGCGAATGGTTTTACGCCAATGAAACGTGTTAGAAGATTAACCTGGGCCTCCGAAGGGAGGGCTTTCTACAGGCTCGAAGGGGAGTCCTTCGACCCGTTAGGAGGGTACATCATCAAGCCCCCCAGTCGAAAGTGATATATACGTACAAGTATGTATTGCCTTCGACTCTAAAAACATGTCACACTCTATCCTTTCCGTTACAAATTCAAATGGAATAAGGATAAGTGTTTAACCAAAATATGCAATAAATGCGGATAATAAATAGCTAACTACCACGCTATTGAATACAGCTGCCAAGATATCGGTATCTCCGAACTTCTTTTCAAAATTGAAAGAGGAGCTTTGAGTCTGTATTTTACACGTGGACGGTCAGGGTAAACTTTTTTAATAGGGATACATAATCTTTTGCTTATCCCTACCTGATCATACTTTTTTCTTGCGCCCGAAATACACATACACAGTACTGTGCTTTGTGCTTCTTCTGAGATCGAAGGTAATTACCCTCCCTTGTTCTTATTGTTACAAATACAAGATGAGTATGGCGGCAAAAAGAACCATTAGGCAACAAAAGTGTACCTTATCAGAACAGGCGTTGGCGGATTTCTTTGAAAAATATCCCATACTAAAAAAGTATAAAGTGATACTCCCAAACAAAAACCAAAGTATTTTTGACGCTCCAACTGGGTATGTTGGGTTATATGTTCACGCTTTTACAGAATCCAACTTTAGGATTCCTATTCATCCACTAATCTTAGAATTTTTACAGTATTATCAAGTACATATTTCCAGGTTGAACCCATTTGGCTTAGCCAAACTAACCACCTACATTGTCGTATGCAAAGCCTATGGTTATGAGCCAACGCTTAACGTGCTTAGAGGCTTTATCAACCTTTGCCCTGGTGGTGATTGGTTAACCTTAGGTAAAAGAAGTGATCCTGATGTTCCCTGTTTAGTAACAAAACCTTTTGCCAACATAAGAAAATGAAAAGGTTTGTTTTTCTATGTGCAAGACACTATCATACCTCCCAAATATCCAGCGTTGCTAGACAAAGACTTTTGTTTTGACGAGAAACGCTTTGATGATCCTTTGCCACACTTTGTTAGAGGCTATCCCCTCTACCAACGTCTTGAACGTCACCCATTTGACGTGCAAACGTTTCCTGAGCCGATACTGTTTATGGCGGGGATTGTAGATCATTGGGAAGGCTCTCCACTGGAACCTGCTATAATCTGCAATGGGAAAAGTATGTGCATGCCTATTAAAATAAAGTAAATGACTTATCTGATGATATTTATCTCTCCTTTTTGTTTTTCTGTAGGGATGGCATTCAGGAACTTCGTTGTGGCTCGTGGTACTAGGGAAGTTAGTTTTGTCCCTAAAGAGCCAGAAAATGTAAGCTACGGGATAGGTTCTCCATCCATGTCAATTGAGAATGACAAAACTCCCCAGTTCGTGGAAACTGTTGCAGATTCCGATGATCCCCTTATCAAGGAATTTCAAACGAGGCTCGCAAGGTCCTCCGGTGTTTCAGATAAGAGAAGTAGGAAAGCAAAGGCTGCCATGTCTGTAAGGAACCCTCCGAAGAGGAAATTAGCCCTCCCTACTCCTCCAGCGAGAGTTGTGAAGCCCAACGGATCGCACTCCAAAACCTTTATACCCACCCCTCTAACGATTCCTAACGATCCTACTCCAAGTAAGCTAGCATCTTTCATGCGTATCAAATGTCATGCATCATATAACTTGTTTTCCTTTCTTTTTTAGGCCTTCCTGATGTTGTGGAACTTCCCAATGCACATGCCTGTCGACAATTGGTTGACAAAATGACACCTACCAGTTGGAAAAGAGTCTTGGATAACATGTCTATTGAAGAGCTTTGCGACTTTCACTCCAAAAGTTACGCTAGGCAGGCTGTGTTGGATAATCATCTTAATTCGAGAACAAGGGAATTGATGCAAACGGTGTTGGATGTGAGGGTGAAAATGGATGATATTTTAGCTAAAGAAAAAGCTAGGGATCAAGAACATGATGAATTGGAGTCTAAGTGTAAAGAAGTGATGGAGGACTTTGAGAAGAATCCCTTCGTACAAGATATGCGAGTCAAAATTGACAGACTCGAAAGTCAATTGAAAGAATCCCAGGCGAGGTGCAACAAGTTGAAGGTTGAAGAGTCCAAAGTTTCCATTTATAGAGCCCAAATTGCCGCGCTCGAGTCTAAATGTACAAGCTTGGAGGTCGAAAGGTCTAGGTTGGCTGAACAGGAGATCAGCCTTTGTGATAAGCTTAATGACCTTAGATCCCAACTTCAAATCTTGGAGAGAGACCGAGCTGAGGTAGTTTCGAGAGTTGTTCCTCATGTGGCGATGGAGTTGTACCGTAGTGATGAGGTGGGGGAAGTTATTGGGAGACTTGTGAACGCAGCTATCTTCTACGGAACTTGCACTACGTTGGAAGAAATTGCCGAGACAAAGAAACCCGTTGTTCTGTCAGAGGTGTCTTACTATCGCCCAGACTCTGAGCGAGAGTTTAATGAGGCTGGTGATGCGTTTACTTCAACAAAGTACCCTTATCTTGCCGAGGTAACCAAAGACCCATTGGCTCCCATAGAGGAGCTTTTGGCCAAGAAGCCTATGAAGATCCAACCTGCATCCTCAACAAGGAAGTCCAACTCTACTCAACCTTGAAATGATTCCCCGACGTATTACTTGTTTTAGATAATTTATCCTTGTTCCTGCTTGAACAATTTATCTTTTATGTTGCTGGGCTTCGACCCGTATCTTTAGACAATTGTCCTTTTTGTGATTATGATAGCTAAAACTATACTTAGTTTTTGTTTATGCTAATTTAGTGGAATATGTCCCACTTTTATTGTCATGTTTATCTTCTCTTACGCTCATTTCAAGAGCGTACACATACAACCTAAGGTTATAACCTTATTGTGTGTATTTTGGACCAAAATTTTAGGCAATCGTATAATTTGACTGCGACAGAGGGTCGCGACCCACTCCGTCTTTATCCTTAAGTAGCAGAGGGCTTTTAATACCCTAAGACTTCATAGGAAAGTTAATGTGAATTATACTGGATGTTATTTATATACAAGGCGTGTGCCTTGTTACATCCTTCGACATTGAAACTTTTTTACTACTTGGCTGGACAAATCTTTGTTGTAAAGAACGAAACAAGTGATTTGAGGGAAATGCATTATATCATTAATTGGGTAGGGAGGATTACATCATTTTAAGAAATGAATACTAAGACGCCTACCATTAATGCTTCTTTCCCCAGATGAGAAGAATGCGTTACATGAAATTATAAAAACAAGCTGAGTGTTTTTTTTGTAGTAAGTTTTATATGTAAAACTTACGAAGGTTAGTACCGTTCCAAGTTCTATCCATTACTTCTCCTTTAAGCGTTGCGAGCTTGTACGCGCCGTTGCCGTAGGCTTCTGATATAACGTAGGGTCCTTCCCATGTTGGCCCTAGTTTTCCTTCGTATTCGGCCTTGCTTGCACTATTCAGACGAAGGACATATTCACCTGGCTTGAGCGTGGAGGGTCGAACTCGGTTGTTATAGTACTTTTCAATCTTCTGTTTGTGGATAGCCTCTCTGATCGAAGCTATTTCTCTTCTTTCTTCTAGATGATCAAGATTTTCTCGAATCCTTTCGCCATTTGTCCTTTCTTCAAAGTTCACAATGCGTTCTGTTTCGATGCTTATTTCGGAGGGTATAACAGCTTCCGTTCCATAAGTAAGGCTAAAAGGAGTCTCCCCGTGGCTTGACTTGGGGTGTGTCCTATGTGCCCACAGAACTTGGGGTAGCTCGTCTACCCACCCATGATGGCTTCGTCCCAATCTCTTTTCAATTCCTTCTATGATATCCCGGTTTGTGACTTCTACTTGTCCATTACCTTGGGGATGATAAACGGAAGTGAATGACTGTTTGATCTTCAGGCCTTCGCAGAAGGTTGGGAACACCCCTTCGGCAAACTGCTTTCCATTGTCGGAGATTATAATGTGAGGGACACCGAAAAGACAGATTATGTGTTCCCACACGAATTTCTCCATATGCCTTCCTGTTACTGATGCCAAGGGCTTCGCTTCAACCCATTTGGTAAAATAGTCTATAGCTACGACCAAAAATTTTACTCCACCTGGAGCAACTGGTAGGGGTCCGACTATGTCAATTCCCCATTGGCAGAAAGGCCATGCTGACGTAACGGAGGTCATGTCTTGTTTAGGCATTCTCGGGACTTTGGAGTGGATCTGACATGCTTCGCACTTTTGTATTATTTCTATTGCATCCCTGTGCATGGATGGCCAATAATACCCAAGCTTCATTACTTTTGAGATAACAGAGCGAGGGCCTGCATGCAATCCGCAAGATCCTTCATGAACTTCATATATGATATTCGAAGCCTGTTTTGGTCCCACACAACGAAGCCATGGGGATAAGAAGGATCTCCTGTATAGATTATCCCCAATAAGTCTATATTGGGGAGCTTTGATCCGGACCTTTCGAGCTAGTTTAGGGTCTTCCGGCAGGATACCGCTGATCAAATACTCCCTAATCGGAGTCATCCAGTTAGTGCCTTCCTCGGGTACGATGTCAGAAACTTCGCTTCGTTCAATTGACCTATCAGCCAATACTTCTACCAGAACCTCTTTCGTTAAGTGAGCAAATGCCATTGAGGCCAACTTGCTTAGGGCATCTGCTTTCTTGTTTTGATTTCTGCGGACATGTACTATATCATAGGTTTCAAAACCTTGAAGAAGTTCCTTAGCCTTTTCCAAATATCGCTTGATGGTGGGCTGTCTTGCTTCATAAGAGCCCTTGACTTGATTAGCAACCAACTGGGAATCTACGAAAATGGACAGATTCTGAATATCCATTTCTTTTGCTAGTCGAAGGCCGGCTAATAGAGCTTCATACTCAGCTTCATTGTTGGTGGCTTCGAATTCGAAGCGCAATGCATAAGTATACTCCTTTCCTTTCGGACTAACCAACATTAACCCTGCTCCAGAACCATCGGAGCTTGAGGCTCCATCTGTGTACAGCTTCCATCCTTCGATCATCTTCGAAGGCTGTTGCTTAGGAACCTCTTTATCTTGGCTAGGTCCGGAAGGTGTTTCAGCTAGAAAATCCGCAAGTACCTGACCTTTGACGGAGTTTCGACCCTTGTAGTCTATCTCATGCTCTCCCAATTCGATAGCCCATTTAGCCACCCTTCCTGATTTCTCAGGCTTCGACAGTATCTGTCTGATAGGCTTGTCAGTCAAGACTGTGATGGGATGAGCCTGAAAGTACCTTCTAAGGCGTCTTGCAGCATAAACCAAAGCAAGGACTAGCTTTTCCAACTCCGGATAGTTTAGTTCAGCTCCTTGCAGAACCCTGCTAACAAAGTATATTGGGACTTGTTTCCTTTCCCTTTTGGCTAAAAGCACCGCGCTGATGCTTTCGAAGGAAGCCGCGATGTACATGAACAACACTTCGCCTTTGATTGGGGCTGTAAGTGTTGGCAAGATTTCTATGAATTCCTTTAGCTTTTCGAAGGCTGCTTCCGCCTCACAACTCCATTGAAAAGTCTTTTTATCTGTGCACCCTTTGAGTGTTTTGAAGAACGGCAAAGGCCGATCCGCCCCTTTCGACAGGAACCTGCTAAGTGCCGCGAGCTTCCCGTTGAGGCTTTGGACTTCCTTTAATGACTTTGGAGCCTGAAGATCAGCTATGGCTTTAACCTTCGAAGGGTTGGCTTTAATCCCTTGCTTCGTTATCAAATGCCCCAAGAATTTTCCTTCCTCCATGCCAAAGGAACACTTCTTGGGGTTAAGCTTCATGTTGATTGCCCGTAATTGATCGAAGGTCTCTTGAATGTCAGAGAGGAGGTCCTCTTCGGTTCTGCTTTTTATTACCATGTCATCGACGTAGGCTTCCAAGTTCCTTCCAATTTGTTTATGGAAAGCCTTGTCTACTAAACGTTGATAAGTAGCCCCCGCGTTTTTTAGGCCGAAGGGCATCTTCTTGTAGCAATAGACACCCTTTCCTGTGTAAAAGGCTGTTTTCTCCTCATCCTCCTTTGCCATTTGTATTTGGTGATACCCCTTGTAAGCATCCAGAAAGCATTTCAAACGGAACCCCGAAAGGGATTCGACCTTCCAATCAATTTCTGGTAGAGGGTAGCAGTCCTTCGGGCAAGCTTTGTTGATGTCGGTGAAGTCAACACACATA
The DNA here is from genome assembly GCA_021014915.2 of Artemisia tridentata subsp. tridentata. Taxonomy (NCBI): domain Eukaryota; kingdom Viridiplantae; phylum Streptophyta; class Magnoliopsida; order Asterales; family Asteraceae; genus Artemisia; species Artemisia tridentata. The sequence continues at coordinate 74,383,002 of CP139507.1, forward strand.
CGCCACCCTCCATCGCTTTTCTTTACCATGACTGGATTAGCAACCCACGTTTGATATTTTACTTCTCTGAGAATTTCCGCTTGTACAAGCTCATCCACCTCTTTACAAGCGGCTGCATTTCTTTCTGGTGCCAGGCTTCGTCGTTTTTGCTTAATGGGCTCAACGTGCTTGAATTCGTTAAGCTTATGCTCTGTACCGAAAGGCTTACCATCGATCATAAGAGTCCTGGGAACCCCGGTCATATCTGAATACGTCCATGCGAATACGTCTTTGTTGGCTCTGAGTAGCTTCTCCAAGTCTGCTTTGAAGTTAGCAGGGAGTTGCTTTCCGATTACCACCGTTTGCTCTGGATAGAGCTCATTCACCACGATACGTTCTTCGGCATCTGTACAACTTAGGATGACCTTCGGAGGCTCCTCTGGACTTTCTCTAATCTTTTTACCGTTGTCTCCCGTTTGTCCTTGATTGTAAGTGGAGAATATGGTGCCTATCCCATAAGGTGTATGGAATTTTACTGCTGCGTGTATGGTGGAGACTACGATACCCATTCTTTGCATGGCAGTCCTTCCTATCAACAAGTTGTAAGGAGAGCTGGACCTTACGATGGCGAACATGAGGGTTTCTGTCCTTGCGAGCTTGCCTTCTCCAATCGTTATTTCCAATGGAACTTCTCCCAGAGGCCACGAATGTTCACCAGAAAAGCCTACCAAGGGTATCTTCGAATCAATTCGCTGTGACCTGATCGAAGGATTAAGCTTGAGGAAACAGTGCTCGTAGATGATTTCGCAGGAGCTTTCACAGTCCATATAGGCTCTATTCACTTCTCGGTTGGAAATGAGGACTTTGATGACTACCGGATCATTTGAAGGGATTTGACCTGCAAGAGGAGGGAAAGTTACCTCCCCTACTACGTTACACTCCGTTACCTTTCTCTTCAAGCTGGTTTCGCCCCAATGGACCATGAGTATTGGGGCTTCGAGAGGAGTAGTGTCTTTAGCCAGTTGATTGTCGGTCATCTCTTCCTTTCCCTTCTTTATACCCTTCACCAAATGTGCCAATTGCCCGGACTTTACAACTTCCTCTATCTGTTTCTTCAGTTCTCTACAACTGTTTGTATCGTGACCATAGTTTTCGTGGAAGTGACAGTATTTGCTGGTATCCCTGTTTCTGCCTTTACTTGTCATACGAGGGGGTGCTTCGAAAGCCTTGGCAGCCCTCTCTGTAGCAAGTATTTCCTTGGGAGACTTCGTCAGACTGCTTAGCAGACCATGGTTCGGGCCTTTGTTGTACGGAGAGAACCTGTCTCTGTTCTTGCTCTTGTTTTTGGACCCTTCCCACGAAGAATGCTTCGAAAATCTGTTGCTGCCATCTCTGTCTACCGGAGCCCCATTAGTAGACACCTCTTTTGCTTCGATCCAAGTATATGTCTTTTCCGTCAACCCCTTGTAAGTTGTCGGAAGGTCAGTGGACAAGAACTCCACCAAACTCCGATTCCGAAGGCCATGTACGAAACCAGAAATACGCTGATCTTCGTGAAGACCCAAAATTTGCAAGGTCTCATCGGTGTACCTAGTAACGAAGGCCCTGGTACTTTCGTTATCTTTTTGTTTGATGTTGTGCACCGTTAAATGAGTCCTTGTGAACTTCTTCTGTTGACTGAAGTGTCACCGGAACTTAGCTTTGAGATCATCAAGGTTGACGATGCTACCGGGCTTTTGCCCATTCCACCAAATATGAGCAGAATCCCGTAGGGTGTATGTAAACATATGACAGGCCACCGGCATAACCCACTTTTGCATTTTGATAGCCCCTTCGAACAAGTGTAAGAAATTGTCCAGATCCCCCTTCCCATCATAAGTCCCGACATGTGAAGGCATCTTCAACCCATCAGGCAATGGGTAATCTTCTATCCACCTAACGAAAGGTGTAGCTGAACCCATAGGGTCTGAATATAGACAATTATAAGGTGGTGCGTACATGGGGACGGTATTGTATGGATTGCTGTTTGGGGGCATTCCCATAGGAGTCTGGCCTGGGTAGGACTGATAAGGTGTATTCATGGCAAACGGGTAACTGCTTCCCATGGCGTACGGAGGGTACGCCATAGGATGGCCGAAGGGCATGCTCCCATAATTTTGGGGGAAGCTTGGGTTATTAGGCTGTCCATTTACTGGAGGATATAAATTTTGAGGATAAGACTGAGTTTGGAACGAGGGGTACATACCATTGGGAGGAAGATTTCCTCCCATATTAATTGTAGACGGATTGCCTTCTACGCCTGATGCGTGAGAAGGCTGCAACGGAACCCCAACTTCAGTCCTTCCAAGATGAGCTGCTAGCAATGGAGGCAAAGTTACCCCCCTTTCTTCCCTAAGGTGGCTCCTACCGTTAGAGCCTTCGGTAACCGCCCCTTCTCTTCTTGTCGGAGCCCTCTCGGGGACTCTTTCAAAACCAACGGACCTTTTGCTTAGCCTTCGACCGATTGGAGACCCAATTCTTAAGGCCGATAGGGTTGGCCCTTGAGTCGGAGGCCTAGGTTCCATCTCCATTTCTTCCTCATATTCATCACTCGAGTATTCCAACTCCCTTCGTACCTCAGCATTCCTGACTTGCCTGTTACGAGCCCTTAACAGGGTTTCCAACACTTTGTGGTTGGCTTCGACAAAGGCTGGGCTAATGACAGGTTCTGGGTTGGCTGATGTCGAAGCATGATTGTTGGTAGTGATTTCTGGGTGAGAACGTGTTGTGAAGGTGGAAGCGGTTATTGGGGGAAGGTTGTTAGAGTCGTCGATTGGTATTGGTGCCAAGGTAGAGAAACCCGGTGGGGGAGTATCTTCTCTCCCTTGATCCATGCCGGAATAATAGTGAAATTGGTTAGTAGGTTATAAGCTCGGAATTAACGAGACCAATTGTAGCGGTCCCACGGATGGCGCCACTGATTGAACAAATAGTTGCACAACCAAGCCTTCGATGGTGATCAAAGGAATAATGGGGTGTTGAGATTACGCCAAGCTTTTTCTTAACCTGAAAATAAGAAATACGAAGACACTACGTTAAGTGATTGCGCAGGGGTTGGACCCTGCGAACCACCTCCGGCGTGCGAGTAAGTATGTGTGATGGTAATGTAGGTCGTAAATTGAGAGAGAGAAGTTAACCTACTTTGTTTTGGCCCGACCATGCTATTTATAGGGGAGAAATAGGACATAGTGGGCGGTTGCACATTGTTCGGAGATCATGGGGGCGTCCCATGGAAAGTGGTAACCGCTAGGGCTTTGTAGCCCACGATCTCTGTTTTAGCGGGAAAGCCAAAGGGAAGAGGAGACGTGGGTTTGACCAGGTCAGGATGGTCCTTCGTGCTAGTCCCTTCGTCAGGAATACCCCGAAGGGTTTAGAGCTTCGATTGGCGGATTCCCACATGGTAACCAGTTCGCAGGCGAATGGTTTTACGCCAATGAAACGTGTTAGAAGATTAACCTGGGCCTCCGAAGGGAGGGCTTTCTACAGGCTCGAAGGGGAGTCCTTCGACCCGTTAGGAGGGTACATCATCACTTTTATACACACGTTTTTATACACACATTTATACGTAGATTTATACAAACATTTTTATACACAAATTTATACACATATTTTTATACACGTTTTTACACACATGTGTATAAAAACGTGTATAAAAATATGTGTATAAATGTGTGTATAAAATGTGTATATAAATGTGCGTATAAATGTGTGTATAAAAACGTGTGTATAAAAGTATGTGTATTAAAAAATTTGTATAAATGTGTGTATAAAAATGTGTATAAAAAATGTGTATATAAACATGTATAAAAGCGTGTGTATAAAAACGTGCATAAAAACGTGAGTATAAAAACATGAGTATAAAAACATGTATATAAAAATGTGTGTATAAAAAAATGTGTGTATAAAAATGTGTGTATGAAAAAGTGTATAAAAATATGTATAAAAACGTGTATAAATTTTAAAGATATTTAGAAAAAAGATATACAAGAAAACAATTTTTTTTGAATTAAAAAGAAAAATAAAAAATAAAAAATAAAAAACGAAATTTTTAGTTAAGTATAAACGGTCGTTAGTATAAAGGACTAACGGTGCAAATTTTTGTTGCAAACGGTCGTTAGCTAACGGAAAAAACTAACGACAGTTAGTCTCAGTGACCTAACCCGTTATGGGTCGCAACCACAAGGACCGGATACGTTAGAAAAAAGTTTATAAACTAAACTCGTTAAACCCGACAGACCACAAGGACCATTTATGAAATTAACTCTAATAATAATGATAATAATAATAATAATAATAACAATAATAATAATTTTAAAAAAATCACTTCCATCAACCCATTTTCACTTCCATAACATCAACCTATTTTCCATATTATGAGAATGGGAATAAAGCTTTTACTTTCAACTTGTTATCCATCAGTACATTCAACTTGTTATCAATGAGCATAATAAAGATGAGGAGCATTTGGGGGCACTTGGTCGTTTAGAGTGCTCCCGTTTGCCTTTATGTTAGGCACACTAGAGAAAGGGAGCACTTGGTTACTATAGGTGCGCTTGGATTTTTGGTTTTGTAATTATTTGTCTTCATGTGATGAGCACAAGAGAAGGCGGGGAGCAATTGGTTGTTTAGACTTTAGAGTGCTCTTGAATATTTGATTTTGTAATTGTTTGTCTTCAAGTGAGGCGCACAAGAGAAGACGAAGAGCACTTGGTCGTTTAGAGTGCTTCTTAACATTTTATATGAAAAACTGAAGCGCTCATCATTAAAATCTATAAACACGCCTGGCTAAATGAACTTTGATTTAACAGATTACTTACAACTAATGGTTACTTGAACTAAAGTTCATTTTGATAATACAAATATACTCCATTCTTTTTTGTATTTTTGTATATCAAAAGGTTCACGTACGAATTTTTCTCTTACTATTATCCAATAATTGTCGTACACCTTTTTCCCGCCTCTTCCCGCTCTCACTAACTTTCCTTTCCTTTCCTTCCCTTTCAAATATACTCGGCACTTCAAACTTTTGTATATCCATACATTTTTACATATACTCGGTACTTCAAACTTTTGTATACGATCGAGTATGATTATAGAACAATGCATGTAATGATGTAAACCATAGGAATGAATATGAAATGTGTTAAGAGGACTTACAACACCTTAAATGGTGGTGAGTTTATCATGTAAAAGGACTAGAAATTGAAAAGAACTCGCGTATCCCGTTAGAACTATCACCAAAGCTTCGAGTGGAATGACTTCGACTTGAAATGTGCTAGGACTCGACACACGGTTAAGGTGGTTAAACCTTGTGACTTTGTGTGTATGATATATTGAGTTAATATGATTAAGTACGCGGAATTTACTCAACCACACTTAGAAGGTTATTTGTGTTGTGGAAATGGAATGGTTGTGATTGTTATATGACAATAAACAATGAAAGCTTTTCACCAAAACGATTCAATGTTATTCAAAATAATACGAGTGATCTTGAAATATCACTAGGGTTACAACCTTGAATCTTATGTTCTTACAACTTGTGATATTCTTGTGTTTGTTCTATGTCTTAACAGTTATGAACTTATCAACTTATCTATTTTGTTCACACTTAATATCGAGTCTAAGATCCTCTTTTATAGTCCAAGAAGATCTTTACATATTGCTTAAAGTCTAACCGACTTACTTGTTAACTTATCTTGAGTGTGTCAGTACATAAGATACAACATGTATCTGTGTACACAACTTGTTAACTAAGCACATGGGGTAAAATATTATCTACCGTATATTGTTGACCAAAATACAAATAATATCTTTTCATACTTATCCACTTAGCAGCAGAAAGCTTATAGCAGCAGCAATGAGTTAGCGCTAGCAGCAGGAATAGATTGTACTAGCAGCAGCATCATCATCAGTAGAAACAATACACTACCAGCAGGAACGAAATGTACTACCAACAGGAACACACTTGTAGAATTTCCCGATTCTTGAACTTCAGAATATTTAATTCCCAACAATCCTCCCCTAAACATGTGAATCCATTTCAACATGTTTCTGAATTAAATGAGGACTTGTGAATATCTTTCAAACACTTCATAGTCAGACCCTTGATCTGAACTTTCTTCAATTCTGAACTCATCTGCTTTCTTTTGACTTTAACAATATCAACACATTGCTCCAATCTTGGACTAAAAGATGGTACAATTTCCTTGGATGGAGGAATTATAAGAGGCAATGATGCTGTGTATCTTGGATGCTTGTTTCAACAAGTGAAATCATCAATCAGCATGCCTTTGCAAGTGATGAACAAACGTGGTAAACTGAAATTGAAACTTTTCTTCGTTTGACCTAGATAGAACTTTCTCCTTTGGAATGTTCTTGTCATTTTCAACCTCCATGTCATCATCTTGTATGCTCTTGTCTTCTCCTTCCTTTTATTGGATTATCTTCCATTTCTGGGCTATTATTTCCTCCCCTGAGATTGTTACCTCCCCTGAGATACAAATAACTTTTGTTTCCTCCCCTTGTTTGGAAGATCTCACTATGTACCAAAATATATCTTTCCTTATCATCTGATCCATTATTTAGAACTTGTTGTCAGACAATGTTGTACATGAAGCCATCAATTCCTTAAGAGTTTAAGTTACTGCCCTCATCACTTCTAGGTGTGTTAACTCCTATGAGAGGTGAATCAGTGGACATTTGATTCATGATCCATCAATGGATGGTTTTTGTGAATCTCTTGAAAATCCTTTTAAGAAACTTTTTGACTTAGCAGTATGTTCATGATTTTAGAATTGAAAAATCATACTGCTTTCAACCATTTTGAAGGGATTAAGTGTATAACAGACACTTAATCAAAATTTCGGTTTAAAGCAACCTCTGGTTGTGTGAGAACCAATGTTTTTCAGTTATAAATAACTGCCTGTGTAAAGATAAACCTATTCAAAAGGCTTTCTTGACAGGGTTTCCAGCTCATAGTAGTTGTTGCCTCTAACACAAGTGTTAGATTCACTTTTACTAGCTGTTCTTTCTATCAGATGTCCTTAGACTTGCTCATTATACTTAAAAGTATAAAATGATAGAAAGTGAGTTGCATCAGTTACTATCTGATCAACTAAGTCATCAATTCAATGTGAAATATCATAACTAGGTTTCAAGAAAGAAGTTTTAAGGAGTTTTAAATTCCCAAACTCAGTCCATCATAAACCTATTATGGCAGCAGCCAATATCAGCATTTTGTTGCTTCCATTTCACTTGAAATTACCTTTGTGTTCACATATTCATACCTGAAATTGTTAGTCTAAAAACAAAAGAACAAAGTACAAAGTACTTGTCTTGTATTAGAAAAATCATAAGACCAACTATATGAATAACACATTTTAAATTTGTACTAGCAGCACAAACTTTTGTAATAGCAGCAGTATTATATAAAGCCAGCAGCAGAAACAAAAATTTATTTACAAAAACACATCAGATTGAAAATTCAAAGATTAAGCATTCCAATACTTGCTACCAAGTACTGAAATCTTGAAACATCAAAAGCTTTTGTTAGCAGATCTGCAAAGTTGTGTTCTGAAGCAACTTTAAGAACTTGAATTAACTTTTTCTCATTGCAGTCTCTTATAAAGTGATGTCTAATTTCAATGTGTTTTGTTTTAGAATGTTGCACTGGATTTTTAATAATACAAATTGTACTACTATTATCAATATGAATAACAGTGTTTAAGAAATTGTACCCATAATCAAGGAGTTGGTTTTGAAGCCATAGAACTTGACTAGAGCAACTTGCAGCAGCTATATATTCAGCTTCAGTTGTTGAATTTGCCACACTTGTTTGCTTCTTACACTGCCATGAGACAAGTCTACACCCAAGGAATTGACATCCTCCAGTTGTTGACTTTCTGTCCAAGCTAGCACCAGCATAATCACTATCCGAATATGCTACCAAGTCAAAAGGAGATTCCCTAGAATACCATATACCCAACCTTGGTTGACCTTTGAGATATCTAAAAATTCTCTTAACTGCAGTTAAATGAGAAACCTTTAGAGTTACTTGAAATCTTGCACAAACACAAACAGGGAACATGATATCAGGACTAGATGATGTAAGGTACATCAAAGAGCCTATCATAGATCTGTAAGTGTGTACATCCACACTCTCTCCATCTTCATCTTTCAGAAGGTGCTTCTCAGAGTCCATTGGTGTGCTTGCTATTTTTGAATCAGCAAATTGAAATTTTCTAAGTATCTCTACAACATATTTGTCTTGACTAATAAATATGCCTTCAGATGATTGCTTAACTTGCAAACCCAAAAAGAATGTAAGTTCCCCCATGGAACTCATCTGAAACTTATCTTTCATAAGCTTCTCAAATTCTAAACACATCTCTTTCCTTGTAGATCCAAAGATAATGTCATCCACATACACCTGCACTAACAGAAGATCCTTCTTGTGCTGTTTGATGAAAAGTGTCTGATCAATCTTTCCTCTTTGAAATCCATTCTCTAATAAATAGGAAGCTAGTGTTGCATACCAAGCTCTTGGTGCCTGATGAAGGCCATATAGAGCTTTCACTACTCTGTACACTTTGTTTGGATGGTCAGGGTCAATGAAGCCTGGAGGTTGTGTAACATACACCTCTTCTTCAATTTTACCATATAAAAATGCACTCTTGACATCCATTTGGTAGACTGTGAAGCCTAAAAATGAAGCATAAGCTAAGAAAAGCCTAATTGCCTCAATCCTTGCTACAGGAGCATAAACCTCATCATAGTCTATCCCTTCTTCTTGTGTGTACCCTTGAGCTACTAATCTAGCCTTATTCTTAATCACTATTCCCCTTTCATCCCTTTTGTTCTTAAAAACCCATCTAGTGCCAATTACCTTCACACTTGTAGGTAAATCAACTAGCACCCAAACCTTTTGAATCTTGAACTGAAGAAGCTCTTCTTGCATAGCCTCTAACCAGCTTGAATCATCTAGGGCTTTCAGAATGTTCTTTGGTTCAACTTGTGAGAGAAAACATACAAACAAGCAAGAGTTTGAAAGCTCATGCTGTTTTGAAGCATAAAGGGCATCAAGAAGCCCTTGTTGGTCTGAAGTCATCAATTGATGTCTTGTCTTCACACCAGATTGTACATCTCCAATCACATGTTCCAGGGAGTGGACTTTGTGAATTCTTGTGTGTGGTGTAGTAGGAACTTGATAAGATGGTGGGAGATTACTCAAATACACTTCATCTTCTTGGAATTCTGCTTCTCTTGTGAGTGATGGGCCTGCATCAGAAGTATTTGGCCCAGCAGCAGGAACATTAAGCCTAGCAGCAGAATTACCAGCAGAAACAGATACACTACCAGCAGCAGCAGAAATGCTACCAGCAGAAACATTTTGTTGTTCCTGAGTTCCATCTTCTTTGCTTGCATCTTCAACACCTTCTTTAGTTTTACCATAAGAAGATTCATCAGTTGTTGAAGTTGATTCCACAATTGTACTTGACCATATTGGCATCCAAACATGATTTTGGTTTGTCTACTTTTCTAACCTTGCCTCATCTGTTGCTTGTGAACCTGAAAATTCATTAGTTTCAACAACAACAGGCACATAATTCATTGAATTGGTTAGATACTCAAGATCAAATAGCCTTTTTGGTCCTTGACCTTCTACATTGGATTTATCTTCTAAAAACTCCACATGTAGGTTTTCTTCTACAATCTTAGTTCTTGTGTTGTATACTCTAAATGCTTTGCTATTAAGAGAATATCCAACAAAGAAACCTTCATCTGCCTTACCATCGAATTTTCCTAAATGGTATAAGGTATTGAGAATTGTCACATGACATCCAAAAGGTCTAAGAAATCCTATTGCAGGAGTTCTACCTCTAAAAAGTTCATATGATGTCTTATTGTGAGGCTGCACAACTAAAACTCTATTTTGAACATAGCAAGCAGTATTGACTGCTTCAGCCCAAAAAGTTATAGGTAGCTTAGAATCAGCTAACATTGTTCTAGCAGCTTCAATTAGTGTTCTATTCTTTCTCTCAACTACACCATTCTGTTGTGGTGTTCGAGCAACACTAAATTCTCTCTTAATACCTTTTTGTTTGCAGAAATCATCCATAACTCTATTCTTAAACTCTGTCCCATTATCACATCTAATGACCTTCACTTTCTTGTCTACTTGGTTTTCTATCTGTGTAATGAATGTCTTAAGGATGCTTGTAGTCTCATCCTTAGTAGATAGAAAGAAAACCCATGTAAATCTAGTATAGTCATCAGTAATAACTAGACAATATCTCTTATGCATTATGCTCATTACTGAAACAGGTCCAAATAAGTCCATATGAAGCATTAACAAAGATTGATTGATAGAGTTAAAAATCTTGGGCTTACAAGTGGCTTTGTGTTGTTTGCCTTTAAGACAAGCAATGCATGTTTGATCATTTTCAAATCTTTTGTGAGGTAAACCTCTTACCAAACCATTCTTAACAATTTTATTTATGGTTTTGAAGTTAATATGACCAAGCCTTCTATGCCATTTCATTGATTCATCCAATGTGGCCTTTGCAACAAGACAAGTTAAATTCTTTTTAGGAACAATGTTTTTCATGTCTACACTGTACATATTGCCCTTTCTAGGAATTCTAATAAGTACTTGACTTTCATCAGGCATCTTAAAATCAGGAGAAAGTACAAGACATTTAGTCTCACAGAAAAGAACATTGTTCTTTTTGTCACACATTTGTGAGACACTAAAAAGATTATAATTTAGCTCTTTTACATAGAACACATCTTCAAAATCTAAATTTCCGGTTTTGATTGTACCTTTACCAGAAATTTTGCCACGAACACCCCCTCCAAAGGTAACATATCCTCCATTGAATGATTGAAAATCTGAAAGATAAGACATGTTGCCTGTCATGTGCCTTGAACATCCACTATCGGAGAATCCTTGATCTTCTTGGTTATCAGATGAATGTTCCTGCACACAAATAAGAGTGTTAGTTTCTTTTGGGGATCCAAGCCATTACTGACTTGGATCTGCCTCTTGCATCAATGTAATTTAATCTTTTAAGGATAGTTGATGCAACATTAGATTTTAGAATCCAACATGCTGAGGCCTTAACAACATTTGCCCTGTTTCCCTTAGCAGCAGGAACTGATTGCTTTTCAGTTCTACCCTTTGGTTTCCAAACTTGTTTTTGGACCACTGCTTTTGTTTGAATGGGCCTTAGAACAGTTTTTGGTGCATGTTTGAAAGTTGTTTTTGCACCCTTAGCTGTTGATTTTGGGTTAATAGTCATAAATGGTCGAGCAGCAGGAACAAATTGTCTAGCAGCAGGAACCATTAGTCTAGCAGCAGGATCTGAGTTTGAGCCAGACTTGTTTTTGACTACTCTGGGGTTTGTTCTCTTAGAACTAGAACTAGAGTGAGATTTAGGTGTTTGCCTTTTGTGGTTCACTCTATGGTTTTCATACCCAGTTACCCATTGGTTGCAGAAAGCTGCAAGATGGTCAAAACTACCACATGTGAAACAAGCTTTGTTATAAAAAGCAAAGTCATCACCTAATTGGTTAGACTTGAGGTTGTTCCAATTCCTTTGGTTACCTCTGGACTTGTTGGTGGTTCTATATTGTTCACAATATCTAACTGGTTGCCTAACATGTTTAATGTTTGATTTAGGCTTAGCAGTATTGTGTTTGACTATCTTAGGAACACTTGTTCCTACTTTCTTAACCAAGACAGGTTTAGACATAACCTGTTCTTCTTCATCATCACTATCAGTTGTACAATCTTCAACAACTATAGCATCTCCTTTATTAACAAAGGACACCTTGTCCTGATAAAGTAAAGTTTTATCTAAACTTTTACTTATCTTTTCTACCTTAAGGCTCTTGCTAGCCTTAGAACCATATTCCATGATTGGTTCTTGAAACTCAGCTAAACCTGTATGTGCTAGGTCAATACCTGGAGGTGAATGAATACCTCTATATGGTGGAGGAACAGTGTTATAACCTACACCAGAATTAGCTTTATTGGTTACTTGAGCTTCAAAAAGCTTATTAACTCCCTCTGAGGCATGAGCTAAAGCATCTACAGTTATCTTAACATTTCCTTTTTCCTTTTTGTGTCTAGCTAATGAATCATTCAGCTCAACAATACACTCATCTTTGATCCTTATGTCATTTTTAAGTATATTAATGTCATTAACAAAACTAGATTCATTATTTTTAAAATGTAAGACTTGTTTTTCTAAAACACCTAGACCTCTTTTGTGATTAGCTAAATTAAAAAGAGCATTAAGTAGCTCTTCTCGATGAGCATCAAATCTCTTACTAAGGTCTTCATAAGCTTTAAGATTAGAGCATGATTCAGTACAATTTATGAAAGAATTTACCTCTGAATCAGAAAAGGCCATTAGAGCAACCTCATTGGCAACAAGAGCAACATTTGGTGGTGCATCCTCTTCATTAGCCATAGAGCTCCAATCATATCCAACACCATCAATAGCTAACATAGCCTTTGGCTCTTCAACTATTACTTCCTTTCTCTTATCTTGCTTATACCATGTGTTCCTATTATCCTGCTTCCTTGGGCTTCTACATTCTTTAGCAAAGTGTCCTAACCTATGACAGTTGAAACACTCCACTTTCTTCTTATCAAACCCAACAGTTTCATTACCATTTATGGTAATTTGCTTCCCAGTTTTTTGCCAAAATTTCTTAGCCCTCATGCTAAGTAAAGCAACTTGCCACTTAATATCCATCTCTTCCAAATCATCACCATCTACCTGCTCAAGGTCTTCATGATTTAGAGGAGAACCACTAGATTGACTGGTTATAAAGGCATAAAATGTTGGATCTCCAAGTCCAGCAACATCCTTTTGTGAACTAGTAGAAGGACCACCATAAGTAGCATTAGAAACACTTTCAACTTCATCTACCTCTTCAGACTTACTAATACTAGGAAATGATAAGAGTGCAACATTCCCAGAATTAGTACCATAGTTTCCAGACTTCTTTAGACTTTGTTCAACAATTTTGAAGTTGTTGTACAAATCATTGAGTTTCATGGTTTCAATTTCTGGCTTGTTCATCCAGACAATAACATGAGTATGGAACTCATCAGGTAGACTTCTCAGAAACTTCATGTTGAGATCTTCCTTCTCTATCTCAACACCCAACACAGCTAACTGACTGACAAGCTTGTGCAACCTTGAGAACAGCTTATCAAGAGTTTCATTGCTAAAAGCAGTAAAGTTTTCAAATTGTTGCTTCAGCAATGTCTTCTGTGTCTTTTTGGTAGTTTCATTACCACCAAACCATGCACAAATCTCTTCAAAAAGAGTTTTTGCATCAAGATACTTGTTAAAAGATAGCATCTGCTCACCAGGAATGGTCATAAGCAACAAATTTCTTGCTTTTTGATCATTTCTCTTATGTATCTTTTCATCATTGGAAACTGGTCCAGTATTTCTTTTCCTAAGTGTTTTGCCTTCAAGGACAACATCTGAATAGCTTGGTGAAAAAGAATCACCATACATAATGATATCCCAAAGAGTATAATCTTGAACCATAAAATATTGCTCAATTCTCATCCTCCATAACTCAAACTCATTTTGTTTGATCATGGGCAACTTTGCAGCAACATTTGAAACCTGAGCATCTTGTACATCCATTTCTATTTTAGCTTCTAAATCAACTATATCAGCCTGTCTCTGATACCACTTGCTAGGACTCGACACATGGTTAAGGTGGTTAAACCTTGTGACTTTGTGTGTATGATATATTGAGTTAATATGATTAAGTACGCGGAATTTACTCAACCACACTTAGAAGGTTATTTGTGTTGTGGAAATGGAATGGTTGTGATTGTTATATGACAATAAACAATGAAAGCTTTTCACCAAAACGATTCAATATTATTCAAAATAATACGAGTGATCTTGAAATATCACTAGGGTTACAACCTTGAATCTTATGTTCTTACAACTTGTGATATTCTTGTGTTTGTTCTATGTCTTAACAGTTATGAACTTATCAACTTATCTATTTTGTTCACACTTAATATCGAGTCTAAGATCCTCTTTTATAGTCCAAGAAGATCTTTACATATTGCTTAAAGTCTAGCCGACTTACTTGTTAACTTATCTTGAGTGTGTCAGTACATAAGATACAACATGTATCTGTGTACACAACTTGTTAACTAAGCACATGGGGTAAGATATTATCTACCGTATATTGTTGACCAAAATACAAATAATATCTTTTCATACTTATCCACTTAGCAGCATAAAACTTATAGCAGCAGCAATGAGTTAGCGCTAGCAGCAGGAATAGATTGTACTAGCAGCAACATCAATCAGCAGCATCATCATCAGTAGAAACAATACACTACCAGCAGGAACGAAATGTACTACCAGCAAGAACACACTTGTAGAATTTCCCGATTCTTGAACTTCAGAATATTTAATTCCCAACAAAATGGACTCGAACAAAAGGGAGAAACGATCCTGGTCTTTGAGGGTCTCGGCTAGGGAGAGTTTTAGAGAAAAGTGCGAGATAAAATCTAAGTGTGAATGCAAGAATTATGTGTGTGTGTGTGTATTCGAAGATAAGTATGCATGTGTACGTACTATATAATGTCGACATATCATATTATAATACAAGTTGGGATTGCATTATTTGATTTGTGGCATGGAGGAGGGGACATGGGAATATATTTCTAGCTAGAAAATCTTGCGTAAGATCAAGTGGAGGTGGGTTTTGGGTTATATGCCAAGTAGTATATATATGTGTGTCGACACACACACACACACACACACACACACACACACACACACACACACACACACACACACACACACACACACACACACATATATATATATATATATATATATATATATATATAAGGGTCCAAAATGATATGTTAGTGTGTGATATTGCAAGAAAAGGGTGAGAAGCAATTCCTTGGACTCTTGTTCGATCATAGAACATAAATTAGCTAGGTGAAAACAAGTTTAAATCGATTTGGTAAAAATGGATAAACGTTGTGTGAGTTTGTAAATATGGTCGAAGGGGATAAGCTTTGTGTCTCGTTTATGCAACAAACGTACGAATGAGAGTGTGAGACTTATCAAACTCGATTCTTTGGTGTGTGAGGAGTCGAGTGATGTAAAAAGTTGAGGGTGTTGTGTGTCGAATTCAAGAGAAATCGAGTCCAAGTAAGGGTGAGTTGATCGAGTGATATAAGAGAAATATATAAACTTATAAGATGGGTTGGGCTTGTGAATAGTACTAGGCCAGGAATTTTGGGCCGAGTATTAATATAAGGATTTTTTTAGAATATATTGAATGTATTTGATTTGTCGTGGTCCGTGTGTGAGCTCGTTCCAATGTTTGGTGAATCACGTATCAACGTGTTTGAGTTATTATAATGTAATAAATAAAAATTCAAAATTTTCCGTAAAAATGGTTAACTGAGCAGTAATGGTGATTAATACTTGATTAACAGTTACAAATTACTGGAGAATTTTACAGATTGCTACATGATGTGGTGGCGAAGGGTTGCGAAGGGCCACGTATGAACAGCGAGCCCCTCCTCGTTATGATACCATTTGCTCTTATCCCATCTTCAGCAAAAACATCATCCATAGCTTTTATTTCAAGTACTTTCAACTTAAATAATAATAATAATAATAATAATAATAATAATAATAATAATAATAATAATAATAATAATAATCACTTCCATCAATAATAATAATAATAATTAAAAAAAAAAATCACTTCCATCAACCCATTTTCACTTCCATAACATCAACCTATTTTCCATATTATGAGAATGGGAATAAAGCTTTTACTTTCAACTTGTTATCCATCAGCACATTCAACTTGTTATCAATCACCAGAATAAAGATGGGGAGCATTTGGGGGCACTTGGTCATTTAGAGTGCTCCCGTTTGCCTTTATGTTAGGCGCACAAGAGAAGGGGAGCACTTGGTTACTATAGATGCGATTGGATTTTTGGTTTTGTAAATATTTGTCTTCATGTGATGAGCACAAGAGAAGGCGTAGAGCACTTGGTCATTTAGACTTTAGAGTGCTCTTGAATATTTGATTTTGTAATTGTTTGTCTTTATGTGAGGCGCACAAGAGAAGACGAAGAGCACTTTGTCGTTTAGAGTGCTCATTGACATTTTATATGAAAAACTGAAGCGCACCTCATTATAATATATAAACACGCCTTGCTAAATGAACTTTGATTTAATAGATGACTTACATCTAATGGTTACTTGAACTAAAGTTCATTTTGATAATAGAAACATGCTCCGCCCTTTTTTGTATTTTGGTATGTTAAAAGGTTCACATACGAATTTTTCTCTTATTATTTTCCAATAATTGTCGTACTCATTTTTCCCGCCTCTTCCCCCTCTCACCAACTTCCCTTTCCTTTCAAATTCTCACTCACACACAAAACCTAAAAATAGATATATACACCCATTTAGACACCGAACCTAACCCATTTATATACTCACATTTAGACACCGAACCTAATCCATATAGTGTATGTGTACCTTCTAACATACCAAAATACACTATATGGATTATTATTATCCCAACCCATTTAATTAATTTATAACTTGCAATCGACACATGTTGAGTACATCTCGTATGAAGAAACAAAAAATAAGTACGTTTATATACTAAGATAATGAATAGATTAAAGAGTTGCAACAAGCTAGTAACTACAACGACCAAAATAACACCCAAACAAATACGATCATCCACCAAAATAACAATTACAAACAAATACGATCATCCCAAACCAATCACCGATGACCCTAACTCCCTAAGACCATGTATAGTGGTGTGTAAGAGAGGATGAGACATTTTTGCGCCATGTGGTAGTGTGAGCCATGTTGGGGCTTGGTAGAAAAAGTGGTGTAGTGGTAGTAGGGGCATTGGGCGTGAAACCTTGTACACTTTTGGCTATATTTTTCGAACAAAGCAAGGGGCAAGGTCGCTGCAGGTTAAAGGCCTCAAGCTTTTTTTTTTTTTTTGCTATAGCGCCTACAAGTTATGGGAATTGAGGCGTTATGGGCAAAAAAGGGGGGCTATAGAAGGCAAAAACGCCTTACTACGGATGGTCTAAGGCTGGGCACAGTCTGCGACCCAAGCGACCTGGGTCACCGGCTACCACGTCAGTTTTCTCTCCGGCGATCAGAAGCGGACAGACCTGCCACATTCGATGACCGATTTATTTTATTTTATTTTTTTTTTTTTTTTTTTTTTTTTTTTTTTTAATCAAACGTTTAAACAAAAAAACTTAAAATTCATTAAAAATAAAAACATTACATAAATTAAAGATTAACAAACTACGATACGGTAATGAAAATAAAACTACAAATTTTGAGCCCACGATTTTTTTTCATTTTTCCAAACCAACTAATTTTTTATTTATTCAAATAAAAATAAAAAAATAACTTTATTGTGGTTGTTTTAGTGTATTTTTTTTTTAATAAAATGAGCAAATAAAAATATGATAAAATCAAAAAAATAAATAAGAAAGAAAGGATTAAAAAAAAAAAAAAAAAAAAAAAAAAAAAAAAAAAAAAAAAAAAAAAGGATTAAAATGAGCAAAACAAAATGGGTCACTGTGCATCTTCTATTCTTCTTCAATCTTCACTACAACTAAAAACACAAACATTTATTTTTTAAACCGAATTAAAAAAAAAAAAATTTAAAAAAAAAAAAAAAAAGTTTGGAAACTCGGTCGATTCAACGATCGACCCTAAACCCTTATTGGAATTGACAAGCAACCGACCGATCCATTGCATCCCAAGCGACCAACTCCATAATCGGTCGGTTTTCCAAAACTAATCCGACTGACGATTGTTGCAGGGAGACTGTGTCCAGCCTAACAAATCTCTATGAAACTGTTTGCTTGATTATTATTTAAAATTATTCAACAAAAAAATTATTGTCAGCCGTAAAATTGCTGTCACGAATTGACGGGGTTTTTATCTGACGCCAACGTTAGGTAGTAAATTCAACATTTGTGCTCCATCTTTCCTTTTCGCGGTTATTGTTACATCAGATCACGCTCCATATTTTTGGTTAAATTTATGTTTTTCACAACTAATTTCAATTAATTGACTAATAAAAGCACTTTGTTATCACTCTATACAAACTTAAGTGCTCACAACTTATGCCGCTGATGTTCACTTGTTTTGGTGTTTATATGTAATAGTGCAAAGACTAAAGGTGGATCTACAGTGGTGGCGGGGGTAGCATGGTCTACACCAGATTTGAGCACACAAAGGGTGAAAAGTTATAGTGTTCTCGATTGTGTTGCTGGACGAGCTTCTTTTGTGCATGTTGAGGTAATTTTCTGTAAACACCCCGGACAAATAAGTGGGGCCTTTCGGGCAAACAAGATGAAGGTTTTTCCGAGAGGCTGAGGGGGCAATCCTCTAAGCTTCCGAAGATCCTTTGGTGATCTGCACACAACAACACGCATTAGACTCGCCCCGGGTGTTATCCCACGACCAGGCTCCGGCATGAGAATAAGTATGGGGTATTCCGAAGGGTACTAAACAGTAATATGGAGTAAATTCGAGTAGTAAAAGTTGGCTGAGAGTAGTAAATGAGCTGGGTATTTATAGTACCTAGCTTTGGTACCTGAAATGGCGGCGCCGGATTTTCTGGGGACATGTCGCAGATACGATCCAGTAAATCCTGGGGCGGCGGCGGTATCTGCTATTGCCATTTGTCACAAAGGTGATGCCACTTGTCCTTTTATTCGCAGCTGTACTGGCCGAACGGGCTGGGTGTCTTCCGGTTCGTACTGAATGATTTCATGTCGTCCGGATGGCTGGGCAAACTAGTCCGTCCGGATACATACGCCAACATGTCCCCCCAGTATCATAGTATCGGTCTTACCGATATTGTGATATTTTGAACATTTTGCAGTCCCGTTTTACCAATTCCGAGGAACATGAGTTGCCAAAAAATTACAATTGTTTTCTTTAAAGAACGGTTGTCATGTTTGTCGGGTGAGTCAATGTGCTTTTTGGTTCTCATCCGGAGGGTTCCATGTTCCCCCCCCCCCCCCCCCAGTATCATAGTATTGGCCGTGCCAATAGTGTGATACTTTAAACGAAGTATGGAGTCCAATTTTAATCTTTCCGGAAGATCTGGACCGCTTAATCTGTTATGTCAGGTGTCATGCCTGGATTATTACGAGTTATTTCGACTTTTTATTTTTTGGAGCGCCATGTTTTGTTGTTGTTGTTGTTGTGGTTTGTTGTTTTTTTTTTTTTTTTTTTTTTTTTTTTTTTTAAAGTTCGTAATTACAGAGTGTTGACACGTGTGCGCGTGGGCGGGAATGTGGCCACGTCAGCACTTGATTGGTGTGACGTTTTGTCTTTCTTTTTCCACCTATAAATAGCGTCATTTGTGTTATTTCTTATTACCGTTATTATATATTTTTCCTCTAAGACGTCCTCCGGCATAATTTTTCGAACGATCATTTGTTCGTCAATTGAGGAACCTCTGCAGTGTTCATTCGTATTTAAAAGGTACGTTCCGCATCGCCCATATTTTGTATATTCTTTGTTGTCTGGCTGTACTCTACTTCCCCTTGGCTAAGCTATGTCGGTCTCTCCCGCCTCAACCCATGATGAGAGTATTCGAGATGTTGGAGAGTTTCTCCCAAAGTTCGATATTCAAAAATACACCTCTCAGATGGACGAAGGGGCTGTGCACAGGGTAACAATGGATTGTGGTATCCCCGCGGATCTACACCCGTGGCTACCTCCGAAAGGTATGACCATGGATGAACTATCTGATGACGCTATCAGTTTATACTTGGAATATTTTTATGAAGGCGGCCTTAGCGTGCCTTTCTCTACTTTCCTGTTGAACGTGATCAAGTACTATAAGGTTCATATTTCCCAATTGGTTTCGTTGGGGATGCATCGTGCGACCCTCTTTGAGGTATACTGTCGGAGTTTGCACATCGACCCAACTACTCCTTTGTTTCGGGCCTTTTATAAGCTGAGCAAACAAGGCCATTGGTTTTCTTTGGAGAAGAGGGGTGGACGGGAGAAAAGGGTATGCTTTAGGGAAATACTCACCGGTTTGAAGGGTTGGAAACATGATTTCTTTTTTATAGATAGGCGGGCCATTCCGTTTGCCATGCCTTAGAGGCATCATGACTCGGACATATCGGATCCTTTTCCAAAGGGAGAGTTTAATGTTGCGGATGCCGACCGCCTGGCTTAGAATGCAATTGATCTTATCCAAATTCCTCGGTGTTTATACCTTCTTCCCCTTTTTTCCTACTTCCCTCTTCTTTTTTTCTTTTCTTCTTTTTTTATATATTATTTTTTTTTTAAATATATATTCGCGTGTTTATTCCTGACTGTCCATCGTTCTTATTTTTCGCAGCTATAACAATGTCTGAGTATTTGAAGAAACCAAAAATCCGCAAAGGTGCAACCGTAGTGCCGGGGGATCAGTATCGGGAGGGACAGTCCCATGAGATGCATGTGACCCCACCTGCTGTTTCCATTGCTGACATTCCGGCCAAGACGACCGAGCTGACAAGGGTCGAAGTACCCGATGATAAGGTGTTGGAGGCCAAGAGGAAAAAACAGGAGCAGAATGCTGCTCGGCAGGTGTTAGGAATTATTAGAATAATAGTTATTTTCATTGCTGTTGTTAGTGTTAGCGGTTCCTGCTGGCAGGTATGTAGTTCCTGCTGGTACTGGTTCCTGCTGGTAGTTTGTTTTTGTTCCTGCTGTTAGTTGTCATTGTTGCGGGTATTAGTTATAGTAAATTCCGTATTAATAGATAGAATGGATATGCATGAGTTATATTAGGAATAGATTTGCATATCTTTGATTTGTTTTAGGTGAATGCCATAGCTAAGCTAGGGTTTCTAGTAGTATAAAAGAAACCATACGGCTATGAAGTTGTAATCGCTTGAAAACATTATTATTAGTTAATAAAAGATCCATAGAGGATCAAAGTCTTTATAGTTATTTTCTTCTTAACTCTTGTGTTTAGTTTCCGCATAAACATAAGTTTTACTTTTAGAAATTCTCATATAGAGTGTTTGTGATTACATAGACATTCTACCAAGCTCAAAGATCTATCAAGTAGGCACGATCCAACAAGTGGTATCAGAGCCTGGTGAGGATCTCTGTCAAAGAAGAAAACATTTTTAAACAAATCTCTTGAACCCTTACACAATGTCTTCATCAGAAGATAAATATGAAATGTAGGCCATGAAGATTAAAGCCTTGCTACCTTTTGATTCTACGATAAAGTGGACAGGACATGATGAATCTGATGAAGAAAGTATAAATCAAAAATTTAGTAGGGTTGATGAAGTAAAGGATGATGTGGAAGAATTTGCCTTAATGGGATGTTCATCTCAGGTACAGAATTGTCCTTTTGGCTGTCATGAAATGTACTCAAATCTTAAGAAATAGTTTGATGACATAGAATCTGAGTATAAAGAATACTATGTTAAGGTTCAAGCCTATAGTAGTTCAGTCAAAACATTAGAAAAACAAAAGGCCTGGTATCAAACCATTCAGTTAGCATATGAGGAAAAGATAAGGGTTTTGCAGAGAGATTTAGAGAACACCACTAATTTGCTTAAATATCCTGAGTCTGAAAATGCTAAGGTGTCCTTAGAGAAACAGGAATTAAAGGAAAAATTAGATGAAGAAGTGGCCAGGTGTAATACGTGGCAACAGCAATCTAAACACCTAGTTATATTAAACAACAGTACTCAGTCTATCAGGTGTAAAAGAGGTTTAGGGTATGGAGATCACATAGGGTCAGATGAAATTTATGATCCTAATGAGCATAGTATTTTTGACCCTGAACCTGTAAATTATCAAAAACCTGTAAAGTTTGTAAAAGAAGGAGGAATGAATGCTGTTCCTCCACCAATAACTGGAACATTTAAGCCTACCTCTCCCCATGCTGACTTTGATGATTCACAAATGACTTATGGAAAAAAGGCAAATGATTTGCCTGATCTTGATTGTGACTCTAATGATTTTGTCTCTTGTTCTTACAGTGACAAATCTTCAGAAATCAAGACCAATGACTATGCCACATGTGAGTCAAGTGACAAGTATATCTCAATAAAGTCAGAAGATTTCTCCTCAGAAGTAGCTGATGATGAATCTCATTCAAAGATAGCTGCATTTAAAGATATTTCTTTTGATAATGTTAAAAACAATGATGTTTCTAGTTTTGGTTCTGTTTCAAACAATGATGTTTATGGCTTTAATTATGTCAAGAATAATTTTGTTTCATGTGTTGGTTTTGATAACTCTGGTTGCAATAAGAAAAGTAATGCTAAGAATAAGTCTTTTAGAAAGAAATCTTGTTTTGTGTGTGGTAGTTATGCTCATCTTATTAAAGACAGTGATTTTTATAAGAAAAAGATGTGTATATATGCTGATCAAACAAGGACTATGTGGAACAATGGTAATGATATACCCCCTTATGTTCCACAAGCAGCAAGAATGAACTCTTGTAGAGCTTCTTTTCCTGCTGGTAAACTAGTTCCTGCAGGTAACCCTGTTGCTGTTGGCAAGTCAGTTCCTGCTGGTCAGCCTGTTGCTACTGGTAAGCCAGTTCCAGCTGGTAATCCCAATCCTGCTGGTTGGAGAAGAAATGTTGCTAGACCTTTCTACAGACCTACAAGCACTTACTTTCAGAATGATTTTAGGCCTGTTTATTTTGACACCATGCACATGGGGGGGGGGGCAAGATGGGAAACTGCTGTTAAGTCCTCAGCAGGTTGTTCTTGGAGAAACAATGACCACTATATGAGAATGGGGTCCAAGAACAATGGTGGATCTCATCAATCTCCATGGTTTAATTATTATTGATCCACTAGGCAGGCTCAAGTCAGTGATGGCTTGGGTCTCCTATGTATCTAATGCTGTTGTATGTATTCATTTGTTGTAGGATAATCCTCATAGAAGTAAAGATGTAGGTATTGTTGACAGTGGATGCTCCAGAAGTATGACAGGAAACTTAGAGAGACTGCATGATTTTGTACCCATAAATGGAGGGACTGTGACATTTGGAGGAGGAGATGGCAAGATAACAGGGAAGGGAACCATCAAGACATCCAAACTGGATTTTGAAAATGTCTTTTATGTGAAGGAACTCAAGAACTTCAATTTGTTCTCTGTCTCACAAATTTGTGACAAGAAGAACAGTGTTCTCTTCACTGAGACTGATTGTCTTGTGTTGTCCAAAGTCTTCAAGTTGCCTGATGAGAGTGAGGTTGTACTCAAAGTCCCAAGAACACACAACCTTTACAGTTTCAATTTGAATGATGTCCAGCCTGAGGGTAATCTGGCTTGCTTGGTGGCAAAAGCATCTGTGGATAAATCTAACAAATGGCATAGAAGAATGACACATGTGAACTTTAAGACCATCAACAAGCTGGCAAAGAATGGATTGGTACAAGGGCTCCCTCTCAAGACCTTCACAAATGAACACAATTGTGTTGCATGCAACAAAGGAAAGCAACACAAAGCTTCATACAAGGCCATCACAGTTGTGAGCACCATCACTGAGCCTCTGCAGTTACTTCATATGGATCTTTTTGGTCCTACTTCCATCAGAAGTATTGACCGTAAGTACTATTGCCTGGTGATTACTGATGACTTTAGCAGGTTTTCTTGGACTTTCTTCTTAGGTACTAAAGATGAAACCTATCCTGTGATTAGGGACTTTATTGCCTTAATAGAAAATCAGCTAAATAAAAAGGTTAAGACTATAAGGTGTGATAATGGAACAGAGTTTAAAAATTCTAACCTAATTGAACTCTGTGGGAATAAGGGGATTAAAAGGGACTATAGTAATGCCAGAACTCCACAAAAAAATGGGGTTGCAGAAAGGAAAAATAGAACCCTTATAGAAGCAGCTAGATCAATGCTAGCTGACTCTAAGTTGCCTACCATGTTTTAGACTGAAGCAGTTTGCACTGCTTGTTATGTACTGAATAGGGTATCAATTACTAGTCCTCATAACAAAAAACCTTATGAGCTTTTGTCTGGGAAGGTTCCTAACATTAGTTACCTTAAACCTTTTGGATGTCATGTAACTATATTGAACACTAGTGATCACCTAGGTAAGTTTGAAGGGAAGGCAGATGAGGGGTTTATTGTTGGTTATTCTGCTCATAGTAAGGCCTATAGGGTATATAATTTGTCTTCTAAGAGGATAGAAGAGACACTCAATTTAAGATTTCTTGAAGATAAACCTAATTTACAGGGTGCAGGTCATGAGTGGTACTTTGACCTTGATTATCTGATTGATACTTTAGGTTATTCTAGATTCAAAGCTAATCAATCTGTAGGTACACATGATTATCAAACTAACAATGCAGGTACCTCAGATGATGATTCAGATTCAGAGTGTGATGAACAACCCATTGTTGTTCCTTCTTTTCCCTCTAACCACTTTTCAGGTACTGAGCTCAAAGATTCTTCTGATATGGCTGGAAGTGATTCAAGTTTTGTAGAAGATCTTGCTAGGCTTCAAAGACAAGAACATAATGCCAAAGAAGCAGCAGAAAAGTTTGGTTCTGAGTTTTCACAAGAAACAGCAGAGCTCTTGAGAAATGCTGCAGCTAAAGCCTGCAGGCAACTGGATTCTGCTGGTGGTGTTCCTGTTCCTGCTGATACCAACCCTGCTGGTAGTACATCTGTTACTGCTGGTCACTCTGATGATTCTACTGGTGTATCCACTCCTGCTGCTCCTTTGTCCACTCCATTTGTTGACTTATTGGGTTTCAATGACTCCCCTACAAGATACCCAAGTCCATCTGACCTTAGAAATTCATTCTCTTCAGAAGATAAGTTGGAAGATCCTCATCATCAATCAAGGACAGGCATTTTCACTTCTTCCTCATATGATGATGACTTCAACCCCTCTATCACTAATCAAGCATCAACCATTGATGTCAATCCCACTGCTACTAAGAGGATCAACACAGTTCATCCTCAGTCTTTGATTCTTGGAGATCCAAATTCAACTGTTCAGACAAGAAGCAAGTTAAAACAATCAAAGTTTGGAGAATCTGCTTTTATCAGTTATATTCAAGATCAGCTAAGGAGCAATCATACTGACTATCTTCATTGCCTCTATGCTTGTTTTCTATCCCAAATTGAACCAAGCAGTGTAGCACAAGCCCTTGATGATTCTGATTGGGTTGAGGCTATGCAAGAGGAAATGCAGCAGTTTCAGAATCAGAAAGTCTGGAAGTTAGTACCTTTGCTTGAAGGAAAGCATGTAATTGGAACAAAATGGATTCTCAAGAATAAAAGGGATGCTAGGGGTATTGTGGTTCGAAACAAAGCTCGATTGGTAGCTCAAGGATATCGAAAAGAAGAGGGTATTGACTATGATGAGGTGTTTGCACCAGTGGCAAGAGTTGAAGCTATTCGATAGTTTTTAGCCTTTGCCTCATACATGGGGTTTGTGTTTTATCAAATGGATGTGAAGTGTGCATTTCTCTATGGTAGAATTAAAGAAGAGGTTTATGTTACTCAACCAAAGGGATTTATGGACCCACAACATCCTGATTTGGTTTACAAGGTGGTGAAACCACTCTATGGACTTCATCAAGCACCAAGGGCATGGTATGCCAGGTTGTTTGCCTTTTTACTAAAACATGGTTACAGAAGAGGGGCAATAGACAAAACACTCTTCATCAGAAACAATTTCAAAGACATCATCCTTGTTCAAGTTTATGTAGATGACATCATTTTTGGTTCCACAAATGAAGCTTGGTGTAGGGAATTTGAAGCATTGATGAAAAGTGAATTTGAGATGAGTACTATGGGAGAAATGACATTTTTCTTGGGCTTACAGGTTAAACAGAAACCAGATGGGATCTTTATCAGCCAAGAAAAGTATGTTCAAGAAATACTTAAGAAGTTTGACTTGGAAAGTGTGAGGACTGCAACTACGCCATATGAAGCTCCAAAGCCTAAATCCAATTCTGAACCTGATCCTGCTGTTATTGTTCACCTATACAGATCCATGATAGGTTCATTGATGTATTTGACAACTTCTAGACCTGATATCATGTTTGCAGTCAGTGCTTGTTCTAGACATCAAGTAACACCATTGACTTCCCACTTGAATGCAGTCAAGAAAATCTTCAAGTATTTAAAAGGACAGCCTAAGTTGGGTCTTTGGTACCCAAGAGATTCTCCTTTTGTGCTGGAAGCTTATAGTGACAGTGATTATGCTGGTGCTAACTTTGATAGAAAATCTACTACTGGGGGTTGTCAGTTTCTGGGAAGAAGGTTGATTTCTTGGCAATGCAAGAAGCAGACTATAGTGGCTACATCTTCTACTGAGGCAGAGTATGTTCTCGGCTTTTGCGGCTAGTTGGCTGTTAGATTAGGTACTTT
This sequence comes from Artemisia tridentata subsp. tridentata, assembly GCA_021014915.2. Lineage (NCBI taxonomy): Eukaryota > Viridiplantae > Streptophyta > Magnoliopsida > Asterales > Asteraceae > Artemisia > Artemisia tridentata. The sequence continues at coordinate 74,409,494 of CP139507.1, forward strand.
GGATTCAAAATCAGTTAGTTAGATTATGGGTTTAACTTTAGAACACCAAAATCTTCAATTAATAACCAAAGCACAAATTGCATTGTTAAAAACCCAGTATTTCACCAAGAACAAAGCACATAGAGATTATGCACCATTTTATAAGAGATGCTTATGAGAAGCATCTTATTCAAGTGCTTAAAATACACACTGATGACAATGTGGCTGATCTGTTAACTAAACCTTTTGATGGCCCAAGGTTTAACTATTTGGTGGTCCATATTGGAATGCTCAATCCTTAAGTGTTGAGCTTGAGGGGAGGTATAAGCCTAAGGGGAGGCTTATTATTGTATATTTTTCTTTATGTTTATTTTCTTTTATTTTCTTTTCTTTATAGTTAAAAAAAAAAAAAAAAAAAAAAAAAAAAAAAAAACAAACTAACTAGTTCTTATATTTCTTATTTGTATACTAACTTGTATGTTTGAGGCAACTCATTTGCAGGTACAGTGTTGGTTTATAACCACACCACAAATGGTAATCAACTCACCATGTCTAAAAGACAAGAAAGAGTTTACTCACCATGAGGGTACGGCTCTGGTGTGATTATCAAATCCGTTGACAGCTGTAATAGTTTGCTAAAAACTATAGGGTACTCCACTCACCCATGTTTAATTACTGAGAGTTGAATGGTTTTCAATTCACCATGGATTTTACTCCTTTTGGGGTTTCCAAAGAATTGGCTAGCCCACAAGTATATGGCTTGTGGTAAAGGCAGTGGAAAACCATATTTGGTATTCAATTCACCAAGGTTATCTTTAACCTACGAATTGGCTAGTCCTGAGCAAACGGCTACAGGTAAAGACAACTCAAATCCGTTTATAGTTGATGATTTACTAAAAATCATATGATTATCAATGTACCATGGTCTTACACACCTACACATTGGCTACTCCAGTAGTAATGGCTATTGGTAAAGAGACATCAAATCCATTAATTTTCAATGATTCACCTCTCACAGGAGTTCACACACCTGGAAGTGATGAGAATAGTATGAAACTTAACAGATTTGATGTACAATATGTTATGGTTGTTGTGAAGATCAAGTACATGGCAGTTCAGATGGTGACCAGCTTAAGATGATGTGATTTCCTGTTGCTGCTGATATCTAGAAGTTGCTGCTGGAAGTTTGTGCCTAATGATTCTGTTGCTGCTGGTTACTTTCTGATGCTGCTGAAGTTCAATCCTCTATCCCTGGACTTCAAAGATCTATCAAGAAACTTGAAATTAACCAACTCAAATTCAAGTTTAGGGGAGGATTGTTAGGAATTATTAGAATAATAGTTATTTTCATTGATGCTGTTAGTGTTAGCGGTTCCTGCTGGCAGGTATGTAGTTCCTGCTGGTAGTGGTTCCTGCTGGTAGTTGTTCTTGCTGTTAGTTGTCATTGTTGCGGGTATTAGTTATAGTAAATTCCTTATTTATAGATAGAATGGATATGCATGAGTTATATTAGGAATAGATTTGCATATCTTTGATTTGTTTTAGGTGAATGCCATAGCTAAGCTAGGGTTTCTGGTAGTATAAAAGAAACCATACGGCTATGAAGTTGTAATCTCTTGAAAACATTATTATTAGTTAATAAAAGATCCATAGAGAATCAAAGTCTTTATAGTTATTTTCTTCTTAACTCTTGTGTTTAGTTTCCGCATAAACATAAGTTTTACTTTTAGAGATTCTCATATAGAGTGTTTGTGATTACATAGACATTCTACCAGGCTCAAATATCTATCAAGTAGGCACGATCCAACAGCAGGCATCTCAATCCTACCAGGGGGAACTCGATTACGCGTTCAACGCACCGAGGGGGGGAGCGGAGTGATTCGGCCGGTCAAACGGAGCAGGCCGAATGAAAATGCTGATGTGGTGGACGTGGATTCCACGGTTGAGGGGGAGGAAAGAACCGGAAGGTCAAGCGGGTAATAGCGTGGGCTTCACGTCTGATGTTGGTAAGTCTTTCGCACGTACCGACCTTGTGCTCTCTTTGTTTATTTGTGTAACCATGTGGCTTCTTTCCTTTTTTAGGGGGTTCCTTTAGCGCCGATGTTGGCCGTGGGAAAGAAAAGGTTACTGGAGAGGATGTCCCAGAGGGTTTATATGTGTCGGGGTGGTCGATCAGGAAAGATGACCGTTTGACTAGCTGGCAAGTTTACCAAGATTTGATGTTTCATCTGCCCACTCCAAAGGAGAAGACATATCTTGAGGGTTTGGGAGATGCGGAGGCTGCCCAGCGATCGTGGAAACTGCTGGGAATGATGAACTCAAATAAGTACATTTTATTACCATCATTTATCCTATTTATTTGACTTGTTTTATTATATTATCTGTGAGAATTGATACGTTAATGTTTACTTTTGTAATTCTCAGGTAAAAACAAGTACTATGTGAAACTTGGCGATTTTGGACTAATTATGGAGAAAAACAAGCAAGAAGTTAAGAGTCTATTGAAATGTACAAGATCAAGATCATTCTGCTCCAGATACGCCGCATCCTACTTCGTACATACGGCGCATCACTATCAAGATTTCACAAGATATTATCCAAGACGGCAAAGGACATGCGCCGCATACAAGAATGGAGTTACGCCGCATCTTCTGGCGGTGTATGAATATTCCTGAATATATTAATCTTGTACCCCACGCGAAGTTAAGTCAATGCGCCGCATCTACTTATCCTATGCGCCGCATCTAACCCTCAGACAGAAACTATAAATACCCCAAAGTCAGACGAATTTTGTGTGCAATATACCTAGTACGAGAAGAAAGCCGAATTCAGACGAAGTAGCAGCACAAGACACACCTTGAACGAAGATACAAGAGCTGTAAGAAGGTCCTGCATGTATTCAATTCATTAAGTAGTTTTGTTTTATTGTATTAGTACACTTTAATTCATCAGGATTGATGGGCCGATTCCATGTGACTACGGAAAACCATGGGCACCCCTTAAAATTGCTTTCCCATTAATTAAATTTTATATGTTGATATCTTTGGTGACTTTTATTAGTGCATTGATAATTGTTGATGCAAATAATGTTCTAAAAACGTTATTTTTATCTTTCGATTACTTCACGTTTTGAGGATGACAAAATGTGAACTCACGTTACGTTAAAATTAACGTTAACAAGTTTTTAATCGGAAGATCCCGTTTCTACGCAAATCACTCTTGAACCAAGTTACAACTTGTACTAGTGATCAAAGAAGTGAATTCATGTTTTGAAAATTCACATTTTAAATGGGACAAAACATTTTTTCAAAAAATACACATGACAAATTATTTTTGAAATATTAAGAAATGTTTTAATGGAAAAATAAGTTTGAAAATCACAACAGCTATTTTCCCCCCCAAAATCAGCTCCAACCTTCCCCAAATAAGTTTTCACCAGAAAAGACAAAATTTGGAGCGTCCTAGTCTACCACGGCTCCACGGTACCGTTAAATTTAACGGAGCCGTGGGTCATTTAATGGAGCCGTCCGTACCATTTTGAATTGTAACGTTCAGATTTTCTTTGCCTATAAATACCCACCTCTTTCACAGTTTTAGGCACCCTTCACACACAGAAAAATCCCTTAGTCAAATCCTCTCACACCTTTCACTTCTTAGGGTCATTTAGATTAGTTTTTCTATGTTTCAAGAGTGATCCAATCATCCTTCAAGTGATCCTCTTCATACCTCTTCACTAGCAAGAGAAGAACACAAGTATCCAAGTTGATACAAGGTGTTGTCATCCCTCTTCATTAGCAAGAGAAGAACTCAAGTAATCAAGAAGATACTAGAGTTATAGTTGATAGGTTTTTGTAACACTTGTTACAACCTTGTTGTGTCTTAGCATACATCAAGTTTATTTCCTTTTTGTGAGTGAGAGTGAAGATCAAGTGTGATCTATAGAGATAGTGAACATCTCTTGAAGCCATTGGGCTTGTGTGATTGATCAAGAAGATCAAGGGTCATTAGGTTAGTGTTAGTCGAGTAGAGAGAAGTGAGTGTTGATCATTGTGATCGTGTTGAGATCTTGGTGATCTCTTGAAGCCATTGGGCTTGAGTGTTTGGTCACGTGGACCTTGGTAGATTGGTGCTAGCTAAGATTAGCACTCGACATCTAGCTTAGTGTCGGTAATAGGATAAGCGACGTGTACGGTTTTCTCCGCCTTAAGGGAGGTTGTTGACATAGTGCTTGAAACTCTCGAGTGTGGTACTCGGGGAGTGGAGTAGGGTGAAGAAGAGCTTCGTAGCCGAACCACTATAAATCCTCTGTCTCGGTTTGATCTTTCCAACTCTACTATTTACTTTTATTTGTTATTATTACTTAGCTTAGTGTGTAGTTCATATTGGTGTTGATTGATTACACATAGAGTTCGAATCAAAGTTTCCAATAACCAACTTTTAAAACAAGATTTTTAAAAGAAGTTTTTAAACCGGTAAACTATTCAACCCCCTTCTAGTTTCCCACAATTGGTATCAGGAGCCACGTCAGTCAAGTTTTTAAAGTATATTGTATTTTAAAGCTTGAACCGATCAATGGATTCCGACAAATATCTAGAAGGGCAATCTATGCAAAGACCACCACTTTTCGAAACCGATTGTTTTATTTATTGGAAAACAAGATTCGAAACGTATGTGAAATCAAAAGACATTGATCTTTGGCATGTTATTACCGAGGGTGACTTTCAACCTATTCAAAAGAATCCGGAAACTAAAAAGGATGAAATAGTTTCTTATGATAAACAAAGTGATGAACTTAAAAGGAAATTAGCCAAAAATAATGAGGCTAAAATGATGATTTATAATGCTTTGCCTAAAAAGGAATTTGAAAGAATTTTTATGTGTAATACGGCAAAAGACATTTGGAAAACTTTGTTAGTCACTCACCAAGGTAATAACCAAGTCAAAGAGAACAAGATAGATCTTCTTGTTCAACAATATGAACAATTCTCCATTTCGGAGGATGAGTCAATAGATAATGCTTTTGCTAGATTTAATACTATTATCACTAGTCTTAAAGCTCTTGATGAAGGTTATTCTAGTAAGAACTATGTTAGGAAGTTTCTTAGAGCTGTACATCCTAAATGGAGAGCAAAGGTCACCGCCATAGAAGAGTCAAAGGACTTGGCGGCATTGTCACTCGATGAACTTAAAGGAAACTTGAAAGTTCACGAGATGATAATTAAGAAAGACTCCGACATAGTCAAAGGCAAAGGCGAGAAAGTTAGATCTCTAGCATTGAAAGCCAAGAAGGAGTCTAGTGATGAGGAATGTTCGAGTTCCGATAGTGAAGATGAGGAATATGCACTAGCAGTTAGGGATTTTAAAAAGTTCTTTAGGAGAAGAGGTAGGTTCGTTAGGCAACCTCGTGATGAGAAGAAGACATCACAAAAGAACCATGTTGAAAAGAAAGGGACAAGTGATAGGAAATGCTTTAGATGTAGAGATCCTAATCATCTCATATGAGAGTGTCCCAAGCCATCGAAAGTCAACAACCAACGAGCTCTCATAGGAGGCGCCTGGAGTGATAGCGGTGATGATGAAGAAAAGAAGCCCAAGGACGAAACATGTCTAATGGCTCATGCTTCAAATGAGATATGCTTGGGAATCGACTTGGAGCCTGACGAATGGGTCAAGGATAGTGGATGCACTAACCACATGACGGGCAACCGAAGTCTATTCTCATCATACAAGGCATACAACGGAGGTAATTGTGAAAACGTAGAGGGGGGGGGGGAGGTGAATACGTTTATGATGAAGCGAAAAGTGTACCGCTTTTAAGGGGTCATTTAAGCTCTAAATCGTATTTATTTGATCAAATATTGCCCTAAATCGTTCCTTTTGTCATTTTAGGTACTTTTGAGAAGAAATCTGGAAAAGGAAGCATTTTGGACGTTTTTGGAGCATAAAAGTGAAGAAAACGACAAAGTCTCAAAATCGGCTAAAAGTTACCTTTGACGGCGTCAGAATTATCCCTGGACGGCGTCATGGCTTGGCAAGAAAAAGGTGGATGTGGAAATTACTCATGATATGCCAGAGAAATTTGCATGGAATTCTGACGGCGTCACCCTTTGGAGTGATCAAGGTCGTCACGGCTTAATTTAAAGAGGGACGGCGTCACGCCTAAATTCCGACGGCGTCAAGCCTTGATAAGCCAGAACGGATTTTGGAGAGCTAAAGAGGGACGGCATCAAGAAGGCCATCCGGGAACCCTAAAAGCGGCGAGGTGACGGCGTCACACTCCATAACGTGACGCCGTCAGATCTGAAAGTCTATATATAGTTTTTCAATTTTTTGTCATTAGGGTGGAACTTATTGGGGAACTTTGTGTGTGAAAACCCTAAGACGATTTTAGCAGCTTTTTCAAGGCTTTTTGCCTTGAGATCTTCCATGTTACATTGAAGATAAGTTATCAATTAATCATTCAATATGTCTATGTGTTGTTTGATTCTATCTTGTTCTTGTCTTTTGTTTAACATGTTAGGCTAGATTTATCTTGTGTTTGCTTAGATCTAATGAAACCTAGCTATTGATTATTGGTTATTAGTGTGTTATTAGTTGTATTGGATGATTGTTCATCTATGTTAGGCTTAAGAAAACTGGCTAACTTCCTATTCGGTAACTTGCTTGAACGTCTTAAGAAACATGAACCAATGCGTACTAAGGTTTTTATGGTTGTATTTAATGCACAAGCGAATTCTAGTGATCCCATGTTAGGAGCTTCCTAGCCGGCTCGACATAGGAGTGAAGTAGGAGCTTGTAGAGTTGGGGAAGTACGTACGCCACCCCACGATTGGTATTAAGGAATACACCCGTCATCCACGCAATTAATACACACTAATCAACCGGTAAAAGATAGTTAGGGAGTAAGGAAATCTAAGTAAACACATTTCTCTCCACATAAGTTTTACCACCTTTTCATTTTCAGTTATTTTATTTTATTTGCATTTGTAGTTATTTGGGTTAGTTGACTAGCAACTAATTCCGCCCACTCTTTCAAACCCGAGATTTTACTTGCTTTCATAAAATATAAAAACATAAAAAGAATCTTCTCTCACCCTTAGACCTATTAGAGTAGTTTTTCATACCTAACGAACACTATTCCCTGTGGAGAACGATCAATCCCCCGTACTTACCACTACACTATACTACATCGGTCAGGTACACTGCCTGGTGGGGTTGTAAGCCTCTTGAGATCCCTCGAGAGGTAAAACCTGTTGTAAGGTTGCAAAACCACGCATCAAGTTTTTGGCGCCGCTGCCGGGGAATAGTTATTGTTTAGGTTGAATTTTTATTTTTATAGGTCTACTCACTAGATTCCTTTCTAGTGAGATTTTTATTTTATTTTTCTAGGTTTTCTTTAGTCTATCTATTTTCTTCGTGCTTTTGTTCGTATAAGATTTTCATTGACTATTCAGTTTGCCATTATGGAAAACGCGAATCCACCCCTTACACCTGGCGAAGTAGCTTTGTTGCGTAGCCAACTTGAGAATGAGATTAGTGAACTCAGAGAGCTCAATAGAATGATTGATATAGAGCTTGATTATGCCTTGAACAACTTAGAGACCGCCATATACTCAGATAATTACTTAGAACGTAATAATCTTACGGTTGAGAAGTTGATTGAGAAAATTGATGAAGTGAAGGTAGATCCTAGGTTTGATGATTATTTCAATGAATACCCCACTACGGAGGAGATTGCTTACTATAACAACCTAGTTGATAACCCTCGACCACCTTTTATTAGAATTGACCCAAAGATTAAGAGGGGTGATCCCGGGAATGTGAAGATACCATGTATGATTGGGTACCAATACGTTGAGCATGCTTACATTGACTGTGAATCCCCAATAAATGTGATGTCCTCAGGCCTTTATAGCCAGATCATAAACACACCACTTGAGCCTAGGATGGACCCCAAGTGCCCAGGCGGAGTTTGTAACTTCGTTGGAAGGATTAAGGATATGCATATCCTTGTTGGGAATTTTACCTTTGTCACCAACTTCATGATCTTAGAAGATTTGGCAAGTGTTGTTGACTGCCGCTTATCTCGCGTGGTGTTAGGTAAGCCATTTATTGAAACATCCAATTTAAGGTATGACCGTTTGAGAGGCACGGTTCAGTTTTCTAACCACATAGATAGGATCACATATAGGATGCCTTATCGGGTTAATGAATTTCGTTTTGTGCCCCAATTTGACAAGGACAACATTGGTGCGATTGAGGACATCAATGATGAGGATAAAGAAAAAGGCATGGACTATGTTTGGAATAAGAGAAGCCTTTATTATAAAGATTGCTTGAACCTTGGACCTAAATACAAAATTGATAGGGAGGTTGTTAGGATGATTAGAGGGGCAATTGAGAAGCAAAACGGAAAAACGTAGAACCCGTGACTTTGAGTCTAGCTACAAGACTCGTTAATAAAGAAAAGCGCTTCTTGGGAGGCAACCCAAGTTTTATTTGCTTTGTGTGTTTATTTATTTGTTTGTTTAATTTTATTTGTTTCCGTATGTGTGTTTAAGTTTTATTATTATTGATTCATGTTAAAAACTAATTTGTGAAAATGCTTTATCTTGTTTTTAACTTCGTCTTAACTACATATAAAGGTATTTTGCAAAAGTTAAGTGTAAGGGAAATCTAAATCGGTTTATTAGAACACAAATAAACATGAATCATAATAGTAATAAATGAACATACATATTAGTGTTTGTTTGAGTCAAATGCTTGTATCGAGTCATAATGATGTTTTGCAGGATTTCCAGGAAGTAAGGTATAGGTTTTTCCAAAATTTTTCCGGAAACATAACATGAGAATTCTGTCAGATTATTTCTGACGGCGTCAGGATCTACAACCTGACGGCGTCAGGTTTAATTTTCTGAAAATTTTTGAAAGTTTTGTTTTCATAAAAAGTTTTTATTAAATCTCTAACTTATAATCTCCAGGAATCTGCAAAATTATCATTCCACAAGCATTATATCCTTATATATAGATTTATCCCGCCGATGTTATGCAGGTTTTCGTGTTTGTTTTCTCAGGTTTAACAGGTTATTTTGGACAAGGAAATGTATGTGGAATCAAGCTTTTGGCGATGCTTTAGTCTTGGAGCTTCTACATTCTCTTTGGAAGAAGATCTAACCGTGTTACTTCATTATCCACCGAGCGAATCAGGGGAGTATTTGATTTCATTCTTTTACTTTTTTCTTTTACATCTTGTTATTTGAACATTGGGGACAATGTTCATCTTAAGTGTAAGGGGGGGGGGTAAAAGTACGATTAGAGAATGCTATTACGCTTGATTTTTGTTTGTTTAATGGTAGATGTGTAATAAAACTGAGATAAATACTTGTTAGGGCAATTTCAGTGCCAAATTTAAATTTTTTTACAACATTTAGGAGTGAAACTTTGGTCTTAATGAGCGTCTCACGGATAGGAGTTATATGACTAGCACAAAAACCGTACCACTAAAAAAAATTTTCCACCCCCAAATATGTGAGGTTCGCCCCTAGAATTGGTAGGAAAAGCATTTATGCTATGATGTGTGTACCGGTAGCACTTAGATTCTAGAACTTGCGTTAGGACCATTCCAAGGCCACAAGTGAGACTACATTCGTGTAGTTAGATTTACTACATGATAAGAGGCATTAGGATTAACCCATTGTTTTACACCTGTGTTTTTGTTATAATTACTTTGGCTACATTGGTCAAGTAATTCTCCCACACCCTTTGCGTTGTACTCATTTTTAGTACACGATACCCCTAGTACACCCCTCAGAGCCTATCTTTTCGTTTCGACCTTTAAGCATTTTACTTAAAGGAAGAATTTGTTACACCCCACTTAAATGTACACCCAAATCGCCTTAGCCTACCTTGTATGCACTCATTTTTAGTGCATTATTGTGACAACATTTGTTTAAACCCCAAGTTAATTATCTAATTGATTACATGGTTGCTAAGTCGAGTCATATCCTTGTACATATTATTTTGGGACGATTGGGACTCATGGGTAAAGTACTAGTGTAATGGAGTAATGGGGAAGAACAACATTATTACCCCCATATGTGCTAATAATTTTAAAAGTACTCCAAGTTTTTCAATTATCTTAATTCGAGTCATTAGAATAGTTATTTGTAAAGTTATGTAAAAGTTCAAGTGTAAGGGGATGCAACGCCCCTATGATGTATTATTTTGGATGGTAGGGCAAAAGTGTATGCAAAAAAAAAAAAAAAAAAAAAAAAAAAAAAAAAAAAAAAAATCGAAAAAATCAAGAAAAATACAAAAAAATGAGAAAAAGAAAAGTAGAAAAAACATACGGACTACCATCCCGTTTCATTTTATATTTATTTTATGTTTTTGTTATTTTATTTTTAGTTTAAATCGAGTCGAGTCTTGGCTTAGCAACATTGTATAGTACATGTAATTAATCAAGATCTTTAACTCGCCACCAGTAAAATATCCTTTATCCAACAAAACCGTGTTTTCCTTTTCCCTACACCTAACGTTATAACCCATTTAAAAGCCCTCTTTGATAGTTTATCTTAGGTGCTTACGCCTAGTGGAGGAGGTTTTTGATCCTTTCCCGAGCCTATGGTAATCTATTTGCTATGACAGGTAGTGAGAGATATTATCCGTTTTCATTTATGAGATTTATTTTGATGACACCTGAGAGATGTGAGTATCTAAACACTACTTGTGAGGTGCTAGTATGTAATCTCCGTGCTTATTATGATTGAAGTGGAACGATTATTTGTTGTAATTACTTTTATATTAGCATTAAATGACCCCTAACTTGTATTTTGATTAGAATAAAAGCACATTTGCTTGAGGACAAGCAAATCTCAAGTGTAAGGGTATTTGATGAAGCGAAAAGTGTACCGCTTTTAAGGGGTCATTTAAGCTCTAAATTGTATTTATTTGATCAAATATTGCCCTAAATCGTTCCTTTTGTCATTTTAGGTACTTTTGAGAAGAAATCTGGAAAAGGAAGCATTTTGGACGTTTTTGGAGCATAAAAGTGAAGAAAACGACAAAGTCTCAAAATCGGCTAAAAGTTACCTTTGACGGCGTCAGAATTATCCCTGGACGGCGTCACGGCTTGGCAAGAAAAAGGTGGATGTGAAAATTACTCATGATAAGCCAGAGAAATTTGCATGGAATTCTGACGGCGTCACCCTTTGGAGTGATCAAGGTCGTCACGGCTTAATTTAAAGAGGGACGGCGTCACGCCTAAATTCCGACGGCGTCAAGCCTTGATAAGCCAGAACGGATTTTGGAGAGCTAAAGAGGGACGGCATCAAGAAGGCCATCCGGGAACCCTAAAAGCGGCGAGGTGACGGCGTCACACTCCATAACGTGACGCCGTCAGATCTGAAAGTCTATATATAGTTTTTCAATTTTTTGTCATTAGGGTGGAACTTATTGGGGAACTTTGTGTGTGAAAACCCTAAGACGATTTTAGCAGCTTTTTCAAGGCTTTTTGCCTTGAGATCTTCCATGTTACATTGAAGATAAGTTATCAATTAATCATTCAATATGTCTATGTGTTGTTTGATTCTATCTTGTTCTTGTCTTTTGTTTAACATGTTAGGCTAGATTTATCTTGTGTTTGCTTAGATCTAATGAAACCTAGCTATTGATTATTGGTTATTAGTGTGTTATTAGTTGTATTGGATGATTGTTCATCTATTTTAGGCTTAAGAAAACTGGCTAACTTCCTATTCGGTAACTTGCTTGAACGTCTTAAGAAACATGAACCAATGCGTACTAAGGTTTTTATGGTTGTATTTAATGCACAAGCGAATTCTAGTGATCCCATGTTAGGAGCTTCCTAGCCGGCTCGACATAGGAGTGAAGTAGGAGCTTGTAGAGTTGGGGAAGTACGTACGCCACCCCACGATTGGTATTAAGGAATACACCCGTCATCCACGCAATTAATACACACTAATCAACCGGTAAAAGATAGTTAGGGAGTAAGGAAATCTAAGTAAACACATTTCTCTCCACATAAGTTTTACCACCTTTTCATTTTCAGTTATTTTATTTTAATTGCATTCGTAGTTATTTGGGTTAGTTGACTAGCAACTAATTCCGCCCACTCTTTCAAACCCGAGATTTTACTTGCTTTCATAAAATATAAAAACATAAAAAGAATCTTCTCTCACCCTTAGACCTATTAGAGTAATTTTTCATACCTAACGAACACTATTCCCTGTGGAGAACGATCAATCCCCCGTACTTACCACTACACTATACTACATCGGTCAGGTACACTGCCTGGTGGGGTTGTAAGCCTCTTGAGATCCCTTGAGAGGTAAAACCTGTTGTAAGGTTGCAAAACCACGCATCAGTTTACCGTTTTAAAACTTAAAACTTGTTGTATCAAATTTCCAATTCGGCTAGTTCTAATATGAACACTGTCTGTTGTAGTTTATGTCTACCAAGTTGTCACACAAGTATTATCACATAATCACAACACAAGCAATCACATAATGCAAATATAAAAGTAAAGAGATAAGTAAAAGAAAGCGCAAACCGAACACGATGATTTATAGTGGTTCGGTCACGGAGCTCCTCTCCGCCCTACTCCACTCCCCGAGTACCCAACTCGAGAGTTACTTCACTAGATCAACAAGCTCCCTTTCTTAGGCGGAGAAAACCTTTACACGTCGCTTACTTCCTTTTTCGGTACTAAGCTAAACACCGGGTTCTTTCACAAGGTAGAACCAACCTGACGTCGCCTATTTACTTTACCGACACTAAGCTAGATGTCGAGTTCTTTACAACGGTACAACCACTCCCAATCACTCTTTGTATTTTAAGGACTAAAATACTAACCTCACTCTACTGATCTAAATGATACAATGATGTTTACAACAATGATCCATGACATAAGTGTATCATGGATATGAATGCCTACACTATATGAACTTCCATTGATCGGAAGCCTTCAATGTATGAAGATCATAAGCTCCCTAAACTTGTTGTGATGGATCTTCATATATGCATCTTCATGGTGGATTAGTAAGTATCCTATGGATGATGACTTGTGATCTTGAGCTTTGCTTCACAGGATCATAACAAGTGTATGCTTACAACATAATGAAAGTTAGTAACATTATGATCATTATGTAATGGATGATTAATGTGTGTTTCTACATGATTTACTAATGATCTAAATGTATGCAAAGGGTAGAGGGAATGTGTGTTTGAGTTGGATGAACAATGGGTAAACAATGGGCTTCTATTTATAGCCAACAAGATTTTTGCCCCGCGGATTTGAAGGATCCCTTTATTTGGATCCGCGCTTTATGTCATTTGGATCCGCGGGTGACAGCTAGCAAATCTTACTAAATCTTATGAAATCTTCAAATGTCAACTATGTAACTTGAGAATCTAAACAAGATATTATACAATCTTACAAAGATTTCACTTGTGATGTATGCCATGATGTCATGGTATTATTTAACTAATAAAGTTTCCATTTTAAGAAATAAACATGTAAACTTGTATATGTTATTCCTAGTGAACTTTGTAATGTTTATGTGTATCCTAGTGATCATATAAAATGAGGTTCTAAGTAGAATGATTAGCCTTTTTAAAATACTTAATTACCTAACCGTATTTTAAACATTCTAAATGGTTTGTTAATGGTTTGATCATAATGCCACATAACAAACATGTACGAACCTGTGTTGTATCATACAAGGACTCGAGAGATGTTGAATGTATGTTGAGACAAGATAAGATTACAAGTAACTTGTACATTTTACGTTATGTATCAAGTTACATGTTTGTCATCAATCAAAACAAACGAGATTGCTTGCACTAGCAATCTCCTCAACGAGACTGCTTGCACTAACAATCTCCCCCTTTTTGATGATGACAAAATATGTAAACGTGATAGAAAGTAAAATGCATAAAGTTACTTGTGTCCGTAATTACTTACTTTCTCCTTGTGTCTGTTTACACCTTTCTCCCTTTTCTCCTTGTGTCCGCAATTACTTACTTTCTCCGTTTACACCTTTCTCCCCCTTTTGTCGAAGCAAAAAGGGTGTGTCCTTGGAGTTAACTTCATTTCTCCCCAAAAAGGTGAGCTTGCATCATCCCTAGTGAAGTTAAATAGACTACTTCCAATCTTCTAAGGTTGTTGCGTTTAGCGGATCCATGGATCAAATTAAGACTCTTAACCTACATAAAGGTTAGTGGTGAGCAACATAAAAACTATATATGAAAAATGCATGATGAATGAAATGCATATAGCCAACGATACACCTGGGTAAGCTTTGTTGGAATATCTAGGCCTATCTCCTCCTTTTTGTCGAAACAAAAACGTGTGTCAAAGAATGAGAATTCTTAAGAATGCGAGCATGCTCCCCCTTGACTATAGCTCCCCCTTAATCAATACTCCCCGTTGCTAGGGTACCAACGTATATGATGTAAGGCTTATGAATGCTACAAAACAAGGATTAGTACATGATATGCTCCCCCTTGATCAATACTCCCCGTTGCTAGGGTACCGACGTATATGATCCAAGGATGAAGAATCCTACAAAATAAAGGTTAGTATAAAACAATATTTGTCCTTGGACAAGTATGTGATATACACCAATATATGTATATGATGCATCCTAAAGAATGCTTGACGAAAGCTCCCCCTTGCTCTAGGGCGTCAAGATGAACCTACAAAACAAAGGATTAGTGCACTAGAAGCTATGTCTTAAGTCATATACGACCAATGTGTATAGACGATGCAATATGAGTGCTAGACTGATAATCCTCCTGATTTGAGAGCGTTAAGTAGCACCTATAAAAGAAGAAAAATAATCGATGCAAACTTCATCCTATGATGAGTATGCTATATATGTTCGAGCGTATATGATGATGAACCTACAATGAAATAGTTAGTGCAATATATTTTATCTCAAGAAAAAAAATTATGCAAATAATCTAATCATAAACAAATTACCAATTGTGATTGTCTAATCAAAGAAAAATATGATGCAGCATACTAATTATG
The DNA here is from genome assembly GCA_021014915.2 of Artemisia tridentata subsp. tridentata. NCBI lineage: Eukaryota > Viridiplantae > Streptophyta > Magnoliopsida > Asterales > Asteraceae > Artemisia > Artemisia tridentata. The sequence continues at coordinate 74,424,525 of CP139507.1, forward strand.
ATATCAATCGTGATTATCTAGTAAACCATGTTATAAAGAGTGTAATCTTCTAATAAGAATTACATTTACAAGAATATATTCCTACAAAACAATGCCTATGATGAGGATATGAAGTGAAGTTAAGTTAGTGACGCTAGTGTTGGTGTTAGTTTACTAGTGATAACTTAATTGATAACTAAAGGTTGATGCAAGTAGGTTTTTCGCTAATCCATGAGGTTGATGATTAGTGAAAAAGGTGATGGATGGTGGTGATTATAATGAATGCAATGAATTCAGAAACTCTAATGTATAGCAAATGCTATAAGAGTATTTGAAGACTGTTACGGTTAGGATGTTATCATCTACCAAAGATGAATCGTGCCATAGTAAATGTTTGAATGAAAATGAGAGGAAGTGACGACAATGATCACTTAGGAATAGAAATTCCATATGCAACAATTAGAAATACTAGATACCTATATGCGGATGAAAATGACATCATATGATGAGAGTGTTGGTTGGAACAATGTGTTGAGAGTGATGGTTCTGTTTGCACTGACAATGACTTGCTTGATACGAATCAAGAATGAAAAGGATGAGATCCTATGATAGTGTTCTAGACACTGAAGATGTTCTAGACAATTAGGTTGTGAGATTAAGATGAAAATTCTAGATTCGTTGGTTACGAGAAGGTTGTTTGGTTTCTGAATGGTTAAAAGCTGATCAGGTACCCGCGGATTGGGCGGAACCAAAATTTTGGTTCCGTCCTTCTTATCGAAGGGTTCCGTGGGACCAAAATCGATTTGGTCATGTTTTGTCGTTTTTGATCAAACGAAGGTTCATGCTAAGGTCTATTCACTTATAACTACTAATTTGGTTTCACTAATCCTAGTCAAATTCTAAGGAGACTTAATGTATCTCATTTAAGAGGTTTGTCAAACACATGATGTGTTTTTCTTTTAATGAGATATTGGTGCAGAGCTGTGATGTTGAGCTAATAAGGTTAGAAACACTTTGTGATTTTGTGAACTGATTTAACTAAGTGATTTGAACCTACTTGTCGGTATTTGGGAATGTAAGAAACATGAGTACATGTTCTTTAATGCGAAAATACAATTATGTGAATGAATTTCTCTCCTCTTTAATTGGTGGACATTCAAAATAATCTATGATGCATTAAATGAAGAATGAAGGTAAAGTGTTTAGGATGTTGCAGATTAATGAAAGCGATGAGCTTAGCAATGTTTTAGTGGATATTGGTTAGCATACAAAGAACTTCATCCTTGAAGTCACGTAGCTCTTCTCTATCAATGCGAGATGATCGCACGATGAGGCATGTGGTTTTCCTTATGGGAGATGTATTGTTTTAACTAAAAGATGATGGAGATATTGTTAAGGAAAGCGGAAGCAACAATACGATTTGGAGAGAGGTATATTGAAAGATATCCAAACACAAATTTCAAACCTCTAAAACTTAATCCTATTAGCTTTTAAAGCTATATGCAAGAAAATAAATCCCATAAACATATTAGTAATCTAAGTAGCAATAATGAGACAACAATTATGCAAAATAAGCATAACAAAGAGAAATAACAAATAGTTTGTTATCAGCCTACAAGACAAAAGTCTTAATGACAAAAGATGTGAATATCATATGACAACATCTTATAAAAACAAATAATCTACTACTAGACACAAAGATACCACATAGCATAAAGACAAATAATCATATTGCAAGATAGCATTGTTTTAGATACTACATTGTGAAATTGTTTTTAAGTTAGGCTTAGTCACTTAAGCATACTTACCCATTAATTAACACAATGATCTATGTATAAAATAAAATGACTTATAAATGTTCATCATACCAAGACCACTTAGAAAAAGTGCACATATGGCAAACAAATAGTGTGACAAAGAAGTGAGACTAAGATTCATGCAAACCATTATAACATTTAGGAGCATGTACCATTTAGACTATCCTACGAAAAAGCTCAATGATTGTTAACTAAAGACAAAGACTATCTAACACCATATAGTAAGTGTGAGTTAACAAGTAATATGTTAATCTTGCGAAATAGCATATAACAAAAGAATGAACATATCATACAAATCAAGTTAACATAAAGCATATAAGCATGCAGACAAAACCTTTCTAAGGTTTACACATTTGACAATGATAACATCAAGATATCAAACAAATATCATGTAATCAATACACGTATATGTAATGCAAGTGATTTTATTAATAAACTAAAGAAAAATCACATCTACTTCTTGTTTAATTAATTATTCCTAAGACAAGATAATTCACCAATACATGACTTAATGAGACTCAACTATTTCTATAAAAACTAGTGTGATGAAGATGTCATGTTATACACGTAAATTTGACAAATATGTGTCGATGGATTTTAATCATTGTGTTTGGAATCTAAGATTAAATGATCTAAAGGGTGACATCCTTTAAGTTGAGTTTAAGTATGAGTTATGCAAGTGATCTAAGATCAAGACATGTGTTTGTGTGTGGTAACGGGATATGTCATGAAAGTTCTGAAGAAAGTTCTTTGGAAAAAGAATCTAAATAAAGTTACCAACTTTAATAGGTCTTGTGTATGCTCCAGAGATGTGAATATGCACAAGGTTTGACCAAGGTTTAATGTACGCTTAAAAGGAAATAGATACGTATGGTATCTTTCAACAAGTAAGATTTAACTAGTGCTCAATAAGGAAGATAGTTCATAGAACTAGTGGATGTTTGTTTTAAGATTATTTGCCCAATGAGGTGTAATGAAATCTCTTGTAACATAACCGTTCATGTTGCAAGAAAATAATGATGCATAGGATATACATTATCCTTTTTAACAAGATGAAAAATAAACACATAATGTTTTTCCGAAACATCATGTTTTCCTAAATGAAGATATGAACACAAAGTATTTGAATTGGATAGACTTATCCTAAATAAACTAGGTTTCAATAATATGATAACTAGACAAGATAAACTTACTTGAGTTTCTTTTGTATACTCCTCAAGATTGTTATTTGGGATGTATGAGATTGGCTTTGAGATTTCATTATAACATAAGTTGTTACAATGTTGATTCAAGATTAAATGAAACAAAGTATTACCAATACTTTGATGACTTGTGGTACTACTTAATGAATGTGAGCATCATGCTCATTTGATGGTGAAGTTCTAATTCTATAGGTGGCAAGGTATTGATGAGTTGATTCAACTTGCATTTGATTTGGTATGAGTGTTGGACTAAGGGCTTTTTGAGCAATGCACTCAATGGCGTGAATTATGGTGATGAAGGAGTTTGTTGAACTTTTGGGTTTCATGAATGTTGAAGATTACAAGAATGGATACTAATTCTTGTGGTTCACTAGCGGATGAAGTGTTTGGTTATGTTTGTGAAACCTAGGGGCTGAAGGTGATGAAGACTAATTCTTATGTTCCATTGGTTGGTATAACTAGTGTGTGATGTGATCTAATGCTTAGGGTCTGAGACGTATCACAGAAGTGAATGTGTTGGGATAATGGTGAAAGTACAAATGTACTTAGGTGATAGGATAAGTGTTTTAACATACGTTGTTAAAATACTTGGGAGTTGATTCTTTTGGATATGACTTTTAATGACTACATTTGTAAGTCAAAATATACTTGAATACTTCGGATGAAATACTTAAGTTGTCAATCTTACTTTGAGAAAAGGATAGCAAGACTTGATAATTACATCTATAACTTAAGTGTGAGTTATGACTCGATGTAAATCCTCATCGTCTTGAAGAATGACATGTTAACCAAGTAAGGCAACATATGTGGAAACTGGACAATATCCACAGTCATGAGTTGGGTTTGTGATGAGGCGAAAAGTGTACCGCTTTTAAGGGGTCATTTAAGCCCAAAATCGTATTTATTTGATCAAATATTGCCCTAAATCATTCCTTTTGTCATTTTAGGTACTTTTGAGGAGAAATCTGGAAAAGGAGGCATTTTGGACGTTTTTGGAGCATTAAAGTGAAGAAATACGACAAAGTCTCAAAATCGGCTGAAATTTACCTTTGACGGCGTCAGAATCATCTCTTGACGGCGTCATACCTTGGCAAGAAAAGTGGGATGTGAAATTTACTCATGACGGGCCAGTGAGTTAGCATGAGAATTCTGACGGCGTCACGCTTTAACTAAATCAAGGGCGTCACGGCTTAAATCATAAGGGGACGGCGTCACGTTCATGATCCGACGGCGTCAAGCCTTGATAGGCCAGAATGGATTTTTGAAGAGCTAAAGAGGGACGGCGTCAAGAAGGTCACCCGAGAACCCTAAAAGCGGCGAGGTGACGGCGTCACAATGCATAAGGTGACGCCGTCAGATCCAAAAATCTATATATAGTTTTCTAATATTTTGTCATTAAGGAGAGCTTAGTGTGTGGAATTTTGGGATAAAACCCTAAGACGATTTTAGCTACTTTTTCAGGGCTTCTTGCCTTGAGATCTTCCATGTTTCATTGAAAGATAAGTTATCAATTAATCATTCAATATGTCTATGTGTTGTTTGATTCTATCTTATGCTTGTCTTTTGTTTAACATGTTAGGCTAATTTTATCTTGTGTTTGCTTAGATCTAATGAAACCTAGCTATTGATTATTTGTTGTTAGTGTGTTGTTAGTTGTATTGGATGATTGTTTATCTATGTTAGGCTTAAGAAAAACTGGCTAACTTCCTATTCGGTAACTTGCTTGAACGTCTTAAGAAACATGAACCAAACGCGTACTAAAGGTTTTTATGGTTGTATTTAATGCACAAGCGAATTCTAGTGATCCCATGTTAGGAGCTTCCTAGCCGGCTCGACATAGGAGTGAAGTAGGAGCTTGTAGAGTTTGGGGAAGTAAGTACGCCACCCCACGAATGGTATTAAGGAATACACCCGTCATCCACGCGACTAATACACACTAATTAACCGGTAAAAGATAGTTAGGGAGTAAGGAAATCTAAGTAAACACATTTCTCTACACATAAGTTTCTCACCACTTTTCATTTTTGTTATTTTATTTTATTTGCATCCGTAGTCATTTTGGGTTAGTTGACTAGCAACTAATTCCGCCCACTCCTTCAAAACCGAGATTTTACTTGCTTTCATAAAATTATAAAAACATAAAAAGAATCTTCCTCAACCCTTAGACCTAATTAGAGTAGCCTTTCACACCTAACGAACACTATTCCCTGTGGAGAACGATCAATCCCCCGTACTTACCACTACACTATACTACATCGGTCAGGTACACTGCCTGGTGGGGTTGTAAGCCTCTTGAGATCCCTCGAGAGGTAAAACCTGTTGTAAGGTTACAAAACCACGCACATCAAGTTTTTGGCGCCGCTGCCGGGGAATAGTTATTGTTTAGGTTGAATTTTTATTTCTATTAGGTCTACTCACTAGATTCCTTTCTAGTGAGATTTTTATTTTATTTTTCTAGGTTTTCTTTAGTCTATCTATTTTCTTCGTGTCTTTGTTCGTAACCATACCATCCGACATCATGGAAGATGGTAATATCCTTAACCCCCACAACCCACCACCACAACAACCACCACCACCTCCTAGAGCCCGTACTTTAGGAGAGTATTCCCGTCCTAGCCACCATGGCTATCGAAACACCATTGAGCTCACTCAAGGAGCCAATATCACACCCTTGCGATCCGACACCATCCGGTTGGTGCAAAGCGGATGCGCATTCCATGGACTTCGTTCTGAAGATCCTAATCAACATCTCAAGGACTTTCTTAAAATCGTTGATTCTATAGACCTTGATGTTGCCACTCGAGAGACGACCCGATTGCGTCTCTTCCAATTCTCTTTGCGGGACCAAGCTAGTCAGTGGCTAGAACGTCAACCCGCAGGATCCATTACCTCTTGGGATGATCTCACCACTCGTTTCCTTGCTCAGTTTTTCCCACCGGGAAGAACTACCAAGCTAAGGAATGATATCTTGATGTTCCAACAACGTCAAGGTGAAACTCTCTACGAGGCATGGACTCGATTCAAGGACTTACTCCAAAAAGTCCCTCACCATGGCATAGAACTTTGGCTCCAAGTCCAAATCTTCTATGACCATATCAATCTCTCCACGAGGCAAACCATTGACCAAGCGGCCGGTGGCAAGCTACGTGATCTAAGTGCGGAACAATCATGGGCTCTCCTAGAGGATCTTGCTCTTTATGACAACGAAAGTTGGAGTTATCCCCGTGATTTGAATAAAACGGTCAAGGCAATATCTTTGCCTTCGAACAATTCAAGCACTTCTGACCGTAGGATCATAGAACTTGAAGACCAAGTCAAGTTTCTCATGAAATCCTACGAGGCTCCTAAACCTTCAAGCCAAGTGAACAAAATCACTTCTTCATGTGAATTATGTAGTGGTCCCCACGACACTCGTGATTGCATGGAACTCCCCGAACAAGCTTTTGTGGACTACGCATCCTCGCGTACCGACGGAGCGGGAGACAAGTGGTACACTTTCAAACCCGAGCCAAACCATTATGGTGATTCATACAACCCCTCATGGAAAAATCACCCGAACCTTAGGTGGAAACAAAACCAAAACGCCCAACAAACAAATTCTTCCAACCCACCTAATCGTTTCCAATCAAGCGGTTCCAACTCGAACCGTACTTTCAACAACAATCCTTCCGGCAATGGTAGTACCAATAACTTTGAAGGATTGATGTCTCAATTTATGGCATCTCAAGAAGCTCGTTTAGCCAAGTTTGAAGCCGATTTCAAACAAAAACAAAGCGAGATGACCGATAAGATTGACACCTTGTTGAAAGCCCTCAATGACCGAGAAATGGGAGCACTCCCTAGCAACACGGTCAAGAACCCGAAACTAAATGTCAACGCTATTTCATCGGTTTCGTCCCCTAGTTCTTGTCCACAATATTATTCGGTCAATTCCATGAGCACGTGTTTCAAACAAACCCAAGTCGTTCCAAATGACCAAGAAGTTATGACATCCAAATTGGTCAACAACATAGTTGAAACACCTCCCACTCAAAACCTTGACGAAGAATTCAAGGAGCTCCACCTTGAAAGTTCGGTTGTTGATGAGTTGGATGAAAAGAAGCTCAAGTTAGGCGAAAGAGGGACCGCCTTTGTTCAAAACAAGCTACCTAAGAAATTAGATGATCCGGGCTTATTTGTTCTACCTTGCAAGATCGGTAATTCGGAGGCTTATGACACATTAGCCGATCTTGGATCAAGCCTTAACCTACTTCCGTTACCTCTCTACACCTCTCTAAAACTTGGAAAACTTGAAGAAAACCGAGGTAATAATAGGCTTAGCGGATGGAAGTGTTGCTTACCCAGTTGGAGTAGTTAAGGACGTGTTAGTGCACATTGGAAAACTAACCATTTTAGCCGATTTCCACGTCCTTGATATGGTTAGCGACCCTACATGCCCCTTGTTGATAAGTAGAGGATTTTTGGCGACCGCTAGTGCTATGATTGATTGTAAGGAATCCAAGATAGCGGTAGGAGAAGGAGATACTTGGTCAGTCTATGATGTTAAGAAACATGCCTATGATACTAGTGAGGAACCAACACCACATTGGCTAGAATCAAATAGGAGACCATCTAGATATGGACCTTGGATTGATAGAGACTTCATAGGACCCCAACGCCCATTTTACCTAGAAGAGGACTTTGTTAACCGAACGCATTCGGTGGAGCAACTCTTGGCTAGGGACACCGAATTGGATCCATTTGAAGACCCTCTAGTTTTTAGAAAGATGATTGATTTCCTAGGAGTTCTGCCAATTAACCTAGGAATGAATAAGTGGATTTGTGAGGAAGATGATCATAAGTGGAATTGGGATAAACCACCCAAAGATGGAGATGGGTCATGGCATATCAAGATGACATTGTATGACCCGGATGGAGAGAAGTTTGAAAAGATATATCGTACTAAGCGAACCAATAGGAAACTTCAATCCAAGCTTAACCCTAAAGACGTCCTCGATGACGAGCTTACTTACATAGGGTAGCGTGACTTTGAGTCTAGCTACAAGACTCGTTAATAAAGAAAAGCGCTTCTTGGGAGGCAACCCAAGCCTTATTTGTTTTATTTGCTTTGTGTGTTTATTTATTTGTTTGTTTGATTTTATTTGCTTCCGTATGTATGTTTAATTTTTATTCTTATTGATTCATGTTCAAAACTAATTTGTGAAAATGCTTTATTTTGTTTTTAACTTCGTCTTAACTACATATAAAGGTATTTTGCAAAAGGTAAGTGTAAGGGAAATCTAAATCAGTTTATTAGAACACAAATTAACATGAATCGTAATAATAATAAATTAGCATACATATTAGTATTTGTTTGAGTCAAATGCTTGTATCGAGTCATAATGATGTTTTGCAGGATTTCCAGGAAGTAAGGTAAAGGTTTTTCCAGAAATTTTCCGGAAACTTAAAATGAAAATTTTTGTCAGGTCATTTCTGACGGCGTCAAGGTTTATAACCTGACGGCGTCAGATTTAATTTCCAGAAATTTTTGAAAGTTTTGTTTTCATAAAAAGTTTTTATTAAAATCTCCAACTTATAATCTCCAGGAATCTGCAAAATTATCATTCCACAAGCATTATATCCTTATATATAGATTTTTCCCGCCGATGTTATGCAGGTTCTCGTGTTTGTTTTCTCAGGTTTAACAGGTTATTTTGGACAAGGAGATGTTTATGGAATCAAGCTTATGGCGATGCATTAGTCATGGAGCTTCAACATTCTCTTTGGAGGAAGATTTAACCGTGTGATTTCACTATCCAACGAGCGAATCAGGGGAGTATTTGATTTCATTCTTTTACTTTATGCTTTTACATCTTGTTATTTGAACATTGGGGACAATGTTCATCTTAAGTGTAAGGGGGAGGGTAAAAGTACGATTTTAGAGAATACAATTGCGCTTGATTTTTGTTTGTTTGATGGTAGATGTGTAATAAAACTGAGAGAAATACTTGTTAAGGTAATTTTAGTGCCAAATTTAAAATTTTTTACAACATATAGGAGTGAAACTTTGATCTTAATGAGCGTCTCAAGGATAGGAGTTATATGACTAGCACAAAAACCGTACCACTAAAAAATTTTCCACCCCCAAATATGTGAGGTTCGCCCCTAGAATTGGTAGGAAAAGCATTTATGCTATGATGTGTGTACCGGTAGCACTTAGATTCTAGAACTTGCGTTAGGACCATTCCAAGGCCACAAGTGAGACTACATTCGTGTAGTTAGATTTACTACATGATAAGAGGCATTAGGATTAACCCATTGTTTTACACCTGTGTTTTTGTTATAATTACGTTGGCTACATTGGTCAAGTAATTCTCCCACACCCTTTGCGTTGTACTCATTTTTAGTACACGATACCCCTAGTACACCCCTCAGAGCCTATCTTTTCGTTTCGACCTTTAAGCATTTTACTTAAAGGAAGAATTTGTTACACCCCACTAAAATGTACACCCAAATCGCCTTAGCCTACCTTGTATGCACTCATCTTTAGTGCATTATTGTTACAACATTTGTTTAAACCCAAGTTAATGATCTAATTGATTACATGGTTGCTAAGTCGAGTCATATCCTTGTACATATTGTTTTGGGACGATTGGGACTCATGGGTAAAGTACTAGTGTAATGGAGTAATGGGGAAGAACAACATTATTACCCCCATATGTGCTAAATGTTTTAAAAGTACTCCAAGTTTTTCAATTATCTTAATTCGAGTCGTTAGATTAGTATTTGTAAAGTTATGTAAAAGTTCAAGTGTAAGGGGAATGCAATGCCCCTATGATGTATTATTTTGGATGGTAGGGCAAGAGTGTATGCAAAAAAAAAAAAAAAAAAAAAAAAAAAAAAAAAAAAAAAAAAAAAAAAAATCAAGAAAAATACAAAAAAAAATGAGAAAATGAAAAAAAAAAAAAAAAAACATACGGACTACCATCCCGTTTCATTTTATGTTTGTTTTATATTTTTGTTATTTTGTTATTTCGTTTCTAGCATAAGATCGAGTCTAGTCTTAGCTTAGCAACATTGTATAGTACATGTAATTGATCAAGATCTTTAACTAGCCACCAGTAAAATATCCTTTATCCAACAAAACCGTGTTTTCCTTTTCCCTACACCTAACATTATAACCCATTTAAAAGCCCTCTTTGATAGTTTATCTTAGGTGCTTACGCCTAGTGGAGGAGGTTTTCGATCCTTTCCCAAGCCTATGGTAATCTATTTGCTATGACAGGTAGTGAGAGATATTTTCCGTTTTCATTTATGAGATTTATTTTGATGACACTTGAGAGATGTGAGTATCTAAACACTATTTGTGAGGTGCTAGTATATAATCTCCGTGCTTATTATGATTGAAGTGGAACGAATATTTGTTGTAATTACTTTTATGTTAGCATTAAATGACCCCTAACTTGTATTTTGATTAGAATAAAAGCGCATTTGCTTGAGGACAAGCAAATCTCAAGTGTAAGGGTATTTGATGAGGCGAAAAGTGTACCGCTTTTAAGGGGTCATTTAAGCCCGAAATCATATTTATTTGATCAAATATTGCCCTAAATCGTTCCTTTTGTCATTTTAGGTACTTTTGAGGAGAAATCTGGAAAAGGAGGCATTTTGGACGTTTTTGGAGCATTAAAGTGAAGAAATACGACAAAGTCTCAAAATCGGCTGAAATTTACCTTTGACGGCGTCAGAATCATCTCTTGACGGCGTCATACCTTGGCAAGAAAAGTGGGATGTGAAATTTACTCATGACGGGCCAGTGAGTTAGCATGAGAATTCTGACGGCGTCACGCTTTAACTAAATCAAGGGCGTCACGGCTTAAATCATAAGGGGACGGCGTCACGTTCATGATCCGACGGCGTCAAGCCTTGATAGGCCAGAATGGATTTTTGAAGAGCTAAAGAGGGACGGCGTCAAGAAGGTCACCCGGGAACCCTAAAAGCGGCGAGGTGACGGCGTCACAATGCATAAGGTGACGCCGTCAGATCCAAAAATCTATATATAGTTTTCTAATATTTTGTCATTAAGGAGAGCTTAGTGTGTGGAATTTTGGGATAAAACCCTAAGACGATTTTAGCTACTTTTTCAGGGCTTCTTGCCTTGAGATCTTCCATGTTTCATTGAAAGATAAGTTATCAATTAATCATTCAATATGTCTATGTGTTGTTTGATTCTATCTTATGCTTGTCTTTTGTTTAACATGTTAGGCTAATTTTATCTTGTGTTTGCTTAGATCTAATGAAACCTAGCTATTGATTATTTGTTGTTAGTGTGTTGTTAGTTGTATTGGATGATTGTTTATCTATGTTAGGCTTAAGAAAACTGGCTAACTTCCTATTCGGTAACTTGCTTGAACGTCTTAAGAAACATGAACCAAACGCGTACTAAAGGTTTTTATGGTTGTATTTAATGCACAAGCGAATTCTAGTGATCCCATGTTAGGAGCTTCCTAGCCGGCTCGACATAGGAGTGAAGTAGGAGCTTGTAGAGTTTGGGGAAGTAAGTACGCCACCCCACGAATGGTATTAAGGAATACACCCGTCATCCACGCGACTAATACACACTAATTAACCGGTAAAAGATAGTTAGGGAGTAAGGAAATCTAAGTAAACACATTTCTCTACACATAAGTTTCTCACCACTTTTCATTTTTGTTATTTTATTTTATTTGCATCCGTAGTCATTTTGGGTTAGTTGACTAGCAACTAATTCCGCCCACTCCTTCAAAACCGAGATTTTACTTGCTTTCATAAAATTATAAAAACATAAAAAGAATCTTCCTCAACCCTTAGACCTAATTAGAGTAGCCTTTCACACCTAACGAACACTATTCCCTGTGGAGAACGATCAATCCCCCGTACTTACCACTACACTATACTACATCGGTCAGGTACACTGCCTGGTGGGGTTGTAAGCCTCTTGAGATCCCTCGAGAGGTAAAACCTGTTGTAAGGTTACAAAACCACGCACATCAGTTTGTAATCTATGATATATTTGCAAACAGTGAGTTTGGATTAGTTTGGAAGTTGTCAATTTACAAATCAAGCTAGTGAATGAGTAAAGGACGGGAAGATGCAGTGATTGTGTGTAATGATCACAAATACTCAGTGGTTTACCGAAAAGGTACCTTGGAGCATTTTCATGAAATTTGAGACTGTGATTAGATATGATTATCCTATTTGGTGTTTGGTGAGATGTCCTAATCCTAATTTGAGTGAACATTAGAGATAAGAATCCCAAGAATTAGAATCAATAATCTAAGGATCGGAACTAGTCGGGAATTTTGAAACAGTTACTGTTGACACCCACGGATCCAATCGACAACAAAGGCGGAGCCAAAGTTTGGGAGCCGTGGAATCCGTGGGTTCTGTACTGGCGGATCCAAAGCTAACTCTTGACGGATCCAAAATGAGGGATCCGTCGGATCCGTTGAACAAAAGTACTAAAAACAAACAGAGAGATATGCAAAATTCGCGTTTTTCGACCAAGACTTGAAAATTCTCCTGGAACATATCTATTAGCTAATATGTAATGCAAAACTACTAAAAATGTTTATTCTAACACATATACACACATAGTTTAATCCGATCATATTAACTTACCTTAAATGAGAGTTAAGCCAAACAGTGGCTTAAACCCGGAAACTTGATAACATCAAAGTGTTATCGTCCTGCATGATATGGTTAGTTCACATGAAGGTTTAACAATAAGATAATATCCTAAAGGCATAACAACTCAACACATCATTGTTTCAAATTCTTTGTACCAAACACTCTTTTTCAAAGATACTACATGTTTACTCATTATAACACTTGAGCAATTAAGTGAGAGTTTGTGCAAGTCAATATTTTTCAAGACATTTCACTTAGTACATATTTCTAAGTAAGTTATGCAAGGTTTTCACATAATATAATCAAACAATAGTATCTAAGTCTAAAAGTAGAACAGACACAGTTTATCAATGTATTACACAATATCTAGCAAATGTTCTATTATGCATAAAACAAGCAATTGATAAACAAGCAAGTAAGTATCATGGAAAGACACTTATGTATTACAAATAAACAAGTACAATCACACTTATCAACAAGCATATCACATATATGCAAATAATATAGAACAGTTAGCCACATAGCATAGCATAGATGAAAGTATACTTTTTGTCACTTTGCGTTTAAATATGACGATGTATGCCAAGCTTAATTTGTTTCCTTTATATTACCAAATTCTTTAGTTTCAAAAGAAATCATATTTATGAGCAAAGGATACCAATTTACATTGCTCGACTCAAAAGTTAAACTTACTGTGTCAAAATAAAACTTAACATTTTGAACAGGTTATAGTATTTGATTTGTTTTACCTACTTCAATTTAGATCTAGGCCATGAGACTATTTTTAATTGAAAATAGACTTAATTCCCTTCAAAATGATAGGTGGCGCGACTCCTACGGACTTACGGTTAATTAGTTATGAATTTTTGAAATTTGACAAAAACTGAGTACTGCACCGACGGATCTGACGGATCCTTTTAGAGGGATCCGCCCTTTATGTGATTTGGATCCGCCGAGACCTGTGACAGATTATCCTAAACTCATATTTTGACATAGCGAAAGTGTGTGAGACTTGCTACACTTAATCTTAGGCATATATTACAAATATTAACAACATTTCTACCTATGTGACTTATCTAAATATTACGGAGGTGATTTTTCAACTAACTTAATCATTATTCCAAACACTCCCTTCAAAATAGTATTTTTCGTAAATTAGTTCTGAGCACATAATTTGACACTTACAAATTCTTTTGAGAAATATTTTTCTTTTATTTTTCAAGAACACCTTCAAGCTTGTATACAAAGTGATATTTAACAACAAAATTTCAAAGTATACTGAGCGAAACATTTTTCATATTATGTTATGCTTCAGAGGCAATTTGATACATGGATCTTACTCTATTTTAAAAACCATTTGTTTTGAAAATGAGAGCCAACCCGCTCTGATACCAATTGTGAAAACGTAAAGGGGGGGGGGGGGGGGGGTGAAGACGTTTACCGTTTTAAAACTTAAAACTTGTTGTATCAAATTTCCAATTCGGCTAGTTCTAATATGAACACTGTCTGTTGTAGTTTATGTCTACCAAGTTGTCACACAAGTAATATCACATAATCACAACACAAGCAATCACATAATGCAAATATAAAAGTAAAGAGATAAGTAAAAGAAAGCGCAAACCGAACACGATGATTTATAGTGGTTCGGTCACGGAGCTCCTCTCCGCCCTACTCCACTCCCCGAGTACCCAACTCGAGAGTTACTTCACTAGATCAACAAGCTCCCTTTCTTAGGCGGAGAAAACCTTTACACGTCGCTTACTTCCTTTTCCGGTACTAAGCTAAACACCGGGTTCTTTCACAAGGTAGAACCAACCTGACGTCGCCTATTTACTTTACCGACACTAAGCTAGATGTCGAGTTCTTTACAAGGGTACAACCACTCCCAATCACTCTTTGTATTTTAAGGACTAAAATACTAACCTCACTCTACTAATCTAAATGATACAATGATGTTTACAACAATGATCCATGACATAAGTGTATCATGGATATGAATGCCTACACTATATGAACTTCCATTGATCGGAAGCCTTCAATGTATGAAGATCATAAGCTCCCTAAACTTGTTGTGATGGATCTTCATATATGCATCTTCATGGTGGATTAGTAAGTATCCTATGGATGATGACTTGTGATCTTGAGCTTTGCTTCACAGGATCATAACAAGTGTATGCTTACAACATAATGAAAGTTAGTAACATTATGATCATTATGTAATGGATGATTAATGTGTGTTTCTACATGATTTACTAATGATCTAAATGTATGCAAAGGGTAGAGGGAATGTGTGTTTGAGTTGGATGAACAATGGGTAAACAATGGGCTTCTATTTATAGCCAACAAGATTTTTGCCCCGCGGATTTGAAGGATCCCTTTATTTGGATCCGCGCTTTATGTCATTTGGATCGCGGGTGACAGCTAGCAAATCTTACTAAATCTTATGAAATCTTCAAATGTCAACTATGTAACTTGAGAATCTAAACAAGATATTATACAATCTTACAAAGATTTCACTTGTGATGTATGCCATGATGTCATGGTATTATTTAACTAATAAAGTTTCCATTTTAAGAAATAAACATGTAAACTTGTATATGTTATTCCTAGTGAACTTTGTAATGTTTATGTGTATCCTAGTGATCATATAAAATGAGGTTCTAAGTAGAATGATTAGCCTTTTTAAAATACTTAATTACCTAACCGTATTTTAAACATTCTAAATGGTTTGTTAAGGGTTTGATCATAATGCCACATAACAAACATGTACGAACCTGTGTTGTATCATACGAGGACTCGAGAGATGTTGAATGTATGTTGAGACAAGATAAGATTACAAGTAACTTGTACATTTTACGTTATGTATCAAGTTACATGTTTGTCATCAATCAAAACAAACGAGATTGCTTGCACTAGCAATCTCCTCAACGAGACTGCTTGCACTAACAGTAATGTCACTTTCGGTAGCAAACTTAAGGGCAACATTATTGGCAAAGGTACGATCACTCAAAACTCCCTCACTATTAGAAATGTTGAACATGTAGATAACTTAGGATTTAATTTGCTTAGCATTAGTCAAATGGTAGATAATAAGTGTAGAGTTATATTCTCTGAAGAGGGTAGTGAGATCATTAAGGATGGTAAAACCATAGGCAAAGGAGTTAGGAGAAATGACTTATTTGTTATGAAAATAGAAAATAAGCCTCAGGATAGGATATGCTTAGCAACCATAGATGATAACTCCACTCTATGGCATAGGAGATTAGGTCATGCCAATATGCGCTTGTTACAATCATTGGCGTCTAAGGAACTAGTTAGAGATCTACCTAAGATTAAGTTTGATCAACACTTTTGTGACGCTTGTAAAGTTGGAAAACAAGCTCATTCTAGTTACAAAGCTAAGAATATAGTCTCGACCTCTAGATGCCTAGAACTCCTTCATATGGACTTATTCGGTCCATCTGCCGTACGGAGCTACGGAGGAAACTACTACACCTTAGTAATAGTTGATGACTACTCTAGGTACACTTGGACTAGATTTCTTAAGAATAAGACTCAAGCCTTTGAGGAATTCGAGGTTTTTAGTAAGAAAGTCCAAAATCAACTAGGATGTACTATAGTTTCAATTAGGACGGATCATGGTCGGGAATTTGATAATGAAGTGCAATTTGGAGTATATTGTGATGCTAATGGTATTACTCACAATTTCTCAGCTCCACGCACTCCACAATCAAATGGGGTAGTAGAGTGGAAAAATCGTACTCTACAAGAAATGAGTAGAACGATGTTGAATGAACAATCAACTCCACAAAAGTTTTGGTGTAATGCGGTGGACACCTCAACTTACATACTTAATAGGATTTTAATTAGGCCTATCTTAGGAAAAACTCCATATGAAATCATGAAAGGTAGAAAACCTACTCTTGATTACTTTAGAGTGTTTGTAAGCAAGTGCTTCATACTAAACACTAAAGATTACCTCACCAAGTTTGACCCAAAGTCTTACGAAGGTGTCTTCCTAGGATACTCCCAAAATAGTAAAGCTTACATTGTCCTAAATAAGGAAACAATGAAAGTCGAAGAGTCACTCAACGTGACATTCGATGAAAGCCCTCCACCAACTAAGACATCACCCTTGGTGGATGATGACTTAGATGAGGAACAAGCCATTAAGGTTAATGGCAAGAAAACCTTAGATGATGACATTGAGGATGAAATAGTTGAAGTTGACGAAATTGTCAATGTTAAGGAATCCAAGAACCATCCTATTGAAAATGTCATAGGAAACCTAAACCAAAGAACCCTTAGGTCACAAGCTCAAAACAAAAGTAATTTCTTTTGTTTTATATCTACTGTAGAACCTAAGAATGTTGGTGAAGCGATTAAGGATGAAAGTTGGACACTTACCATGCAAGAAGAACTTAATCAATTCACCGCCAACCAAGTTTGGGAGTTGGTACCTCCTCCTAGGAATCAAACCATCATAGGAACTAAGTGGGTGTTTAGGAATAAACTCGACGAAAATGGCGTTGTGACTAGGAATAAGGCAAGGTTGGTAGCACAAGGCTATAACCAACAAGAAGGAATAGATTATGATGAAACCTATGCACCTGTAGCTAGATTAGAATCTATTAGAATACTCCTTGCCTATGCGTGTGCCTTAGACTTTAAATTGTACCAAATGGATGTGAAAAGTGCATTCCTTAATGGTTATATCAACGAGGAGGTATATGTTGCTCAACCTCCGGGATTCGTTGATTTCGAATATCCGAATCATGTTTATAAACTCAAGAAAGCACTCTATGGTCTTAAGCAAGCTCCCAAAGCTTGGTATGATAGACTGAAAGCATTCTTGATTGAACATGAATATACCATGGGAGTGGTAGATAACACGCTTTTCACAAAGAAACGAGATTCACATCTCATCATTGTTCAAATATATGTTGATGACATTATATTTGGCTCAACTTGTCCAGAACTGTGCAATGATTTTTCTAAAATCATGCATGACGAGTTTGAGATGAGCATGATGGGCGAATTAAATTTCTTCCTTGGTCTACAAATTAAGCAAATGGAAGATGGTATCTTCTTTAATCAATCTAAGTATAGTAAGGAAATGCTTAAGAAGTTTAGTTTAGAAGAGTCTAAGCCCATGAAAACTCCCATGTCCACGGAAATAAAACTCACGAAAGATGAAGAAGGTGAGTCCGTGGATAACACTAAGTATAGAGGTATAATAGGTAGTTTACTATACCTCACGGGAAGTAGGCCCGACATCATGTTTAGTGTCTGCCTTTGTGCTCGCTTCCAAGAGGATCCCAAAACCTCTTACCTTGAAGCGGTTAAGCGTATCTTCCGATACATTAAAGGCACTATACACTTGGGATTATTTTATCCCAAGGGGACCGGTATAGAAACTGTTGTCTATGCCGACTCTGATCATGCGGGAGATTACGTGGATCGAAAAAGCACGAGTGGCGTTTGTACCTTCATGGGTTGTTGTCTAACTTCTTGGTTCTCCAAGAAACAAACGGCTCTTGCCATCTCCACTACCGAAGCTGAGTACGTAAGCGCCGGAAAGGCATGTCAGCAAGCACTATGGATGAAACAAGCCCTTAACGACTATAGCATATACTTAGATGATGTTCCCATTATGTGCGACAATAAAGGTGCTATTGACTTGAGAAAAAACCCTGTCCAACACTCCCGTACTAAAACACTTGAAATTCGCCACCACTTCCTTCGCGATAATGTTCAGAAAGGAAACATTTCCATTGAGAAAGTTCCTTCTCAAGACAACATCGCTGACATACTAACCAAACCTCTCAAACGAGAATCCTTTAACTACCTTCGTCTAGGTCTAGGAATAATGGAACATATTCCATAAATCCCATGACTCTTGAAGTCATCCCGTGTATCTCGTCTAGTCAAGTTTAGGAACCCCTAGTCATAAGAATTTGTTAGGTACAAATTCTTTCCTCGTATCATAAGATCTCACTAAAACAGCGAGACTTATTCGTCAAAAATCAAAATGGGACAGAAAACAGTCCCAGCAGATCACGGCTCCACTTAATGTGGCACGGCACCATTAAATTTAACGGTACCGTGGAACCGTGCATCTGAAACATTTCGTATTTCAGTCCCCTTTTCCCACAATACTCATTTCAAACCCTCACAACCTCAGCAATTGCTGTCATAACCTAACCTCACAACCCAAAACTCAATTACACCTCTTCAAGATCATATTCAAGACATTGATTTCAAGATCCTCAATCATTTTACCCTTTTCAACATAAGTTGTAAGTTTTCTCACTTTAATTTATTTCTAATTTTGAGTCTAGGGTTTGTTCATTGATGAAAATTGAATTGGGGATTTTCACCTTTTTCTAGGAATGTTTCAAAATTAGAAGTCATCAACACTAAAACACCCCAATTCCATCAATTTTAAAATCTCACAAAATTAGGATCATGAAATTATTCTTTTTCATGCATTGTTGATGCGAACTAAAAGCACTTTCTCATGCATTCATGATCTCACAAATATTATTCGAATTACATAATCAATATGTACTTTTCGACATATTTGTTTGAGCTAAAGTGAAATCAGGAGTGTTTGGGTAATCTAATTATTTTTCTTTTGAGTCGAGATTACCGCACCTCCACATAGTCTGCATATAGGCACACACTAGGCACGTGTTGTATGCAACTGGTTTTTATTCTATTTTTTTTCTTAAAATTTTCTTATAGGACACAAAAATGTCTCATGAATATGATTTTGATCATCTCCTAACCGATACCTATACACTCGAAATCTCACGTGAACCCACTACACCCGGTAACCACATTCGTGCCTATGTCAATCTTGAAACCCGTCGGTTTCATGAAGGCCGTGTCGTTGATCCATCCCTAGTTTACCACCGGGACATCAACACTTCCTTTAGAGCTATAGGATTCGATTGTCTACTCCACATTAACGAGTACATTTGTCCTCGCTTTGTGTTGGAGTTCTTCCGACAAGTTGAACTCGTACGTAACGAGGATCAATCCTTGTCACTTTGGTTTTGGGTCAAAAACTTCAAATACGTTCTAACTCTTGAGCAATTTGCTCAAATCCTTAGAATACCCAATCATGGGCAATGTGCCTATACTGAAGATTGGTGTCTTGAGTCTCTCTTTCACTATCGTGAGGAGAATAGTCCGTACTGTTCGTACATACCCTCTCCAACCGAACTAACCAAAATCATCCGTACTCACCCTCACCCACATCCAACGAAAATTCGTTTGGAAGAAGTGCGTCATGAACTACTTTCTTGGGCAGTCATCCTGCGAGAAAATGTTCTAAGTCTCACAGGAAATCGCGAGCAACTCCCGGCGTGTTGTGCTCATATGATTTACTGTCTCTTAACCCAACAACCTTACAATCTTGCTTACTTCTCCGCTAAGCGAATTGTTCATCTCAATGGTAACAAGAATAAATTGATACCCTATGGGATGTTCCTAACCCGTCTCTATCATCACTTCATGACCTTTCACCCTTACCTTCATGGTCCTCAATACTCCCTGTTCACACCTGTCATGACACCCATAACCGAGTCATATGTCTCAACCATCCTCACTTCCGAATTCACCACCCACTATGCACCCTTTGATGATCCTATTCATGAGAATGAGTCAAATACTCAAGACGAGAGTGTGACAAAAAGGGGGAATGCTCAAGTCATAAGTAGTTAGGAAGAGATTTATGTCTCTCACTAGGATTTATTACTAATAGATAATTTTAGGAATTAATGTTCAAATTATCTTACATGCTTACATGAATATTCTATGTGATATTTGAATGATATTTTATCTTGTCCTTTTATGCTTGCATGCTTATGATTATTTGAGAACATTGCATGATCATCCTTATGTGCTAGATGTAGCATTGTATGGATATATTAGGTAAATAAGTACCTAGTGAGTTGAGGCACTCTCATTTCCAGGAATTAGTTTCCCTAGAAAATTCCCCCTAGCTGACCAAAACTAGCCTGCAAGGAAATTTTCGTGCCAACAGTGTCACGGCACCACTAAATTGGGACGGCACCGTTAAATTTAACGGTACCGTGGGGTATTTAACGGAGCCGTGACCCTGTATAACGGATTTTTCCTATTGCTCCTACTTCCCTATCACCCTAACCTCAAACCTGCAAACCTTGCACCCTCACATTCACCCTAGGATTCCTCTCCTACACCATAGGATCAACTTTAATTCAAATTTCACCCAACTTGCCTATTTAAGGCCTCACCCTTGCAAGCTTATCTTGCACCTCACCTTCAACCTCCCATCACACAAATACCATGTCCTCCACACATGGTTCAACCTCTCAAATCTCCAAGAAACCTAGGATAACCGTAAAACCACCCTCGAAACCACTCTTTGTGGATCTCACAAGAGATGATGAAGCTATGACACCACCTTCCCAAGCCACTCCATACTCACCATCACCACCTTATGCACCATCTAAAACATCATCTACCTACACAACATCTTCATCATCCTATTACACTACATCATCAATGGAATACACACCATCTCCCTTCACCCTATTGGACAATGCCATGCCAATTTCACCTCCAACAAACCTACCACAATCACCATCTCCTATCATGGCACAACCCAACCAACCACATCCCTTTGAGTTACATAGTTCTAATTGCCTATGTTGTCTCCATAACCGTAATCTCATCTACTTCTTAAGAGACGAGATTCATTTCATGTTCTACTTTATAGAACATCTCTTGACACCTCCACCACCTCAAATGGGGCCCCAATCTCCACCACGTCTTAACCAAAACAACTAAACACTTGCTTGTTTAGTCCTCCACAATAAACTCTTAGGACCCCTCTTGGAAATGAAGCTTGTCTCTAGTCATTAGGAATTTAGGCTTCTTGTTATCTTTCTTAGTGCTTTCTATGTAGTCATACATTACTATGACACTTGTTTGTTTTATGAATGAATGTTTTTATGTGGAGGTTTTCCTTTTAAGGGATTGGTTATTTGTCACAATGTGCTACTTGTTAGATATTGTATATTTGTCGTCTAACTTTGTCTTGTAGCACGATCCATTGCTCGATTCCTTTGTGTTCTCCAAATGAGGGGGAGTACACATCAAGGGGGAGCCTTAACCACCTTTTTGATTTGACAAAAAGGGGGAGAAATGGGAGTAAACTCATTAAAAACTTGTTAAAACTAATTTTAACCTAAAATGAGTTTATATTTTGTCATCATCAAAAAGGGGGAGATTGTTGATGCAAATAATGTTCTAAAAACGTTATTTATATCTTTCGATTACTTCACGTTTTGAGGATGACAAAATGTGAACTCACGTTACGTTAAAATTAACGTTAACAAGTTTTTAATCGGAAGATCCCGTTTCTACGCAAATCACTCTTCAACAAAGTCACAACTTGTACTAGTGATCAAAGAAGTGAATTCATGTTTTGAAAATTCACATTTTAAATGGGACAAAACATTTTTTCAAAAAATACACATGACAAATTATTTTTGAAATATTAAGAAATGTTTTAATGAAAAAATAAGTTTGAAAATCACAACAGCTATTTCCCCCCCCCCCCCCCAAAATCAGCTCCAACCTTCCCCAAATAAGTTTTCACCAGAAAAGACAAAATTTGGAGCGTCCTAGTCTACCACGGCTCCACGGTACCGTTAAATTTAACGGAGCCGTGGGTCATTTAATGGAGCCGTCCGTACCATTTTGAATTGTAACGTTCAGATTTTCTTTGCCTATAAATACCCACCTCTTTCACAGTTTTAGGCACCCTTCACACACAGAAAAATCCCTAAGTCAAATCCTCTCACACCTTTCACTTCTTAGGGTCATTTAGATTAGTTTTTCTATGTTTCAAGAGTGATCCAATCATCCTTCAAGTGATCCTCTTCATACCTCTTCACTAGCAAGAGAAGAACACAAGTATCCAAGTTGATACTAGGTGTTGTCATCCCTCTTCATTAGCAAGAGAAGAACTCAAGTAATCAAGAAGATACTAGAGTTATAGTTGATAGGTTTTTGTAACACTTGTTACAACCTTGTTGTGTCTTAGCATACATCAAGTTTATTTCCTTTTTGTGAGTGAGAGTGAAGATCAAGTGTGATCTATAGAGATAGTGAACATCTCTTGAAGCCATTGGGCTTGTGTGATTGATCAAGAAGATCAAGGGTCATTAGGTTAGTGTTAGTCGAGTAGAGTGAAGTGAGTGTTGATCATTGTGATCGTGTTGAGATCTTTGTGATCTCTTGAAGCCATTGGGCTTGAGTGTTTGGTCACGTGGACCTTGGTAGATTGGTGCTAGCTAAGATTAGCACTCGACATCTAGCTTAGTGTCGGTAATAGGATAAGCGACGTGTTCGGTTTTCTCCGCCTTAAGGGAGGTTGTTGACATAGTGCTTGAAACTCTCGAGTGTGGTACTCGGGGAGTGGAGTAGGGCGAAGAAGAGCTTCGTAGCCGAACCACTATAAATCCTCTGTCTCGGTTTGATCTTTCCAACTCTACTCTTTACTTTTATTTGTTATTATTACTTAGCTTAGTGTGTAGTTCATATTGGTGTTGATTGATTACACATAGAGTTCGAATCAAAGTTTCCAATAACCAACTTTTAAAACAAGATTTTTAAAAGAAGTTTTTAAACCGGTAAACTATTCAACCCCCCTTCTAGTTTCCCACAATTGGTATCAGAGCCACGTCAGTCAAGTTGTTAAAGTATATTGTATTTTAAAGCTTGAACCGATCAATGGATTCCGACAAATATCTAGAAGGGCAATCTAAGCAAAGACCACCACTTTTCGAAACCGATTGCTTTATATATTGGAAAACAAGTGACAAGCTACTTAATTATCAGAACAGGTCTTCTTATTGTCTCAAGTATTTATCTGTGTACGTGTGTGCTAATTGCTGATTCGTGCCTATTAGTTTATTATTTAATCATAACCAAACCGTGCCAGTCTCTCAGGCTGAACCCCCCTTGCGTTAGATTAGGTTGTATAGCTAACTTAAGATATTAAAATACTGATTAGAATAACTAGATAATACGTTCCACTCTTAGTGATCGACACTCTACTTACCATTATATTCATACTGACCGGGTACACTGCTCGTTAAAGTGTGTGTTATTGATAAGTCGGCTAAATATAAATTTAAAACTTGAATACTGCTAAAACCACAACGACATCACGCGTGCACCAAGTCTTTGGGGCCGCTGCCGTGGATAAAAAGAATTAGAGCAATACACACACACATCAAGTTTTTGGCGCCGCTGCCGGGGAGTGAATTGTTATTATCTGTTAATTTGATTAGTATTTTAATTAGGTTTTTCTTTTTAGTTTTTTAATTCTAACCGCTAACTCTGTTGTGTATTAGATAAATTGCATTCATTGTATTATTTGTATATTTTCTGTTTTTGTGTGTTTTTATTTTCTTTAATTTTTGTTTCTTTTTGTTTGATTTTATTTTTGTTTTTATTTTCCGTATTTTCTGCATTCTGCTATCGTTGTGTTGAGCTAATTTAAACGATACGGCGCATCTGTTTTCACAGATACGGCGTATTGCGTTTAATTTTATAAAATACAACGCGTTTAATAAATTCGATACGACGCATCTTTCCCCAAGATACGGCGTATTCTGTTTTTAATAAGAAATTTTTCTAAAACCCTAATGCCATACGACGCATCTGTTTTAACAGATACGGCGTATTTATTATTTAAATTAAAAACAGTTTTTCGAATTATTAAACAGATACGACGCATCGATTTTTATCGATACGGCGCATCTTATAAATCAAAAATCGGTTATATTTGCTAAAATTAGATACGTTGATTTTTGATAATTAAACTGATACGGCGCATTCTAAATTCTAAGCGGCGTATCTATTTTCTGAATAAAAGTCTGATAAAATTTTAACGTAATAAGATACGGCGTATCCAACTTTTTGGATACGGCGCATCGTCTACTGATATCAGCAACTTTTATTTTACTTTGATTGTTTCACTCTTCTTTTGCACGAGTAAGTTTTATTTCAGGAAGATGGACGATCCGGATATTACAATGGAAGAATATGTCAAGTTTAAAGAGGAAAGAGCCTTGAGCAATAATCAGGTGTATGATTGGAAAAGAGCAAGATATGGTGCACAAGTCATTGAGACGAAAGAAATCACTATGGAAGAATACTTGATTTTAGGACAAGAAAAGTCAAGGAAAGAAAGAAACAAATTGCCATTTCAACACACTTGGTGTATGTCAAATGATGATGAAGAAGATTCATATACCGTGAAACCAATTCCGGCAATTGTTATTGATAGTACTTTTTCTCCGGAGATTGCACAAGATGATGTGTATACGGAACCTTACGTTGAAGAATATTCTGCAATCGTATTACCACCATTAGACAATCCAACGGATGAAGATGAAAAGTATTCTAATTTTGATTTCGAACCATTTGACGCCATAGTTTATGATGACATACCTCAACCAGATTTTGACCCAACGAGGGATTTTGAAGAAATCTGGGATTACTTATTTAAGGATGAAATTCGGGACGATGCTGAAATTGCAAGACCACTAGTTGAAGATGGAGATTCACAAGATGAATTGGAGTCACTTACAACACAAAGTGGTACAAATTTATTTAATATTATTAATCCCGTTACTAATAATCTTGCTAGTTTTCCTAAACAGGTTGCAAAACAAAAGAATGATGAGGTCAAATTTATTACACTACCTATTGAAGCACATGAAGCACCTGTGATCAACCCGTTTTTGGTGGAGCTCGAGGAAGAATTTGGTGATGAGCTCTTAAACATTGCTATGATTGATGAAGATGATGATTTCGACCCTATGAAGTATATAGAGGAACTCGAACTTTTACTTGCTAAAGACCCTTTCTCATCTTCTGCGAAAGTCAAGGGACGCCTTACTACCAAAGAAACTAACCAAGAAGAAAGGAGACTCATTTTTCCTCAAAACACTACTCTTTCATATGGAATGGTCAAGTCATCCAATTTATCAACCAAACCGGGTAAGAATAGGGAAGATGTACATATATTGCCAAGGTATGATCTTTATTTATTTCTTCCATCTTTACTAGCAAATTTACACTCTTTTCGTGTTTATTGCTATTATCACCCGCACTTGATCCCAAGTAGGGGGAACAACACCCTATTACACAGTAAATAAGGGTGGAGTCAGGCTCGTGACTCGAACAAAAACAAGCGCTTCGTGGGAGGCAACCCATGCTTATCTTTTATTTTATTTTCTGATTTTGTATTGAGTCTGTCAGACCCGCAGAAGATACGGCGCATCTCCATCATAAGATGCGACGCATCGCCTGCACTGGTCATATCTTATTTAATTTTCTGCATTTTTATTTTTGACTTTAAAACTTTCTGTCAGTATTTTAATGCGGCGCATCCCTGGTTAAGGATGCGACGCATCTTTTATTCTGATTCGTACTTATTCCAGGCTCGATACGGCGTATCTTCTTCCATAAGATACGGCGTATCGACTGACCTGATGATTTTCAATTTAATTTTTTAAGTTTTATTTTTACTAACTACTAATGTATTATGCAAGTTTGAACCTTCTTAACTCAGGTGTGTTAAAGTCTTGATGGTATTATAGATTCCTGCATTTCCTGTGGATACATCATTTTTGAAGCTTAAACGTTCTAATCCACAAGAAAGTTGATTTTTGCTCTTATACAAATGGAGGATCATACCGAGCAAATCTCAGGGGAGTTTTTCTGTTCTAATTCTTTTATTTTCCAGTTTTTTAATCTTTGACACAAACAACGAGGACGTTGTTTAACTTAAGTGGGGGGATTGGAGAATTAGAACACTTACTTGTCCTAAACTTTTTCAAAATATGCTTAAAATGCGCTTAATATATCAAAATTTAAAATTTTTAGCATGTTTTTGTTTAAAGTCCAAATTACATAGCTGCACACATAACATTATTTTCAAAAATTGTGAACTTTTCAAAATTCACAAATCTATGAGTGTGCCGGTGACTTGTAAACTTTAGAACTTGGCTTGTATACTATTCGAGACCACCATAATAAGTATTATTTACATAATTGGAATGACTTGTCTAAATTGGTAAATTTCTAGGATTTCACCCAAATAGCCTTTATATGTTATGTGATATTAGCTAACTACACTGGTTAGTTAACCCCCGTATAAACCCTTTTGTTACTCTCACTTTTAGAGTAAGATACCCCTAGAAAAACACTCAGAGCCATTCCTTTCGTTTCTTACACCTTTGTTATAATGTTTCGTTACACCCTTACACCTTAGCCTACCCTGTAGATTAAAATCCGTGGTTGGTTAATTGCTTTAGGCAAAGTGTGTTTCCTTACATTACCTGTGTTCGCGTGCGTAATTCATTATCTTTGGTTGAGTCAGGAAATTGCACAATGCAATTGAAGTGAAAGTAGATATTGTATATTTTGAGTTTATTTTTCGTGTGTTTACCACTTTCGCTATTACAGTTATTTCTGAAAGTATGAAAAGTATGAAAAAATTATCCGGAAAGAAAGTGATAGAAAAGTTGTGAAATTTTACACATATATGTTGATGTCAAAAAAAAAAAAAAAAAAAAAAAAAAAAAAAAAAAAAAAAAAATCGAAAAAAGAAAAAGAAAGAAAAAGTTGGAAGTTTGTTTTAACCAACTTATGTAAAGTTTTGTATTAAGTGGTCGATATCACCACTATTTATTGTATATTATATTTATGGATTGAATGGGAGTTGGACGTTATGGGAACGCCAACTAAGGTTATTCTTTGATTGAGATCTTGTTGAGTATAATTCGTGTCTACCTAAAGCGTGTGTTTCAAGTGTTAAAGCGTGAGTTATTCAATGATATGAGTCTTATTCATGGGATGGTTGGCATAGCAATTTACCACACTAAGGATTTTAATTTATCTGTTTTGTTTATTTTTCATTTTACACCAATTTGTATCCCAAATATTATCCATACCCTATATTATTCTTTATCCAAACCTTTGATTTATTGAGATTAGGGATTTGAGCAATCTTAAGTATCGTAGTCGTGGATTCCGCTATGTATTTATGATTTTGTCGCCCTTTTTGATATAATATTATTGGTAAAGATTACTTGGTCCTATCTTTAGCCTATTCAAGTTAAGGATTTGAGCAATTGCAAGTATCGTGTTCGTGGATTCGATCATTTATTTGTGATTTTGTCGCCTTTTCTGGAATTTGAGATCGATAGAGATTAAGAAGAATGATTAACCCTTAACCAACAAACCCTTTTACCGCTTTAGACTTGTTATTCCTTGGCTTTAGTGGGGGAGATGCGTTACTTGCCAAGCTTATGATAGAATATTCGTCACGACTGGACAGTTAAACGATTAGATTTGCTTTTATCAAAATATTTTACTTTATTTCTAATTCGTTAAGTGTTTGGTTGTGTGATTATGACAAAATGAATACATGCTTAAATATAAAAATAAATCCTAACATCTTTTAGGATACATTTTCATAAGATTAATTCTAAGGTTTACTTGGGGACAAGTAAAGTTCAAGTGGGGGGATATTTGATGAACTCAAATAAGTACATTTTATTACCATCATTTATCCTATTTATTTGACTTGTTTTATTATATTATCTGTGAGAATTGATACGTTAATGTTTACTTTTGTAATTCTCAGGTAAAAACAAGTACTATGTGAAACTTGGCGATTTTGGACTAATTATGGAGCAAAACAAGCAAGAAGTTAAGAGTCTATTGAAATGTACAAGATCAAGATCATTCTGCTCCAGATACGCCGCATCCTACTTCTTACATACGGCGCATCACTATCAAGATTTCACAAGTTATAATCCAAGACGGCAAAGGACATGCGCCGCATACAAGAATGGAGTTACGCCGCATCTTCTGGCGGTGTACGAATATTCCTGAATATATTAATCTTGGACCCCACGCGAAGTTAAGTCAATGCGCCGCATCTACTTATTCTATGCGCCGCATCTAACCCTCAGACAGAAACTATAAATACCCCAAAGTCAGACGAATTTTGTGTGCAATATACCTAGTACGAGAAGACAGCCGAATTCAGACGAAGTAGCAGCACAAGACACACCTTGAACGAAGATACAAGAGCTGTAAGAAGGTCCTGCATGTATTCAATTCATTAAGTAGTTTTGTTTTATTGTATTAGTACACTTTAATTCATCAGGATTGATGGGCCGATTCCATGTGACTACGGAAAACCATGGGCACCCCTTAAAATTGCTTTCCCATTAATTAAAGTTTATATGTTGATGTCTTTGGTGACTTTTATTAGTGCATTGATAACCTCTGTGTCTAGCTGAGCATTGCTTGGGTCGCCATGCCCCTTCCTCGCCTGTTTATTCTATTTTCTAGGATATTGGGATAGACATAAGTGATCATTAAGGGTTTACTCGCCGATAAGATTAGAGCCAACGAGAAAGGTTTAACTCTCGGTGCGTCGCATCGAACTATACACTTCATATAAAACTAGCAATAAAACAAGTGACAAGCTACTTAATTATCAGGACAGGTGATGCGTGCGTGTATGTTGCTCTAATTTATACCCACGGTATGTCGTTGTGGTTTTAGCAGTATTCAAGTTTTAAATTTATATTTAGCCGACTTATCAATAACACACACACTTTAACGAGCAGTGTACCCGGTCAGTATGAATATAATGGTAAGTAGAGTGTCGATCACTAAGAGTGGAACGTATTATCTAGTTATTCTAATCAGTATTTTAATATCTTAAGTTAGCTATACAACCTAATCTAACGCAAGGGGGTTCAGCCTGAGAGACTGGCACGGTTTGGTTGTAATTAAATAATAAACTAAACTAATAAGCACGAATCAGCGAATAGCACACACGTACACAGATAAATACTTGAGACAATAAGAAGACCTGTCCTGATAGTTAAGTAGCTTGTCACTTGTTTTATTGCTAGTTTTATATGAAATGTATAGTTCGATGCAACGCACCGAGATTAATCCTTTCTCGTTGGCTCTAATCTTATCGGCGAGTAAACCCTTAATGATTACTTATGACTATCCCATTTACCTTTTTTTCCTACTTTTCTACAGACGATAGAATGCATAGGCGATAAAATAAATAGGCGAGGAAGGGGCATGGCGACCCAAGCAATGCTCAGCTAGACACAGAGGTTATCAATGCACTAATAAAAGTCACCAAAGACATCAACATATAAACTTTAATTGATGGGAAAACAATTTTAAGGGGAGTTGAAGTGCATGATTAAATCAATGACACAAGCCCATCAATCCTGATGAATTAAAGTGTACTAATACAATAAAACAAAACTACTTAATGAATTGAATACATGCAGGACCTTCTTACAGCTCTTGTATCTTTGTTCAAGGTGTGTCTTGTGCTGCTACTTCGACTGAATTCGGCCTTAGGGTTTCTTCTGTCTCGTACTTAGCTAAATTGTCGAACTCGAAATTCATCTGACTTTGGGGTATTTATAGTTTCTGTCTGAGGGCTAGATACGGCGCATAGGATAAGTAGATGCGGCGCATTGACTTAACTTCGCGTGGGGTCCAAGATTAATATATTCAGGAATATTCGTACACCGCCAGAAGATGCGGCGTAACTCCATTCTTGTATGCGGCGCATGTCCTTTGCCGTCTTGGATCGTAGCTTGTGAAATCTTGATAGTGATACGCCGTATGTAATAAGTAGGATGCGGCGTATCTGGAGCAGAATGGTCTTGATCTTGTACATTTCAGTAGACTCTTAACTTCTTGCTTGTTTTGCTCCAAAATTAGTCCAAAATCGCCAAGTTTCACATAATACTTGTTTTTACCTGAGAATTACAAAAGTAAACATTAACGTATCAATTCTCACAGATAATATAATAAAACAAGTCAAATAAATAGGATAAATGATGGTAATAAAATGTACTTATTTGAGTTCATCAAATATCCCCCCACTTGAACTTTACTTGTCCCCAAGTAAACCTTAGAATAATTCTTATGAAAATGTATCCTAAAAGATGTTAGGATTTATTGTTATATTTAAGCATGTATTCATTTTGTCATAATCACAC
The DNA here is from genome assembly GCA_021014915.2 of Artemisia tridentata subsp. tridentata. NCBI lineage: Eukaryota > Viridiplantae > Streptophyta > Magnoliopsida > Asterales > Asteraceae > Artemisia > Artemisia tridentata. The sequence continues at coordinate 74,455,302 of CP139507.1, forward strand.
AACCAAACACTTAACGAATTAGAAGTAAAATAAAATATATTGATAAAAGCAAATCTAATCGTTTAACTGTCCAGTCGTGACGAATATTCTATCATAAGCTTGGCAAGTATACGCATCTCCTTCACTAAAGCCAAGGAATAACAAGTCTAAAGCGGTAAAAAGGGTTTGTAGGTTAAGGGTTAATCATTCTTCTCAATCTCTATCGATCTCAAATTCCAGAAAAGGCGACAAAATCACAAATACATGATCGAATCCATGAACACGATACTTGCAATTGCTTAAATCCTTAACTCGAATAGGCTAAAGATAGGACCAAGTAATCTTTACCAATAATATTATATCAAAAAGGGCGACAAAATCATAAATACATAGCCGAATCCACGACTACGATACTTAAGATTGCTCAAATCCCTAATCTCAATAAATCAAAGGTTTGGATAAAGAATAATATAGGGTATGGATAATATTTGGGATACAAATTGGTGTAAAATGAAAAATAAACAAAACAGATAAATTAAAATCCTAAGTGTGGTAAATTGCTATCCCAACCATCCCATGAATAAGACTCATATCATTGAATAACTCACGCTTTAACACTTGAAACACACGCTTTAGGTAGACACGAATTATACTCAACAAGATCTCAATCAAAGAATAACCTTAGTTGGCGTTCCCATAACGTCCAACTCCCATTTAATCCATAGATATAATATACAACAACTAGTGGTGATATCGACCACTTAATACAAAACTTTACATAAGTTGGTTAAAACAAACATCCAACTCCTCCTTTTTCTTTTTCTTTTCCATTTTTTTTTTTTTTTTTTTTTTTTTTTTTTTTTTTTTTTTTTTTTAATAAACTTTAAACATAAACATAGATGTGTAAAATTTCACCACATCACTATAACGATAACTCTGGATAATTTTTCCATACTTTTTATGACTTCAGAAATAACGGTATTAGTGAAAGTAGTAAACACACGAAAAATAAACTCAAAGATATACAATATTTACTTTCACTCCAATTGCATTGTGCAATTTCCCGACCTAACTATAGATAATGAATTACGCACGCGAACACAGGTAATGTAAGGAAACACACTTTTCCTAAAGCAATTAACCAACCACGGATTTTAATCTTCAGGGTAGGCTAAGGTGTAAGGGTGTAACGAAACATTATAACAAAGGTGTAAGAAACGAAAGGAATGGCTCTGAGTGTTTTTCTAGGGGTATCTTACTCTAAAAGTGAGAGTAACAAAAGGTTTTATACGGGGGTTAACTAACCAGTGTAGTCAGTTAATAACACATAACATATAAAGGCTATTTGGGTGTAATCCTAGAAATTTATCAATTTAGACAAGTCATTCCAATTATATATAATACTTATTATGGTGGTCTCGAATAGTATACAAGCCAAGTTCTAAAGTTTACAAGTCACCGGCACACTCATAGATTTGTGAATTTTGAAAAGTTCACAATTTTTGAAAATAACGTCATGTGTGCAGCTATGTAATTTAGACTTTAAACAAAATCATGCTAAAAATTTTAAATTTTGATATGTTAAGCGCATTTTAAGCATATTTTGAAAAAGTTTAGGACAAGTAAGTGTTCTAATTCTCCAATCCCCCCACTTAAGTTAAACAACATCCTCGTTGTTTGTGTCAAAGATTAAAAACTGGAAAATAAAAGAATTAGAACAGAAAAACTCCCCTGAGATTTGCTCGGTATGATCCTCCATTATTTGTATAAGAGCAAAAATCATCATTCTTGTGGATGAGAACTTTTAAGCTTCATAATTGATGTATCCACAGGAATTGCAGGAATCTATAATACCATCAAGACTTTAACACACCTATGTTAAGAAGGTTCAAACTTGCATAATACATTAGTAGTTAGTAAAAATAAAACTTAAAAATTAAAATGAAAATCATCAGGTCAGTCGATACGCCGTATCTTATGGAAGAAGATACGCCGTATCGAGCCTGGAATAAATACGAATCAGAATAGAAGATGCGTCGCATCCTTAACCAGGGATGCGCCACATTAAAATAAACTGACAGAAAGTTTTAAAGTCAAAAATAAAAATGCAGAAAATAAAGTAAGATATGACCAGTGCAGGAGATGCGTCGCATCTCAGGATTGAGATGCGCCGTATCTTCTGCAAGCCTGACTGACTCGACACAGAACAAAATAGTAAAAAATTTCCGGGTTGTCTCCCGGTAAGCACTTGTCTTTATTCCAGAGTCTTCAAGTTAGACTCACGTTCAGCTTCTTAATACCGATCACTGAGAGAGTCGGAAGCATCGCGCTCTCTCATCTCCAGTCCAGTAATATTGAACACTCCTTGCTCGTCCTTAATTTCCACGCCATTCTTCTTTAATATATGTTTAAACAAAGTTCTGTCCCTTTCGGGTAGAGATGACAAAATGATAGACGGGAAATTCTTATTATTATATAGGCATAAATAAGCAAGGTGGGGTGGTGGTTCAATAAACACCTCATCATTCAAGTTTGTATTCTCAACTATTCTCCTACGTTTGTTAATTACTAAGCAATCATACCACTCATCATCAGAATCATTAACAATATCGCGCCTAAGTTCGCTAGGTACATTAAGGTCAATAAATTCCTCAAAGTTCTCATGATTAGGATTAGTTGAGTTGTTTTGAACCAATGTTTCTCCCATAAGCCTAGCTTCAAGATCGAGGTCCATACGCTCTCTTAATCCTAGCATATAGACGCCTCTAATTATGCTTTTAACAGGATCTTGGCACTTATAGACTAGTTTATTATTCCCTACCCTTAATGAGATTTTTCTTTTAAACACATCAATCTTTGCATGGGCGGTAGACAAGAAAGGTCTTCCAAGGATTAAAGGAATCTTAACATCCTCGGGCATATCTAATATAACAAAGTCTACAGGGAAAACAAATTTCTCAATCTTTACAAGCACATTATTAGCAATCCCTTCAGGTTGTTTTACCGTTTTATTAGCCAATTCAATAAGCAACTTAGTTGGTGCTAATTTTCCTAGTCCTAGGGTAGTGAATGTCTTAAGGGGCATTACACTAACGCTAGCTCCTAAGTCGGCTAACACATTATTGAAAGATATATCATTAATAGAACAAGGTAAAGTAAAACTTCCTGGGTCCTTTTCTTTATGAGGCAAGGCATGTAAGTCGGTTGCAGAGCTCTCTTCTTTCATTGTAGCCTTGATCTCCTCTTCAATCTTCGTCTTCTCTTTTAGTAGTCTCCTTAAACTTATTGAAGAATTAAAGAAAAATTCGGGTCTTGCACCATCATTACCATTCATCGATCTTCTAGGAAAAGGAATGTTAGGCGCGACTTCCTCAGTGGTGCTTATGGCCTTGACATGATCTCTTGGGTTGGTTTCAGTTGAGCTAGGTAGACTTCCGTATCCCCTTTCTTGAAGAACTTTGCTCATTTGACCAATTTGTTGTTCCAATGCTTTGATCGAAGCTCCTTGATTTCTTGTAATAGTGTCCGTTGAAGCTCGGATTTCCTTGATCATAGCAGTATTCTCTTCATGTCTTTTAGCAGCATCGGCCATAATTTGCTTTAGAGTGTCATCTAAAGTCTGCCTCCTTTCTTGATAAGTGGGATTAAAGTTGTTCTTTTGATAGTATCCCGGAGTAGCTTCCCTAAATCTTCCTGAAGGTCGGAATGGTTGTCCAAATTGTGTGTAGTATGCTTCTTCAAACGTCTCACTTTCATTCTTATTAGGGCAATCTTTAGTGTAGTGAGGTCCTTCGCATCTTTCACATCCAACTTGGGCAGCATACACTTTCTCATCACGCTTCTTCATCTCTCTACTAATTTTATCCAATTGAGCTTGAATAGCAGCAAACCCGTCAAAATTAGTGCTGCTCTTAGATCTAGTAGAGGTTCCATCGTGCCATTTTTGAGAATGATCAGCAGCTTCTTGGATAGCTTTTCTAGCATTTGCTGCACTCATTTGAGGCACAGCTCCCTTAGCATCCAAAATCTGTCTTGTAGGCACGTCCAATCCTTGATAGAACAATATTATCTCCTGCATTGGGGTTAGATAGTGTTGAGGACATTTCACCAGTAAGTCTTTAAATCGTTCCCAAGCTTGATAAAGAGTTTCATCAGGCTCTTGCTTGAAACTGTTAATAGCCTCCATCTTTTTAGCAGTTTTAGCAGGCGGACAATATCTTTTCAGGAATTTGCTCTTCAAATCTTCCCATGTTGTGATTGAACTAGCAGGTTCAGTCCTTAGCCACTTATTAGCAGCTCCTTTAAGTGAAATTGGAAAGATTCTTAGCATGAGTTGATCATCAGTGACTCCTTCTGTAGTAAACAAATCTGCAATCTCGAGGACTTTTTCAACATGTTCATTAGCATCTTCATGTTCTGTTCCACTGAAAGCATTTTCTCTTAGCTCCTTGAGAAACTGACCCTTCAACTCAAACTTTGACTTATCATCAAACTTTGGTCTAGCAACTCCTGAACTGTAATCAGCACAGGTACTGTTCATGTATTCCTCCATAGTTGTGTTTTCCGCCATTATTTCTGTTTCTTCTTCCTTTTCCTCTTCAGAAAAATAATCAAGCTCGAACGAACTTGAGATATCAAAGCTTTTTGTGTTGAAAAGCCTTTTAAGCGAATGAAAGGCTCGTTTAGGATCTTCGAAAGGTTGAATCAAGTTCTTCGTAGAACTCCTGGTCATGCACTTCCTGAAACTATCACAAAAGCATCAGTAGGGTATGTTCAAGAAAGTAATATATCAAAAAATCAACAACGAAAACGGAATACGAAAAATAAAAGTTACTGATATCTGCAGACGATGCGCCGTATCCAAAAAGTTGGATACGCCGTATCTTATAATCGTTAAAATTTAATCAGACTTTTATTCAGAAAATAGATACGCCGCTTAGAGTTTGAATGCGCCGTATCAGTTTAATTTATCAAAAATCTATTATACTTATTAAAATTAAATGCGGCGTATTAACAAAAGTTAATGCGCCGTATTTTCGTTACGTTTCAAGATACAAGATTTTTGATTCAGAAGATGCGCCGTATCGATAAAAATCGATGCGTCGTATCTGTTTAATAATTCGAAAACTGTTTTTAATTAAAATAATAGATACGCCGTATCTGTCAAAACAGATGCGTCGTATGGTGTTAACGTTTAGAAAAATTTCTTATTAAAAACAGAATACGCCGTATCTTGGGGAAAGATGCGCCGTATTGAATTTATTAAACGCGTTGTATTTTATAAAAATTAAACGCAATACGCCGTATCTGTGAAAACAGATGCGCCGTATCATTTGAATTAGCTCAGTACAACGATAGCAGTATGAAAGAAAATACAGAAAATAAAAATAAATAATAAAAACAAACCAAAATAAACAAAAATTAAACACACAAAAACAGAAAATATGCAAATAATACAGTGAATGCAAATTAACTAATATACAACAGAGTTAGTGGTTAGAATTAAAATTAAAAAGAAAAACCTAATTAAAATACTAATCAAATTAACAGATAATAACAATTCACTCCCCGGCAACGGCGCCAAAAACTTGATGCGTGCGTGTATGTTGCTCTAATTTATACCCACGGTATGTCGTTGTGGTTTTAGCAGTATTCAAGTTTTAAATTTATATTTAGCCGACTTATCAATAACACACACACTTTAACGAGCAGTGTACCCGGTCAGTATGAATATAATGGTAAGTAGAGTGTCGATCACTAAGAGTGGAACGTATTATCTAGTTATTCTAATCAGTATTTTAATGTCTTAAGTTAGCTATACAACCTAATCTAACGCAAGGGGGTTCAGCCTGAGAGACTGGCACGGTTTGGTTGTAATTAAATAATAAACTAAACTAATAAGCACGAATCAGCGAATAGCACACACGTACACAGATAAATACTTGAGACAATAAGAAGACCTGTCCTGATAGTTAAGTAGCTTGTCACTTGTTTTATTGCTAGTTTTATATGAAGTGTATAGTTCGATGCAACGCACCGAGATTAATCCTTTCTCGTTGGCTCTAATCTTATCGGCGAGTAAACCCTTAATGATTACTTATGACTATCCCATTTACCTTTTCTTCCTACTTTTCTACAGACGATAGAATTCATATGCGATAAAATAAATAGGCGAGGAAGGGGCATGGCGACCCAAGCAATGCTCAGCTAGACACAGAGGTTATCAATGCACTAATAAAAGTCACCAAAGACATCAACATATAAACTTTAATTGATGGGAAAGCAATTTTAAGGGGAGTTGAAGTGCATGATTAAATCAATGACACATGCCCATCAATCCTGATGAATTAAAGTGTACTAATACAATAAAACAAAACTACTTAATGAATTGAATACATGCAGGACCTTCTTACAGCTCTTGTATCTTTGTTCAAGGTGTGTCTTGTGCTGCTACTTCGACTGAATTCGGCCTTAGGGTTTCTTCTGTCTCGTACTTAGCTAAATTGTCGAACTCCGAAATTCATCTGACTTTGGGGTATTTATAGTTTCTGTTTGAGGGCTAGATACGGCGCATAGGATAAGTAGATGCGGCACATTGACTTAACTTCGCATGGGGTCCAAGATTAATATATTCAGGAATATTCGTACACCGCCAGAAGATGCGGCGTAACTCCATTCTTGTATGCGGCGCATGTCCTTTGCCGTCTTGGATCGTAGCTTGTGAAATCTTGATAGTGATGCGCCGTATGTAATAAGTAGGATGCGGCGTATCTGGGGCAGAATGGTCTTGATCTTGTACATTTCAGTATACTCTTAACTTCTTGCTTGTTTTGCTCCATAATTAGTCCAAAATCGCCAAGTTTCACATAATACTTGTTTTTACCTGAGAATTACAAAAGTAAACATTAACATATCAATTCTCACAGATAATATAATAAAACAAGTCAAATAAATAGGATAAATGATGGTAATAAAATGTACTTATTTGAGTTCATCAACAGGTCTTCTTATTGTCTCAAGTATTTATCTGTGTACGTGTGTGCTAATCGCTGATTCGTGCCTATTAGTTTATTATTTAATCATAACCAAACCGTGCCAGTCTCTCAGGCTGAACCCCCCTTGCGTTAGATTAGGTTGTATAGCTAACTTAAGATATTAAAATACTGATTAGAATAACTAGATAATACGTTCCACTCTTAGTGATCGACACTCTACTTACCATTATATTCATACTGACCGGGTACACTGCTCGTTAAAGTGTGTGTTATTGATAAGTCGGCTAAATATAAATTTAAAACTTGAATGCTGCTAAAACCACAACGACATCACGCGTGCACCAAGTCTTTGGGGCCGCTTCCGTGGATATAAATAATTAGAGCAATACACGCACACATCGTGGAAACTACTGGGAATGGGAGCAGCAGCTCAATCAGACATGTTGTTCCGGTTGAAACCCTCCTTCATGACCACAGCGAGTTATTTCGGGCCCACCAACAATGTGGGAATGCCGGGAAGGAAGTGGAAGAGCTCAAGCAGCTAAGGACCGAGTATTCTGAGTGCGTGGTGAAGGAATCAGAACTGATGGGGCAGGTTTCGAAGCTGGAAAGGCTGGTGAAGGAAGAGAGGAAGGCTGCGGCAGAGTAGATCAGCGCTTCAGAAGCTGAGTTGGGTATGGCGAAGGCCCGGTTGTGTGATGAGGAGAAGGACAATTCGGCTCTTCGCCAAGAAAAGAGGGATCTTGTTGCCCGAGTGGGTCGAATGGAGACGGAACGGTTCAGGGTAGTGAAGGATGTCATTCCCGAGGTTATCCACCGACTCTTGAGTAGTCATGAATATAAGGAGCATTTGGCGGGTCCTTTCAGTCTATCCTCCCAGTCCGGATTTCTGGAGGGGGTTTCTCTGAATCGCGAGCCGGAAGATGTGGCAAAGATCGTGGCCGGGGTGGATGATTTGGATATTGTGGCTGACAAAAAGTTTACGCCTTTATACGAAGGGCTTTTCTCAGCAGAGTATCCTTATATCCGAAAGATCAGCGATGCTTATCTTAAGTCTCTTTATGATATTATGAAGATCTTTCCGGATCCTGCTCCATCCACCTCTGCGGAAAATCCTAATGTTGAGGCTACTACCGAATCGGGACCGAATTTCGAGGCTCCATAGGTCGAGGCTGCCCACGTTCAAGGTTCCACGGCAGTTGAGGGAGGCTCCGATTCTTAGGATATGGGGTTTATGACGGGAATTCGAGTAGTTCCGTTTTGACTACGGGTGAAAATTACTCCGGATTTCCTGTGAAGCTTTATTTTAACTTGTCACTTTGTAATCGATTAGGGGATGTGAGGCCTTCGAGTCGTTTAGTTCGGAACAATGTTTATTTTGTGAATCATTCGGAATATTGTAAAAATTTGCAACTTATTCGTATGTTTATTTTTGTTTTTGATATAATCGCTTCACTTATTATGGTCGGCACCGTTTTTCTATTTCATATACATTACCTCGTTTATTGTTCTTTCGTGTCGAGGAAATTTGTTCCTTCGGCCATATGACCAGCTGGTCTAGTTGTCTCGGAATCGACCGATTCATCTCCTTTGAGTGGGGTAATTTCGAGCGCCCAGCGCCACACACATGCTTCCA